>CM062810.1:569663478-570863478 GCA_031772625.1 Pinus tabuliformis
TTTTTCAACAAAGGCCTTAAAGTCCCAAGAACATGTTAAATACTTCCACTCTTGAGTTTTGAAGAAGTATACCCAAGTGCGTCTGGAGAAATCATCAATGAAAGTTAAGAAATACTTGTAGCCAGAGAATGAAGCAATTGGAAGTGGACCACATAAATCACTATGCACGAGCTGTAAAGGGGCTGAGGCGTGCCAAGAGGCACGTTTTTCAAAACTGTCTCGATGATGTTTTCCGAGTACACATCCAGAACAAACACCATGTCTGCATGATACCATTGGAAGACCTGTCACCATATTTTCTTTACATAGATTCTGAAGAGAGCGATAGTTTAAGTGACCAAATCACTCATGCCAAAGTTTTCTCACATCATCATTGTGAGCAACAAAAACTGAGGGAAGATTTGATGACCCAAAGTTGTGAAACTTATACAACCTTGTAGAATCATCAGCAATGCCAGTAGCTAAAATCTGTTTAGGATCTCTTAGGTCCTTAATTACAACATCGTGAGGTGAAAATTCAATGATTCTACCTTCACTTGAATGGGTTATCTGATATACAGATAGAAGGTTGCAAGATAAGGTTGGAACACATAATACATCATTAAACTGACCATTGTCTAGATGAACAGTTCTAGTCCCTACAACACTAAGAGATCTATCATCACCAACATATATATTTTTGGTGTTACAATCATTTAAAGAAGAAAACATGGCTTTGTTTTTGGCCATGTGATAAGAAGCTCTAGAATCAATGAGCCACTCATGAGAATGAGAAGAAGAAGATACATTTAGTGCATAGCCAGACCGAGATGCTTGACAACCACATGCAGAAAGTGCCATTCCTGAAGATGAAGTTGAAGTTGAAGATTGCTCCAAATGGATGTTATGTTTCTTCATTGCTGCTTCCAAGGCTTCCATCTTCTTAAAGCATTTGGATTCTAAGTGGCCATCTCGATTACAAAAGTTGCAATGTCTATCAGTCTTCTTCCCTTTGTTTTTATTTGTCTTATCATTTTGTTGAAATGATTTTTCATTTTGAGGCTGAAATTGCTTAGGACCCTTGTTTGTTTTAGGACCATTCTTTTTAGGATACAACTTCTTAGGATTCTTTGGATTTGGTTGTTGCTGGGTGGCTAACGCTTTCTTAGAAGAGTTTCCAAGATGAAGGAGACCAAGGTGTAAGAGTTTTTCTCGTTCTATTATTAAAGAATCACAAAAGGAATCAAAGGAAGGGGACTTGTAGGTTTGTCCTTGAGAAATGAAGGCTTCTCTTGTAGAATGGAAGGTGGAAACAAACACAGAATAGGCTGGTCCCAACTTAGTAAGAATGGAGTAGATAAGGCTACTATCTTCTTTCTTAACCTTAACACCTTCCAAGAGAAGTCTAAGGGTCTTGAACTTGGAGAAAAAATCTTCAATGCAAGAAAAATTATTGGGGTCCAATGTAAGCAATTCATTTTCAAGTTGATGGGCTTTAAGTTCATTTTTAATTCCAAACACTTTAGTAATTTGTTGCAGTGCTTCATCAGGAGTATCAAGTTCTGCAATATGGAATCTAAGATCTGGAGAAATAGACATCCCTATCAACCCACGTGCTTGGTCTTGCCTATTTTCCCATTTAGCTGCCTTATCTTCATCTTTTGGTTTGGTCTCTTGGCCTGTGGCTATTCTGTAAAGACCTTTACTTCTAAGTAAATCCACAATGTAGGACCACCATTGTAAGTAGTTAGTGCTATCAAGAATGAATTGGCATGAAATTTCCATTTTTAACAGAAACTAAAGCTGTAGATGCTGAAACTAAGTGTACCAATGGAAAGATCAGCCGTTTAAAAAAAAAGGGTTCTGAAAACGGCTTTCGGATGAAGAAGTTATGGCTTTTTGAAAAAAATTGACGAATTCGCCGATGAAGTGCGGGAATGAAAAAATCCGCCCCCACAAAATGGAGACTTGAACCCAAGACCTCTACTCTCATAAATTAGCTTTGCACCAAGTGATTTATACAAAAATTTTGAGAGAGAGAGGGGGGGGGGTTGATGCTTTGGGTTGTGTGCATGCTTTGAGAAAGCTCTTTTTCCCTTCAAAACAAAAAACACAAAACCCAACACGGACATACAAAAAAAAAATGAACCTCGCGGCTCGAAGTTAGCTTTAGCTGGAAACTAAACATTTTTAAAAATGAACCTTGCGGCTCAATGTTAGCTTTAGCCGGAAACTAAATATTTTCCGCAATGTTTCTGATTTTCCGAGATCACACTAAGGCGCAGCAGAAAAGAGCATACGCATGAAAAAAAACCTTCCTTTCTGTTTCTGATTTTCCCAGATCGCACAGAGTCGCAGGGCAAAGAGCATATGCAGAAATGAAAGGTATATATCCGGTAATAAAAAAAAGCTAAATAAACCGAAATCGAAATAAACAGAGAGAAAATAACTGTAAACTGCAAATAAACACTGTATACCTCCAGATCTTAAAAACGACGCAGCTAGGGCTACCGGAAACCTTTTCGTGTGAAACGAAAGGGGTTCCTCACTGGAACAAATGCTCCCAACACAACAGAGCAGTCCTCTTGGCCCGAAAGCAGTCAAAAATAGTAGATCTAGGAAATGGCAGTCGGATGCAGTTCTACCGGCTTCAGATTTGGATCACCAACGGACGCGGCCCTCAAATAGCTCTGATACCATGTAGGAAGTTACAGGGTAAGTTCCTCAGACAAAGCACCAAAGGACACCGCTCACAAACAGATCACAGATCAATACACCAGTATTTTGACGTGGTTAAAACCCTCAAAGAGGGAAACAGTCCACGGCCTGAGCCAACGCGGCCACTTCAGGCAATTTATTAATAAAAGAATGAAAATTTACATATGCTTCTCTCATAGACGAATTACCCTACAAATGACCCTCCATGCGCTTTAAGTAGAAATCATGGACCAAACGGGTGTTAAGCCACGGATCAAGTGTCAGTAATACCGAGGAGAGAATGAACCGTCGGATCACTACATATCATGACCGTCAGATTGTAAGTTACAAAATGTACAAGGTAAAGAAACACACTTTACCTAACTCTATACCTAACTCTATACTAGACCAAGTTGTACTTAACTATTTCCTATGTGTCCGAATATCCTAATCAACATATGTGAGTATCAACCTATCATCATAAAATGAGAAGGCATCATCATTATGTGACTAAGTAAGGCATGTCTCTGAATATCTATGTCTTCATATAGCTATGTCTTCATGAAACCTACAATAACACCATTCTCTTGGCCAACCAATAATATTTATCAATATTCAACTTAAGTAATCATCCATGTATCTAACATAATGTGTATCCATCAAAGAGATAGCAATATGTATCTAGAAAACCATGAGCTCATAGTCATTTGTCAAACTTTCTTGATACCATCAAAAACAACAATCCTTAACCATGTGAGAGCCAAGAACTATAGGAATCCTGCATTATAACTGCACTATATGAACTTTATGCATCTTGTAAGGCATGATGATAGAAACATAAAAGAAATGAGTGGCTCACCATCAGATAATGAAGTTGTGTACTCAAGCTTTGTACTTCTCCTTTTCCTTATAAAGATCACCATGTAAGCAACATATATGTACTGCATGCATCATCAAAAATTCATCCACAATCCTCCATAAATCTGATCTGAATAACAACTATGTAACCCCAAGAAATACAAGCATCATGTGAGACTTCATCATAGGTAACTCATAACCACAACATAGCATGATGTATCATTTAAACACTTTAGCCACATAAGAATCATCACCATTGACAATAATTAGTAGGTACCAAAGACTTCTAAACATAATGCCAACAATGCATTATTAGAAGCATAGCATTTTCTCCCCTTGAACCTATGCCACCTGTTCACTGTTAGATCTGATCATTGCATATATCAATAAGAAATATCAAGGCATCATCATCAATCCGATATACATAAAGCTATCAACAACTTATGAGGATCAAAATCACTTCTAAATAACATCCACAGACTGTAGTCATCTATCATCAAGACAGAAAAGATAATTGATAATTGTCTGAATCATATCATATCATTTTTCTGAGTTTGTCCCATTGCTGCTTCATTCAAACAACATATACGCGACTGTGTAGCTTCTAACTCGCGTATATATGCGACTTTTCTTCAAGGAAAACTGCATATGATAATTAGGACACTGAAATTTCATACTTTCAAATTCCTTCTAGTTTGTTTCCATCTGTATATTGAGCTTATGCCAATCTTTCTTGAATTGTAAATTCCTTCCTCTTTCCTACCTTTAGTGTAAAATGATGTTTGTTCCTTTTGGTATGTTGCTGAGATTTTTCTCCTCATTATTTTTGTTATATGACCAAACATGTTACAACATAACATGTTATATGTTTTCATATTCCTTCTATAGAAAACATGCTTTGTGACCAAATAAATTGCAAGAAAAACAATATCCCTTGAAGTACCTGGAAGTTGATGATATTTTTGTGTGACGGTTATTAGCTTGAACCGTTCTACTTCTGCATCTTGCTGCAACATGTCCAAAATTATGACATATAAAACATTCAACATTATTTATCAGAGGAAAGAATCGATTAACACTTCCATAGTTAGGAGTAAATGGTTTTCTTTGAAGACTTTCTTTCCTTGGTTGTTGATGGGGTTGACCTCTTATCTCCTTGTTGAATGTTTCAGATTTTGCACTAGAATTCCTTGCTTCAGTTTGTGACCCAGATTCACCTTTAAGAGTTTCATGAAAACCAAGACCAAATTTGATGGCAAGAGACATTTGACTGCTAAGAATATCATCCAAAATCTTAGTACTATCTTGAAATCGTAAAAGTTTATCCTTTTCTTCTAATTTATCTTTTAGGATATTTACCTCAACCTGATATTTCTCTTCCTTTTCAAGATACCGATTCTTCATGATTCTTCAGATTTTCTTCCCTTCACTTTAAGAGTTTCATGAAAAAAAAAATTTCCATTTGACTGCTAAGAATATCATCCAAAATCTTAGTACTATCTTGAAATCGTAAAAGTTTATCCTTTTCTTCTAATTTATCTTTTAGGATATTTACCTCAACCTGATATTTCTCTTCCTTTCCAAGATACCGCTTCTTCATGATTTCTTCAGATTTTCTTCCTTCTTCGACTTGTTTCCTTAATTCAACAACTTCATTTTCTTGTTCTTCAAATGCTTGGTGTACTTCTTCATTCTTCTTATTTGAATTTTTGAGATCTTCTTTTAGAGAAACAACCACAACTTCAAGACCTTCATAGTAGTTGGTTCTTTCTATAAGTACCTTAATTTTTGTGTCTTTTCCATTCACTTCATTTCTCAATGATGTCACTTCATCCTGTAGCTTTTGACTTTGATCTTCCTTTTCCTCGTATTGTTTCCTTACTTTGTTTCCTTCCTCTAATTGTGCCTTTAACCTTGTAATCTCTTCTTTGTAGGTACACTCCCTTTTGTCCAATAAATATTTTTGATATCTAATTGTGTTTGTGAGATTTTTAAATTCTACCTCTATTTGATTTCTTTCTCTTTCACCCATAAAAGAAAATTCAGTTGTTTCATTGTCACTTTCATTATCTTCAAATGAACAGAGAAATGTATCACCAGAGGACAAAAAATTCAGACCTGATAGTTCTTTTGCTTGTTCGTCTTCATTCTGAGGTGATTCTGAATATGAAGAGTTGCTTCTACATAAAGGCCAATTGTCCCTCCCACTGTCACAATTCCTTTGAGATGTATTCTTATTTTGAGGTGCCTTCTTCTTTAGCTTCTTTCCCATGGTTACTATGGATCTCCTTCAAGCGATTAAGCTTCTTCCAAAGGACCTCATCTGATACCAATTGCTGGAAATAATACTAAGAGGGGGGGGGGGGGGGGTGAATCAATATTTACAAATCAATAACTTTTTCATCTCCATAATCAGATTTATATACGCTACTTCAGTGAAGGGAACTCGCGTGTGCATGCAACTCTTCTTAAGGCAACCAACATCTATTCAGTGAACTTTATGATTCAATTAATTCATCATATGTCTATCTTTAATCAATGCATCAATACTTTATTAAACATTAAAAAATAAACATATGCAGTGATAACATAATAAATCATCACACATAAGCAACACACATGAACACCAAGATTTAAGGTGGAAACCCAATGTGGGTGAAAACCACCTACTTCTATCGTCTCTGTCTTCTTTTAATAATAAGAAAATCTATTTACAATCTTGTATTGGTGAAAACTCATACTAGTACGCAAGCACCCACCTGCAGAAGGATACAACCTTCTCTCATTCTCTAGCTTCTTTTGGAAGGGAGCTACAACCCCCTAGTTCTTGTACTAGCCGATATGTTTACTTGTACATAGGCTCTGACCTACAGAAGGCTACAACCTTCACTTGTTCTCCAGCTGCTATTAGAAGGGAGTTACAACCCCCTGATCAAATCACTAGCCACTACTAGCATGAAGCTTCGACTTCCTCACCGATGGCTCCAACCCTCAGTATCCTCCAGGGACTATGTTTCATAAATTTTCACAATGGATACTCCTGGTACACAGCAACACTATATGTAGTCCACATTTCATCAAATTTTCACACTAGACCCATTAGTAACATTGAAGCTCAAAGTAAATCATCACTCCAATACATCTATCAAAAGAATCTACATCAACCAAAACTACAAGAAAAAAGGACATTGGTGAGGGGCGAAAAATGTCACCCGAAGCTCATTGGTGGTGATCAAAAGAGCATTCGTCACCAAAAACTGAACATCACCAAAGGTGGCATCAAAAAAAGTATAGGTGTTGTAGTGACATACAATGTTCATTACCAATAATGATTTATAATGATGGATAGCAACCGTCACCATTTCATATGAGCAATGGTGATGGACCATAGCCTCCATCACCAAAAGTTGAACGTCACCAAAGGTGGCATCACGAAAAGTATAGGTGTTATAGTGACATCTAAAGTTCGTCACCACTAATGATTTATAATGATAGATAGTGACTTTTACTATTGCATATGAGCAATGTGACAGACGATAGCCTCGATCACCAAAAGCTGAACGCCACCAAAGATAGCATCACCAAAAGTATAGGTGTTATGGTGACATTCAAGGTTCGTCACAAATATTGATTATAATGATGGATAGTGACCGTCACCATTTCATATGAAAAATAATGATTTATTGTGATGGATCTTTAATGACCATCACTATTGGTGCATATATATGGTGACGTTCATTGACCGTCACCAAAAGCTGCATTGCTAGAAGTATAGGTGTTGTGGTGACCTTCAAGGTCCATCATGAATTATGACTATAATAACGGACAACGACCGTCACCATTTCATATCAACAAAAACGATTTATGGTTAAAAACTTTTGAGGGTCGTCATTATTGATGTGTATATATGGTGTCATTCATTCACCGTCACCATTTCATATTTTTGGTGAGGGTCGAAAAATGTCACCAAAGCTCATTGGTGATGGTCAAAAGAGCCTCCGTCACCAAAAATTGATCGTCGCCATTCCATATGGATGTTAGGGCATGATGGAATCGAACCACCAACCCCTTGCCTGTAAAGAAGATGCTCTTCCATTGAGCTAGCACCCTTTAAATAATTATATTTTTAAAAATTAGACCTTGAAACTTCATAAATTGTAAATTCTACAACTTTCAATAAATTAAAGTCTAGGCAATATTTTACTAAACAAGCAAAGCAACATCGAAGTTGTAGGTCCCTACCTAATGGTTATTGAAGTTATGAAAATTGGGTGGAGGGCAAAATAGTTATGTATAACAGAATCAATATGTTCAATTGAATACTCAATTAGAAGTGAAACTCTGAAGACATGTATAACCTATAAATGACCTATAACTATCAAATGCACCAAATATTGCAAAGGAAATGTCATAAGTGGATAGAATATGGAAGAAGAGGAGGCAGGGACTTGGAACCCTTGTACATCTTGGCATGCCTTAGCTCTTGGCACACCTTAGCTTGTTTTACATGTCTTCGTACTATCTAGCATATCTTAGCATGCCCTAGAATTCCCTAACACACCTTGGTAGTCATGACCTCAGAACTAGCATTGCATTTTTCCATGAATTTGGAACCTTACATTCACTAGAACACCTTGGCACTCCCTAGTTG
The DNA here is from genome assembly GCA_031772625.1 of Pinus tabuliformis. Taxonomy (NCBI): domain Eukaryota; kingdom Viridiplantae; phylum Streptophyta; class Pinopsida; order Pinales; family Pinaceae; genus Pinus; species Pinus tabuliformis. The sequence goes on from CM062810.1 coordinate 569,671,664, forward strand.
TCATGCCCTATGTTATCCTCCATAATTTTCAAGGCTAATGAGGAGATTGACGGAGGTAACCATGGAACAAGCTTTTAGTTTGGTAGCTAGCCCTACCAAACTAGAGAAAGCTCTCTCTATGAAACTGCAACCAAGAGATGACTGGAATGTAAAGGATTTTAGGCTAGATAGCTAGGCCCAGGTGGGTTTTTGGAAAATTTAGGGACTTGAAACTATATCCATCGATGTCTTGTATGGTAGGGACTTTGTCAAGGAGGAAAGGACTTGGAACTCTATCTAGGATAAAGCAGCTAACATGCATGAAAAAAGCTCCCTAGAATAGAGTACCTACTACCTAGAAGAGTGTCCCCTGTTCAAAATATAGAACTCTTCTCTACTGTGCACTTTTGTTAAAGATAAATCTGTCAATAAAATAGTACTAAGAAAAACACCTAAATTAATAAAAGTGAACATCTATGTCAAACTATAAAAGTATAGTAAATATGGCTCCATATAATTTTGGGAAACACTAGACAAGCATGATTTCATACAACAACAATAAGATGTGTAAAATCAATGCAATTATTTCATCGTTTCTATACCCTCACAACAAAACTGGAATCTATAGCATGTACCCCAAGGATGTGTGCATTTGCTGAAGGTGTAGATTGAAAGGATCTGCTAAGATAAAGTACTATTGAAGGAGAAACACATTCAAAACAATAGATAAAGTATACTATGAATTCAACCCATTTGCACACAGACCAAGGCTGCTACTGGGTACACTTCTTTGTTGAATGGAAACTGCAATGTATTGTAGTGTTGCTAAAGAAAAAAACCTTTAGTGCAACATGGATAAAACTCTAACAGATATTGTCCCTATGGTCTCAATTGTCGATGATATCATCAATATAAGTAACAACTTCGATAATTGAAAAACCAGGTGAGATGCATAGATCATTTGAAATGATAGATTTGGGCATACTTTATTATTGTTTAGGAGTGTTAGTATAGAAAATGCAAGGTAGTCTGTTGCGTCTTTATGTCACAGGCTAAGGATGCGAAGAAATACATAAAATATTAAATAGCATGGTATAATTCAATTGCAGGTTCTTTTGAGATGGGAATGGAATTCTCCTTATGCAGGTTCTAATATAGTGGGTATAACTTTAAATAAGAAACTGATAATTATGGGGTTGAAATTTTCTCACAATTCATGAAAATTCCCAAATTTGTTCACTAGAAAGAAGCTGAGCGAATCATCAGGCTTATGGAAGGGAACACCCTATTCGTAGGAAGATAACTTGAAGTTAGTTGGGCATATTATTTCTCGTCTTCCTATACGTGTGTGCTTTCAAAAGGTAACCACATCCAAAGACTCAATAACAAATCTGGTAAATTTTATAGATGTAAATCACTTTTGCGAAAACCCATCGCTTAATGACAATTGAGCGAGGAATATGTCGAAGGATTAAATCTTGCACTCAGTCATAAAAAGGAAGTTGGGGTATCCAACATCTTTCCAACAAATCGACTCCACTCATAATGTGAAAGGCAGGTTAACTGGGAAACCTCTTTCCCACTTTGTAGTATTGTTCCCTCTTGAATCCCGACAGGTATCTAGCTACTTAGATCCACAAAACTTGTGCCAGGTAACCTTTGCATGATACAATTGTGACATGCAAGCTTGACACACACTCTAGCTTCCCTCTAAAAGAGGGCAAGTCAAAATATTATGACAATCTTAATTTTAATTTGATCATACACTATTGAGGTATTCATGGAATAAACAATATACTATCAATGCACTAATGAATAACTCAAAATAAATGAATTTCTTATTTATACAATAGCACCTCTTGGGATTCTCAGATAAAGCACCTAAATTGCATGGAAAAATCTTCCTAGAATAGAGTACCTCCTACCTAGAAGTGTGTCCCCTACTCAAAATATAGAACCCTTCTCTATTGTGCACTTTTCTTAAAGATAAATCTGTGCATAAAATAGAACTAAGAAAAACAACTAAATTAAGAAAAGTGAACATTTAAGTCAAACAATAAAATCATACTAAATATGGTTGTATCTATGTTTGGGAAACACTAAACAAACATTCTTTCATACAACAACCACAAGATGCCTAAATTGATGCACTTCTTTCATCGCTGCTATAACCTCATAGGAAAACTATAATCTACAACATGTATCCCAAGGCTGCATGCATATACTAAAGATGCAGACCGAAAGGATCTACTGAGATGAAGTATTGTTGAAGGAGAAACACCTTCAAAACAATAGATAGAGACTAATGTGCATTCAACCCATCTGCACACAGGCCAAGGTTGCTACTGGGTACACTTCTCCCCTAAATGGAAACTGTAGTGTATTGCTGCTGTACTGAAGGAGAAACACCTTCAGAGAAAAACAGATAAAACTATAACATATATTGTCACTTTGGTATCGGTTTTATAAGATCTCATCAATATATGTAACAACTTCGATAATTGAAAAACCAAAAGGTGAGCTACATAAATCATTTTAAATGATAGGTTTGGGAACACTTTATTATTTTTTAGGAGTGTTAGTATAGAAAATTCAAGGTAGTATGTTGCATCTTTGTCACAAACCAAGGATGCGACTAGATACATAAAATATTAAATAGCATGGTACAAGTTGATTGTAGGTTCTTTTGAAACAAGAATGGAGTTCTCCTTGTGCAGATTCTAATATATTGGGTATAGATTTAAATAATAAATTTATAGTTATGGCATTGGAATTGTCTCACAATTCATGGTAAGTCCCAAAGTTGTTCACTAGAAAGAAGTAGAGCGAGTAAATAGGTTTATGATTGGGAACACCCTATTCACAGGTAGATAAAATCAAATTAGCCGGGCATATTATTTCTCCTCTTCTTGTACGTGTGTGCTTTGAAAATCTAACCACCTCCAAAGACTTAAGAAGAACTCTAGTAAAGTATATAGGTGTGAAGCACTTCTGAGAAAACCCATCACTTAATGACAATTGAGTGAGGAATATGTTGAAGGATTCAATCTTGCACGCAGTCATAAAAAGAAATTTGGGGTATCCAGCATCTTGCCAACAAACCGAATCCAACCATAATGTGAAAGCTAAGTTAACTGTGAAACCTCTTACCCACTTTGTAGTATTGTTGCCTCTTGAATTCCAACAGGTATCTTGCTGCTTAGATCCACAAAACTTCTCCTAGGTAAAATTTGCATGATACAATTGTGACGTGCAAGCTTGACACACACTGTAGTTTCCCTCTAAAAGAGGATAAGTCAAAATATTATGACAAGATTAATTGTAATTTGATCATACACTGTTGCGGTATTATATGGAATAAACAATATACTATTAATGCACTAATGAAGAACTCAAAATAAATGAATATCTTGTTGTTACAATTGTGCCACTCTTGTGATTCTCCAAGGAGTCACTAATTTACACAAATTTGGAATCTTTACTTGGTCTATAGAAATATTAAGCGATGGTAGTGATCACTCTTTTCCCTCCCATGGAAGGTCTATACAGATTCAGCAATAAATTTATTTAAAAGTGAGGTATATGCCTGACAAATAGGAGTCCGACTCTTCAACTCTAATTTAGTGGCAAGGAAATATTCAATTGTAAATGCTTGATATTCTACAATGTAAATTTATAGATAAATGGCTAGCGTAAATTTGTCCATTGTCCACATATCCCAAAAAAACATGTATGTCTGGACTTTGTTTGTGTGTAAGAGAGCGGAGATCACATAAATAATCCATTATCAAAAGAAAAAGTTAAAGCACAAAATTATATGGACCTAAAAAAAAATTATTACATGCCTTAGAAAGTTTGAAAGGACATAACTGAAGCTTCCCTCTCCTTCCACACTTCATTAAATATGCCCCTTTTCCAATGCAGATGTGGCCTGTAGAATCACAATTAGCAAATAGAATATGAAAAGTAAGTTTAATGAATTAAAGTAGCTTTGTTATACCTCAAGAAAATGGACTATGAGAAATTGGATTCATTCTCTACAAAAGATGATATAGCAAGATCTAATTACATTTTAAACTGAACCAAAAGTAAATTGGATTCATGCTCTGCAATAGATGATATAATGAGATCTAATGACACTTTCAACTCAAACAAAGGTAAGTTGAGTAAGCTCAAGGTCCAAAATGATGGCATCCAACTTCTGAGTGGCAGTTACTATATATATCTAGCTAGAGGCTATAACATAAAGATATTTGTTATACGTGAAGATAAAAAAATGAAAGGAATGTGAAATTTTGACCATCAACTATAAGTTCCTTTCAAGGACTAGATCAAACCATAACATTGTTATCAAGATAATCAACTCACCCATGCTAGTACACTTCTAGTAGTTTCATACTAAATTACCTTTTGCATCTAACATTGAAAATGACTGTGAAAGAAATGAAGACAAATAAATGATTATGATGGATGCATGTGATGAAATAAAATTAAAAAATGGACCTTTCTTCTTGCTATTGATGAGCCTTCTAGGGGATTCTTGGATGAAGTTGATCCTGATATGCTTTTTGAAATCAAAGAGACACTTTCTAGCTACTCTGATTTGACGGAAAACAACGCTAATGCTTATGAAAATGAATATGGAAATGAATAAGCATCGATGAAACTAGTCTTGAAGAAGGTGTCTCAAAGTCTAACATGGATAGTATTTTAAATTTCTACAGCTAGCAGAGTGTTTTCCTAGTTGGGTTCCCTAGAAAAAATTGTTTTTTTACTATAGTGAGACTACGCTTTATTTTTTTTCTATTCCACTAAAAATTGGTAGAGATATGTTTTGTCTTGGTGCAACAGTTAGTTTTAGATTTATTCATTCAAGCAGTAGCAGAATTTCAAGGAAATTCTACACAAGGGACAATTAATCTATATTTTCACTTATATCCTTTGCAAGTAAAATTTACAACTAAATTTTCATCCAAAGTGTTTGGGTTACTAGAAAGTGGTATCACAGCATTTCTCAACATTGCGAGGCATAAATCACACTATTCAATAAGTTTGAGACTTGAGATACAAAAATCTTCCCAAGTTATGAAAGAAAGAAAACTATTGATTTCTAGTCCTAAATCTATCCAACTAGAGAAAAATTTTGCCATTTTCAACACCCTCTAGTCAAAGATATTTCTGGCCTCATTCAACACAATTAATAATATGTCAATCTCATTGAGATTTCTTTTTCAGTTCATGCTTCTAAAATATATATTTATGGAACCTAATATATCATTTATGTTAAGTGATCATTCATTCAAAATTATTTAGTCTGTCCAGCACATCTACCTAATTTTCTATGCAGTTTCTGGGTAGACTCTATCAGACATTTGCATCAAAAAATAGAAGACTATTTTAGTACCTAGTGTTATAAAAATCTAATTTGGAAAAAGTATTTTGGGTTATTTACCTAAAAATATTTACAAAATTTTCAATCCCAAAGCCATTTTAGGGAGAATTTTAGTCAAGGAGAAATTTAGTATTATTTTTGGAAAATTTGAATGCAACTAAAAGAAATTCTTCTCGTTTGCTCAAAAGATTCCAGCACCAAATATGAGTGAATTCACAAAACTTAAGATTTGGAAATAATTAAATTTCACTTTGCTTTTCCAAGATCATATATGAGTGAATTTATAATACGTTAGATTTGGATTTCGAAAACACTTAAATTTCACCTCATTTATTAGGATTGGAAGTTCCCAGAGATGCAAACATGTAGAATTAAGGATATACTTTGCTTGTTTAAGGACAATATTCAGTCTATAAATAGTGATACAAGAATCCTTGTATAGATGCGTGACACAGTTCTTTGGTCACAACTAATTAAACTGAACTCCATCAATACATAACAAACAAGGTATAATGTAAGAAAGCATCTACTTTTCAACATATACAGAAATAAACATCTATACAGTCATATAAAGTTGTCACCACACCAAAAAAGGGATTAAAAACCAAAATAAAAATACTTGGATTGTTATGGTTACTCTAACAAAATTTTAAATAGGATCAATATGTTAATATGGAAAACAATGTAGTTGATTATGATTTATTGAGCCCAAGGGGTTAGCCCAACCGAATGCCATTAATGTTACTGGGTATTTGGCTAGTTCTGTGGTAGTAGGTGCCCTATTCGAAATCCCTTGGGTGAGGTTCACTAGTTAATGCCAATGGGTTTACCAGGGATGCCATCCATGAATGTGGGGAAACATGCATTGGGATTCTCTAGAGAATTTTTCCTGGAAAGAATAAAAATAGGATTTCCTAAAGAGAAATTTTGAGATGCATACAATGTACACTTAGTAAAATTAACTCTATAGAGGCAAACCATAAAAGAAGGAAAAATACAGATGCTCCAATATAGTAAAGGCCATCAATTATACTCATGAAGAGATTATATTCCAGGTATGCTTATGGACAGTAAGGCAATATGCCTTCATACCCTTATGTGTGGTCTATTGTAAAATAAAGATATTACTAACAAACAATGGATCATGTGATTAAGTGAAATAGTGGTAATGTCAATGATGAAGTGAGTGATCGAGTAAAATACGAATTGTGATTGATCTTCGGTTATATGGTTGTGAGATCACTTCCCTCTTCTGCAACTAATTGTTGAAAAATTCTAGATAGATAAGTATTCCTAAATGTATAAATGAATTGTATTGAATTATTACTAATTTTTTATGGTTCATTTCATTGTTGAATTAATTTTTATGTTGCCTTGCTTGTATTAGCCACATTTGTGATTTATGGATTCATGATTAATGGAATGGTTGTGTGTATTTAGGTTGCATAAATCTATAGTTTCATGCATGTCAATAGTAAATAGTTAATAACAAAAACAATGTAGTTCAGTTACTCCGTAAATTTGTGTGAATTTGGGTTCACTTTTTGTGTGAATTATTCAATTTAGTTACTTTGTAAATTTGTGTGAATTTGGGTTCAATTTTTGTGTAAATTTGGGTGGTAAACTAAAGTACCACTTCCTCAAAGTGCACAAAATTTATTGGGTATATTACATGCATGGACCAATACCATGTAGCTATGTTTGACATGCAGGCCCTAAAAATCTAGCTCCTATAAAATAGGAGAACTACCCTCAACAAAAACCGACATGCACCTACAAATGGAACCAACATGATGGAATATGTCACATACAAATCTAGGGGCTGAAATTCCCTTAAATCACATTAGAGCATCTAGCTCAGTGGGCCTCAGAGTTTGTGAGAAAGAGTGAGTAGATAGCAGAGTATTAGCTTATTTCAGTGTTTACAGAAAATTTAAGTAATTTTTAGTTATGAATCATATAAGTTTTAAAGTAAATTATACTAATTCTCATAGTTTAATGGTTTATTTCAGTCTTTACAGAAAATCTAAGTAATTTTTAGTTATGAATCATACAAGTTTTGAAATAAATTCTACTAATTTTCATAATTTAAGGGTGGTTTCACTGATCCAAAAATAGAGAATGAACAAAATTAATAGGAGCTTACTAATGATGACATCATCACAGGGGTTCTAGAGCTTCATTTTTATTCCATTGGAGTCCAGTGAGGGGCGCAGTATTCTCATAATAGCCCTGGTGACCACAATGTTAAAAATTTTGAACATCTAAAGCCTCCCAAAGTCATCAAATGCCAATGCCATCCCTCTAAATAGTAACAAAGTGAGGCATAGAGATTAAAGCATAAACTTAAAAGAAATAATGAAAAAAATAGTGAATTTTGAACTAGAGATCTGAGGTGTGTGTACTCCCCCCTTTGTGGAAGAAGACTAAAAGAGGGGTGGAAATGTAGGAGGTTATAAATGAAACATACTTGGGCACCATTAATGGATTGAAGATACAATGGCGGGGTTCGATATTAGTCTGCTACTGGTAAAACCTTAATTCACAACTCTCTTCAATCTCGTTTTCCCTCCTACCCTGTGAAAAGTGAAAATATGCTACTCGTGAAATTAAAAGCAAGGATGAAAAAAATAGTGAATTTTGAACCAGAGATCTGAGGTGTGTGTACTCCTTCTTGTGTGGAAGAAGACTCAACGTGGGGTGGAAATGCAGTGAGGTTATAAATGAAACATACTTGGGTGCCATTAATGGATTGAAGATCCAATGGTGGGGTTAGAGATCTGAGGTGTGTGTACTCTTCCCTGTGTGGAAGAAGAATAAAAGTGGGGTGGAATTGCAGTGAGGTTAGAAATGAAAAATACCTGGACACCATTAATGGATTGAAGATCCAATGGTGGGGTTCAATATCAGTCTGGTACTGGTAAAACCTTAATTCACAACTCTCTTCAATCATACCTGGGCATCATTAATGGATTGAAGATCCAATGGTGGGGTTTGATATCAGTCTGCTACTGGTAAAACCTTAATTCACAACTCTCTTCAATCTCATTTTCCCTCTCCCTTGTGAGAAGTGAAAATATCTACTCGTTTTCCCTCTGCCCTATGAAAAGTGAAAATATACTACTTGTTTTAGAACATAAATGAAGATTGGAATTGGGAGGGCTTTGTTACATCAAAATTAAGGCTGATTTATTTCAAAAATGTTAACATTTCCCTCCCTAAAAAAAATAAATACAATATTTTTAGAGTATAGTGTTGGCATTATGATTCTGGTATGGCTCTATGTTACAGATGTTGTACTTGATGGCAACACCCTCAAGTGGCAATGCTCTGATCAGGCTCTCAAAATGTTGAAAATTAAGAAGTACGCAGGAGAACAGTTCAGAAGGTGCGTACACGCAGGCACACCGTGAAGGGACCGCGGCCTGACACGCAGGACACCCGTTCAGAAGATGCGTACCCCCAGTTTCACTTACTTCAAGGCAGAGAAGCGCGTTCACGTGGGGTTTCCTATGTTTGGCCCGTGGTATTTAGCCCGCCGCTCCTGATTCTATGGTTTTGGCCCGTGGTATTGTTTTATATTATTATTATTATTATTGAGCCCCATGTTTTTGGGCCCCTGGTATTGGTTATCTATGGTATTGATCCATGATTTTAGGAGGAGCTTGCCTATATAAAGCAAAGGAGATCACTTGGCTAAGCATCTTTTGCAAATTGAATATCTTAAGATCGGAAATATTGGGTTATTGTTTTAAAGCTTGATCTATATGAAAGTGAAGTTGAAAGCGAATCTGTGAAGGGTGATCTCTCGAGCGCATGATCAGAACTGGGCATCTGACTAATTGTAGGCACTCTGGTGAACTGCCAATTCGGCCCTAATCAGAAGTACGCAGGTGGTTAACGGTGCAAGTGCGTGGGTACGCAGAGCAGAAACAGAAGAGCTGCGTGGGTACACAGAGCAGAAGAAGGGGTACAACGTGGGTACGCAGAGCAGAAGAAGGAGAACTGCGTGGGTACGCAGCACGACAGAGGTTCAGGTGCGTACGCACAGTAAAAGTACGCGGCGCGATAGTATCTATGAGTGTGTGGCTTCAGCAGCAGTACGCGGCGCGATAGTATCTCTGGGTGCGTACCTATAGTAACAGTACGCAGCGCGATTGAAGAAGCAGTGCGTGGGTACGCAGTGCAGCAGAAGGCTCTCTGCGGGTATACGCAGGGAAGAAGAAGGTGAAGTGCGTAGCGACGCAGGCCAGAGAAAGAAAAACTGCGTATCTGTCTTAAGATCTTTTGTTGACTGAATTTTTCTGTTGATAAGGTGTTCTGGGTTTAGTTATGTTACTGTTGATCTGGTTACTGCAGTTGACTGTGTAATGTACATGTATTTGATGATCATTTGAAGTTTATGAAAAGTGGTCCTTGTAAGAAAAGAAGTAGGGGGTTGTAGCTCCCTTCCAGGAAAGACTGGAAAACGAGAGAGAGTTATAGCTCTCTGCAGGTTGCAGCCTGTGTACTGGTAAAGGACTGCACCAGTACAAAATCAATGTAAAAGGAGTTTCCAATTTGAAAGAAGATAAAGACATATTGCAGCAGGTGGTTTTCACCCACATTGGGTTTCCACCTTATATCTGGTGTTCTTTGGTGTGACTATCTGTTTTTCTTGTTCATGCTCATTATTTTATGGTACTGATATGCAAAAATAATTCAAAGTATAAATAAGGAAGATTTGTTAAAAGAACTTGATAATACTTATTCACCCCCCCTCTCAGTATTATTTCCATCAATTGGTATCAGAGCAGGTCCTTCGGAGAAGCTTGATCGCTTGAAGGAAGATCATTCATCATGAGCAACTACGAGAGGGAAGCATCAATCAGGCCACCAATTTTTTATGGGACAAACTTCAATTATTGGAAGGTAAGGGTTACTCCCTATCTTCAATCTCTTGGTACAGAAGTTTGGGATATCATAGATACAGGCTACACTTTTCCTTCAGCTACTCCTACAGATACGGCCGAAAAGAAGAAATATGAAACAAATGCTAAAGCAGTCAATACTTTGCTGGGATGCTTATCTCAAACAAAATTCGTAAAGGTTATGCAATATAAATCCGCAAAAGAAATATGGGACAAGATTGTCTTGAGCTACGAAGGAGATGAACAGCTAAAGCGTGCTAAACTTCAAACTCTCAGGATTCAGTATGAGAATCTCAGGATGTATAATGATGAAAGTGTGGCTAACTATTTTCTTCGGGTAGATGAGATTGTTAATTGCATGAAAAACTTGGGTGAAGAAATAAAAGAGGCTATTGTGGTTGAAAAAGTTCTAAGATCATTGTCTCCCAAGTTTGAATCTAAAGTGTCTGCAATAAAAGAAAAGGAAAATCTACGAATTCTTACTATGTCTCAGCTACACAGAATACTAACTACTTATGAAATGAGAAAGGGAGGTCCATTAGACAGAAGAGAAGCTGCTTTCAAGGCATTAGGTAAAGGAGATTATTATGAAGCAAGTCACGTGCCAGAAGAAGAAGAAGAAGAATCAAATTTTGTCAGAAATCTTCAAAGGGGTTCTGGAAGGTTCAGAGGTAAGTTACCTTTTAAATGCTTTGCTTGTGGAAGAGTAGGTCATTATGCTGCAAAATGTCCTTATAAGGATAAAGGAAAGGAACCTGCTAGATGGAACAAGAAACAGGGTGCAAATAAGAAAAGCTACTACACTCATAAAGATAGTGATGGTCTATCAAATAGTGATGAAGATGAACGAGGTAATGACTATAAACTGTTAATGGCATTTGAAGATGATGATTATATGGATGCTATAGATGTGGATAGCCTTTATGAAGAAATTACTAGACTCAAGAGATGTATAGAAGAAAAGAATATGATCATTGATACTCTACAATTTCAAATTGATGAAAAGGAAAAACACCTTGAAAAATTAGAAGGTGAAATTGTTGCTCTTAGAAAAGAGATTGAGAAAACAAAAGCTATTAATCTTAAGTTTGTCAAAGGATCTGAAACTCTGGATGAGATTATCAATGTACAACATTCTCCTCTAAACAAGATAGGTCTGGGGTATAATGGAGAAACTTCTCAAGCATCCACTTCAAAAAGTTATCTTGATGCAGCAAAAAGGAATGAGCAAAAGCACAATGGAGACTATCAGGTGCAGCAGGGACAAATTGCAAACGAAGACTATCAGGGGCAATCTGTCTTAAAGGTGAACAAAAGCTACAACCAGCCACAGGTAAAATCTTCTCAATTTGGCTCAAGAATGGATGACAATAGAAATTACAATCACTTGGCCGGTAGATTTGATAACCGCAGAAGTTTCTTCAATGGACAATGTTTCTCTTGTCATAACTTTGGTCACAAAGCAGCTCAATGTGTTTCATATAAAACAATCATGACTAGAGAAGCTCAAAAACAAAGAAGTATGACCGGGATTACAAAAAGGAACTATAACAACTTTTCGGCTCTTGAAAGTGAAGTTGAATGTTCTATTTGCAATAACTTTGGTCATGAAGATTCTAAATGCAGGAGCAGGTTTCAGCAGAAAAAGGAACAAGCCTCAAACACCAAAACATGGAGAATAAAGGAACCACAAACAGAAAGATGTGGGATAGCATTTTATGCAGAGGGACAGGAAAATCTATGGTACATTGACAGTGGATGTTCGAAGCATATGACAGGTGATAAAGAAAAAATTGAGTCATATTCTGCTCTAGAAAAGGGAAAGAAAGTTTCTTTTGGACATGATACTCCTGCAACTATAAAAGGAAAAGGCATTGCTCAGTTAAAAGAAAAGGTCAAGGCTGGAAATGTTTTGTATGTTGATGGATTGAAACATAATATTCTAAGTGTCAGCCAGATGTGTGATCAAGGAACATAGGTGATATTTAGAAAAAATGGATGTCTTGTTCGTGATCTTGATACAGGTAAAACGGTGATCAAAGGTAAAAGAACTCTAAATAATCTATACATATTTGAAGAAGGACAACAACAATGCTATCTAAGCAAGGATGATGAACACTGGTTATGGCATCGGAGGTTGGGGCATCTAAGCTTTTCACAAATAAGGAAAGCATGCAGATATCAGGCAGTTCGCGATCTTCCAGATATCAAAATTCCAGACAACACCATATGCAAATCATGTCAGTTTGGAAAGCAAACCAGAACTAACTTTACAGAGAAGGAAGGATCAGCTAGCATGCCTCTTGAGCTAGTTCATACAGATACATGTGGTCCATTCAGGAAAAGGACACCTAGAGGAGAAGAATACTTGATATTATTCATTGACGATTTCTCCAGGTTTGTCTGGTTAGGACTTATGAAGCACAAAGATGAAGCATTCGAAAAATTCAAATCCTTCAAAGCCTTGGTTGAAAATGAATCAGGATACAAAATTAAGTGCCTCAGATCCGATAGAGGTGGGGAGTTTACCTCAAATGAATTTTTCGATTTCTATGAAGAACATGGGATAAGAAGAGAATTCTCTACAGCTAAAACTCCTCAGCAAAATGGAGTTGTGGAAAGGATGAACAGAACAGTTCAACAAATGGCTCGTGCTATGCTTGATGAATCTGGAACTCCCGCAACTTTTTGGGGTGAAGCTGCACATGCTGCAGTTGCTATTCTCAACAAAACAAATGTCCGGGTGAACAGCACTCAAACCCCTCATGAGCTATGGAGTGGTGAGACTCCTTCGGTAAAGCACTTCAAAATCTTTGGGAGCAAATGCTATATTAAGAATACTGATGAGCAGCTTGGAAAACTTGAACCTAGAGCAGATGAAGGCATTCTTCTTGGTTATTCTCCACATAGAAAAGCATATAAGTGCTACAATAAAAGACTTGGTAGAATTATTGACAGCATTGATGTAGTGGTTGATGAGAAAGGATACGTTCCTAGGCAAGTACATCATGAAGACATCGAAGAAGATGAAGGCTACCCTCAAAGAAAGAATGATGAAGAAGAAGAACCTCAAGAAGAACCAGAGGAGCAGACAAGAATAGAAGAGAAAACTCCATCCAGATATGTTCAGAAGAATCATCCAGAATCTCAGATTGTGGGGCAGAAAGAAGCAGGTGTACAAACAAGAAGAACAATTGCAGAAGCTTCAAGCTATTTGGCATTACTCTCCTCCACTGAACCACAAAATGTGAAAGAGGCTTGCAAAGATGAATGTTGGGTGAAAGCAATGGATGAAGAACTTGAGTAGATCGAAAAGAACAACACTTGGGAGCTGGTTCCTAGACCAAAGGATAAGAATGTTATCAGAACAAAATGGGTCTTCAAAAATAAATTGAATGAAAATGGAGAAGTAATTAGAAACAAGGCCAGACTTGTTTGTAAAGGGTATGCGCAGCAAGAAGGAATAGACTTTGAAGAAACCTTTGCTCCTGTTGCAAGACTTGAGGCCATCCGAATGTTCCTTGCTCTATCAAGCTTTCAAAACTTCAAAGTATTTCAAATGGATGTGAAATCAGCCTTTCTGAATGGAGACTTGGAGGAAGAAGTATACATTGAGCAGCCAGATGGGTTCATTCTTGGAAATGATCCAAATCTTGTATGCAGATTGAAAAAGGCTCTTTATGGTCTCAAACAAGCTCCAACGTCTTGGTACTATCGTTTGGACAAATATCTTCATCAACAAGGTTTTTCAACAGGATCAGCAGATAGCAATCTTTATATAAAAGTTTAAAATGACAAATTACTAATACTTGTTGTGTATGTAGATGACATTATCTTTGGCAGCAATGAAGAAGCTATGAGTCAAAGCTTTGCCTTGGTGATGCAGAAAGAATTCGAAATGTCCTTGCTGGGAGAACTGACATATTTTCTTGGTTTGCAAATCCAACAAAAAGAAGGAGGAATCTTCTTGTCTCAAACCAAGTATTTCAAACAGATTTTAAAGAAATATGGCATGGAAGACGCAAAACCAGTATGTACACCCATGGTCACAGGATGTAACCTCAGTGCAAATGATGAATCTGCAGCAGTGCATCAACCAACCTACAGATCTATGATTGGAAGTTTACTTTATTTGACAGGTACCCGATCGGACATCATGCATGCAGTTGGAATAGTTGGAAGATTTCAGGCAAATCCGAAGGAGACTCATCTTCAGGCAGTGAAGAGAATTTTCAAATATCTTCAAGGGACTCAAAATTATGGCTTATGGTATCCTAGAGATACAGATCTCACACTTCATGCTTATACAGATGCAGATTGGGCCGAAAGTGTGGATGACAGGAAGAGCACAAGTGGTGGTGCATTCTTTATGGGTTCCAGACTAGTATCTTGGTTCAGCAAGAAACAGAGTCCGATTGCCTTGTCTATAGCTGAAGCGGAATATGTTGCTGTTGCATCTTGCTGCACTCAACTCCTTTGGATGATGCAGACTTTGCAGGATTTTCAAATCACTTGTACACCACCTATCCCCATCTTATGTGATAAAACAAGTGCAATCAGCATCTCAAAGAATCCTGTCATGCATTCAAAAACCAAGCACATACCAATAAAGTATCATTTTCTCCAGGAACAAGTGCTTGAACAGAAGGTCAAGTTGGAGTATGTTCCTTCTAAGGAACAAGTTGCCGATATACTCACCAAACCATTGCCCAGAGAGACTTTTGAATACCTCAGGCAAAAGCTGGGGGTAGTTGATGCATCATCTTATTGCTGAAACTCTTTTGATTGATGGTTGTACGCATGGTTCATATGGGGTATATGCGTACATGTGCTGGGTTGCGGATTGGTTGAAGATTGAATGGCACAGGTTCAGGGGGAGCATATAATGCATTGTTGGCATTATGGAGGTTGTACAGAAGGAGATCATGAATGTTGGTCTAAATATAGCTGCAATATGTCTCTATCTCTTTCATGGTCATTTATGGTGTTTGGTAGATTATGGTTCTTCTTTGCAGATCTGGTTCATATTCTCTTAGGGGGAGCATAACCCTTTTCCCTTGATGTCAAAGGGGGAGAATGAAGCTGAAAATCTTGAGGTTGCCATCAAGTCCAAAGGGGGAGATTGTTGGCATTATGATTCTGGTATGGCTCTATGTTACAGATGTTGTACTTGATGGCAACACCCTCAAGTGGCAATGCTCTGATCAGGCTCTCAAAATGTTGAAAATTAAGAAGTACGCAGGAGAACAGTTCAGAAGGTGCGTACACGCAGGCACACCGTGAAGGGACCGCGGCCTGACACGCAGGACACCCGTTCAGAAGATGCGTACCCCCAGTTTCACTTACTTCAAGGTAGAGAAGCGCGTTCACGTGGGGTTTCCTATGTTTGGTTCGTGGTATTTAGCCCGCCGCTCCTGATTCTATGGTTTTGGCGCGTGGTATTGTTTTATATTATTATTATTATTGAGCCCCATGTTTTTGGGCCCCTGGTATTGGTTATCTATGGTATTGATCCATGATTTTAGGAGGAGCTTGCCTATATAAAGCAAAGGAGATCACTTGGCTAAGCATCTTTTGCAAATTGAATATCTTAAGATCAGAAATATTGGGTTATTGTTTTAAAGCTTGATCTATATGAAAGTGAAGTTGAAAGCGAATCTGTGAAGGGTGATCTCTCGAGCGCATGATCAGAACTGGGCATCTGACTAATTGTAGGCACTCTGGTGAACTGCCAATTCGACCCTAATCAGAAGTACGTAGGTGGTTAACGGTGCAAGTGCGTGGGTACGCAGAGCAGAAACAGAAGAGCTGCGTGGGTACGCAGAGCAGAAGAAGGGGTACAGCATGGGTACGCAGAGCAGAAGAAGGAGAACTGCATGGGTATGCAGCACGACAGAGGTTCAGGTGCGTACGCATAGTAAAAGTACGCGGTACGATAGTATCTATGAGTGCGTGGCTTCAACAGCAGTACGTGGCGCGATAGTATCTCTGGGTGCGTACCTACAGTGATAGTATGCAGCGCGATTGAAGAAGCAGTGCGTGGGTACGCAGTGCAATAGAAGGTTCTTTGCGGGTATACGCAGGGAAGCAGAAGGTGAAGTGCGTAGCGACGCAGGCCAGAGAAAGAAAAACTGCGTATCTGTCTTAAGATCTTTTGTTGACTGAATTTTTCTGTTGATAAGGTGTTCTGGGTTTAGTTTTGTTACTGTTGATCTGGTTACTGCAGTTGACTATGTAATGTACATGTATTTGATGATCATTTGAAGTTTATGAAAAGTGGTCCTTGTAAGAAAAGAAATAGGGTGTTGTAGCTCCCTTCCAGGAAAGACTGGAAAACGGGAGAGAGTTGTAGCTCTCTGCAGGTTGCAGCCTGTGTACTGGTAAAGGACTGCACCAGTACAAAATCATTGTAAAAAGAGTTTCTAATTTGAAAGAAGATAGAGACATATTGCAGCAGGTGGTTTTCACCCACATTGGGTTTCCACCTTATATGTGGTGTTCTTTGGTGTGACTATCTGTTTTTCTTGTTCATGCTCATTATTTTATGGTACTGATATGCAAAAATAATTCAAAGTATAAATAAGGAAGATTTGTTAAAAGAACTTGATAATACTGATTCACCCCCCCTCTCAGTATTATTTCCATCATATAGAGTAGATGTGTAGGTGTAATGTAAGTATGTAAACAATCCTAAATATGTGCTTAGTTAAATAATAATAGTAATAATAATAATAAAAGTCAAAAGTATGGGGACGAGTGCAAAAATCTAAATGTTGGCTCAATTAATAATAAAAATAATAAAATTCAATTTGTTATATTTTGATTTTGTTATTAACTTGTGAATAGGTTTTGTTACAATACCATGACTTATTTCACAACCAAAATATTTTATAACAATATGAAAAGATTCTTAACCATGCATATTCACCCCCCACATTACAGTGGATATTATTAACTTGTAAAAAAATGGTTTTGTTATAATACCATGGGCCAATACTATGGCTTATCAATACCACATGCTCTAAAAACATTTCACGCTCAAAATACCTGATAACAATATGAAAATATTCTTAACCATGGATATTCATTCTCACTTTACCATGGATATTATTAACTTCGAAATAGACTTTGTTACAATACCATGGGCCAATACCATGGCTTATCAATATCACATGCCCAAAAAAAACATAACTTATTTCAAAATCAAAATATTTTATAAGAATATGACAAGATTCTTAGTCATGGATATTCACCCATGTTTTGTCATTGATATCATGAACTTGTGAATAGGCTTTGTTACAATAGCACGGGTTAATACCATGGCTTGTCAATACCACATGCCAAAATACCATATCTTATTTCACAATCTAAATATTTTATAACAATATGACAAGATTCTTATCCATTAATATTCACCCCCACATTACCATGGAAATTATTAACTTGTAAATAGGCTTTGTTATAATACCATGGGCCAATACCATGGCTTATCAATACCACATGCCCAAAAACCATAACTTATTTCACAATAAAGTTATTTTAATTTAATTTAATTTTATAAAAAATTTTGTTTGAAGCTAATAGGAAGAGGGTTGTAATTAGTTTTGAGATATATATAAACCCTCTATCCTCAAGACTACTAAAAGTATTCCCATATAAATTAAATTAAGGTTCTATTAAAATTAAAAATTAGAATACTTTTGTGTTTAAAGATGTGAAATTTATATAGTACAAATATTAGTAAGAACCAACATAGATCTATCTTAACTAAGGATCCAAGTGATGATAGCAAGCAAAGTGAAGGGAAGATAGGGGAGGGAGATAGTGACAAATATGGAGAGAGAGAGAGAGAGAGAGAGAGAGAGAGAGTGAAGGGGGAGGCGGAGAGAAGGAGGTAGGAAGAGAGAGAGGGGAGAGAGAGAAGGGGGGGAGAGATATAGAGTTGGAGGGGGAGAGAGAGAAGAAGAAAGGGGGGAGAGAGATATGGAGTTGGAGGGGGCGAGAGAGGGAGGAAAGAACTAAGGCATATGGAGATAGAGGTGGAGAGAGAGGGAGTGACAAGGGATAGATGGATAGAGAGAGAGGGAGAGAAGAGAGGAGGAAGAGAGAGAATAGGCGGGGATAAATATAGGGAGAGAAGGGAAAGAGACAGAGAGGGAGGCACAGAGATGGAGGAGGAAGAGAGAGAGAGAGTGATGGGAGGGGGGGACAGAAGGAGGTGAGAGAGAAAGGGAGAGATAAGACTAAAAGATAGGGGAGAGATACGGAGTTGGACGGGGGGAGAGAGGGAAGGAATAAGAAAGACATAGAGGGACAAAGTTAGAGAGAGAAAGGGAGTGACAAGGGAGTGGTGGAGAGAGGAGAGATAGAGGGAAGAGAGAGAGGCAGAGAGGAAGAGGGAGGGAGAGAGATATATATGGAGAGAGAGTGTGTATGTTTTGGGGTGAGATAGAGAGAGGGAATAAGAAAGAGACACATATATAAAAATATAGATATTATATAGTATTATATAACCAGTCTAGATCCATCTTAACCTGGATCTATCAAGCACCAAAAAAGAGGTTTTCACATCAAGAGATTGGATCCCTCTCGGCACTTGATAGATCCATGTTAAGGTGGATCTAGGCTGGCTTAATAAGTTTGTAGTTGTATATGATAAACTAACACTTTTTTTATGGTTTTGTTTGAAAATATTTTTTCCATATTTGGTGTATTTATCATAATAATGTAATCTAATTTTAATTTACTTTTAAGCTTACCATTTTTATGCAATGATTTTGTTGTTAGTTTATAGAGATATACATGTTATACTTTTGGAATTTGAAAAGGAAACACGTGCTCTTAACTTGGTTGTATTGAAAACATCTAAGTGTAAGAAAGAAACATGCCCTCTTAACTTGGTTGTATTAAAAACACAAGTGTTCTTTAATACTAGGTGGGTGCAAACAAGAGAGAGTATATGGTAAGTGGATTAAATAGTTGAAAACAAATGTTAGTTAAGGAGAAAGTTACAAAAGTCTAACAATTAGGCTAGGTTTAGGATATTATTATTTTGGGACATCTAAAGTTGAAGGTACATTTTATGGTGGTGTAGTATAAGCCCTTGGGTGTAGGACACATATTATGGATATCTTAGACTTTTGGTGTGTGTTAGTGGTGTCAACTAGTGGTGGAAATTCCAACCAATGAGTAGGCAAAGGTTTTCATTTACAAGGTTGACATCAATCAAGTATTCTCCCTCTCTACCCAACTCTAAGATGAGGAGTGAGCATAATGGACTTATTATTTTAAAAAATTGAAAATATTTGATTATCTTTAAGTTCAAGGGCTTGAAGTGGCTTCCTAAAGAATGGTAATTTGATGATCTCAAGCCCCCCTCTTTGATCTTAAGAATCGTTCCTCTTATATTTATATAGTATGTGTCATTTTTGGGGATCTAGATTATTTCTTGTCATGCAAAGGGAAGTTTTCTTTTCTTCAAGGGAAAATCTTTGTGAGAATGGGTTTTCCTCACCACATAGACATGTATTGCACTCATTTCAAGCACTATTGCACAAGTGTCACCTTTATCCTCTCAAAGTTTATCAGTGGAGCCACACTTGTTGTATGCTGCCACAAAGGTTTTTGCATTAAGCGAAGTATGTGTTATATCTTTCGGATGGTCTATGTTGTATCACTAAGTGTTCAAGTGTGTGATCATAGTCAAGTTATATCATTGTTCACATCAGTTCCACTGATCTCACACTTAGTCAAATTTTGGAGTTTCCCTAGCAACCTAGCCTCATCCAGCTTTCCTTAAATGTGCACTTCGCATCTGCAACACTCAGCCTTTTCCCTTTCCTTCTAGAACTATGAAATGCATATAAATCCCATCCTCCCTTAGCATTCAAAACTACACTATGGTTTCCTCCAGTGTCCTTCACTCAGCTAGAACCCACTATCTCTAGAAACTACACAGTTTTTCCCTCAGGCATCTCAGCTTCCCAGTTTTCCTTGCATCTTGAAACTGCACAGATGTGTCCTCCTAGGGCCTCATCCTACAGAAGTGCTTTGCATCGTAAAATGGAGCAGTTTTGTCCATTAGCTTCTTAGTGTGCCTTGTATCCTGAAACTGTACAATTGCATCTCTTAGTGGCCACAAAGAAGGATGAAATGCTAGATGAATCTCAAGGAGCTGAGAAGAAAGATAAGCAAGCCAAGGAACCCAAGGTATGATAAAATATTGGGACCACATGAATATTACATCTGATTCATAACAATTTTAAGGGTAGGCATGGAAAACAAAGAACATCTTTTGAAATACACCGCTTAATGTAGTTTGAAGGACTGCTTATCATTTTCATATCATTATGTCTTCAATGACATGCATGGTTGCAAGCACTGAAAGTCATTCCATGTGTTTCATCTATGTGTCTTGCTCCCTTTCACATTTTGGATCAATTGTCTTCTTTTGACATGTTTGGTTGTTATGTCATATTTGTGAATTGTTCTGGTGACATTGAAGGTTTTTCTTTGTGTATGCAAGTTGTCCTAGCCATGTAAACACTTATCGCACTCATACAAAAAGTTGTTAGAAATATTGAACAAGTGTCATCACAGTCGTTCAAAGTTCTATCCCAAGTGTCGCACTTGTAGCTTTTAACTCTAGAGAGTCTCACAAAGGGAAATTATTTGTCTTGTTGTCCCGGTGGTCTATTTTTTCATATTCTCGAAGTATGCTAAGTGTGTGACCACAATGTCAAGTCTTCACAAGTTCACTTACCTCCCACACTAAGCCATCTTTTCTGAAAATACTTTCGACCATACAACCCCCTCTCACCGAACCCCGACTAAGCTACATTGCGTAGTCTTAGCCCTCAGTGGTGTTCATTTTCTACTTGGAACTGTGCAGTTCTTAAGGTTGTCCTCTAGGTCAATTGCACTATGCAATCCCAGAGGTGAGAAACTTGTCTTCCTTCCTAGAACTATGTAGAAACAACCTCGAAGTCTGACCCAAACTGTGCACTTCACAAGATCATTCATCAAGCCTCTTTACTAGTTGTTGGAACCCTGCATTGCATAGAGACTTGAGACTGCACTTCTCCCAAAAACTAGGTATAGTTGTCCTCCCAGTGACCTACCGCAGCTGGCACTTACTACTCTTAAAAGCTACACTGAGTTGTCCTCTGGCCTCTCTTTTGCTTTGTATTCTCTTCCCTCAGAAAACTATCTAGAGGTGTCCCTCAAGGTCCCATCTTGTAGCTTCCACTAGTGACTTCAACTTCGTAATCCTGCCTCTGAGTGGCCTCTGTGCAGTTTTCCCCGATAGTGAATATGAAGCCCTGGATTTCCTCATCCAAGCCTAAGTTGCGCTCTATGAAGTCTCAGTGACCAGTCTCCCTCCCTCTCACCTGGAACTGTGTGCTACATTGTTACAGGGCCCTCTTCCCAACCTTTCATCTGTCCCAGGCCCCGGTCATGGAAAAAAATCCATCAGCTTACACCAGGAGGTTTTTGATTTAATGGCGTCCCATCATGAGAGAATTCCAGGAATAGGTACAATGATAGATCATGTCGAGACGATGAATAAGATGAATAAGGAGCATACATGCTAGATGACTTATTTTCATTTGGATGGATGAAAGAAGCTCAAGCAAAAGGAACACATGAATGTAACCATATTACAAGACGAATACCATTAAAGACCCCATAGCATCAAGCCAGAGAGAGCTGAAGACAAAGCCCATCCAAGATCACATCTATCACTCAGTAACAACAACATTTTGACATTGCCACCACATCTAGCCAACCCATGTCAATAGTGTCATGTCAAGTAGTGTCATGATTTTTCAAGGCCACATCCCTAATACATGGGCCATATCTATTGTAACCGAATGTAATGTAAATTGAAAGTCCAACAGACACACACATGAAGATGAAGAGTCACATCAGTTGAAAATTCATAGGAAGTTAAATGTTCATGAAGATAATCAAAGAGTCATAAGGTTCAAGCATCATCCTTGGATATATATACCCCTCCCATTGTATGAGCAAGGACTTTTCCCCTTGGCTCCTCCCACATAGCCTTGAGAGCTTTTAGTTAGTTCTTTGAGGAGCAAGGAGTGGCTCCAATGTGCCACTACTAGGACTAGTGATGTATGTTGTGTCTTGGGACTTTTTCTTAATTCAGAAGCTTGTTAAGATCAATGCGTTTTCACGCATTTTTTGTAGAAGTCTGTAATACTACTCTTTAAACATTTTTAATGCATGTTTTCTTAACATGTACTAAGATAGTTGAACTACTTTGGTTGTTTTACTACTTACATTGTTGATAATATGTTGTATTGATTATCACTGTTGTCTCATCCTTGTGGACTACTCCGTAGGATATTAGACAGACCTGTCTTGTTTACTAGTTATTACTACCATCACATCCCTGTGGACTACTCTATTGGATGGTGTATGTGTTTTCCCTTACACTTCGGTTTTAATGACTTCTGCATCCACTGTTGACTACTCCGCTAGGTGTTGGACATGCCCTTTCTGGTTCGCTTGTGTCTCATCTCGGGTGGTAGTACTACCTCTCATTTAGAGTCTCACTTTACTCTCCCCCTTGTAGTAAGAGAACCTTGACACAGTTAAATTACACACTCACTAGACAGATTTACCTTATTGTTGGAAGATACCAGCATAACACTCTCATGTGTTGACAACTAGAGCCAAGTGAGATCTCTAAGTATATGGAAACTGGGCCTTTATTCCATATGGGACTCCTACACCAAATGATGTGAGGTCTACTTGGGGCTTCACATCAGGGAGATCCCCTTGGTTGGAGGATTCCTAGCACCATCAACAAAATGGCACTAAAAGGAGGACTAGATGATAATTTGTGCCCGTAGAGCCTGGTTTGAATCTCTTATTTTAAAATGGCTCTCCTAAAATCATAATCATAGGATGTTTTTGTAAAAATCCTAGTTGTACCATCCTGGTGGAAGTTATTCATGACATATCCAAGTTCAAGCTAAATGTTGAGGGTGAAACATCTTTTTCTATGCACGTGCTTCAAGTTAGGACTCTTTTCCATCGTCACCAAATAAAGTCTCAATATGTCTAGGCTATATTACTCACCATCACATTCGAAGTTCATGTTGAATGTCGTTTTCATACATTACCCACTACTTCTATCAATTCATTAGATCAACATACCGAGTTGATGGCTAAATATGTAGATAAGTATAGCCACTGAGATGTTTGTGAAAAAATATGTCATTTAACAATGGAGCATGACAAATTCGTTGAGGACTTTGCTAATCGGTTCCTTCACTTCTGTTGTGAAATTCCTGACAAGAGTTTAAATTCTTGGCTCATGTTTCCCAATATGGTGAACCTCCTGATTTCGCTTATTCCCCAACTCTTATAGATCATGAGGCACCTCAGATTGTAGATGAGGATTCCACCACCCCATTTGTTCCTTGTCCTCCTCCATTTTTGGTCTCAATGTAGGTGCCCAACCCATCTTCTCATCTGTCTACTGCTTCAATGGAGGACATTCCAGAATGGGTCAGGAAGCCTACATCAAAGAACCACTCCTCCATTATACAATAGGATGTCATCGTTCATAACTCAAGTCTAGAATCTGATCTAGGTCTCTTCCATCCTCTGCCATCTACAAGCGATGAGTCCTTATACCATGAATCTCTTAATCAATCTGATTCTCTAGCCAGATGTTCACATTCTCCTTATTCTTAAGCTTCTCGCTCCAATTGAGATTAGGTGCAAGGTAGTCACATTACACAGGTAGAGGAGCAGAAAGGTGAGGACATTATCTCTATTTCAAAATTGTCAGCATAAAAAATATGAGCTTTCATTTTTTAACGATTCTCAATCTGCTAATCTTAGTGGAACATCATGTAAAATCAATTATTTCAATCAATCCCCAACCTTGGGTGGTATTCATCCCCATGATGATAAATCCATGTTTGTATGTTGTGACGAACACCCAAGCACATAATGTGATCTTCCGATTTCCCATGAAGATTCTAATTCAGATCTAGAATATGCTTTGGTTTAAGAATATATCTGCAACAAAACTTCCTCTTCACCTCACTTCCCCTTGTGTCCTACCATTCGTAACACATCTACATGTGGCAAAGATACTCCATTCTCTTTTGTTTCTCCATCTAATGATTTATCTCCTCGATTGACACAATATTGTGAGGTTGCCCATGATAAAATTGAAAATAGTTTAATTGCATATGACTCTTCCCACCCCTCATCATCTCTTATGCTGCATGAAGATGACTCGTCAAATCAACTTTCTCATGTGAGATCACCAATTGATTTATCTTTGGACGTACCATTAGAAGAGCCTCTTCAATTTATAAATATGATTTTTGTTGAAACCTGTGACAGAGATGGTTGTCTTCTAGAGAGAAGTTTTGAAATTAGCAGCAGAAGCCACCATCAAGCCATACATGATCTGGTTTAAGCTTCAAAATGCAATTATGCAATTCTGGAAAGTTCCAAGACGTGTCAAGGAGTCGAGGCACTTCAACGTATGTTGATGGTTATGTGAGGACTTCACATCTTTGGTAAGCACCCTCAAACCAAATTAGATCTAGTTTTTCATGCACAATCCATCTATCTACATGTTTTCATTCAGTGTGAATTCCCATGGAAAAAAAAATTGGTATTCTGGGTTTGATCTCTCAAATTTTAAAAATTTCACTTATGACTGAATTCATGAATCTATTATAGCACATCTGTCTTCATGCAAATCACTCATGTCAAACTCAGGTTGGGAATGTTTGTCTCTCATGAAGTCATGGAATTATGAAGTTGATCATCTCAAAGACTATCTTTTCGTGCATCCATACTTATATAATTTCTCCCTTAATGGTCAGCTCGTCAGCCTTCTTATGAATCTTGTTGTTGGCTTGTGGGGGCCTGACCTAGGTTCGGAGTTAATTAGCAAAACAAATCCTTGTACTGCTAGCCCTTTTAGCAACAGCCCACAGATCACGGACTGAGGTCTCACCTGAAGCAATATGGGGGGATGGTGGAACCATGTTTCCGCACCCTTGACATGTTTGAGGGGTCGACTTAGTCCAACTAGGAATGTCTTCGTGCAAGTTACTTTGTGCACTGCCCTAACCTGTGAGACCTTTTCACTCTATTACAATCACCTTCACGCAGCCCTAACCAGGCGCTGAGGTGCTTTCATGCTACTAAGGTAGCGATCTACGTTATTTCCCTAAGTTACACCGCAGATCTTACTTATCTTCTTATAAATGTTAGTGAAATTCGTGTAAAAAGATACTTAATCTTATGTTCACTTGATCAACATAATCATATAAGTTCATGCATCATATAAATAGTAGAAATGTAATTTATACCCAATATAATTCAATGCATAAAATAGGAAAAAGATACATAGAATTGATAAGAAACTTCTCTTTATTATTTCTCCAACATTTATAGACTCGACTCACCCTGTGCACTCAGCTGCAGGGGTCTTTGCACTTAGTTGCAGACTACTAGGCCTCTGCGCACTCAGTTGCAGAGCCTTCTCCTACTCTGCAACCCAAAAGACTCAACTCTACACTTAGATCTTATGCTTCTTAGATTATTCTTCCATTCGGTGTCTCTTACAACTTAGAGCCTCACTCTATTTATACAATCCCATAGTCTGCAAACCATGGGTGGATCTCTAAAGCCAACATTACACTACAAAAATGAGGGCGAATAGCCCTCTAACTCATTTACAATCTTTGTGCTACACAGCCAGAAAGTGCAGAGTCTTTACATCGAATTTACTCAAAACTTGGGCTTTAAGCCCCAAAACTTGCCTTGGGGGATCCCGCGCCCAACATACCCTCAACACAAACATTGTGACCCACCATTGAGTCACTCTATCAGTGCAGAGATCTTCACACGGAGACCTCCCAACTCTGCTCGAACCTCTACAAGGTCGGAAGTGCACCATGCGGTTGCCTGTTGTACTTCTTGTAGCTAATCAGATGGCCAGGCCACTTGTTCATGGCTTCAACCGAATACCATTTATTTTTCCTAGGAAGTTTTCACCATTGAGTTTCACCATCTATGATTTCCTTAATAACATACCATCCCATCCAATGCATTTGGAGCTTCCCCAGGAATTTATCAAACAAGTTATCGTATAACAACACCAATTCATTCACCTTAAAAGTGCACAACTTGATATGTCGATCATGCCATGCCTTTTCACACTGCTTTTGTACCTACTAATGGAATCCTGCCAAAAACCGTTCTTCTTCAATTTCCTCCAGCTACGCGAGCCTCTCCTCCAGGGCTCTGTGGTCTATCATACCTGTGAGCGCTACTATGCGAAGACTAGGCATGAAATACTTCATTGGAATTACAGTGTTTGCTCCAAAACTCAGCCTAGAAGGCGTCTATCCCATCAGTTTCTTGCATGTCACTCTACAATTCCATAAGACTGCTGGTACGTGGAGGTCGCAATCACTTCACTGCACATTACAAACCTTGTTCAGTGCTTTTCACAATTCCTTAAAGGCTTCCGCGTGGATAACCTTCTGCGCGATTGTTCTTTCCACACTCTGTCATTCAAACTTGATGGTCCGGTTGTGCATTAGCCCCCCCAACAAATGCTTATTGATTGTATCTCTCAACATGAAGTTCATGTGCATCCACGTAGGTTGGTTGCCATATGCTTGCACCCATCTAGATAGATGTTCATTCCAACCATCATGTCCCTTGTATTTATCTGCCAATCGCACTATAGGTTTCCCAAACTGTGTGTGTATCATCCTTCTACATGCACGCCAGTCTTCCAAGCTTCCTCTGTGTGTGACCCACCACCTCGTAGGTGTAGCGCGCAATACCCAATTCAAGGCTTTGAAACGTTGCTTCTCTGGCACCTCCCTTTTAAATCTGTCCAAGAAAGCATCTACCTCACCTAATCCATCATAAGTAGGCAGATCTCTCACTTCTATCGATACGCAGTGCAGTGACCTTGTCATCATATTACAATTAAGCATGTTTACCTCGTGCAATTGGTTCTGCTATTGCTCTATCTCCTCATCTGAGTCTGAAGTACAGGAGCTCTCCTGCTCCCATGAAATTTGTCCTTCCGTAGTAGGATTTACCCAGTCTTTCTCTCGCTCGGTTATTTATAGATGCATTCCAAATCATCATCACTTTCATAGTTGTGCGTTGGCTCTGTGTAGCGCGATCCTTCAGCAGGGTCCAAGGATATAACTATGCACAAGGACTTCTTCTCAAAAATCATCTTGTATTTCTTTAGATTAATCAGCCCATTCATGTCAATGGCCCAATCAATTCCTAAGAGCGCATGGTAGGGATTGATGTCATCAACAATCTCTATCACTTCAAAATCTTCTAGCGCACTTGCTCCTTTAATATCCAGTATGATTCCCTGTAATTTCCCTAGGGGTAGTATCTTCTATTGGTTCGTCATTCGCAGTTGAATAGGAGACCACTGTAGTGTAGGCCTCCCCATGTGGTCTTATGTCTACTTCAGCAAAAAATTCATGTCCGATCCTAAATCCAAAATTACTTCATCCATTTCATATTCTCCAATCTACGTGGTTAACGTCATTTCTCTCCCTCTCCTAGTCTTACGCTTTCCAATCTTCTAGACTATGCATGGTTCTCCTGGCGTGGTCCCAGTGCATCTGTTAATGAGTTCCTGTAATCCCTTTACGACCTTACTATCGCGTAGTAGCTTCATACATGTTTCCAGGAACATCGTGAGCATCGATGGGTCCATTTCCAGCTCAGGTCTATCTTTTCTTCCTGAAGTGGAGGCATCAACAAAGCTCTTCTTAGCTTCCATAAAGGTTTCTCGAGCACACTTCAAATCAAACTCTGCTTCTTTCACTGGAGCTTTGTGAACCCAAGTACCATCTGCTGGTTGTTTACCTTTATCATCTCCTCTCGTAATTCCACTTTGGAACATAATATTCACATTAACATCTTCCTCGCATTGCTCAGACCTCATCATCTGCAGGTTATGAGTCATGGGAGGTGGTAACACTCCCTTGTCGCGTATCCTAGCTATCAGCGTAGGACAATCTTCTGTCTCATGATCAAACAAGGTATAGTACAAGCATGATGGACGCATTGGATTCCTACAATCGTAGGCATAATTTCCTGGCCCTCCGCAATTGTAGCATATTAGCTGTCCGTGACCTGGTCCAGGTCCTCCGCCACCTCGGCCTCATCCACGCCCCTAAAATCTAGTTCACACCATCCCTGCACCTTGGTTTAGGGGATGTGTTTAAGCCTAAAAGCTGTAGGTGGGGGTTCTATCCATCATCAACTCATAACTTCTACAGGTGTGTTCATCGTGTCCCACCAATCTACAAAATTACAGAACAACTGTTGTGAATTCTGTATGTATTTCTGCAACAAATGGCAATTGTCCATAGCATACTTTCCACCTATTTGACAAACTACACACCACAAAGCAGGCACTGCATTCGGTCATGCTTGTGCTTATAGTCTTAGCAGCATCGACCCTCCTCCCATGAGGTAATTCACGAACATCAGGCAGTGGTCCTTATCATGACCCTGACCTTTGGATTTTACGAACCACACTTCTTCGCACACTTTGGGTCGAACTATCCTGTCCTGTTTTAGACTCTGCATCTCAAGGCATAAGCTTTTAAACTGCACATGGATTTGCTAAATTCCCAAGATAGGATCTTGAATTGGGGTCTCATGCAGCCTCATCGTGATCTCTAAAACTTCTTCTTGAGTTATTAACCTCTGTTGTGACAATGCATTCCTCAAATGCGACATTAGTGATGCCACAAACCATTCGCAGTGTTGTCCATTCGTCAAAGTCATATTATCTTCAGGAATTGTACACTTTAGCCTCTAATCCATCTCCTAAGCAGTCTTACCTGGTAGCATCATGATCTACTTGAACCCAATGATCGACTGTGCCTCTGAATTTGGTCTGCTAAATTCTTTAGTTAGCATAGCTTGGATAGCCGCGACTCCCACATTCAAATTATCACTTGAGTGTTTAATGTACTGGGTCAGCGAGAAATCCTATAGAGAATTAACGAACGTCACTTTCTTGATATTATCATCGGTAACTCCCTTAGTTTCCCAAACAGCTTTTACAATGAACCAAAACTGGTCAGGAACATCATTTCCCAATCCTTTGAACACAGGTAACTTTATGGAGTTTTCCATATTAAAACACAGTGGTGGTGTAGGTGGTACGGGCGAATATGGAGGTGATGGCGGTGAAACTGGTGGTGGTGTGGGTGGAGGTGGTATGTGCGTAATCATCTACCTTATCAAATGGATCACACTTCACAGAGAGACCCTCGCGAGCTCTTCCTCGTCCCCTCGCGGAGGTGAAATCAAGGGGCTAGTCTCTAGTGTCGCTCTTCCTTCAAAACTGTAAATTTTCCCACTTCACGTGGCCTCGAACATCAATGTAACTGTATAATCCACTTTTCACACAATAGCATTTTAATCCAAGTGTTCAGAGACTTAATGTACTTACCTCGTGGCCATTTGAGAAAGCGTCGCTCAGCCTCGCTACAACTAACTGAAGTGTCTACCACGAACTCAGTAATGAATCCTCCTATAATTTGATCGAGCCAGTGATCGACAGTGCACACGATCTTATCCTCTGATGCTTCCAACCTGCGCACCAATTCTGGGGTCCACACAATAGGATTGTTGAGCTTCCACCTTCCTTGGCTATCTACTAGCTTCGTGATCCACTCGTATAGCTCAATAAGGAAATACATGTGGAAAATTTTGTGGATCTCTATGTACAAGTAGGAGTCTAACCACTCTTCCCTTAATAGTCACGGATTCCTGTTCTCCTGCACCAAGAATTCGTGAATTCTCCTATCCAACCAACCTTCAATTTCCTTCTTAGTTGGATTCCAATGATATGACATCAAATATTCTATGCAGATTCTGGTCCCAGCAACAGAACCATTTGTTGGCTTGATGGGGTCTGACCCAGGTTCGAAGTTAATTAACCAAAAAAATCCATGTACTACTGGCCCTTTCGGAAATAGCCCATGGAACGCGGACTGAGCTCTCATCCAAAGTAGTATGGGGGGATGCTGGAACCAAGTTTCCGCACCCTTGAGATGTCTGAGGTGTCGCTTTAGTCCAAACTGTGAATTGGCTTCACGTAGGTCACTCCACACACTCTCGTGACCTGTGATACCTTCATTCTCTGTTACAATTGCCTTCGCACAGCCCTAACGAGGAGTTGAGGTGCTTTCACGCTGCTAAGGCAGTGATCTGCATTGTTTCCCCAAGTTACACCACAGATCTTACTTATCTTCTTATAATTGTTAGTGAACTTCGCATAAATAGATACTTAATCTTATGTTCACTTGATCAACATAGTCATATAAGTTTTCACAACATATAAATAGTAGAAATGTAATTTATACCCAATACACTTCAATACATGAAACAGGAAAAAGATACATAGAATTGATAAGAAACTTCTCTTTATTATTTCTCCAATGGTTAAAGACTCGACTCACCCTACACACTCAGTTGTAGGGGTCCATGCACTCAACTACAGACTACTAGGCCTCTGCTCACTCAGCTACAGAACCTTCTCCTACTCTACGACCCAAAAGACTCAACTCTACACTTAGATCTTCTGTTTTGTAGATTATTCTTCCATTTGGTGTATCTTACAACTTAAAACCTTGCTCTAGTTTTACAATCCCATGGTCTGCGGACCATGGGTAGATCTCTAAAACCAACATTACATTACAAAAATGAGGGAAGACAACCCTCTGACTCATTTACAATCTTCGCGCTCCACGCCCACAAAGCGCGGAGTCTTTACATCGGATTTACTCAAAACTTGGGCTTTAAGCCCCAAAACTTTCCTTGGGGGATCCTGCACCCAATACTTGCACTGAAAATCTATCCTCTCATCACACCAGAAATCTCCCTCGGTGATTATGAATGCACAATCTATCACATCAATCAAGTTCCTCTCCATTCACCATGCCTCAACTGGTTTCATGCATTTATGGTGCTAACATCCTTTTTAAATTCTTGTGATGACTATGATGCTTGCGCAGTTGTTCACCAGTTGCAGGAAGGTGTTCCATCATATCTAGTTCACAACAAACTTAGTTCGATTGTTCAGAGCATTCACAATATTGTTCAAATGGATTTCTCTTTGTTCATTGCAAACTATGAATCTCATGTCTCAACTAGCTCATCTGATCGTTTCTCTATCTTGGGTGGCTATCATTTGGCTTATCGTTTTCCCATCAGCACATCCAAGGATAGTTTCCTTGTTCTCTCTAATCTTCACTGCTTAACATATTTATCTTTATAATTTTGTCAAGCAAGTGAGGCACTTCAACCTTCACTAATGGTTATGGTAGGTCCTCACTATCTTGGCATGAACACCAAGGATAATCAAATCTATTTTTATTTACAAGATTCCCATCGTGATCTTGCCTCTCAAATTGAAAATTCATATTTTCAAAGATCACAAGGCTTTCTAGATAGCCATCATGAAATTTATGATCCAATCACTCAATGGCTGCAATAATCTTACTTGTTAAGCTCTGTTGCACAAATCAAGTCTCAATCCTTCTTCGTGCTTGATCTCTAAAACTTCTTCTTGAGTTGTTAACCTCTGTTGCGACAATGCATTCCTCAAATGCGACATTAGTGATGCCACAAACCATTCGCGGTGTTGTCCATTCGTCAAAGTCATATTATCTTCAGGAATTGTACACTTCAGCCTCTAATCCATCTCCTAAGCAGTCTTACCTGGTAGCATCATGATCTACTTGAACCCAATGATCGACTGTGCCTCTGAATTTGGTCTGCTAATTTCTTTAGTTAGCATAGCTTGGATAGCCGTGACTCCCACATTCAAATTATCATTTGAGTGTTTAATGTACTGGGTCAGCGAGTAATCCTATAGAGCATTAACGAACATCACTTTCTTGATATTATCATCAGTAACTCCCTTAGTTTCCCAAACAGCTTTTACAATGAACCAAAATTGGTCAGGAACATCATTTCCCAATCCTTTGAACACAGGTAACTTTATGGAGTTTTCCATATTAAAACACAGTGGTGGTGTAGGTGGTACGGGCGAATATGGAGGTGATGGCGGTGAAACTGGTGGTGGTGTGGGTGGAGGTGGTATGTGCGTAATCCTCTACCTTATCAAATGGATCACACTTCACAGAGAGACCCTCACGAACTCTTCCTCGTCACCTCGCGGAGGTGAAATCAAGGGGCTAGTCTCTAGTGCCGCTCTTCCTTCGAAACTGTAAATTTTCCCATTTCACGTGGCCTCGAACATCAATGTAACTGTATATTCCACGTTTCGTACAATAACATTTTAATCCAAGTGTTCAGAGACTTAATGTACTTACCTCGTGGCCATTTGAGAAAGCGTCGCTCAGCCTCGCTACAACTAACTGAAGTGTCTACCACGAACTCAGTAATGAATCCTCCTATAATTTGATCGAGCCAGTGATCGATAGTGCACGCGATCTTATCCTCTGATGCTTCCAACCTGCGCACCAATTCTGGGGTCCACAAAATAGGATTGTCGAGCTTCCACCTTCCTTGGCTATCACTAGCTTCGTGATCCACTCGTATAGCTCAATAAGGAAACACATGTAGAAAATTTTGTGGATCTCTGTGTACAGGTAGGAGTCTAACCACTCTTCCTTTGATAATCGTGGATTCATGTTTTCCTGCACTGAGAATTCGTGAATTCTCCTGTCCAAACAACCTTCAGTTTCCTTCTTAGTTGGATTCCAATGATACAACATCAAACATCTCTACGGCAACGGAACCATTTGATGGCTTGATGGGGCCTAACCCAGGTTTGGAGTTAATTAGCCAAACAAATCCATGTACTACTGGCCCTTTCTGTAATAGCCCGCGGAGCACAAACTGATCTCTCACCCAAAGTAGTATGGGGGGATGCTAGAACCAAGTTTCCACACCCTTGAGATGTCTGAGGTGTCACTTTACTCCAATTGTGAATTGGCTTCACCTCAGTCACTCCACACACTCTCCTGACCTGTGATACCTTCGCGCTCTATTACAATTACCTTCGCGCAACCCTAACTAAGAGTTGAGGTGCTTTCACGCTATTAAGGCAGCGATATGTGTTGTTTCCCCAAGTTACACCGTGGATCTTACTTATCTTATTATAATTGTTAGTGAAATTCGCGTAAATAGATACTTAATCTTAAGTTCACTTGATCAACATATTCATATAAGTTTGCACAACATATAAACATAAAAATGTTTTTATACCCAATACACTTCAATACATGAAACAGGAAAAAGATACATAGAATTGATAAGAAACTTCTCTTTATTATTTCTATAACAATTACAGACTCGACTCACCCTATGCACTCAGTTGCAGGGGTCTGCGCACTCAGCTGCGGACTACTAGGCCTCTTCTCACTCAACTGCAGAGCCTTCTCCTACTCTATGACCCAAAAGACTCAACTCTACACTTAGATCATCTGTTTCTTAGATTATTCTTCCATTCGGTGTATCTTACAACTTAGAGCCTTGCTCTATTTATACAATCCCATGGTCTGTGAACCATGGGTGGATCTCTAAAACCGACATTACATTACAAAAATTAGGGTGGACAACCCTCTGACTCATTCACAATATTCGTGCTCCGCGCCCAAAGGAATGTGTATGTGGCTGAAGTTCAAAGAGTCTTGTGACACTGTAGCCCTTGGCTTGTCTTGTGTTTGTCTTCTTCTTGTTTGGTTGTAACTTTTGGCCGATGAAGTCTTGACAGAAAATATGATCTGTCCATAAGGAGAGATTTGGTCCAACCATGAACCTGTGTCCAATCTTGGAACCTCGTGCCTACACTTAATTTTATGCTTTGGTTTGTTCAAGCTTATCCAACAATTATAAAAAAAGAAGGGGAAAATATAAATGAGAAAAACTAAATCAAAGGTCTTTACATGGTTCTCTGAAAGAACAGCCTTTCCTACTCTCAATAAGTCAGGATCCCTCTTCCTCCCCAAAAATAGATAAGTGCCTATGCATAATTCTCTTTCAAAAATAACAAAGGTGAAAAAAGATAAAATCTTCCTACACAGAGAGGTGAAGCAAGCAACTCCACTACGGTACTATCCAGGCTCACTAGCAGTGGAGCAATTCTTATTTTCTTGCGTGACTCCATCTGGGTACCGTCTAGACCTTCTCACAACGGAGCAACAGCAAATATGGAAAACTATACACGTAAATTCTTAAGCTTGCGATCCAAACTACCCTTTCCAATTCGAAACATTGTGATCTCTTTGAATCTTATGTTGTGTTCAACTGAGTTTGTACAAGGAAAACCATGTTTGTCGATGGGGTAAGTGGGGAAGCTAAAGTAATCTGCACGATGAATCAATACTCCCTGAAGGACCAAGGCCCTGCACTAAAAAAAACCAAGACAAAGAATATGGTACTCAACTAGTGTGTCACAAAATGTTCTAGCATCTACAACACCCTCCAAAATTGTGTCTTGCATTTAAATTTAGGAGCCTACTGTGGATCCTATGATCGATCATTCCTTAGTCACTTATTGGTAAGCTGATGAAATATAGATCCCCTCTTCAATCTTAAGAGTGATTCACACTCTTATATTTATACAATATGTGTCATCTTTGGGGATGGGGATTATAGCTTGTCATGCAAAGGGAAGTTTTTTTTATCTCAAGGGGAAATATTTCTAAGAATGGGTTGACCTCACCACATCGACACGTTTCGCACTCATTTCACACACTCTTGCACAAGTGTCGCCTTTATCCTCTCAAAGTCTATCAGTGGAGCCAAACTTGTCATAAGCTACCACAAAGTTTGTTTCATTAATCGAAGTACGTCTTATATGTTTTGGATGGTCTATGTTGTATCATTAATTGTTCACATGTGTGATCATAGTCAAGTTTTATTAGTGTTCACATCAGTTCCACTGGTCCCATACTTAGCCAAATTTAGGAGTTTCCCTAGTAGCCTAGCCTCATCTAGCTTTCCTAAACTACGCATTTCACATCTAAAACCCTCAAGCTTTCCCCTTTCTTGTTAGAATTGTGTAATGCATAGAAATATCATCCTCCCTTAGCATTCAAAACTATGAAGCGGTTTCCTCTAGTGTCCTTCCCTCAATTAGAGCTCACTATATCTAGAAACTACGCAGTTTTTTCCCTCAAACATCGCAACTACCTAATTTTCCTTGCATCTTGAAACTGCACAAATATGTCCTCCCAGCACCTCATTCTGCAGTAGTGCCTTGCATCCTAAAACTGTGCAGTTTTGTACCTCCGCTGATCAATGTTCCTTGCATCCTGAAACTACCTAGATGTGTCCTCTCAGGGCCTCATCCCGTAGCAGTCACTACCCGCTGAAACTTCACAATTGTGTCTCTCGGTGACCACGAAGAAGGATGACATGTTAGATGACTCTCAAGGAGCTGAGGATAAGGATAAGCATACCAAGGAACCCAAGGTATGATAAAAGATCAGGACTGTATGAAGACTCCATTTGATGCATAACCCTTTGGAGGGTAGGTATGGAACACAAAGCACATCTTTTTAAATACACCTCTTAATGTAGCTTGAAGGACTCCTTATCATTGTCATATTATTCTATCTTCAATGACATGCATGGTTGCAAAAACAGGAATTCATTCCATGTGTTTCCTCTACGTGTCTTGCTCCATTTCGCTTCTTGGATCAATTATCATCTTTTAACATGTTTGGTTGTTATGTCATGTTCGCAAGCCATTATGGTGACCTTGAAGGTTGGTCTTTGTGTATGAAACTTGTCCTAGCCATGTAAACACCTATCACACTCATACACAGACTTGTAAGCATTATCAAACAAGTGTCGTCACGGTTGTCCAAAGGTCTATCCCAAGTGTCACACTTGTTGCTTTTAACTCTAGATAGTCTCATAGAGGGAAATTCCTTGTCTTGTTGTCCCAGTGATCTATGTTTTCATGTTTTCGAAGTATGCTAAGTGTGTGACCACAATCTCGAGTCCTCACAAGTTCACTTGCCTCCCACACTTAGCCAATTTTCTGAAAATCCTTCCAACTGGAAAACCCCCTCTCACCGGACCCCGAATGAGTTTAACTACAAAATTTCAACCCTCAATGGTGTTGCTCTACTACCTAGAACTGTGCAGTTCTTGAGAGTGTCCTCTGGGCCAGTTTCAATGCACCATCCTAGAGGTGACAAGTTTGCCTTCCTTCCAAGACTGTGCAGAATCTTCCCCAAAACCTCACCTAAACTGCGCACTTCGAAAGATTAGTCATCAAGCCTCCTTCCTTCCTACTAGAACCCCACATTGCATAGATATCTGAGCCTGAAATTCTCCTAGAAGCTATGTAGATGTGCCCTCTCAGTGAAATCTCTGAGCTGGGACTCTATACTCTCTAAAATTGTGCAGAGCTTTCCTCTAGTCCCTCTTCTACCCTGCCTTGTCTTCCCTCATAAAATTGTGCAGAGGTGTCCCTCAAGGTCCCACCTTGTAGCTGCCACTGGTGACTTCAACTACGTAATCCTACCTCCCAGTGGCCTTTATGCAGTTTTCCCTAATAGTGAAGATTGTGCCCTGGAGTTCCTCATCCAAGTCTAAGTTGTCCTCTACCCAGTCTTAGTGACCACTCTCCCTTCCTATCACCTAGAACTTCACGTTGCGCAGTTGTTGGGCCCTCTTACAAGCCTATCATCTGTCCTAGGCCTAGTCCATGGAAAAAATGCATCATCTTAGATTAGGAAGTTTTTTATTTAATTTAGTCTCGTCAAGAGTGAATTGCATGAACAGGTCCACTAATAGGTCATGGCAAGATGACGAATGGGATGAAGAAGGAGCGAACATGCTAGAAGAATTATTTGATGTTGGATGAACGAAAGAATCTCAAGCAAAAGGAGCACATGCATGTAACCATATTACAATACCAAGACCATTGAATACCTCGTAGCATCAAGCCATGTGGAGGTGAAGACAAAGAATATCCAAGATCACATTTATCACTCAGAAGCAACAATAGCTTGACATTTCCACCACATCCAGCCAACCCATGTCAGCAGTGTCATGTCAAGTGGTATCATGAGTTGTCAAGGCCACATCACTACTATGGGCCGTATCTGTTGTAACTGAATGTAATGTAAAGTGAAATTCCAATGGATGCACACATGAAGATGAAGAGTCACGTCAGTTGAAAAGTCACAGGAAGTTGAATGATCATGAGGGTAGTCCAAGAGTCACAAGGGTTAAGCATCACCCTTGGTTATATATACCCCTGCCATTGTATGAGCAAGAAAATTGTCACCTTGGCTCCTCCCACATAGCCTTGAGAGTTTTTAGTTAGTTCGAGGAGTGGCTCCAACGTACCACTACTTGGACTAGTGATATATGGTGTACAGATGTGTCTTGGATATTTTCCTGATTCAGAAGCCCTTTAAGGCCATCATGTTTTGTAGATGTTTGTAAGACTACTCTTTAAAAATTTATAATGCATG
Source organism: Pinus tabuliformis (assembly GCA_031772625.1). Lineage (NCBI taxonomy): Eukaryota > Viridiplantae > Streptophyta > Pinopsida > Pinales > Pinaceae > Pinus > Pinus tabuliformis. The sequence continues at coordinate 569,709,490 of CM062810.1, forward strand.
TTTGTTTAACATGTACTAAGATAGTTAAACTACTTTGGTTGTTTTAGTACTTACATTATTAATAATGTGTTGTATTGGTTATCAATACCGTCTCATCGTTGTGGACTAATCCATGAGATGTTACATAGACCTGTCTTGTTTATTGGTTATAATGACCATCACATTTGTGTGGACTACTCTGTTGGATGGTGTATGTGTTTTCCCTTGCACTTTGGTTTTAACAACTACCGCATCCCTTGTGGACTACTCTGCTAGGTGCTGGACAAACCCTTTCTGGTTTACGTGTCTCTCTTCTTGGATGGTACTACTACCTCTCACTTAGATGCTCACTTTACTCTCCCCCTTGTAGTAAGAGAACCTTGATAGAGTTACGTTACTCACTCACTAGGCACACTTACCTTGTTGTTTGAATATACCAACATAACACTCTCATGTGTTGACAGCTAGAGCTAAGGCAGATCTCTAAGTATATGGCAACCGAGCCTTTATACCGGATGGAACACCTACACTAAATGATGTGAGGTCTAGTTGGGACTTCACATAGGGGAGATCCCCTTGGTTGATGGATTTCTAACACAATCAACAACATCCCATCATCTCCCATTTTGTTGTGCATCTAGAGGTCCTTCTACTGCAAGTCACTAAATAATTCTTTCTTGTCATTCATATGGAAGGAGGCTCCACTATCTAGATACCACATACTAGCCATAATCAATGTCACAAAGCAAGAGATGAGGGTGAAATCTAGCTTGAATTGTGAAGCAAGAGCTTCACCTGTCGCTCCTCCTGAGGGCTTCTTGTCAGCCTTCTTATGCGGACACTCCGTGGCATATTGTCCCAGCTCGTGACAATGAAAAAATTTAATCTTTAACATGTCGTTCTTCTTGTAATCCTGACTGGAATCTAATTTGGAATGGGATGAATTCCCTTTCCATTTCTTCACCTTTCCAGTTAAGGCACAATTCTCCTCATCAACATGCTTGGATGTGGATCCATCTTTGGTGTTCCTTCAAATATCTTCCTACACCAAGTCAGACCATAAACTCTCCTAATCTAGTACCCTCTCCCTCCCATTTACTAAGTCCTAGTAGTTGTTCCATCTCTTGGGAAGGCCTAGAAGTGTTAGGATGACCAAATCGTCTTCAGCAACTGTAATACCAACACTTCCAAGCTCATCACGACATTGGGTGAATTTGGTTAAGTACTTTGTTATAGTGTCACCCTTCTCCATCTTGATTGTTCTGAGCTTTTCATTCAATGCCAGCTTCCTGTGGTCACTATTGTTTTGAAACATGTATGTCAAGGGCTTCCACATTGCCTATTTGAGTTTCCTTACCATGGAGGTTTGAGACAATATGATCTCGAACTCCTTCTATGACAATCCTTCTCGCCTTTCCAAGACATTTTCTCCACTCTACCAAATCTTGAGTATCAGTTGCTGGAGGCTTAGGAATACATTTTTCTATGAAGTATATCTTTCTAGCTCTGAAATATGAAATATGATACTACAAATTTGATTTCACCTGAAAAGTACAAACTCATATCCTCTTCTAGAGTGATTTTAGCTCTGATACCATGTATAAATTCCTTACATATTCAAACTATTAATTTAATATGCTAAAACAATATACTTAAATATACTCTACTCATTAGCGGAAACAATTGAAGGATCGTGAAATCATGAATCATACAAGAGAAATAATTCAATCAACACATTACATAATGATTTCATAGGGAAAACCATAGCTAAAAACCCATGCTATCTGTATATTGCATTAGTCGGAAAATATGAGAAGATTACAATGTTTTTCTCAAGCCCAAGCAACCTCTACACTATCTCTATCTGTCTCAAAACTTCCGAGGCAAGTCCAGGCCAATATTTAACCAATTTTATGCTTGCCCAAGTCCCTATTTCCTTCCATTGTTTCCTTGGGAATTAGCCCCCTATTAATTGGGGAAATTCCTCAATTGGAATTGTGTAATCCTCATAGGCCTTCCTCTGACTGTATGCACCACATGTACAATTCGTATTATTATAAAATTGATAGTAAAATGTCCTTGAACTCTAATCTCAACTAAGTAACTCTCAGATGTGACATGCATGAGTTATTTGTGAGTGAATTGTTAGTTTACTGGTTGATTTTTGTAGGCAACACCACACTACTAGACCTCCTACTAGTTCCTCCAACAGTTGGAACTGGTTTAACTGACTTTAACTTAGTTAAATTGAATTAATTAATTACAACTAAAATAAAGTCAACGAGGGTTCCTATAATGTAGGAGACACTCTAGATGTCCATCAACTTGAATTAACTAACCTAACTAAGTCAAATTATCTTAGTTGACTAATACAAGTTGTCATGAGATGTGGAATTACAATTTTATTCCCAATTTTATTCAAGGTGAAAATTAAATTAGAATTTTCTTGTTGCATTTTCAACACTTGCAAGTGTTTTAAAGGAACAAGTAAATTTCATAATCATATATTTTCTAGTGACTGAATTATTAATTTCTTTGTCTCCATCAAGGTTTGTTTGGCTTAAAGGAATTATTAATTGTTCCTTTAAGTTGGGTAAACCCTCATACTCTGTTTTCATCCACCTTTTATTCTTTAAATTGTTTCGTGCCAAACCCACTAGTTATGAATGATTGTTTCATGCCAAATCCACTGGTTATGAATGCTCCTACCCAAAATCAGTGGAAGTGCGGCTCAACAGAGGACTCAACATAATGGTGATTTTTCCCATTCTACATCCTAAACCACTCTCAAATTAACAACTACCATAGGAAATATTTGATAAATATTTGAAGGTTACTCTAGTACAATATGTGTTCATGAAGAACGCTTAAGGATACTCAACAGGAACAACTTTTCGAATTACATGTAGTTTGAGTGTGTTAGTCATCGTTTGCTTACAATTAATCATTTAAAGAAGCACAAAACATACATTCGCATGAGGATTTAATGTTATGATTATGATCAAATTCAACATGCTACTTCTTTTCTTGTGACACTTAGAGGGGAAAATGATATACATGTGATTTGAATGTCTAATGCGAGTTTTTAATAATTAATGTTTTAAGTCTGAATTTCATAGTAATATGTAATTATCAAAATAATTAATGGATGGTTTTCTTATTTGCTGAAATATCATCTTGCATCAATCATTGCTTGGCCAAGAAAGGAAGTATACCTACATTATGAGAACGTTAAACATGAATAGTATTTCTGGAAAAAGGATGATCACAATTGAAACCCAAATTTGAATCCTTCATCGATTAAACAACAAATAGATCCCATTTATATGTTCCCAGGCTTTGCATCACAACACAACATGGTGTGACTCTAGGGAGCCAACATGTTACACAAATAAATTGAGAGAAACCTCTTCTCTGCACACAAATTTTTATTTTGGTGATGGATGTTGCTACTTGGTGCAAAGAAATGAATCCATTTGTATAAATAATTATGAGGAATCATTTTCATAGTGCGAAGGTCTGGAGAAAAATCAGCACAATGGAATCTCTCTGAACTCTGCATAGCTGTGTGGAGTGTGGAGGTATAGAGGAAGCATGTGCAAAGGTGAAAATAATGATAAATTGTAGAAATGATTACAAAAGTGTGGAAGAGAAAAGTGTGGAAAAGGCTTTCATTGTGTTTCTTCTACACTCCACACAAACTTAATCAATTAATTAGCGGCTATGTTGCATTGTAGCTATTAACCTTATTCATTATTAAATTAAAATTCTCGAAACTATGTTACAAAATAGACATGCTAATTGATGAAATAACTAACATATACAAGATTATATGAATCTATTTTGTTATGATAGTTCTAATAACTAATTACAATGGATAACTTGTCATATGAACTTGATCTTGAGAATATTTAAATTTATTTTTTCTTTTATTATATATGCTTCAATCCTTCTTTACAAATTACATAAGTAAATAATGTTTTTTTTAGTTAGATTTTGACAAAAAAACACTCATTACTCATGTACTTAATTATATTAAACTTTATTATTCATTATATATTTTCTAACTTATACGATATAAACTTATTTATTCTAAACAACAAAACATTTTATCAAAAATAAAAATATTGTTATCATTGTAAATAAATATAATAATTGTGATATACATAAATTAAAATGCCATAAATATAAATAATCACACAATGTTTGTTCTAAATAAAAATCCTTCTATGAAAAGTAAAAATTATTATTATTATTAAGTATAAAGTGTTGTTTAAAGATTACAAGTTTTGGAAGCCCTTAGGGGTGCAACTTGTTTGTGCGATCACACAACTAAGGTGTTCGTGCCACTATGCAGGTCATAGGTTCAAACCTCGACTTATGTGTGGGTCATGCTTGGGTGTCGTGAGGTTGCACTTGGAGGTTATAGTGACAATCGTCCATCAACACTGTGTCACAAGAGTATGAGAGCCAATCTCGTGTTATTTAAAACTAAACAAAAAATCAGGTTTTGGAATTTTTATTGGGAATTGATTTTATTTTATTTTTATCAAATATTATTTTTTGTTGTTTAAAGTAGTTTTTTTAGTCTTCACTATGGATTAAGCAACAAAAACTAATATACTTAGATTAGTTCATAACGACTTAGTCTAACTAAATTTTTAATCAAAATCTCACAAAGATTTTTAGAAACTTGAGTTTAAATTGTTTAATCTCCATAATGGCCTTTTTCACAACTATTTTTCTAGTACATAGATTTTTAAAAACTTGAGTTTAAATTGTTTAATACTTGAGTTTAAATTGTTTAATGTACATAATTCTAGTGCCCAAGGGTTTTTTAAGATGCTTAATATATTTATGCATTCAAAATGTTGAAATTGTGCTGCCGGATTTTGGTAAATTCCCGTAAAAAATACTATTTCTTCTATAAATGAGACTACCCCGTGCATAACTCAAATTTGTGATGTGAACAAATATCTCCCGACTTTTAAGTAAATTAAACCAAAAACCTTCATTTATATGAAACACAACTATTATCATTTATTATCATTTATTGATCATATTTCAAGGCAAAACCACGTATAATCACGCAACGATGATAATGTTGGAAAGGGACCCACACTTTTTAGGGCTAACAAACAGAAATACATTAACTTATTTAATATTAAACGACTTAGGGCTAAAACATCATAATACGGTTACATATCTTAAATATCGAAATACAAGGGTTTATGATAAGACTTATACAACACATTCTCATCGCCGGTATGGGCGGATTACGGAATGTTACATTGTGAAAAAACAACTGTATTTAATCTCCACATACTAAGGCTGCAAACGAGACAGAAAATCCACGAGAACATACACCAAATTATCAGATCTTGTGCAGTATAATCTAGGGTTTATGGTCCTCATGATTTTCAACCACAGCGGCTCCATCCTTTCGACTTTCCTTTCGACTCTCTCCTCCAGCAGAAGCGATTTGAGCAGCTTCAATAGAAGGCACAGGGACATCAACGGAGAGGATACCATCCACCTGGCCATTCAAACTCAGAGAGTGGCCCAACTGTAGAGCCAAGCAAAAGCACAAAACCAAAACCAACACGTTCGAAGTTCTCATCTTTCTCAAACCGAGATACGCTCCACCCTCTATAATATTCACTCCAATTCGGCAATCGTGCACAGGCAGCAGAAAATGGTTAGGCTGAGCTCTCTTTTATAGAGAATGGTCATGTGATCTTCGAATCAAGGTTAGGATTTAGATTAATAATTTCCAGTTATTACTAGGTAAATATTAATCATATAGGGTAAGTTATTTCTATTTATCTGTCTGAAAAAAAAAAGTTATTTCTATTTATCATTGGGTAGATAGTAATGACCATGTAATAAATTAATAATTAGTTTAAATTAATGATTAGGTCACTCTCTCAACATCTTTAAGAATAATATTCAATTGCAATCAGAAAGATACCCATCATTAACTTACTCCATAACATATAGTATACTTGATATTTATGATATAGTATTTTGCTTTAGTACGGAGATTCCTGACATCTGCCAATAATGGAGAAGGTAGGTCGCTTTTTGGACTTTAACAACATGCTTATGATTGCCGTCCCATCCATTGTTTGAATCCAGCTATTGCCCACAGCCGGCGTACAGGACGATGGCTGAGCTCCCTTTATCGGCTGGAGTCACGGGCGATCCCTTACAATACGTTAAGTTTCCTTGGCATGATATACATTTTGAGTGCCAAGATTCCTTACATCTCACATCAATGGATAAGTTAGTTATTTTTTTCCAATTCAACTTTGTACATCTGTATTATTGCACTTTGGCATGATATACATTCCCCTACAATAAGTTAAGTTTCTTTGGCATGATATACATTTTGAGTGCCAAGATTCCTTACATCTCACATCAATGGATAAGTTAGCTATCTTTTTCCAATTCAACTTTGTACATCTATATTATTGCACTTTTGGCATGATATAGATTTTGAGTGCCAAGATTCCTTACATCTCACATCAATGGATAAGTTAGCTATCTTTTTAGAATTCAACTTTGTACATCGTATTATTGCACTTTTATTGTATAAAGAAAAATACTCTCATGCCCTCGAAGGCTAAGGATTAAAAGCATTTGAAAATAACGTCCCGAAAAGAAAATATAAGGTGGATGATAGGTTGTTGGAAAAAAATGTGGTTTTAAATATAATGTGTTATTGGTTATTATATTTTATTAAATGGTTTTCATTTGGGATAGTTTAATTGGTAATGGCTTTCAAAATAAAGTTTGTGCTTTTAAATATAATGTGTTATTGGTTATTATATGTTATCAAGTGGTATGGGCTTGGGCTAGGGTTAGCACTAGCTTAATTGGTAATGGTCGTGGAAATGAAGTCTCACTGAACTGGAAGGCTTGGGTTCAAATATTGTGTTATCCCTCTGATCGGGGTGAGAAATTGGATATGATGGAGATGTAATCCTACCAAGGTTACAAAAAACAATATTTTATTAAGTGGTATGGTTTATTAATTTTTATTAATATTTTAAGATTTAAATACTTTAGGCACAAAGCCTTCAAATTTGTTGGGACTAATCACTGGAATCTAGTCATACTTTTTCCAAAACTTTGATAGTATGAGTGTTTGGATCTTCTTTTTTATCCTGGAAAATTCAGCACCATAAAAAACCCCTCCAACACCCAAAATATTGAAGCCTCACGGATTTCAAAACATTTTTAACACTTTAACAAAATCGTGGAAGAATTTACATTGTTTTCCACACAAATTTGATTCCTCGTTACACTACAATACTCTAAAATACTTTATGGATATATTTTTTATTTATGGTTTTTTTTGGTTGGTTATAAAAGTTCCATTTTCTTATAATGTGAACTTATGTGATTCATAATGGTCATACTTTTTCCAAAACTTTGATAGTATGAGTGTTTGGATCTTCTTTTTATCGTGGAAAATTCAGCACCATAAAAACCCCCTCCAACACCCAAAATCTTGAAGTTTCATGGATTTCAAAACTTTTTTGCACACTTTAACAAAACAATGGAAGAATTTACATTGTTTTCCACACAAATTTGAGTCCTCCTTACACTACAATACTCTAAAATACTTTATGGATCTATTTTTTATTTATGGTTTTTTTTTTGGATATAAAAGTTGCATTTTCTTATAATGTGAACTTATGTGATTCATAATGTTTATTGAAGAGAATTCTTCTAAATCAAATTCTAATTTTTCACGTCGATGTCTTTGGAACCACTTAATGTGGTTAATCATTAACACTTTAATGAATAATGTTCAGATCTAACCATACTAATATATACTGTAGAGATGCAAAACAATTAGTTATAACATAGAGAAAAAATGATTTATTTAAAATAAACTTTAAAAGAAAATTAATAAAATATTTATTATAAAGATTAAAAAGCTTATAAATTAATTAACATGAAATAGAAATTGATTTATATATATATATATGTGGAGAGTAATAATAATCATAAAAATATTATTATTATAAAAATAATCATAAAAATATATTATTATTATAAAAATAACCATAAAAGTATAATATTTCTATGATTATTATTACGTTATTATTAATATAATTAACTTTTATATAGAGAGAGTACTAATAATCATAAAAATATTATTATTATAAAAATAACCCTAAAATTATAATATGTATATTATTATTATTACTTTATTATTAAATATAATTAACTTTAATATGAAAATGATTATTATTCCTTTATTATTAAATATAATTAAATTTAGTATGAAAATAGTTATTGGAATATATATATTTATTAAAAACAATATTTTTTAAATTAATTTTCAATTTCATATTTATATTTATATATTTTTTATCAACATTCATTTTAAATAAATTTTATATATATATATATATATATATATATATATATATTGTATTTCTATATTATATATTAATATGATTAGATCACAACATTTATTTGAGTGAGTCCTGATGATGAATCACACTAAGTGGTTTGAAACGTGTTGAATCAAAAATTTAGAATGTGATTTACGATAAGAATTCTCTTGAATAAGCTATATTTTATTAGAGACTTAAGAAAGTGTAGATATATTTATGTGGTGGTTCGCCCATAGGAAACATGATGAGTGGTGAAACCATAACTTTTTAAACATTGAAAACACTTTTATGTGAGTCAAAAATATTACATGGAAATCTTTAGGCATGATGCAAGCAAAACAAGCTTATCCAAATAACTATATAAACTACCATAAAAATAACCATTATTGAAATAGGTAGAAATCATTAACCCACTCTTGCAATCTTTGATTCCTTGACACTTATGGGTTCTTTCTCGCTTCTTGGTAAATATCACAAATCTGGAGAGAGGCACATGTGACCTTCAATTCGTTGAAGGCGTTGATCCAAACCTTAACCCATGATCTAAAGTTCATTGAGCATCATTAAGATATCACAATGAGCTTCACCTTTGTCAAATAGAAATCTCCTAGCAATAATTTCATGTGGAAGTGAATGTCAATAATATGCATGTACTCATTAAGCTGAAACCTTATGTACCCGATGTCTAGTACCCACTCAAAAAATTCCCCAACATTCTCAATTTTTGAAAACCATTCCCTCTCCATAGTGATGTGTCATTCAACCTCATCTATCTCTTCCTAAAATTGAGGAAAGTTTGTTGAAATTTTTGTAGCTCGAATGACATTTCGGAGAGGAGAAAACCCACCAAAAGTAAGTTGGTTGGGAAAAGTACCCAAGTGGTTGTGGTTTGGACCCAAAGTTATGGGTTCAGACCTTAGACAACTAATTATTCATTTTGTTTAATTATGAAAAGGGTGAGTGGGTAAACCCATAAAGTACAAAGGGTTCTTTAAATAACCTAAAGGAAAAGTATAAATAAAGAGCTTATGGAGAGGCAAAATACACACATTGTGAAGGATAACAAGCGTGGAGTGAAAGAGCCTTAGATAGGGTCAATTTTTATTCATAGAGGTTAAGATCTGCCTAAGAGAAATCGCAGGAGCATGTAATTAATCTTATCCAAGATGCCAAGCTAAGTATATACCAAGAAGGAGTAAACCGCATTTGTTTTAGAGTAATAGATGACTTGTTTGAGGTATGGAACGCTAGTAGGGAACACGTGAGTGTATTTTTTGGTTGGTATAATAGGGCCAATGCACATATCCAAGTGGTTGAGGCCTAACAAGGCCAATCGTAGGTTTGTCCTATGGTTTCAAGGGCCATAGGGATACAAGGGCTAGTCACAGGGTGTTTTATCCGTAGAAGTAGGGCAAAATGGTGGAAAAAACTAGTTAAGTTATTTATAGGAGATCAGGGGAAGGATAGAGATAATTGGGGTTTGAAGAAGGTTGGATAAAATATTAAGGGATGTTGTAGTACCTGCAAAAGGTTTGCAACAAAGAAAGGTCATGGAGCTGTGGGAGAACTCGAGGCTATCCAAGGGTTAGAAGTGGAGCAACAAGCCCTAAGGGATAGGCCAAGGCTTGATTTAGGTTGTTGGAGCAAATTAATAGGCCTTCAAAAAGTCATCCAAGGTTAGAAGAGACCTAATATTGTTAGTCAAAGTATATCAAACTATAAGAGGAGGTTTGTGGGACATTATTTCTAGGCCTAAGGTAGATACATGACTAAACAATGGTTTATGTGGTACTTTAGGATTGAACAACAAAGAAGAGAAGTCTTCCAGTTGGTCAGCAAGTTAATTATGTTCGAAAGGGGTTGACAAATAGTGACAAAAGAAACCTGTAGAAAAAAAATAATAATTTGGCCTACTACAAGAACAACAAAATATTGAGTTTAGTGGGCCAAAGGGGTTAGCCCATGTCAGTGTATATTCTGCTAATTATACTTTTTTTTTATTTTATAGATTGAAGATATAAAGGATTAGATCTCAAGCCCCATATTAGTCAAAGGACAAACTTCATATTATATTATATACTATATGTATTAGTGTGTATCCATTAGATAAATTTTGAGGTCTAAAATGGTCCTCCTATAAAATAAAATAAAATAATAGTGGAAATAATAAAATAAGATTGAATTACCTCATCAAATTTTGGAGGGGGAAAAAACAAAAAAAAACTACTTTTCAAATCATATTTCCAACTTATCTCCCCACAATTCTACTCAAATTTCAAGTGAAAGTACTTGTTGTATGCAAAATTTAATTCTTCATCCAAGGAGTACCCATGTTGCATACTTTTAATGGACCCTTCTACATGAAAGATGAGAAATACATGAAGAAACATTATTGCAATCACATTTTTTCATGTATTTCTCATCTTTCATGTAGAGGGCCCATCAAAAGTATGCAACATGGGTACTCCTTGGATGAGAATTCAAATGTTGCATCCAATGAGTGCTCCCACTCAAAATTTGAGTAAAAATGTGCGGAGTAAGTTGAAAATATGAGTTGAAAAAATAGTTTTTATTTTTTTTATTTTATTTTCTTTTTACCATTTTTACTCCAAAAATGGTGAATCATTCCCCATGGTTGACATCATCACCTCAAATCCTATTGGTTCTTATAAAGTTGACTTTGGTTGTACATTTTTGTTTTGAGGCTGATTTTTTACCTCAAAATTTTTCTAATGAGGGTTTCTGAAGGGCCATGTTCCCTAGTATGGGATCCTTAATGTTTTATTATTGATGGACTAATTGGAAACAATATTTGGGCCAATATTCTTGTGTATTTTTATTGATTTCACTATTTTATATTTCCATTATGAGAATTCCTTTTGTGATGGGCTTATCTAGTGTGTTATGTTCCTAGCTAAGGCATATACCAAACCCAAAGGCCATGAAAATTTAAACATGGTATCAAATTTACTTTGAAGGACATGTGGATTAGAGTATGTACAGGAAGCAACATAAGAGACATGGAGTTGAAGGCTTAACAAAGAAGGTGCCTTGGTATGGATGAGGTAGCTTCATGTGGATGGCAGGTTGATCGTGAGATAGTATATTCATTGGTTTTTGGAGTTGCACCTCCAATAATAGAGCCATGTGTGTATGAGGTGTTTGACTTAGGAGGATGCAGACTCATGGAGAGTTGAGTTATGGTGGTCTAGAGTGGATTAGACCCAGTGTTTGACCATATCTTCAAACTTATTTTAAAAGGACACAATTTTAGTAGCATAACATTTTTGGAGAGAAAGAAAAGAAAGGCAATAGAGGTTTTGTAGGCTCAGAGGGATTCTAGCTTCATATGGAGACTAAAAAGTAATATTAGCAGTGAAGTGGATGTCAAACCTTCAAGCTCAAGCAAGAGACTGGAGTTTTCAGCCCATGCAAGGACAATGACAAACCATGTGAGAACACCCATGGTGGTGCAAGGAAAGATGTAACCATTGTGAGGAAATTCATGCACCATTCAATGACAATCATGCACCATGCAAGATAAAGCTAGGCATAGAACAAAAGAAGATTTGGCACATGTGAGGACACTCATGGCCTTACAAGGAAAAGTCATAACTCATGCAATAGAAATCACAAGTATGCAAGGAAATTCATGGAGTCAGAGATTTCAAGGAGTGATGGAAATACCTTGCTCACTATGAGGGAGTGTTGAAATTTGGGTAGTTAGAAATATATTTTGGAGAGGAGAAGGCCCACTAGAAGTAAGTTGGTTGGGAAAATTAACCAAGTGGTTGGGATTTTGGATTCAAAATTGTGGGTTTGGAATCAAGAAAATTAATTTATTATTTTAATAAATTATGAAAAGGTTGAGTTGGTAAAAACATAAAGGACTAAGGGTTCCCTAACAAGTGTGGAGTGAAAGATCCCTAGAGAGGGCCAAGTTTTGTTCATGGAGGTTGATATCTGCCCAAAATAAGCTACAAGAGCATGTAACGAAGTCTTTCCAAGATGTGAAACTGAAGATATGCCAAGGAGTAAGTTGAGTTCAGTTTAGGGTAATCTATAAATGGTTTGAGGTGTGGAACCCTAACAGGGAATAAGTGATGGTAGTATGTGGTTGGTAGAATAGTTTTGAGGCCTAATACCATGTGGAACAGGGTTGTTTGAGGCCTAGAAAGGCCAAGGATAGGTCAATATTATGGTTTCAATGGTAGCCATAGAGATATAAGGGCTACATGTATGGTGTTTTAGCCCTAGAAGTAGGATAGAGCAATGTATAGAACTGGTTGAGTCACGTACAACAAATCAAGGGTAGGAAAAATACAATTGGGGATAGAAGAGGGATGGATCAAAGGTTATGACATGTTGTAGTAGTCATAGAATGCTTGTACAGAAAGTTTGTGGATTTTTTAGAGAACTAGAGGTTTCTTAAGGTTCAGTAGTGGAGAAGTATGTTATAAGAGACATGGAAAGGATTGATTTAGGCTACTAGAGTAGAGGTCAGGGACTTTAGAAGGTAATCTAGGGCTAGAAGAGGCTTAACATTGCTAGTTGAGGTATACCACACCTAGAAGAGGAGGTTAGTGGGACACTAAGTATAAGCCTAGGGTAGATAAAGGGCTACATATAAGTGTGTGGTAGATAAGGGTTGAACAACATGGAAAAGAAGTCTTTCACGTGGGTAGAAATTTGATTATGGTCAAAAGGAGTTGGCCAACAATGAGAAAAGTATATATATCTATAGAGGAATTGGGATACAACAAGGATAACAAAATATTAATTTCAATAGGCTAATTGGATCAACCCAGGTGAGTGTATCTTCTGTTGATTGCATTTTTTATTTGGTAAATTGAAGATCTAAAGGATCAAATCTCAATAGACTATGTATTTTATTATATACTAGTTAATATCAGGGTTTATAAAGGGCCATGATCCTTAGTACTAGAACCCTAGTGATTTCTTATTGATGGACTAACGGGAAATGAGATTTGGTCCAACATTCTTGTGTAATGTTATTGGTTTCAATATTATTATATTTTTTTTGTGCAAAGTCTTTTGTGTTAGCATTCTCTAGTATGTTTTGTCCCTAGCTAGGGAAAATACCATACCTAGAGGGCATGAAAATTTCAACAAGGTTGTGGTCTATATATCATTGTGTGGATTCCTCTACTCTCTTTTGGGCACATGAGTTAATTTCCTTGTAGTAATTACTTCCTCGACACAACCTGAAATTTTGTTTAGGCATACTGGACTTCCACCTAATGGTAGGGTTGATGTTGAGTCTTGGATATGTGTGGAAAGAGCAAGAGCTACAGACTAAATTTTTGAATGATAGGATGGGAGAATGGAGGATAGGATCCAATGCAAAAAGGATAGGATTGGAGTGAGTGTGGTGGTGGTCATGGTGACAAATAAGTGGCCTTGACAACTTGGATAGAACCACACTGACATCATGAAATCAATACCAGATAGGAACATATTTCTATGTGAATGAAAACAAATGGGGTAGGTCAAGGGGGGTGAATGCATGGGGAGGGTGAGAGAATATACTTGGTAGGGAAAACTAGAAAATAGAACTAGAGGAAGCCAAAGTGAGAAACAAACTTTGGAATAGGAAGGGAATCAAAAAAATATAGTATAAAGGTAAGAGAGGAGCAATGCTTAAAATGGAAACAACCAAATCATAGAGAGAGGTTGTGCTTTCTACCCAAATCCCAAAACCATGACCCTACAACCATAATTAAAAATAATGGAGTGCCATAATAGACTGAAACATGGGAATTCAAGCTTGAATAGTGTCGAGACTAATTTACGTCCCAGTTATAAGTCCTCCATACCTCAATCTGATGGATTGGAATTATAGGTAAGGATGGGAACAATTTACAGGGTCTTATTGTGAGCCCATCTCCTATCTCAATCCCTTGGAAATAATGCCATGTTCTGCAAATTGAATCGATGATGTCACATTATATCAAGTTGTGTACCACTTACTGAATCCATCATCCTCCACATTTACACATAGTTAAACCCTTGGTGGAGGGTTGGCCACGTCTCCTAATTTTATTCCTAGTGGGATGATAGTTATGCCCTCCCCCACCTATTCCTTCTTTAACACCATATATGGGTAAAGAAGATATTTTTCTACTAGATTTGAGAAATTTTGTTTAAGATTAGCATAAGGCCAATCGATCCATTCTCCATTATATTGTTGCTATTTATTTTTTACAACCCTTGTTTTCTAGGAGGTTAACAATTTTATTTCCTACCCATCTAATATGTGAGGAGATAATGATAGGGATGTTTTCCATTGTGCTTCCCACCTTCTCTAAGCAATTTTACAATATCTAAATTTTTGAGATTCTACTAGGAGTTGTTCCGTAGATGATTTGGGTGATCATGCCAATTATCGAGTGTGAATCTCACTCCAAAATGATCTTTGAGTTTATTCAAGTATGGGTGTAGTTGAACCTCGTTTCTAGTGATTTCAAATCCACTACATTATTTATATAGAACCCCATGGAGTTGTAGTAAATGAAGGTTTTGTTTCTTGAATTATCTTGGAAAATACCTTCATAAACTACTATGACTGAGTTTCCTTTGGTTGCATCATTGAAATATAGTTTGATGAAAGACAAAGGGGGACTCTAGATAGAGAGGAAGTTGGCGGAATGTTTGTGAATGACACTAGAAAGGGATAGAAGTGTATTTTATAATCTCGAAGGCTTTAGGATGCTTGCTTCCTATCCCGATGCTTTCCAATCTAGTTCTAATCAGGGCTAAAAACAAATTGATTCCTTAACATTACTATGGATAATATAACAAATATCCTCCATGTTCAAGTAGTGGTTGTGAAATATTATACAGTTTTGTTTCTTCCAAAGGGCCTAAAGTAGGAAAACTCATAATAAGGTCTAAATATTAGTGAGTGTAGGGTTAGAGAAAGAAACCAACCTCCAGTGGTCAAGGATAAACTTGATGCTAGAGGAGTTACGATCTAAAATTCACATGATACTTTCCATATGGGACCACAAAGAAAGGGTGAAGTTACAACCATTGAATAGGTGATATTGATTTTCCTCTTTTTCTTTACAAAGGAAGCACATAGAGGGGCTACAGAATAATATTTTTACTAATTTTCCCTAGTTAGAAATTTCTTATGCACTAAGATTCCTAAAAATAGCAATATTTTGGGCTATGGATTTTGTTTCCATATCTTATTCAAGATTGAGTTTTTGGGTTTCCCTAAGGTATTTTCTTCTAGATGACAGGCCTCTTTGATAGAGATTTTTTCCCTCGAAGTGTTCCCCAAATGTAGCTTGTCTGGCTTAGGTGAGTAATGTATGGTCCTCTCATGTATGTCCTACCAAAAGGAATTTTAGTTTCTTTCCTTGGGATGGGAGGTCCAATGATTAAATGGAAGCCAATATCTCTAATGCGTGTTGGGTTAGAAAGGATAGATTTGGATTGTGCCTTAGTCAAATTTAGTAATTCGATTTTTCACATCGACAAGATAACTTGGATTGTAATTAACTTGTGTGACATGGCCTTGTATACTAGTTAGCTCAGTTACAAGTTAGAGGCTAGAAGTAGAGTTGTTCATGTACTGATTGCTAAAATTTAGAAATCTAGTTCTGTTATTTTCAATTTGACTCAGTTAACTGAGGTCAAATAACTAGTTGAGTCAGTTGAAGGTCAGTTGATTAGTAGAACTCTTGTTAACTCAGTGATCTCTCAGTTAAACTAGTCAATCAGCTAAAAATAGCCTAGACATGCATTGAATTTGAATTGCCTGGCTAGAGTGGAGGAAAAGGCACATTGTAATTGTAAATTGTATACTAGTTGAGTGTATATGCTTGGCTATTAAGAAAGTGAATCATTCCTTGGGAATTTTGCAAGAAAATAGGAGAAAATTCCTACTTTTTAGGAGCTAATTTTCTCCCAAAAAGCACAAGGAAAGAAGAGCAAGTTGGGGTCATGAATTGGCTAAGTTTTTGCTAGAGTAGGACATTCAGCAAGAGAATAGGTTTACAGTGCAGGATGTGCTTCAGATTCGAAGCAAGTCATTGTAATAGTTTCACATTCTCATCTAATTAATGAAAAGTAGTAGAGGTGTTTTTACTAGTTGGGTTCCCATGTAAATCATTTTGTCCTTGGCGCGTTTTAATGGTGGCATGTCATTGCATGTGTTTCTAAACTGTGATTTCCATTCTATAGAACAATAGAGGAAATTTGTAATATCTTATTTTCAATTCGGTTACATCAGTAGTATAAAATTTCCGTTAATTTCTACATGGTATCAAAACAGAAATCACATTAGAAACCACTCAATAGAGCTTCTCCTTTAGATATTTCGATTTGCAGATTTAGTGAAGCAGTTTTCTTCCGTGCGGGAAAATGTCTTTCAACAGATTGATCTTGGAGTATTCCCTCGAGTGAACCTCAAATTTCATATCTTTGAAGGATGGGATGGAAGAAATGCTCAATCATAATGGTGTGTTGGAATACACCAAAACTAACATTCCACAACCAAGAACATTGGATGCACAAGAACTTGCACAGTGGAAGAAGGATGTTGCAAAAGGTAGGAGGATCATCCTAGAGGGTGTGAGAGACCACATAGTCTCGAATTTACATGGAAAGGAAACTCTCTTTCCTATGTGGAAGACACTCACTGAATTATTCAAAAATAGCAATGATGCCAGGAAATTGGCAATGAGGGACAAGCTCATAAACATTTGCATGCATAAAAATGATGACATTCCATGCTACCTCTCTAGACTCACTCAGGTTCAAGATGAACCTGGAGGAGTAGGAGAAAACGTGTGATCCTCTAAGATAGTGAGCCTAGCTCTCCTAGGCCTTCAAAAATTCTAGCATAGCTACCCAGACTCTGTAAATGGAAGGGACAAAATACCAAATTGGGTGAGACTTTGGTATGACTTGGTGTAAGAATAAATTTTAAGGAACACTAGAGATGGAGTAACATCCAAAGCTAAGGAGGAAGAGAATTTTTCCTTTATTGGGAAGGGAAAGAACCATAAGGGAAATAAGACCCAAATCAAACTAGAGACTAGTTAGAATAATGGAAAGAATAAGGACTTGAGCAAGATAAAATGTTTTCACTGCCATGAATTCGGGAACTATGCAACAAAGTGTCCGCGTGAGAAGTCTAACAAGAAGGCCTTAGGAGGAGTAGGAGGTGAAGCAATTACCTCACAATTCAAACTAGAATTCACCCTGATTGCATGCATGGTGAGCACTCTGATGGGGAGTGTGTGGTATCTAGATTCAGTTGCCTTGTTCCATTTAACAGGATGCAAATAATTCTTCGGTATCCTAAAGGAGAAGGATCTCTAGATGCACATATACCTTGGGGATGATGGGTGGTATAGTACCAAAGGAATTGGTACTGTAACCTTTAAGAGGGAGTTATACTCCCATATTCATATAAAATATGTTACATATGTACTTAGGATGAAGGAAAGCTTGATATTTCTAGTTATATTGGAGGATCATGGCTATGATTTTGTTTTCAGTAAATGGAAATCATTTTTGAGACATGTAGCTATTAGAAAATTATATATTACGGAGCAATGGAACACATAAAATATTGCAGAAATATAAACACAGAAAACGCACAAAACAAGAAAGACACAGATATACGTGGTTCACCCAGTTTGGGCTACGTCCACCCCGAACAGCCAGTCCTTCCTTTCTATTATCCAGCAAAATGAAGAGATGCAACCTACAACAAAACCGTTGTAGTATCCTCTGTTTTCTCTCACAGTCTCACCTCTATGTTTCTCGCTCACCGAATACACATCTATCTCACAGCCTCAAATACAATGCCCTCATATAAAGAGAGGGGTTGCCTTCTAGGGCAAAAAACCCTAAACTAAACATAAGTTCTACCGTCAGATCATCCGCCTAATGAACGGCCCAGATTGACTAGAAATTACTATACTTTTACAAGGCAATTTTACAGCTGTTTTTAGCCCCCGCCAGGGGGGCTCCCAAAAGTCGTTGTCGCCCCCCCCTGGACCACCCACGGCAGCGATTATTTTACGGGCGGCGTTGCCACCCCATTTTGAACTGGGGTCCAATATGCCGATACTATAGAAGATAATCAGGCTCCACACCCAACAATCTCCCACTTGGAGACTGATTGTAGCAACTCCACAGCTACTCCATTTGCTGGACAAAGACTCCTCTTTGGACCTGGCTGTTTCTCATCTTCATCGTCATCCTTGAAGACCAACTGAAACTGAGCATATTCTCAGTTTCTCCCTGGTTACAACTTTTGTTAGCATATCTGCAGGGTTCTGGCTAGTGTGTATCTTTTCCAGCTTCAACTCTCCATCTTCCAACACTGATCGTATGAAATGGTACTTGAGCTGTATGTGTTTTTTCCTAGAATGAAATGCTGAGTTCTTTGCAAGATGAATGGCACTTTGACTATCACTGTATAACGTGCCCATATCGTGCTCCTTACCCAATTCACCCATAAACCTTTGTAACCAAATCATTTCTTTACTAGCCTCTGTAGCAGCAACATACTCTGCTTCTGTTGTTGAGAGTGCAACAACACTTTGGATTTTTGAAACCCAACTGACAGTTGTTCCTCCGATAGTAAATACATATCCTATAGTGCTCCTCCTATTATCTCTGTCACCTGCCATATCTGCATCAACATATCCTTGTAGGGATATGTTTGAACCACCAAAGCATAATGCCTGATTTGTGGTACCTCTCAAATATCTGTGAATCCATTTCACTGCCATCCAATGTTCCTTTCCTGGATTGTTCATGTACCTGCTTACAACTCCCACTGCATGTGCAATATCAGGCCTTGTGCAGACCATTGCATACATTAAACTTCCAACTGCTGATGCATATGGAACTTTAGACATATAATCCATGTCCTCTTGGGTCTTTGGGCACATTTCTTTGCTAAGTTTGAAATGGCTAGCAAAAGGTGTACTAACTGGTTTTGCATTTTGCATGTTAAATATTTTCAACACCTTTTGTATGTACTCATTCTGAGACAATGTTAATTTTCTATTTTTCCTGTCTCTAGTTATTCTCATACCAAGGATTTGTTTTGCAGCACCCAAATCCTTCATTGCAAATGAATTTGCCAATTTTCTTTTGAGCACATTTATTTCCTGCATGTTAGATCCTGCAACAAGCATGTCATCTACATACAATAACAATATAATATAGCTGCCATCATTTTGTTTTTTCAGATAAACACAATGATCAGAGTGACATCTAGTATAACCTTGTTCAGACATAAACTTGTCAAATTTTAGATACCACTGCCTTGGAGCCTGTTTTAAACCATACAAGCTCTTCTTCAACCTGCACACAAGTTTCTCCTTCCCTTTCACCTCATATCCTTGTGGTTGTTGCATATATATCTCTTCCTCCAAATCCCCATGGAGAAAGGCTATCTTTACATCTAACTGCTCAAGATGCAAATCTTCAGCTGCTACAAGACTTAAAATAGTTCTGATTGAAGTCATTTTAACAACAGGAGAAAATATTTCATCAAAATCAATACCTTTCTTCTGTGCAAACCCCTTCACCACAAGTCTAGCTTTGTACCTTTGCTTTCCTCCATCTTCTTCCTTCAGCCTGTAAACCCATTTATTCTTCAATGTAGTTTTTCCTGCAAGCAACCTGACTAAATCCCAAGTCTGGTTATGCTTTAAGGAGTCCATCTCTTCTTCCATGGCTACCTCCCACTTCTTCTTGCTTTCAACCTGCATTGCTTCTTCATAACATTCAGGTTCACCGGAATCAGTCAACAATAAATAATATAATGAAGGAGAGTATCGTTCAGGAGGTCTACTTGTCCTGGTAGATCTTCTAACACCACTTTCAGGTGTTTGGGGTGCCTGTTGTTGTTGTGATGGTTGTTGTTGTTGTGGTTGTTGATTATTATTATTTTCAGGCACCTTTACTTTTTCAGTAATTTCATCAAGAACTGCGTATTCCTTGTTTTCTTTTTCTTGTTTCTTTTCCTGCAACTGATTCTTATACAAGACCTTTTCATTGAATATTACATCTCTGCTCCTAATGATTTTGTGATTTTCATAATCATATAAGCGATAACCAAAATCATTAACACCATATCCAATAAAGGTACATTTCTTTGACTTTGCCTCAAGCTTTGTTCTATTTTCTTTATCAATATGGACAAAGGCCTCACAACCAAAAGGTTTTAAAATAGAGTAGTTTACCTTTTTCCCTGTCCATGCTTCCTCTGGAACACCACCATCCAAGGAACTTGAAGGTCCTCTGTTTATTAAATAAACAGCAGTATCTACAACATCTGCCCAAAACTGTAAAGGCAATCCTGCATGCAATCTCATGCACCTTGCACGCTCCATGATTGTTCTGTTCATCCCTTCTGACACACCATTTTCTTGTGGTGTTCTTGGAACTGTCTTCTCTCTGCGAATTCCATGCTCTGAACAGTACCTATCAAAATCTTTGCTGCAATATTCACCTCCATTGTCTGATCTAAGACACTTCAATTTCTTTCCTGTCTCAATCTCAACCAAAGCTTTCCATTTCTTGAAAGTATCAAATACATCAGATTTATTCTTAATACAATAAATCCAAGTTTTTCTAGTTGCATCATCAATAAAAGTAACATAATAACGAGAGCCACCGAGAGATGATACCTGAGCAGGTCCCCATACGTCTGTATGCACAAGCTCTAATTTTTCGTTCTTCTTTTCTTTCCCAACTCATAGAAATCTGACTCTCTTCTGTTTTCCATAAATGCAGTTCTCACAGAAATCCAAATCAACATTCTTCAAACGTGGCAACAAATTCCTTGAGTGAAGAATCTTCATCCCTTTTTCACTCATGTGTCCGAGCCTATGATGCCATAATGCTGTATTTGCTCCTTAGGAAGTTAAAGCATTAACAGAGTTAGAAATACCATTGCATAAATACAATGTACCAACCTTTTCACCTTTTGCTATTACCAGGGCTCCTTTAGTGACCTTCCAAGCTTTATCTGTGAAAGTTGTCACACAACCTTCACTGCCTAACTGCCCTGTTGAAATCAGATTTTTCTTTAGATCTGGAACATGCCTTACCTCCTTTAGTAGCCATTGGTTTCCATTCTGCTGTTTTACAAGAACCTTACCCATTCCAACGATTTTACAGGGTTTATCATCACCTAGACGAACTTGTCCAAAATCTCCTTGAACATAGTCATGAAAGTATTTCTTATCAGGTGTGGCATGGAATGAAGCCCCTGAATCTACCACCCAGGAATCAGTAATATTTTCGAAAGAAAGAATCAAAGCATCTTGTAACACCTCACCTGTCACATTTGCTTCATGATTGTTTTCTTGCTGTGCATCTCCTTCTTTTCCCTTCCAAGATCTACAGTCTTTCTTTAGGTGTCCTTTCTTTCCACATTTCCAGCACACTATCCCCGATCTGGACTTGGATCTGCCTTTCCTTGATTTACTGCGATATCCTGAGCTCTTTCCTCTTTCCATTTTTCTTCCTCTAGACTCTGCACTCAAAGCATTTCCCGATGTCTCACCGGAGCTTTTCCGTCGCATTTCCTCGCTAAGGATAGCACCGACAACATCATCAAACTTTAAAGTACTAGATCCAGAAACAGAGTTACTGATGGCCATTACCAAACCATTCTAGCTTTCTGGTAACGAGCATAAGAATAACAGAGCTCTAATTTCATCATCAAAGTTTACCCCTACAGAACTTAACCGACTTGTAACTGTATTAAAATCATTTAAATGGTCTGCAACAGATCCACCTTCCGACATCTTCATATCAAATAACCGTTTCATAGGAAATACCTTGTTCGAGGCCGACGGTTTTTCATATAGTTTTGACAACGCCTCCATCAAACCTGTTGTCGTGGTTTCCTTCGAAATGTTGAAAGCGACTGACGCAGCAAGGCACAGTCGTATTGTTCCGAGTGCCTTTCTATCGAGAAGGTTCCATTCTTCGTCTTTCATACCCGTCGGCATCTTTGTTTTTCCGCCCAATGGTAGGTATAGATCTTTCTGATACAGATAATCTTCCATCTGCATCTTCCACAGCGAGAAGTTTTGGCCGTTAAATGTCTCGACCCTAAACTTACCATCTTCCGCCATTGCTCCCACTCGAACCAGGAACCCTTCTTTCCTGCGAGTTTATCAGCCAAATAGACCTTCGGCTCTGATACCAGTTGTTAGAAAATTATATATTACGGAGCAATGGAACACATAAAATATTGCAGAAATATAAACACAGAAAATGCACAAAACAAGAAAGACACAGATATACGTGGTTCACCCAGTTTGGGCTACTTCCACCCCGAACAGCCAGTCCTTCCTTTCTATTATCCAGCAAAATGAAGAGATACAACCTACAACAAAACCGCTGTAGTATCCTCTGTTTTCTCTCACAGTCTCACCTCTATGTTTCTCGCTCACCGAATACACATCTATCTCACAGCCTCAAATACAATGCCCTCATATAAAGAGAGGGGTTGCCTTCTAGGGCAAAAAACCCTAAACTAAACATAAGTTCTACCATCAGATCATCCGCCTAATGAACGGCCCAGATTGACTAGAAATTACTATACTTTTACAAGGCAATTTTACAGCTGTTTTTAGCCCCCGCTAGGGGGGGGCTCCCAAAAGTCGCTGCTGCCCCCCCCTGGACCCCCCACGGCAGCGATTATTTTACGGGCGGCGTTGCCACCCCATTTTGAACTGGGGTCCAATATGCCGGTACTATAGAAGATAATCAGGCTCCACACCCAACAGTAGCTATTAGGCAGGTGAAATAGATTGGAGTCTGTGTGAAGAACCTATACAATCTAGAGGTGTAATCTTGCACTAGAATGAGTAGAAAGACAAAAAGTTTACAAAGTCGAGATGTTGGGAAACTATGGAACATACACATGGTACACTTACAGCATGGAGCCATAAGGATCATGCAATAGATTACCACTGGTCTCCCAAAATGTAAACTTGATTGACATGATGTCTACAAGGGGTGCACATTGGGTAATTATGTCAAATCCACCTTCCAGATCCAACATAGAAGAGCTAGAGAAATCTTGGATCAAGTCTACTATGATGTATGTTGACCATTTTCTACAACTACTACAAAAAAACATAGGTATTATGTGATTTTTGTTGATGACTTTTATAGAAAATGTTGGATCTTCTTTATGTGGAAGAAGGATGAAGTTTTCTAAAAATTTGTTGAATTCAAGCATTGGTTGAAAAGGAGCCTCTAGTCAGAAATTGAAAGCCCTAAGAAGTGACAATGGAGGAGAATTTGTTTCTAACACCTTCAAGGAATTTTGTGCAAAAGAGGGGATTAGAAGAGAACTGATAGCACCACACAACCCATAACAAAATGGGGTGGCCGAAATGTTGGAAATAATACTGAAAGGGAGGGTGAATCAGTGTTAGCAAGTCAATAATATTTCATTTCCATATTATGATTCATATATGCTACTTCAGTTAATGAAACTTGCATGTATACACAACTATATATAAGGCAACTAGTGTATACCCAATAAACTTATAATTTAGTTATTTCTTCATACTTTGATCTTTAATCTATGCATCAAAACCATATAAACAGTAATCGGGAGCAGTAAAAAGAAAACAGACAGTCACACACATGAACACAAGATATAAGGTGGAAACCTAATGTGGGTGAAAACCACCTACTATAATTGTCTCTATCTTCCTTTTAATAAGAAACTTCTTTTTACAATATTTTGTGCTGGTGCAGTCTTATACCAGTATGCAAGCTTATACCTACAGAAGGCTACAACGTTCTCTTTTTCTCCAGCTTCTCCTGGAAGGGAGCTACAAACCCCTAGCTCTTATACTAGCTAATGTACCAGTACGTAGGTGCTGACCTATAGAAGGCTACAACCTTCTCTTTTCTTCCAAGGATCATGTTTCATAAATTTTTAGACTAGATCCATCAATAACATCAAATATATCTGCATCAACCAATCTCCTTTGCACCAACCAAAATTGAATCAAACAATCACTTCTCTGAATGCTGTAACCAGAATACAGTAACAGTAACCAGAACCCAAGCCAAAACCCAGAACACTGCAACAACAATCAGAAGGAGCTAAAGCATATTTTATGAGGTGTACGCTACTTCAATGTGATGAACTTGCGTGCATATGCACTTGTATCAAGGAAATCCTACGTATACGCACTTTTGAAATGTCGAACCAGCGTGTATATGCGCCTTTGCTATAATGAACCTGCGTACAGATCTGTAAATGATGATTTTAACCTTTACAATTATTCAGACATCAATTATACCCAGATCATCATATTTACATATTATGACATGTGCCAATTATTCAGATAAAAGATAAAAACCACACAAAGATACTTCTCTTCAAGCCTTAAGATCTTGACCCATCAATAGAACTTATCCTTCATCAAGCGCTCAGGTTCATCCTTGATTCAGATCCAGTTGTGCACCATAACCCAATCACATGTATTCTAGATCTTGCTCTTCATTAGATATTCAATTCTTGAGTGCCTTTTCCTAATGATCTTCTCCTCCTCTTATAGTCTTAGGCCTTACTCAATACCATGGTCCAAAACCACTTAGAATCAATACCTTGGACCAAATACCCGGGGTCAACATGCTGGACAAGATACCTTGGACCAATACCATGGATCACAATACCATGGGCCAAAACCAAGTTTTCCAACATGTACGTGCCTTTCCTTTCGTGAAAGTGCATGTGTACGCTATATGCGCCTTTTGGTCTGCGAACTAGCGTGTACACGTGGCTTGATCAATGGGAACCTGCTTATACCTCTCTTTCTTCATTCTATGAGCCTAAACTGTGATCTGTCATCTATGTGAGTTTCCATCAAGGACAACACCTATGTGATAACACCAAATCTATGTCACAATGCCAACAATCTCCCCCTTTGGACTTGATGGCAACCCCAAGTCACTCTCCCCATTTGTCATCAAGGGAAAAGGGTTATGCTCCCCCTAAGTACATGTTGCATTCTATGATATGCTAAAGTGTGTTGTCCATGCTCCCCCTGACTATAAGCAAGGTCTGCAAAAATATGTTCTACAAGAAGAACATGACTCTATACATCATACATGACTTTCCTATCACCAAAGACTCATACATACATCCATCTCCCAACCAAGTGGGGATATACCAAATGTTTATACATGGCAGAATAAGAAAATTACATCATCCATCCCATGCATAGTGGGGAAACAAAATAGGTCATTACATGACCTTGATAATAAAAGATATACATGACATAGAGACAAAATATCTAAAACAAGACTATGATAGTTATCAGCAACTATCATCAGCAACATCTGTCAATCACCATCCTGATCAGCAACCATGATCTCCCTCTACGCCTGTTCCATCTGAATCTGTGAATTTTTACAAAGATCTTCTAAGATCATGCCAATAATGCATTATTAGAAGTATACTCTTCCCCTGAACCTGTGCCAGATGGTCACTGTCAGACCCATATCAGACTCTTTTCATCTTGAGTCTGGCCCACTATTTTTCTTCAAACCAACATATACGTGACTATATCCACAGAAACCGGCGTATGTACGTGCATACGCTTCATGAAACTCACGTACAACCACTTTTCTTTGAAACAGATAAGTTTCAACAGCAAGATGATGCATCAACTACTCCCAGCTTCTGTCTGAGATATTCAAATGTCTCTCTAGGAAGTGGTTTGGTGAATATATCAGCAACCTGTTCTTTGGAGGGAACATACTCCAATTTGACCTTTTTTTCAAGCACTTGTTCACAGAGAAAATGATATTTGATAGGTATGTGCTTGGTCTTGGAATGCATGACTGGATTCTTTGAAATACTAATTGCACTTGTATTATCACATAGAATGGAGATGGGTGGAGTACATGTAATCTGAATGTCTTGCAATGTTTTCATCATCCAAAGGAGTTGTGTGCAGCAAGATGCAATAGCCACATATTCTACTTCAGCTGTAGATAATGCAATTGAACTTTGTTTCTTGCTAAACCAAGATACTAATCTGGAACCCATATAAAATGCACCACCACTAGTGCTTTTTTTGTCATCCACGCTTCCTGCACAATCTGCATCTATATATGCATGAAGTGTAAGCACTGTATCCCTAGGATACCATAAACCAAAGTTCTGTGTTCCTTGAAGATATTTGAAAATCATTTTGACTACCTGAAGGTGTGATTCCTTTGGATTTGCTTGGAATCTTCCAACTATTCCCACTGCATGTCTGGTTGGGTACCTATTAGATAAAGCAGACTGCCAATCATGGATCTGTAGGTTGGTTGATGTACTGCTGTTGATTCATCATTTGAACTGAGACTACATCCTGTTACCATAGGGGTACATACTGGGTTAGAATCTTCCATGGCATATTTTTTGATCTGCTTGAGATACTTTGTTTGTGACAGAAAAATACCATCTTTATTTTGTTGAACTTGTAAACCAAGAAAATATGTGAGTTCACCAAGCAAGGAAATTTCAAATTCTTTCTGCATTACCAAAGCAAAGTTTTGACTCACGGCTTCTTCATTGCTACCAAAATTGATATCATCAACATACACAACATGTATTGGCAATTTATCATTGTCAATCTTTGGATATACATTGCTATTAGCTGATCCTTTTGAAAAACCTTGTTGATGGAGGTATTTGTCAAGACGGTAATACCAGGCCCTTAGTGCTTGTTTTAGACCATAGAGAGCTTTTCTGAGTCTGCATACAAGTTTTGGATCATTTCCAAGGATGAATCCATCTGGTTGCTCAATATATACTTCTTCTTCTAAGTCTCTATTAAGAAAGGCAGATTTTACATCCATTTGGTATACTTTGAAGTTCTGAAAGCTAGAAAGAGCAAGGAACATTCTTATGGCTTCAAGTCTAGCAACAGGTGCAAAAGTTTCTTCAAAATCTATACCTTATTGTTGAGCATATCCTTTACAAACAAGTCTAGCCTTGTTTCTAATAACTTCTCCATTTTCATTCAGCTTGTTTTTGAATATCCATTTGGTTCCAATGATATTCTTATCATGAGGTCTAGGAACTAATTCCCAAGTATTATTCTTTTCAATTTTCTCAAGCTCTTCATTCATGGCCTTGACCCAACATTCATCTTTGCATGCTTCATGTACATTTTGAGGTTTGATGGTGGAAAGCAATGCTAGATAGCTTGAAGCTTCTGTAATAGTTCTTCTTGTCTGCACCCCTGCCTCTTTCTATCCCAAAATTTGAGTCTTTGGATGATTTTTCTGAACATACCTGGATGGAGTCTTTTCTTCTACCGTTATCTGTTCTTTTGGTGCTTCATTGATTTCTTCTTCAAAATTAGTCTGATTTGATGTAGAAGGATTGTTACACAAAAATATCGTCACCATGATTATTTGCAGTCAGTATGGGTCTATCATCAATTGTACTGTCCTCCTAAGCAAGTCTCAGACCTAAGTTCTTCAAGTCAAGCTTTGAAAATAAGAGAAAGACATTGAAAATCAATGAAACTCTGGTTTCTCACTTTCTCTCACTATTACCTGTAGTCCCGCACCTTCTGTTTACAAAAACTGCGGACCTGCCCGCTCTATCCCTAAAGGTGTGGGTGCGGACCCCTTTGAAAGTCAAAAAGGCGCAAGTTTATTCTAAAAAACGCATTTTGGGTTAATTCTAGAAGGAATTTTGACGTGGCTTGGCCGCTCTTAGGTGGTTCATGCATCCCAATAGAGAAGGAGCTAATCCCTTGATGAGAGGAGCTATCCCTTTGAAGGAGGGCTTTATCCCTTTGAAGGAGGACCTAGTAACTTCCCTCCATTGCACTATAAATTTAGGCATTGGGCTGGTTGCTAGGGAGGTTAGAAGCTGAACATTTTTTAGGGTAAATGCTGGTGAAATTAAGACTTCCTAGTTGAGCTTAAGAGGAGAGATCACATGCCTTTTTGGCTTCATTGGGAAGAGAGTGAAACTTGTCAAAGTAGAGGAGACTTCTTGCTGGACCCTGGGAGGAGTTTGTACAGTGTCAAGGCATATGTTGTAAAGTTCTTCTTCTTTTGAATTAATACAATTAAACTCATTTTTCTCAACAAATTGTCTCATGTTATTTGTTTCATGAATTCCTTGACTTTCATGTTAAATATGTTTTATGATATTGGATTTTCAGGTGCTATTTAATTTGTTTTCTTGTTTGTGTTTGCAAATTCACGACAAGGGAGCTCATTTGGATCGAAGGAGCGAAGGCTTCCACAAACTTGCGTTGGACCTAAGGTAGGCCCAAAACACTTGTTTGCCTTTGTTTATAAAAGCATATTTAGAGAAAGATAGTGTGTGATTGGTTTGCTTGTCATTAGGTCTTCTTTAGATTCTAGGAAGGTCTATCTTGTCCGCAAGATCGACTTATTCCGTGTGACAAAATGGCGACTCCACTGGAGACTTGATTTTTTCCTTGTTTTTACTTTGACCTGAGAAACTGTGTTTTTGTTCCTGTTTTTGGCTTGTTGTGTGTGAAATTGGGTAGAGATTGTAGATCCAGGGTTATTTTTCGTTTTTCATAACTTTGGGAGAGGACCGCACCCTAGCCTTTTGACACCGTGCGTACTTATCCGCACTTTTGCTTTTAGCACAGAGCGGGACTGCACCTGTGTTAACTGTGGGCCTGCGGACCCTGTAAAATTTTTGAAAAACCTAAGATTTCCTCTGTTAGTCAGCTTAGTTTTTGTTTGGAAGTTATTGTCTACTGCCCAAACCTGCATATAACCTGTCAGAAGCTTTCCATAGGTTGATTTCATTGGTGTTAGGGTTTTAGGTGAAATTCCTAGGAGTTTTTCTTGTTGGGTTTGTTTTTCGTTTTGGTCTTGTAGTAGCTCTGAGCTTAGAAGCTGTAGGGACCTCAGATCACCTTGGTGTCTACCAGCCTTCTTATGAGTTTGACCATTTATGAAATCTACCCTTGTTGAGGAATCCGCTTTGTGTTTTCTCTTTACAAAACTTCGAAAAGATTGTGTTTAAGAGTTTGGATTTTCATTTTTAAAAAGAAAACAAAATTGGTTGCTTTTGACTAATTTGTGATTCTGCATAAATTGGTCCTTAGCTTACATCTAGCTAAGTAAAACATCCTTAAAAATACATCTTGTAGGCTTTGACTTCAAATACGTTTTTATAGTTTATAGATCTCAAAGTTAGTTGTTTGCATAGTTTTGAGTGTTTTATAAAAAATAAAAAAAATCTCTTTTGGAAAAAGTTTGTTCTTTGTAGTGGTTGAGTGCTTTGAAAAGAAAAGGGAATTTTTTGTGAAATAACTAGTTGTCTTGTTTTGAGTGCATTGGAAAGGAAAAAAGCTCTTCTTTTAATTTGTGTGTTAAGAAAGATTTGTGTTTACAAAGTATTTTGCATTCTCAAACTCTTTCCTAGCTAGAAGTTCATCGAAGAGAAAAGATTGTTTAAATCATCTTAGGTGCATTTTTAGTGATTTTGAGTCGAGTCTTCACACCACGAGTTTCATCTCCGCACCTTTTGACTTAAACAAAGACCAATAAAAATAACGCTTAAAGTAAAAATCATCTAGCAACATTTTATTTCTAGGGCTCTGATACACCAACTTAGCTTAGGCTAGTGTCTTGGAGTAGGAGAGTAATTAACTCTCCAAGACAGTAAAAACAAACAAGTAGCTGCATCTTGTGGTAGGGAAGAAATCCAATTGTTGCATTTATGATCTGGGAAAGCTCCTCTTAAAGCAGAAGCACGAGATCGTGTTCGAACCAGTGTGGGAATCAATCCTTCCTCATTGGGAATGATGCCAGATATTCACGTATTAAAAATGGTAAACCTCGGATTAACCATTGTTGAGGAGCCTGGGTGTTGTGGGGAAAAGTATCCGATGCGGATGACACTAACCCTTTCTAAAGGTGACAGTCTTTAGCAACAACTGAATGATAAAGTTTTCATGTTCCACTTTATGAAAGCACAGAGAGAATGGAAAGAGGGTCAACCAACCTGGTGTCTTGCGCTTAGTCGATCCTTGTCCTTCTCGCTTTGTATCCTGTTCCCAGCTCTTTGCTCTCCAAGCCGATCCAGCTACACACAGAATCTGCACAACAAAAGGGAGCAAACTACGAGATACAAGCATCATAATTGAAGCATGGATTAGGTTGCATCAAATATACATGTAAACACAAAAGCATCTATGTAAAACAAGTATATAGAAGAACATGCAAACTTTATTGATAGAAAGTAACAGGGTTCCAGAGGAAGTTACAACCAATAATATTGGCTCCAATCCAGCAGCACCTCCTCGGCAGCAAGAACTCTCTTCTTCACCTCTAGTAAAACAATCACCCAATAATCCTGGCAGTATACCAACAGCACCTCCTTGCTTATACAAAATTCCAGCCTCTCTAGACCTCATAGAAGAGCTCTATATATAGGAGGGAAGAGGAAAGGATGAGTCAGCTGGAGGCTGGCATATAGCTGACTAGTGTCCTCTCCATCTTCAGTTAATCTTCAGTTCCTGTGTCCACTTGGAGATCCTTGCTTACACATGGTGATCAAGTACCTCTTACTCATCACAGGGCGAATCTCATGAACCAAGTGTCATTTTGGAAGCTTCCTGGGCAATTGACACCTTGCAGGATGACTGTGCCACTTGGCCAATCTCGCCCAGCGCAGGTAGCCTTCATTGTTTTTGACTTCCAGCGCAGGTACAGAGTGGGACAGTTGCAATACAGCGCAGAAGCTCAGTTAAGCAGCTGACATGATCCAAAATAAGCCTGTTCTGAAGTGTTTTCAGGTGGAGAACTGATTGGAAGTGCTGTTGATTGATGACCTTGTTCTTTTAGGGGTAAGAACAACATGTTTAGGGACTGAGGATCCCTGTAATTATCGACATTCCCTGCTCCTTGACGCGAGGCACAAAAATGTCTATAACAGTTGCCCCCTAAAGTATGAGGCCGTTAATCGGGTGAAATGCTTTAGCTAGAGGGTCTGAAGTTCGTTCCAGTGCTGAGGAGAGTGCCCTGTAATACAATACAATACAATACATTATCTTTCATTCAATTTTCATAGTCTAGCTGAGGCGGGCATTCCCATGCTCAGCTTTTATAAATTCATTTTGGTACATATGACAGACGATCGTCTGAAGACAGACTGATAATCTTCCGCTAAAATTATCATCCTTTGAGGAGGATGATCATCTGCTGCAATGATGTACATGGCAAATGCTTTTATATTTCCTGAATATATATCGCAGCCCGGATGGATGAAACTAGATCCGGGGTCTTCAAACTCGTTCGATATTCACTCTAAGTACAAGTCGATCCATGTGAGAATTGCGCTGAAGTCGAACATGGAAAGACATCGCTTGATTACCGGTCAATAATGAAAACCGTTAACAAGCGCGAGAGGAATCACCAATAATGACGATGACCCTCAAGGTACGACAGTACAATTCACGTGGAGTGAATAAAGGACTTGGCGTCGAACGCCACGCAAAATCTTCTGGTCGAAGGTCATTGATGTATACCTGTCGCCGGAAGTGAGAAACTTGCCATTGAGGCATGCAAGCTTCAAAGTACTGATGGGGGTGTTCCTAGATCGACTTCTTGGATAATGAGCTGATGTCGACAAGAAGCGATCCGTCAAAGGAGGGCCATAATAAATCCTACATCAATGACACGGAATGGAGCTAATGACTTAGTGGAGGTGGAAACAAACTGTGACATATGATTCAGGGTGGCGATCATGAAATGGATGAAGGATAATGTATGGTAGTGGATGGGACACGGTTGACACTTTCTGAATGACCCCTCTTGAACATATAACGACACTGATGCGATGGATCGGTAGCATTACCCCAAATGGATGGTGTGGCGAGGACCATGGTGATGAAACCGGTGAATGAGACAACCCAACCCGATGTGATACGGAGGAAAAGTGTCATGTTCAAGAGTGACTTGCTACCTCTAAACTTTGATGTTCTCCCAATTTTTCCCCAGTCATTTCTGACCAGTACCTCTTTATTTTTGTCAAGCTTGAGGAGGATAACATATGCTTGTTCTATAACCTGCCCTTCGGGCAAGCCCATCGCTATGATTTAACGAGCCTAGCGATAGGGAAACTCGTTCTCGTCTAAAGACAAGTTTGTCGCTATTTAATCATTTTAACGAGTCTAACGACAAGGAAAACTCGGTCCTTTTCATTTTTAGAGAGTCTAAAAAGGTACAGAAAGTCAACTCCATAATTCCTTTTTCGTCATCTAATCCCTTAAGTCCGAAAAAGTATAAAACAATACAGAAGGGATGGCTATTCGGTATTTTAACGAGCCGAACAAGACAAGTGCTCGATCTTTTTGTGTAATAATCCCTCAGGTCCAAAAAGATTAAAATCTAGAGGAGGGATAGCTTTCGGTCGTTTAACGAGCTAGAAGGCCAAAAACTCGGCAAACTTTTCATATTTTACGAGTCAGTGAAAAGAGCTCAAAGAAGACTCGTCTTTTGAGGAACGAGTGATAAACAAGGATAGCAACTGATTCCAGGTACAAATTGGAATTTCCAATCACGGTAGTGTTACAAGAAGGGCTAGGTGAAATCACTCTTCGCAGTTGTTCCTCAAAATAGGTAAACACACATGGGGGTGAACGATCTGCCAAATGAAATGGAGGTGATGGATGAGAACACGACCAAGGCTTTTAAGGCTTATAAATTTACGATCGCAATGGTTATTTACCGAGATAGGTTCATTTTTTAATGAGCTTGAACCTTGGCGGAAAAACTTTGCTCACACTTTTCTATTTTTTAACGAGCATAAATTTCGTGGTAAAACTGCTCGATTCATGGTCAAATTTAATTTTTTACTTTCATTAGCTTTTCTCTTTTCAAATGTAGTACTTCATTATCAATTGCTGCAACAAATTTTGTTAGAAATGGATAATAATTGCATGAAAACGAGAATATAACCCTAATATTTAACTTTAAACGGTGTAAAAAGTCATAAAAAGGGGTTTTTACCTCTCATTTACCATTTCATTTGCATTTTGCTTGTTGGAGCTCTGGAGGTGCCTCTTCTTCCTTGATTTTCACCAGCTGATTCCGGGAGATTCTGTGGACGATTTTCGGCGCCGTTTGGACCAGGTAGGAGCTAAACTTTAGCCCTTCACTTTCATGGTTTCCTTTTTCAGTTTCATGCCTGTTTTTCAGTGTTTCTGGGCCCCAGGGGTTCCATTAGGGCGCCCTGGCATCAGCGCAGGTTCCCCTTTCGAAACCTGCGCTGTATTCCAGTCAGCTTTGAGGCAAACTGAATTACAGAGCAGGGGGAACACTCTCTGCCTGCGCTGGGCCTAAAAAGACTGAGTTTGCATGAGTTTTTTGATGTTTTTTCGCCAGATTTTCACCAAATTCAGGAACTTACTCATTCTCTTATTTGATTGTAGGGAAAAAAATGTCCCTTACATGGCGAGAACGAGAACATGAAGCAGAGGACATGGTCGCACTCCATGACCCAGTCACGGTGAACGCGCTTCGGAACTGTGGCCTGCTGAAGTTCTTCCGTATCTCTAGCATGAGAGCACAGATTTCTTTACTGCAGTATATGCTAGATGCTTGGGATCCTGTTAACCAAGTATTTCAGATTAGGGGGAAGTCCTTCCCCTTGACCATAGAGGACATGTACTTCTTGACTGGGTTGTCAAGGCGGGGTGCTCCCATTTCTTTGTCGGGTACGGCTCGAGGGACTACTTCCACCAGAGATTATATCCGTCAGCATTGCCGGGAAGGTTCACAGCCGAGCAAAGACGGCAAGATCAATATCCGTGACATCACTGACAGGTCTCTCAGGTCCATTCTGTTTACTATTGGTAGGATGGCCGGTAGCGCAGCTTTGCATGTTGCCAACAGATCTTATATGCAGCACGCCTTGGAGTGTCTCCAACCGAAAGTGTTTAACTGGTGTGATGCAGTACTTATCCAGATGAAAAGTCAATTGACCAAGGTAAAGGACGGGGGGCTGAAGAACTTTGGATTTGGTTCTATTCTTACTGCCTTTGTCTTGGAGAAAATCCCATTGATGCAACCTCAGTACATCTTGCTTGATGTGCCTTCTCCGACCGAGCCACGCATGCAGAGGTGGGTTGACCATATGTCCCGGCATGCTGGTCAACCTCATATTACATTCACTGAGTCCTTCTTTAGGTGGTTCGAGCGTCAGGAGATGGCATTTTCTGAGTATCCATACGTGGGTATGGACTACCGAGGTGATCCGGATTTGGTGCTTCCGGATGGCGAGCAATGGGGCGCTATTGGTAAAATCTTTGACCATATCACTGTTTATTGTTTTTATTCATGGTGTTTACTGTTCAAAACTGATTAAACTCTTGGGTGCATGCAGATGTTGGTCCTGTTCGTCCAGTAGCTCGTCCACGATCGCCAGTTGCTGCTCCAGCAGCAGAGCCTGCT
This sequence comes from Pinus tabuliformis, assembly GCA_031772625.1. NCBI lineage: Eukaryota > Viridiplantae > Streptophyta > Pinopsida > Pinales > Pinaceae > Pinus > Pinus tabuliformis. The sequence goes on from CM062810.1 coordinate 569,744,388, forward strand.
AGGAGAGTTGTTATTCGCGACCTTGGTGATACTGAGATACTTGCAGCTGTGCAGGAGCAGGTTGAGAGCCTTACTCGCGGCCTTCCGGATGTACAGATTGACGAGTTACCTTTACAGTTGCAGCGACACACCATCGGCGTGCCTAGACGATGGACTCGTCTCTTGCGCATGATTGCACAGACCGTGACGTACTTTCATGAGCACCATTAGGCTAGGGTGCCCCCTAGCATCTTTTTGAGTTCTAGGTCGTATGACCAATTTTGTTTTGATTACAACACATTATGTACAAACTATAAACAGCTTTATATATTTTGATTTTCGGAGTTTATTTCAGTTTATTTGTGATCCACTTACATAGCACCGATGCATCTCTTTTTATATATGTTGTAAATGTCTATCTAATACATAGTTTGCCAATGAATCTGTTAATGTGTTCAAGTTTCTGGAAATATGTTGGTATTGAATTGAATCAAACTCTCTTTCCAAAATCTTAACTCTTAGAAACATACGATAAATAGCTGGATTGCGGACTGAATATATACCAGTGAGTTGTAGTATCACAAGTTGTGAGTCTAGCCTAACAATTAGCCAGCGTATACCATGAGCAATGGTATCAGAGAGGAGTTCGATCAACGCACTATACTCAGCGATATTGTTTGTTGACCGTCCAATACACACACCTCTGAAACTCACTAACTCGCCGCTTGGATCAAAAATGGCCCAGGCAGCGGAGGACAAATTCCGCGTACTACGACTCGCTCCGTCGGCATATCCCACATATGTGTCAGAATAATTCGACATCTGCAACAAACGAGAAGGGTGGATTACTACCGAAACAAACATTTTAGCGAAAACAAAATACAACAAAAGCACTCAGGTTACTATTTAGGCATAGTAACGCTTGAGGTACAACCCGTTACGGGGTTGCGCCAGTGGTATTCCGTCATAATCCATTAACTCGTAGGCTCCTTCTGCTAACACCCTCTTAACAATATAGGGACCCATCCATAAGGACTGAAATTTTCCTGCTCCTAATTTATCGGATTCTTGGTCGTAAAGCAAAACCAAGTCACCCTCAGAGAAGTTGCGCGGTTTGACATTCTTGTCGAACTGTGCTTTGACTCGTTTCTTATGAGCTTCGTTCGCCAAAGCGGCGTCACGACGGTTTTCATCCAACTGGATCAATTCTAAGAAACGAGCCTCTTCTTCTGAGGTTCCGGGGAGGAGGTCAATTGCGAGTTTAAGAGACGAAATTTCGCACTGGATCGGTAAAACTGCCTCCAGGCCATACACCAATTGGAATGGTGTGAACCGAGTGGCGTTTTTTACCGAGGTTCGGTAAGCCCACAATGCTGAGTATAGGATTAGATGCCATCTTCTTTTATGAACCCCGATCATCCTTTGCAACATACGCTTCAGGACCTTGTTGATTGCCTCAACTTGTCCATTGGCTTGTGGATAATATGGGGTAGAGCTGTCGTGAGATAGCCCTAGTTTGGCAGCTAATTCGACCATCATGTGATTGCGAAAATGCGATCCATGATCTGTCACTATGGCTTGCGGAACGTCGAACCTGGCGACTACATGATTGAAAAAGAAAAGGGCAGCTGTTTCACCAGTGTTATCCAATGTAGGCATCGCCTCGGCCCATTTGGTAAAATAGTCAACAGCGACTATAATATACCCATGCCCCCCGGTCGAGGTGGGGTTACATTGCATGAAATCGATGCCCCACTTGGCGAAGGGCCCAACAGCAACTATCGGCTGTAAGGGTGCGGGTGGTCTTCTGGTTTTGCTATCAAAGATCTGACATGCATGGCAACTTCTGACAGCTATTATGCAATCTTTAAACATAGTTGGCCAGAAGTATCCTGCTCGTAAGATTCTTTGTGCTGTTGCATATCCAGATTGATGCCCCCCGCACGCGCCTGAATGACAATCATTCAGGGCTTTTTCGGCCTCCTCATGGGTAAGGCACCTCCTCAGAACTGTATCGATGCCACGACGGTAAAGTGTATCACCGACGATCATGTAGTCTTTTGATTGGTATCGTATACGTTTCCGTTCCGAGTGTGAGGTATTAGGCCTAAATTTTTGGGTTTGGAGATAAACAATGATGTCTCCATACCACTCATCGCTTACTGATATCAGAAACAAATTTTCATCCACGATTGACTCTTCTGATGTTTCATCGTTGGACGACGATGGGAGATCGCACAATAATTCCGCGAAAACTAGAGCTTTCTTCGATTTGGATTTTACAAAATCTAAATCAAACTCTTGAAGGATGGCTATCCATTTTGAATATTTGCCCCCAAGCAACTATCGCGACAGTATATATGTCATGGGATTGCAATCTGACAAAACGGTAGTTTTCCTAAAGAGGACATAATGTTGAAACCTTTGAATCGCTTGAACAGCAGCAAGCGCTAGTTTTTCAACATAGGAATATTTACTTTCTGTGTCATTTAAATTTTTACTTAAATAATAAATAGGATGTTCTATTCCATCGACTTCTTGCACTAAGACCATCGCAATGGTCGTATCTGCTGCAGCAAGATACAGGTTAAAATCTCTTTGATAGTCCGGGGCGTACATTAATGATGCTCTTACTAGACAATCTTTCAGAGCGTCAAAGGAAGCTTGCGCAACCTGGTCCCAGACAAAAGGTACATCCTTTTTCAAAAGACGAGTATAACCCTTGGCAAGTTCTGCGTAATTAGGAATGAACCTCCTCAGAAAGTTTGCTTTCCCTTGGAGTTTCTGAATTTGAAGCAAATTTGAAGGTGGAGGCAAATTAATGATTGCCTGAACCTTACAGGGGTCGAGACGAATCCCGTCCTTAGAAACCACAAATCCAAGTAAGCGACCAGAGCCGACGCAAAACACACACTTGTGCGGATTGAGTCTTATCTTATAATGTCGGCAACGTAGAAATATTGCTCTCAAATGCCGCAGATGATCAGTCCGCTTCCGCGAATGAGCCGGAAGATCGTCGAGGTAAGGTTGAACGATGTTCTTGATGTCATGGAAGGCATAATTCATTGCCCTCTGAAACGTCGCCCCTGCGTTCTTTAAACCAAAGGGTAATTTTCGATAAGCGAATGTGCCCCACGGACAGATGAATGCAGTCTTAGACTGGTCCTGTGGGCGGATATTTATTTGATTATACCCGGAAAATCCATCCATAAAGGAAAAGATTTCACATCCGGCGCATTCATCAATTATCTGGTCGATGAAGGGTGTAGGGTAGTTGTCCTTTGGACAAGCTTTGTTTACATCCCTATAGTCGACGCACACTCTTATCGTCCCTTGTTTTTTCATAACAGGGACAATATTCGATACCCAATCGGTTAGAGGAACCGGGTAGATGAATCCAGCATGGAGGAGTTTTTCAACTTCCGCCTTAATTGCAGCGGCCTTTTTCGGATGTACCTGCCGAAGCCGTTGTCTTACTGGTTTGACATCAGGATACATTTTAATTTCATGTTCAACTATGCTCGAGTCAATGCCTGGCATTTCATCATATGACCATGCAAAGACATCTCTAAATTCGCGAAAGAGAGCACTATATATTTCCAGTTCTGAAGGGGAACAACTTTTGCCGACATGAATATTTTCAACAACATCAGATTTTGTCGAGATATTTATGGCTATGGTCTCTTCAATATTGGATAGGTTTCTTTCTGAATCCACCGTATTTACAGTATTTGTTAGGAATTCAAATACTGAAGGATGGTATAGGTCGTGATGAGTTTCTTCTTCACACTCTGGAAGAAGGGAACGATGGTGGTTATCATTCCATGGTGCCCCCTCAATCATCATTGCTTGCAAGATTCCTTCGTCAGTCCCATGAACGTTTGACCATGGATCTAATGGGGTACCATATTCTTCGGACCTATCTACCCAAACGCTTGACGAGCGTTCTTTTGGGCTTGCCTCCCATGCCTGAAACATTGATTGCTACAATATTTCAATAGGGCTAGGGGGCAAAACCACTTGATGATCCATGACGACTTTGTCTTCTGCGACCTTCGACGAAGATACCATGTTGCATGTTGCTACAAACGGGATATTCCCTTCATGGAACGGAGGTGGCAACGCGAAAGTTCCCATCATTGTGGGATCTTTTAGCAAGCCTACTCCTATATCTTTTATTGAATGGTCGCTCCCATGGATCAGGGGAATGCTTCCAGTAACTTGTGAACCATTAGGGAGGAAATTCTGTTGGTCGACGATCGTAATCCCTCCTTCAAACGGGAATGCGATCTTCCTAAAATATGTCGACACTACAGCTGCCATGGCATATATCCATGGTCTTCCCAGTAGAATGTTATAGTCAAGATTGCCATCAATGACTTCAACATCAATATCTACTGTTTTTCCTCCTAGTTCAACTTTGAAGTTATTTAGGATACCGTATGGAGTGTACGTCCTACCGTCAAATGCTTTCAATGTCGTCGAAGATCGCGACAATGTTGGAGATCCAAGAGTTTTCCAGCAACTCATTGACATGATACATGTCGATGCGCCCTCATCAATAATTGTTCTATGAACAGTTTTGTTGAGTGCTTTCACTTGAATAAGGAAAGCTAATTGTGCTGGTAACTGAGGATCATATCCTTTGTGATCAAAGGATACAAGATTGGAATCTTTAGGATCCACTCCACCAATTGCTGATAACAATGCCTGTCTTTGGGATGGGCAATTTTGTAGTACCTCAAGAGTCGACATAGCAGATGGCGATTGGGCCAAATCCTCCACTACATTATAGTGTTGCGCCGCTCTGGCGCGAGGGTTGAATGTCGACTTGTGGACTACTCCCTTAGGCGGCTTTATTGTTAATTCATGCGTGAGGGGGGGTACAACTTCTGCCGAAGTCGTTGTCGAACTACTGGGTTGATCTTTCCTTTTGTCGTTCGACACCGGCGGATTCCCATAATCTTTATTCCTAGTCGATATCAAAGCATCACTTTGCTTAGAAACCGACAGCATAAGCACTTGAGACGGGGAAGCATTTCCACTATCAACCATATTCTGACCTAGGGCAGGAAACGGATCAGTCAACACAGCTGAAGTTTGGGAACTTTTTAGGAACCTCTTTAACTCAGCTTTGAACGGACAGTCCTTTGTCGAATGATTTTCATCACATATTTGACATGGATAAAATTGTTTCTTTTTCCCAGGAGGGTTTGAAGAAGTTTTTTGAGGGGATGATCCACCTTGATTCTTCTTCTTCCCTTTGTTTTGTTTCTTCTTGCTTCCTGGTTGATTGGAGTTTTTGTCTTTATCCGTAGATACAGCATTTACCTCCGAAGCAAGAATCTCTTGATTTGCTTTTTGATTCGAAGTCTTACGGGCTTTCTTATTCGAATCCCTTGTCGACTTAGCGTTTGCAGTTCCAATCACGCCATCACCGGCATGAGAGTCACCGTTCGATCCGGGAGGAGGAGGGATTGAAAATTCTGGTCTGGGGGCATCAGGTATCTTATCATAGAGCGTGCCCGACTGAGTATATACTAAGTCCAAATATTGAGCACGAGCAATAACCTGCTCCTCTGTTACGACGCCTCCCTTGGCCACATCTTCTGTAATTGTCGGCAGAAGCGACTTTATAAACCACTCAGCTAATAGCTGATCCGGAACATAGGTTTTTACCATTCTTCTCCAACGACGCCACTCATGTATATGATCAGATATATGTGTGGCTGTTGTCTGCTTGAAATTGGTCAAGATCTCCGTTCCAGTTTCGTACCTTATAGGTAACTGAAAGTGTGTTAAGAAAGTCGTGGCTAGGGAACTAAAATTGTCGAAAGAGGCTCTAGGTAATTCAATATACCATTTGGCCGCCGGACCAGTCAATGTCCTCTGGAAAAGACGAAGCCTTATTGAATCATCATTCAAGGTGTTCGACGAACACCACAGATGGAATGTCATCACATGATTCGACGGGTCTTCGCCCGGATTTCCATTGAATTTAGGAATGTCCGAAGGAAGTTTGTGAGGAATCGCTGGCCACCAATGGGCGTAGGCGATTGGATCGTTCGTCAAGCGATGTAAATCTGGTAATTCTAAGGTCGCCACGAATGGCAACTGCTGATTCAGGTTTGGCGAGGCGTAACGAGGGTACGATGGAATCGTCTGAGCAATGGGTCTTTGCATACCAGTATAATGCAACTGATGTTGATATGACTAATATGGCTGGTGGGCTTGGCCACTGTAAAGTGGTTGGTTTAACCCGTTCTGAATATAGGGTTGCCCACTATTCGCAAAGATCTGTTGCTCAGATCCCTGGTATACCTGTTGAAACTGAGGTTGTTGGTATTGCACCATCCATGGTTGTGAAGCCATGTTTTGTTGTGCAACACTAACCGACGGCCCAAGATGCGGGGTTATGGTCCCCGTTTGTATCTGTGTCGTCCCGGCAGTTGGCGATTGTGGTTGTGTTGCAGGGTCAATTGGCTGTTGCATTACAACTTGGGGTTGACATACAACAGGTATCGATTGAACTTGCGACACGGTTACAATTGCTGGCGTCGTCGGGATACTAGACATAGGTACACTTTGTTGCATAGAATATACAACTCTTGGTTGTTGGGGTAACATAGGTACCCAACCACTCGTCGTTACTTCAGTCAAACCTGAATGTGGTTGAAAACTGCCGTATGGGTATCCTCCCGAAAAAGGAAGTGAAAGGGCATATTGCCCCCCATACGGTAACAATCCGGAGCTCAAGGGTGTAGATGGCCTTTGAGGACTGGATGGCCCAAAATGATTCCCAAAGGGATCAATTTGTCTAGTTTCAACATAAGAATTACCTGGTATTATACCGGAAGAACAAACTGGAACAGACCAAGTTGTCATAATAGTCCCTGGGTGGACTCCTTCTAGTTGATGAGAACTAGTTGGGACGAATGGTATGCCGGCAAACATCGTTGGAATGGCAGCAGGAGCTTCTGCTGTCGCTGTGTCGTTTGGCACAGTTCTGGATGTCGACGGTTGTTCAGACATTTTAAGTCTATCCAATAAACTTCCTAACGATTCTTCAGGAACTTCCTGTGGCGATGGACAAACTTCTGATGCAGAAGGAAAAAGAGTGGAACCTACTCCAAAATGAATTGGAGTATTTGCTTGCTGGTCCTCTACGATTTCCTCTATTGCAATCAGACCAGGAGGAAGAGGCAGACCGTCAGGTCCGTAATAGATTTCTGGTGCCGAAGAAGGGGTTGCCTCAACAGCGACAGTTGTTTGAACAACAAGACTCTGTGGACCGGTTTCAGATGGAACTGGTTCAGTTAAACAAGTACTTGTTTTCAGACTAGGATCAATACAATTGTCCTTCTGTTGCCGTTGAACTTCTTCAATAGAGGCAGGGATTCCAGAAATATCGGGAGTGACCAGAATCTCAGATGTTGTTGGAACTTCTGTTCTAACCTTAAGAGGAGATTTTGATCTGGTCCAGCGAGATCGCTTTGCTCGTACTACTTTCGGTTCCGGAGACAAAGATGGTCGACCCGCAAGTCTCCCTGAACGACGGGGTTTTAATTGACTTTCCTCCACGGTTGCGGATTACTTGATCAACTAAAATACAAAAAGGGGAATTATGTTTCCGTATTGAATGAATTTTATTAGACGCTTTTAGACACAACTTTGCTTTTTCATGTTTTAAGAGTCGAGAAAAAGCTAAAGATGACTCTAGTCGCCTTCGATGTATTAACGAGCCCGAAGTGACAAATGCTCGGTTGGACCTTTTCAGTTATAGAGTTTGAAAAGGGCCAAAAGAAACTGCTCTGGAGATCTAGGCAGAGGGTGTGCCAAACCTTTCGCGAAACCACAGAATACGTTTTACGGTACGGGTGGTCGATCTTCGTGAATGCTGTGTTCACTGCATCGCGATCAGTAGGGCGGTCGACACGGCTTCCTAAGGATAAAGGATAATTGCCTATAGGGGTCTCCCAATATACGCGACGGTACGCGGGAGCTCAAATCCGTATTAGTGCTATCGTCCCTCAGGAGGAATCACCCACCTTCGTAGAGATCGACAGTCACTACGTTTAACGACGCCGGAACACGTCTCTACCTAGACCTCTATTGTGAGCGTTATGTTACAATGCGTTTTTAGATTCATTCAATATATTTTAAGTTGATCTTGTTTATCAGTTTGTCTTTCAGGATCACCACGTGATGTATTGGTACAAATTCCTAAATGCAGCTAAAATGATAAGCAAGCTTTCACAATCCTTTTAGCTTTGAAAATCCTAACTACTGAGGGGAGAGAAAAACAATATCTTTCCACACAGAGCACAAAGCACAAACTAATGCACTTTCTCCTAGATCAGACACCCAAACTTATCAAAAATGCAAATGCAAGATGCATGTATTTCTTTTCTTTTCCTTTAATGTTGATGCTAACAAAAGGAAAACTGTTGTATGACTTTCGAATTCAATTTGAAGCGTAAACAAACAAGTATTGTCTAAATGAAAAGACGCTTTACAGGTACTTGTTTTACACCAAAAATATATGAATTCAAACCATAAAGTGAAAACAAACCAACTTAAACAGCTATGAACAGTAATAACACTAACTCATAAGACCACAAAAATGCTTTTACAATTCAGGATCTAAGAGGCCATAGCTACTAGGTTCGCTTCTCACAATGGGAAATTGTAACTAAGACAAGAAATACTGAAAGAACGTTTACAATTTCATCACACAACTGAGGCGGAATAATGTCAAGGAGAAGTGGTCTACAGCAAATACAATAACCAGCAAGCAATCAGCCAAAAACAAGTGCAAACAGGGCCAAGACACAAAGGAAGAGCTGAGCTAGACTAAGGCCAACTGGACCAGCGCAGGCACTGGTCTGCCAGTTTCACTCTCAGCGCAGTTCCCGAAGGGAGCACCTGCGCTGTAATGCAGACTGCCTGTGGACAGCCTGCACTGACTCACGAGAGTTACGTCTGCTAAGAATTCCGGGTCATAAAAAGCTCAAAAATGTACTGTTTTGACTGAAATAAAATGCTATGGGTTAAGTACAGGTTAAGGGATGATCAAGAGGATAAAGATCTATCACAAAGAGTAAAGATTCATCTGTAGATTAGCTCTTTAAATCTTGAATTTGCTCAGCAAAGGAGCAAGAGTAACAAAACCCTCTACTTCGCTTTTGATAGAGTCAAAAGCTTTTCGATTCGGTACTCCTTTCTTCAAGAAATGAATAGCAAAATCCTACAACAACAAGATACTAGGATCTCCCCAGTGGAGTCGCCAGTTTGTTGTGGGGAAAAGTATCCGATGCGGATGACACTAACCCTTTCTAAAGGTGACAGTCTTTAGCAACAACTGAATGATAAAGTTTTCATGTTCCACTTTATGAAAGCACAGAGAGAATGGAAAGAGGGTCAACCAACCTGGTGTCTTGCGCTTAGTCGATCCTTGTCCTTCTCGCTTTGTATCCTGTTCCCAGCTCTTTGCTCTCCAAGCCGATCCAGCTACACACAGAATCTGCACAACAAAAGGGAGCAAACTACGAGATACAAGCAATCATAATTGAAGCATGGATTAGGTTGCATCAAATATACATGTAAACACAAAAGCATCTATGTAAAACAAGTATATAGAAGAACATGCAAACTTTATTGATAGAAAGTAACAGGGTTCCAGAGGAAGTTACAACCAATAATATTGGCTCCAATCCAGCAGCACCTCCTCGGCAGCAAGAACTCTCTTCTTCACCTCTAGTAAAACAATCACCCAATAATCCTGGCAGTATACCAACAACACCTCCTTGCTTATACAAAATTCCAGCCTCTCTAGACCTCATAGAAGAGCTCTATATATAGGAGGGAAGAGGAAAGGATGAGTCAGCTGGAGGCTGGCATATAGCTGACTAGTGTCCTCTCCATCTTCAGTTAATCTTCAGTTCCTGTGTCCACTTGGAGATCCTTGCTTACACATGGTGATCAAGTACCTCTTACTCATCACAGGGCGAATCTCATGAACCAAGTGTCATTTTGGAAGCTTCCTGGGCAATTGACACCTTGCAGGATGACTGTGCCACTTGGCCAATCTCGCCCAGCGCAGGTAGCCTTCATTGTTTTTGACTTCCAGCGCAGGTACAGAGTGGGACAGTTGCAATACAGCGCAGAAGCTCAGTTAAGCAGCTGACATGATCCAAAATAAGCCTGTTCTGAAGTGTTTTCAGGTGGAGAACTGATTGGAAGTGCTGTTGATTGATGACCTTGTTCTTTTAGGGGTAAGAACAACATGTTTAGGGACTGAGGATCCCTGTAATTATCGACATTCCCTGCTCCTTGACGCGAGGCACAAAAATGTCTATAACACTGGGGTCACTTGTTGGTAAGCCTTGGATTATGTCAAGGAGCCTTCAAGGGGATTGAGCTTGCTACTCTGCCCTTGCGTGTGTATCGGATCGTAGACTGTTCCCCCAGGTATATTTGTTTCAGTTGGTAACCTTAGTGGCCATATTCTTTATGATTCTTCCTGAGGTGATAGTGGTGGGAAGATCCCACTGTACCTAGAGCAGACGTCAGCTAGACTCACTTGGATTTTCTGGGGGGTTCTCTTCACTCGAGACGGTTAAGTGGAGGAAATTGTGCCAGTCTATTCATTAAGCAGGTTTCCGGGGTAACTGTTCCAACCGCCATTTCTGTATTGAACTCTACGACGTTGGATTTCATCACCAACTAGTGTTTTCAATATGGAAAGTTATTGTTTGTGTGTGTTTGATCTCCTAGATTCTTTAGGTGTGTGATTCAAATTTGTTTGGTTCTTTAGAGGCTTTAGGTGGTTTTCATTGAGATTTTACTTTGTTTGCGTGTGAAGTAGTTAAAAGTTTTTAACCGTGGCTGAATTACCGAGGAAGTCCCATAGACTTCGGGGCCAACCTCTTGAGTTTTCACCGAGCCAGCTTGAAGGTTTGAAAGTCCTCGTAACTCCTAGAGATAGTAGAGTTGGGTCACCTGAAGAAGGAGAGTCTTATTTGGTGGTACATCCTGATTTTCAAGCTTTAGTAGCAGATTATAATCCACAGTCAGTGTCTGTTTCCGAAGTTACTGGTAGCTTTTCATCTACTAGTGACATAGGTGAGGAACCTGAAATATCTGAACCTGAAAGTGAATTTGCTGCTACTCCAACATCGGGGTTTGCTTCTCCAGCTTCTAGTGGTCCCGGTTCACCTAGGGTAGAAAGGGTAATCACCCAAGATCTTCCTTCTAGCCTTATAGCTATTGAAGAACTTGCTACTCCAGAAGAAGAAGTAGGCATCCCTATCCTTGAAAATCAACTTGTTATTGAGCTAAGGAAGCGTGAATCAATTTTTTACAGTCCACCTAGGACTAGTACTTGGTATCTTTCTTTGACTAATTTCTTAGAAAACTCAGGGTTAAGTTTTTCACCACCTCGTGTTCCTTATCACCCAACACCTAGAGGTTATTATCCTCCGTTAAATATTTCAAGACAATCATCCATGTTTACTCAATCGCCTGAATCCTTTTTGTACTGCGGTCCTTCTATTCCCTCTGGGTATCAGTCACTCTCTGGTACTTTTTCAGGAGCATCTCCTCAACCCATTGAGCAAGGGTTATTAACTGGAAGCAATGGTACTAAGCCATTGAGCGTAGAAGATATTCTCATGATGTCAGGTTCTATTCCCAATCCTCAACCTCAAGGTGGCCAGTTACCGCCTAGGGGGGAGCCTCAATTATCGCCTGGGGGGCAACCTCAAGGTACCCAATTTGCATCTGGGGGGCAACCTCAAGGACAGTACATACCTACGGGATAGTACGTTCCTCAAGGTCAACCCCAGACTCAATATGTACCCTAAGGTCAACCCCAGTATCAATTTATACCTCAAGGTCAACCCCAGTATCAGTACGTGCCTCAAGGGTATCAACACCAAGGTCAGTACTCGAACCAAGGTTTCCAACCACCCTCCAGTCAATCATATGTTCAAGGAACGAGAAATGTACCTTTGAATTATCAATCTTACCCTAAACCCGGTTATGGTCCTCAATATTCTCAACCTGTTATGGGTCCATACCCCAGAATGAATTTAGTGTGGGATCCATCGCAAACTCAACAGGTGTTGCAGCCAAATGTACAGTTGCCATCTCAAACTGGACAACCCTTAGTTTCTGGTACACCCCAGCAACCAGTCCAGTCTAATATTCAAACTTCTGTACCTTCGGTAGTTTCTCAGCCTGGGCCTAGTACACCTCGTACTCCGCCTCAAACGACTGCTGCAACTGCCGCAACATCTGTTCAATCTACCCCACCTACTTCTGGAGTATCGCCAGCTCTGGTTTCTACTGTTCCTGTACCTACTCCTCAGACATCTTTACCACCGTCTGAATCTACGATTCAAACTTCAGTTCAGATGCCTGTAGGACAACCTCGTTCAAGTACGGTTGTCACATGTCAACCACAGTTTACTTATCAGCTGTACCAGGGACAGTATCAATTCGGTCCTGCTGTACAGCAGCTAGTCTATCAGTATCAACCGTACCCTGGGTACACATATCAACAACCTCAACAACCCCAGTACGGTCCGGTTAATCCTGGCTTTCCGGGAGGATAAAATATCCCAAATGCAATTCTTATTCCTAGTTATCCCAGATATCCTCCTCCTGGGGCTGGTCTCATGACCCAGAGTTTTAGGGACCCTAATCGCCAGTTACCATTTATTGCAAATTTGGACTTGCCTGACTTGTCGCACCTAACGAACGATCCCATTAATTATCTTCCTTTTTGGCCGCCAATGCTGAATAAGTTGCCTAGTGATATTCCTAAGTTCGAAGGCAAATCAGGAGAGGAACCGTCGAACCATGTGATGACTTATCACCTCTGGTGTGTGTCTAACTCCATTTCAGATGATTCAATCCATCTAAGACTTTTCCAGCACACTCTAATTGGTCTTGCAGCCAAGTGGTACATTGAGTTACCACGAGGTACTTTTTATAATTTTAGTCAGTTAGCTACCTCGTTTTTAACTCATTTTTAGTTGCCAATCCGATATGACAATGGCATGGAATTGTTAACTTCGTTAAAGCAATCGACGTCCACTTACATTTCAGATCATATTCATGAGTGGAGATGTCGACGACGTTTAGTGAAGGTTTTTATTCCGGATCAGATCTTGGCTGAATGGTTTGTAAAGTCTTTGTTGCCAAAGATCACTGAAGATGTAGCTAAAGCCGGAGTTGTTACTGAGGAGCAAGTAATTGCTCAAGCACAGTACCTTGACTTGGTCTACACTCAGTCAGGTACATTACACGAGAAAATCCCCGATCTTCCCAAGAAAAATCAAATCACTGCAATTCCTTCAGGATCTCATGCCGCTGATGGTATGATTGGTACAGTTAACACTAAAAGTAAGAAGAAATCCTCTAAGAATTCTTCTCCTATCATAACCTTGCCTGATTCCCCGATAGGAAATTCTTCTGTAGAGATTTACGCCGATATTCACGTTGTAGAGTCATCTACAGCCAAATAAAAATCCAGTGGGAAGAAGAAAGGGAAGAAGAAGAATAAAACAGACAAAAATTCAAAGGAGAAACCTAAAAAAGCGGAATCTAATGATGAAAAACGCAAACCTCGTTATCCTTGTCTCATTTGTGACGATGAACATTTTACAAGAGACTGCCCTCATCGTGCAGAGGTTGCGAATATTGTCAAAGGTTCCTAAACGCCTGCTGTTTTGAAGGATCCTTTTCCAGCTCACGACAGTAAGATGATAGGTTCTTCCTCGAGTGCCAATGAAGAACCCATACTGATGATGTCCCATGTTAGGATTGTGACTCAATCGCATGATTATGGTAGTAAAAGTCTTGTTGATGGTAAAGAAGCAGAATCTTCTCATTCTAATCCATCAACCTCATCTCCCGGTTCCGATCCACTACAGATCGAGAAACCTAATCCAGACTTGGTAATCAAACCGCCCGCCAAGGGTATACTTCGAAAGTCAGCTTTCAATCCACATGCGAGAGCGGCTCAGAACTATAACATTGTTGAGGATTTAGTTGTTTCACCCTCAGCAATGTCGGCTTTGGAACTGCTGCAATCATGTCCAGCACAACGTAAATTACTTTTGTCGGCTATAGGAGCTGTTGACGTTCAAGACTCAAACCTAATAATTTTCGATCTAGAAAATAGTACACCGCGCTTACCCCATCAAATGGCTTTCCAAATTCCAGTGATAGTCAAAAACAGACCTATTCATCGGACTGTGATTGATGAGGGAGCCTCAACGTGTATTATGTCGATACAGTGTTGGAGATCGCTTGGTTCTCCTTCGCTAAATCAATCCCCGACAATTCTAAAGGCCTTTGATGGCCGTGGGTTTCATCCTTTTGGCATCCTACAGGATTTGCCTATAGGGGTTGAAGGAAAAACCGTTAATCTAGATGTGGAGGTGGTTGATGCCCCTCTAGATTACAACCTTCTCATGGGACAAAGTTGGTCTTACGCTGTGACAGTGGTCGTTTCATCGATCTTTCAGGTTATAAAGTTTCCTCATATGGAAAGATCGTAACAATAGACCAGCTGGCTTACTTTTCATCCGACCCAGCCTCTTCAGAAAGTATTCAGCATGTCGGTAAAACGGCTATCCCGTATAAGGATGTTGGAGTAGGATTAGTTAAAGATGTCGGTTTACTGGGAACTTTTCCTTTTCCTCAGATCAACGCATCGTCTTCATTTGCAACCATTCATATGATCACATCAGACACCATTGTTTATGATGATCCTTGGATCGTTCCTTCTGAATCTGAGATAGACTCATTTGGTGATGTCATGCCTTTGAGTCCATATGAAATTACATATGAAGCCGTGCAATCATTTACCGACCCATCTTCAACTAAAATTGACTTAATGAATGTGGTCCGTGAAGAATCACTTTTCACATCAAGCTCGAATTCAATCACGTTTTCTGAACTTGTTCACTCTGATGAACAAATTCGTGAAATCCTATGTGTAGATGATTTACCATGGGAAGATCTCCATCAAAAATCTTCATTTTTACCCGAGAATGATCATTTTGAAAATGATTTTTCATCAATTTTTACGACTGAGTATGTCAAGGAACCTCAGAATCCAATGAAACATCCTGATTCAGAGTTAAATTTGGGAAACATCTCTCGAACTATTCATATTGACATTTCAGTTAAGCCTGGAATTGTTGAGAACATTCATATAGGCGCCTCGTGTACAGATGACGAAATTCAAATATATAAGGCCCTATTTCAAGCATTCCGCGATGTGTTTGCCTGGTCCTATGAGGAAATTCCAGGAATTGATCACACGATTATTGTTCATGAGATCAAGACTTACCTGGACGCTAAACCCATCCGGCAACGTTTGCGTCAGATTCACCCAAGAAAAGCTGCAGCAATTAAAGTAGAAGTTGAAAAATTACTCAAAGCAGGTTTCATTTATCCGATCCCGTTAACGGATTGGATATCGAATATTGTTCCAGTTAAGAAAAAGCAAGGAACAATAAGAATATGCATCGATTATAGGGACATTAATCGAGCCTGTCCAAAGGATAATTACCCAACTCCCTATATCGATCAAATCATTGATGATTGTGCCGACAGCAAAATATTCTCCTTCATGGATGGTTTTTCCGGATAGAATCAAATCAATATTCTACCTGCCGATCAACCAAAAACGGCTTTCATTTGTCCATGGGGGACATTTGCTTATTGCAAGTTACCATTTGGGCTCAAGAATGCCGGAGCAACTTTTCAAAGGGCCATGTCTTATGCATTTCATGACATCAAGCACATTGTGCAACCCCATCTCGATGATTTGCCCGCTCATTCATTACATCGAGCTGATCACCTCCTCCATTTACGAGAAATCTTTATGAGGTGTAGGCATTATCGGATTCGGTTGAACCCACACAAATGTGTCTTCTGTATAGAGACGGGTCGATTGCTGGGGTTTGTAGTTTCGAAAGTCGGCATTTGCGTCGATCCCTCGAAGGTTGAAGCTATTGTCAGATTGCCTCCTCGTTCGAGTCTTCGCCAACTCCAAAGTTTGCAAGGGAAAGCAAACTTTTTACGATGATTCATTCCTAACTACGCCGAGGTTACAAAGGGTTTTACCCGGTTGTTGAAACAGAATACTCCATTCTATTGGGATGAGATAGCTCAGAAATCTTTTGATGTACTCAAACACGCATTGACCCATGCACC
This sequence comes from Pinus tabuliformis, assembly GCA_031772625.1. Lineage (NCBI taxonomy): Eukaryota > Viridiplantae > Streptophyta > Pinopsida > Pinales > Pinaceae > Pinus > Pinus tabuliformis. The sequence continues at coordinate 569,760,603 of CM062810.1, forward strand.
GTTATTGCATCCTCCCAACTACAACCAGGATTACTTCTTGTATCTCACCGCCTCTCATTCCATCATTGGAATGGTCTTAGTTCAGGAGGAGAATTTGGAACTGAACATGTGATATACTACCTTAGTCGAACTTTAAATCCAACTGAGCTAAAATACTCACATGTGGAGAAATTGGCATTGGCAGCTGTTCAAGCTGTCCAACGTTTTCGTCACTACATTTTACTATGTAAAACTACAGTAATTTCGGATTGCAACCCTATGATCTACATTTTGACCAAGCAATTGCTAGGGGCCAAGTACTCTAAATGGATTGTTATCCTGCAGGAGTTCGACTTGGAATTTGAAAAATCTAAGTCTAAGAAATCTTTAGTTTTTGAGGAATTAATGTGTGATTTCCCGCGTGCTGACACGAAAACTGTGGCGGAGGAGCCCATTGCAGACGAATCCTTGTTTCTAATCAACACTTTAGATCCATGGTATGGGGATATCATCATTTATCTCCAGACCCAATCCTTTCGGCCAGAAATTTCAAGGTCAGAACGTCAGAAAATACGATTCCAGTCCCAACAATTTAGGATTATTGGAGATACTCTTTATCGTCGTGGGGTGGACTCTGTTTTTTGACGTTGCTTAACTCACGAGGAAGATGAAAGGGTTCTAAATGACTGTCACTCAGGAGCGTGTGGCGGTCATATGACTGGGTATGCCACAGCCCAAAAGATATTGTGCGCTGGCTACTTCTGGGCATCTTTGTTTAAAGATTGTATTACTGCAATCCGAAAATGCCACAATTGCCAAATTTTTGATCGAAAGATGTGCGCTCCACCTGCTCCTCTCCACCCTATAATTTTCGTTGGTCCTTTTGCCAAATGGGGTATCGATTTTATTACATGTAACCCTCACTCGGCCGGGGGGCATGCGTATATCATCCTTGCGGTAGATTATTTTACCAAGTGGACCGAGGCGATGCCCCATTTGGCAAGACAGCTGCAATTTTCGTGTTCAATCATATAATTGCTAGGTTTTGTGTCCCACAAGCGATAATCACTAATCATGGGTGTCATTTTCGAAACGTTATGATGACCGAACTTACAGGCCAGCTTGGGTTGCGTCACGATAGTTCAACTCCTTATTATCCACAAACTAATGGTTTGGTTGAATCCATCAACAAAGTCTTAGTCATCATGATCTGACGAATCATTGGGATTCATCGGTCGAATTGGCATAACATGATATTTTCAGCACTTTGGGCGTACCGAACTTCAGTAAAAACATCAACAGGATTCACTCCTTTCTAACTATTTTATGGTCTAGAAGATGTGTTACCCATTGAATGCGAAATCTTGTCACTGCAAATGGCCATCGTGTTACTTCCAGCCACTTCCGAAGAGGAAAATTGTTTTTTATACTTGGCTCAATTAGATGAGAATCGACATGATGCTGCATTGGCGATAGAGACTCACGCAAAACGTATGAAAGCTCAGTATGATCGAAATGTGACCCCTCGAAATTTTTCGGAAGGAGATCTAGCCTTAGTTTACGATCAAGCTAATGATAAATTAGGCGCTGGAAAATTCGTTCCTATGTGGCATGGTCCCTATGTTGTCAAGTGAAAGCTAGCAAAAGGGGCCTATGAATTGGTAGACTTTTAGAGGGACTCTTTGGGTAAACCCAGAAATGGTCTTTACCTGAAGAGGTATTATGCTTAAAGAATGGGTATGGAGATTTTTAGTTAGGATAGTTTTTCTTTCTAGCTGGTGTGTTTTAGTTTAAACAGTGTGCTTAGCTTAGAGAGTGTTTTTTCGTCATTATTCCTGCTTATCTTGGTTTTACTCTTGATATTGCAGATGTCGATGCCTCTCCAAACATATATTGGATTCGCTGATGGTGCTTGTCGTAATACACAGAACATTTCTTCCGCAGCTTGGGTTATCTATTCGCCCTCTGACGAGTTAGTATCTATGCATGGGGTAAGCCTCGGTCAAACAACGAACAACATTGCCGAGTATAGTGCACTGATTGAGTTATTATTTGAATATATTTCATTTGGGATTCAGAGTTTGATAGTGAGGTTATATTCTGAACTCGTTGTATTATAGCTTAATAGAGTGTATGCCATTAGAAATCCAGTGTTATTAAGATTATTTTTGAGAGTGCGTCTCTTGGAACGTGAATTTGATTATATTGAATATCAGCATATTCCAAGATCTTTAAATACATTAGCAGATGCAATTGCTTCTCGAATGTTAAGTAGACATTTGCAATAATCATACATGTAAATTTAAAATCATTCCATAACATGATTTACAAGATAAGCCAGTAATAGTGATATATATATATATATATATATATATATATAGATATATATATATATATATATATATATATATAGGAGTGTGTCAAAAAAAACATCGTCTTCGATCATAGGTTGAAAAACACCTTATGATCAACAAAAATGATAAGTACAAAAAACAAAAATGTCATATGTGCCCACAATAGGCGATCATCCTATCACTGGTGATGATCTCAATAAGAAACCACTGCACGGGCCACCTTGCAAAGGAACCTCATAAAAGGTCCTGGGACCCCAATCACATAGCGCTGAAGTCGACGAGGAATGTCATCTATAGTGGTCTCCGGAATATCTCCTGTCAAGCGCTCGAGATGACCCTCCAACTCGGCCAATACCTCTGCTGATTTGTCCTGTGGGGATGGCGCGGCTGCAACTAGTTGTTTCCTCTCATAAGGCTGGAGAGAAGCTAGTCACTGTGGACCCACATCTACATTTGAAACTTTTACTATCAGTTTTGGGACGATTGAAAAATAATAAAAAAAATTAAAATAGGAAAAATGTTGAAAATAATTTTACCGGAGTCATCCCATTGCTCTCCTGGTGGAAGAGACATGTCTGAGTCACCAAAAAAATCTACCCCAGCATAAGGGAAGTCCTGAATAGAAAAAACCTGGTTTTCCAACCATTGGAAATACTCAGGTTTGAATCAAACAACCTCTGTCCCCTCGTCCGGATGACAGGCCATAACTGCGACCCATCACATCAGTTTGGGCTCTCGAGGAAGCCCAACTCCAACAGTAAGGTGTTGCGGGATCAACATGGGAACCCTCTCTAGACCAAATCTCACAACCAAAGCCCCATAACCAAAGGTCTTTAGTTGTCTGTTCTTGGCTCTGGTCAGTTGGCCTTTCACATTGGCCAACACAGTGTCGCACCAGTTGAAGATGGTGCCTCGAAAGCAGTCAACTGCCATACGCATCTGGGATCCGGTGGCAATATGTAATGCGGAACTCACTCAAAGTCTGGTGACAGTAAACGCGACCACCATGAGTTTAGGAAGGGATATGGTTTTTATGTCTATCCCTTTGTCTCTAGCATGGCTGTTGCAGAACTCTAGCCGGAGGCTATCGACAGACTGGCCACCTGGCCTAGCCCCGAATAGAGTCAAGTCTTCACCTCTCTTAGGCAAACCAGTCAAGAAGTATATGTCTGTCGGCTCGATTTCAAGCTGGTGGCCACCAATGAAGAAGCACTGGTCCTATATGCTCCATCTGTCAACCAGCCACTGTAAGAAATCCACTTGGGCCCTCATGCCAGGTATGGCCCAGAATTTGTACAAGCCGCACGCCTTCAAAGCATCAAGCGAAGGTTGATGATTCCATGTGGCAACATCCACGTCCTCATGCTCTCGTTCACGCCAATCTAGCATGATGTACTCTCTGCATCAAGTAAAAAGATAAATTAGAATGCTAGAAATTATTTTGTTTGGGCCAATTTTGAGAAATTTTGGGTTAAAAACCCTTGCGGCAGGGACCGCACCCTCCGGGTTAGACACAGTGCGTGGGTCTGCACCTTGCCTACATGGAAGGTGCGGACCCCTGACTTTTTCCCAATGGAGAAAAAGTCGGGGTCCGCGGGCTAGCAGTGGTACACCTGCGGGCCCCCGCGCGCGGGTTTTAAGCCTAAAAACCCTCCAAAAAATGAAATGAAAGCCTAAAACAAGAAATGAAACGGTTAAAAATGAAGAGTAGGATGATGTGGATTACCTGGAGAAGACGACGTTCGATTCCGACGGTTGCATTTTCCGCAATATTCATGGGAAGTTTTCTAAACAAAAGCACTATTTTCTCACCCAAAACTCAAACGGTAAAAATGAATTGACGAAAGCCCTTTTTATAAGTTTTTTGAGTAAATAAATTGCAAATTTGTTTAGGTTTCACTTTGGAAAGGTATTTTTGCAACATTTTTATCCATTTCAAACAGGTATGGGTAATTTTTGCATTTTTGTTCAGGATAACAGATTATTTAAGTGAAATCTATCATTTTCGACAAAAAAACATTTAGAGTCACCTTTAAGCTCTTTTCTGACTCCTGAAACATGAAAATATTGCCGAGTTTTTCTTTTAAACTCGTTAAAACGAAACTAAAAGACAGTCCACTTACAGCTCTTTTCTGACCGTAAAAACATGAAAAGATTGCCGGATTTTTGTTGTTTCAAATTCGATATTGGTTAGAAAATGATGTGTCGATGATCGCTTTTTTACTTTTTCGGATCAAGGGCACTAATTACGAAAAGTACTCCTTGGTCGTAAAGATCAAGTGGTTCTCTCAAGTATTATTTTATACTTTTTCGGGCTTGGGAGACACAAATTTACGAAAAAGGTCAACCCTGGAGTCTTCTTAAGTTTCTTAAGACTCTCTAAAATTGAAAAACGCTGAGTTTCTCCTATACTGGACTCGTTAAAATTTCACAGTAAAGGACCTATTCAATTACAAACAGTAACGAACCACTCCTTCTTAGGGTTCAAATTTAAACTAAGTTGGACTCATCCAAAGGATGAGCTTATAATCAAGCAAATGTTATCCTCCTCAAGCTTGTTAAAAATAAAGAGGTACTTGCCAGAAATGGTGGGGGAAAAGAGAGAAAAATGAGCCTGTTTGTCATACTTTGTAACCACTCTTGAACACGACACTTTTATTCACCTAGGTTGGGAAATCCTTTGCCTAACAGTTGATCAAACCACATTGAAAGTCTTCAGCCGATTTCTAGGTATTAACTTTGGGTCAATTTTCACCAAGCCATCTGTCGTGTCGTTATGTGTTCAAGAGGTCACTGCCAATAAGCCATTCATCTGCAAAATATCTGTCATCCATCTTGACCATCCCTGAGTCAGTCTTTGCAACTAAATTTCTTCAACTTGATCTATGATTTCGCGTTGTGGGCTTGCCTATGACGGATCGCTTTCTATCGACTTCAGCTCATTATCTAGAAAGATGATCTAGAAATCGTCAGTACCTTGGGATCTGCATGCCTCAATGGCAGGTTTCTCGCCTTTGACGACAGGTTGCATCATTGACCTTCGATCAAAGGATTCCGTGACATGTTCGACATCAACACATTTATTCACATCTCATGGATTGTACTAGGTACTTTGAGAGCCATTGACATCACTGGTGGTTTCTCTCACACTTGTTAACAGTTTACATCATTGACTAGTAATCAAGTGGTTTCTACCATGTTCGACATCAACACATTCATTCGCATGGATAGAATCGTACTGTTTCAGGAAGTAGAAATGAAGACCCTGGATCTAGTTTCCACAATCCAGGCTGTGAGGAATTTTGTATTCATTATATAATGGACTATTCATAAACAGATGGTTGCATCCATACTATGTCCACATGAGTCTATACTTGTGATGTCTTACAAGATCATTCTTGTATCAGAGCAATAGTTAGTTTTCTAAGTCAGTTTTGATCTGAGTATGGGAATGCCTACCTCAGCGATGATATGATCTCATATATATATCTTGCATTGAATGTTTTTACAGGTTCCAACCGGGCTCTCCTCAATATGATCCTCGAAATGATAAAGTACTTCACTCTTTCTAAATGATAAATGAAATCCTCATCTACTACAGACTTCGCACTTTAGGGGGCAATCTGTTACACAAAAATATCGTCACCATGATTATTTGCAGTCAGTATGGGTCTATCATCACTTGTACTATCCTCCTAAGCAAGTCTCAGACCTCAGTTCTTCAAGTCAAGCTTTGAAAATAAGAGAAATACATTGAAAATCAATGAAACTCTGGTTCCGCACTTTCTCTCACTGTTACCTGCAGTCTCGCACCTTCTGTTTACAAAAACTACGGACCTACTCGCTTTGTCCCTAAAGGTGTGGGTGTGGACCCCTCTGAAAGTCAAAAAGGCGCAAGTTTATTCTAAAAAACTCACTTTGGGTTAATTCTAGATGATTCTAGAAGGAATTTTGACGTGGATTGGCCGCTCTTAGGTGGTTCATGCATCCCAAAAGAGAAGGAGCTAATCCCTTGATGAGAGGAGCTATCCCTTTGAAGGAGGGCTTTATCCCTTTGAAGGAGGACCTAGTAACTTCCCTCCATTGCACTATAAATTCAGGCATTGGGCTGGTTTCTAGGGAGGTTAGAAGCTGAACATTTTTTAGGGTAAATGCTGGTGAAATTAAGACTTCCTAGTTGAGCTTAAGAGGATAGATCACATACCTTTTTGGCTTCATTGGGAAGAGAGTGAAACTTGTCAAAGTAGAGGAGACTTCTTGCTAGACCCTGGGAGGAGCTTGTACAGTGTCAAGGCACAGGTTGTAAAGTTCTTCTTCTTTTGAATTAATACAATCAAACTCATTTTTCTCAACAAATTGTCTCATGTTATTTGTTTCATGAATTCCTTGACTTTCATGTTAAATATGTTTTATGATATTGGATTTTCAGGTGCTATTTAATTTGTTTGCTTGTTTGTGTTTGCAGATTCACGACAAGGGAGCTCATTTGGATCGAAGGAGCGAAGGCTTCCACAAACTTGCGTTGGACCTAAGGTAGGCCTAAAAGACTTGTTTGCCTTTGTTTATAAAAGCATATTTAGAGAAAGATAGTGTGTGATTGGTTTGCTTGTCATTAGGTCTTCTTTAGATTCTAGGAAGGTCTATCTTGTCAGCAAGATCGACTTATTCCGTGTGACAAGGATAATCCTCATCTTCTTCATAATCTTCAACTTTTACCTACTTTGGATTTTGGCCTGCTTCATCAACCACAACATCAATAATTTCAACAATTTTCCCTAGACTTTTATTATAACACTTATATCCATTACTTCAGGAAGAGTAACCAAGGAGAATGCCTTCATCTGCTCTAGGTTTAAACTCGGCAAGTTTTTCATCAATTCTTTTGATGTAACATTTTCTTCCAAAAAAATTGAAGTATTTTATAGTAGGAGTCTTACCATACCAAAGTTCATGTGGAGATTGAGTGTTGTTTACCCAAATGTTTGTTTTGTTGAGAATAGTGACAACAGCAAATGCAGCTTCACCCCAGAAGGTTGCAGGAGTTCCAAATTCATCTAGCATGGCACGAGCCATTTGTTGAATAGTTTTTTTCATCCTTTCTACCACTCCATTTTGCTAAGGAGTCCTTGCGATCGAGAATTCCCTTTTTATTCCATGTTCTTTACAAAAGTTGAAGAATTCATCTGAGGTAAATTCCCCTCCTTGATCAGACCTGAGGCATTTGATTTTGCGATCTGATTCATTTTCAACCAAATCTTTGAAGGCTTTGAACTTTTCAAATGCTTCATCTTTATGATTTAGAAGTCCTATCCAACACATTCTGGAAAAGTCGTCAATGAACAATATAAATTATTCTTCTCCACAAGGTAACTTTTTCCTTGATGGACCACATAAATCAATATGAACAAGTTCAAGAGGCTTACTAGCCGATCCTTCCTTCTCAGGGAAATGAGCTCTAGTTTGCTTACCAAATTGACATGATTTGCATATTGTATTTTCTGGAATGTTGATATCAGAAAGATCACAAACAACGTGGAATCTACATGCTTTTCTTATTTGAGAGAAGCTTAGATGCCCCAATCTTCTGTGCCATAACTAGTGTTCATCATTTTTCTTAGGTAGCACTATTGTTGTCCTCCCTTGAGTATGTATAGGTTGTTTGGAGTTCTTATACCTTTGATCATTGTTTCTCCTGTATCAAGCTCACGAACAACACATCCATTTGATCAAAATACTACTTCATTTACTTGATCGCACATTTCATTAACATTCAATAGATTATGCTTTATACCATCAACATACATAACATTCCAAACTTTAACCTTTTCTTTTAAGAGAACAGAACCTTTACCTTTTATGACAGCAGGAGTGTCATTTCCAAATGAGACTTTCTTTTCCTTTTCTAAGGCATTATATGACTGAAGTTTTTCCTTATCACCTGTCATGTGTTTCGAGCATCCATTGTTGATGTACCACTGATTTTCTTGTCCTTCTACGTACAAGGCTATACCACATCTTTCTGTCTTTGGTTCTTTCTTTTTCCAAGATTTGGGACCCAATGAAGTTTGCTCCTTCACCGATGTTTGCCGAAATTTTCTCCTGCATTCAGAATCTTCATGATCGAAGTTGTTACAGATAGAGCATTCTATTTCATTTTCAAGAAGTGAAAAGTTATTATAGGTCCTTTTCATGATCCCTGTCACATTCTTTTGATTTTGTGCTTCTCTAGTCATGATGGTCTTGTAAGCAACACATTAAGCAACTTTGTGTCCAAATTTATGACATGAAAAACATTGGCCATTAAAGAAATTCCTACGATTATCAAACCTATTGACCTAGTGATTGTAGTTTCCATTGAAATTCATTCTTGAAGCAAACTGAGTATGATTTACCTAAGGTTGGTTGTAGATTTTGTTCATCCTTGAAGTAGATTGACCCCGATTTACTTGGTGATCTGCTTTATGCCTTTGCTGACGATTGTCAAACTATTCACTGCTCTTTACTGCATCAAGATAACTTTTAGTGGAGGTGGATGGTTTCTGTGCTTCTTCAGTATATCAAAGACCTATCTTTATCAAAGGAGAACATTGCACTTTGATAATTTCATTTAGGGTCTCTGATCCTTTAGCAAATCTAAGATTGGGAGCTTTTGTTTTCTCAATCTCCTTTCTTAGACCCACAATTTCACATTCCAATTTTTCATTGTGTTTTTCTCTTTTAGCAAGTTGGAATGTCAAAGTATCTATAATCATATTCTTTTCTTCTAAACAAATTTTAAGTTTAGAGATTTCTTCATAAATACCATCTTCATCTAAAGCATCCAAGAAATCATCATCTTCAAAAGCCATCAGAAGTCTATAATCATTACTATTTTCATCTTCATCACTATTTGATAAACCATCTCTATCTTCATGTGTATATTAGCTCTTCTTACTTACACTTTGTTTTCTATTCCATTTTGTTGATTCCTTACCTTTATCAAGCTTATCCTTGTGAGGCCATTTGGTAGCATAATGACCGACTCTTCGACAAGCAAAAAATTTGAAGTGTAGTTTACCTCTGAATCTTCCAAAACGCCGTTGAAGGTTCTTGACAAAGTTTGCTTCTTCCTCTCCTCCTGAAATATGTCTAGATTCATTGATTTCTTCTCTTCCTAAAGCCTTGAATTCAGCTTCTCTCATATATGATGGACCTCCTTTTCTCATTTCGACAGCAGTTAGGATTCTGTGCAGCTGTTTCATAGTAATACTCTGAAGATCCTGCTTTTCTTCTATGGCAGAAACTTTTGATTCAAACATAGAAGACAAGGATCTTAAAACCTTTTCAACTAAACTAACTTCTTTTATCTCTTCACCCAAGTTTTTCATGCGATTAACAATCTCATCTATACGTAGGAAGAAATGAGCTATACTTTCATCATTGTGCATTTTGAGAGTTTCATATTGAATTCTAAGAGATTGTAGTTTTTCACATTTTACCTGATTGTCTCCTTCGTAGCTTAGAACGATCTTGTCCCATATTTCTTTGGTGGTTTTGATCTGCATAACCTTGACAAATTTTGATTGAGATAGACTCCCCAATAATGTATTGATGGCCTTGGCATTGGTTTCATATTGCTTTTTACGTGTCGTATCTATAGGAATAGCTGATGGAAATGTATATCCTCCTTCCACGATTTCCCAAACATCTGTTCCAAGAGATTGAAGATAGGTTGTGGTTCTTACCTTCCAATAAATGAAGTTGCTCTCATCAAAGATTGGTGGTCTAATGGATCCCTCTCTTTCGTAGTTACTCATAATGATAGATCTTCCTTCAAGCAATCAAGCTTCTTCTGAAGGACTTGCTCTGATACCAATTGTTGGAAATAGTACTGAGAGGGGGGGGTGAATTAGTATTAGCAAGTCAATAATATTTCATTTCCATATTGTGATTCATATACGCTACTTCAGTTAATGAAACTTGCATATATATGCAACTGTATATAAGGCAACTAGCGTGTACCCATTAAACTTATAATTTAGTTAATTCTTCATATGTTGATCTTTAATCTATGCATCAGAACCATATAAACAGTAACCGGGAGTAGTAAAAGCAAAATAGACAGTCACACACATGAACACAAGATATAAGGTGGAAACACAATGTGGGTGAAAACCACCTGTTGCAATCGTCTCTATCTTCCTTTTAATAAGAAACTTCTTTTTACAATATTTTGTACTGGTGCAGTCTTATACCAGTACGCAAGCTTCTACATGCAGAAGGCTACAACCTTCTCTCATTCTCCAGCTTCTCCTGGAAGGGAGCTACAACCCCCTAGCTCTTGTACTAGCTGATGTACCAGTACGTAGGTGCTGACCTACAGAAGGCTACAACCTTCTCTTTTCTTCCAGGGACCACGTTTCATAAATTTTCAGACTGGATCCATCAATAACACCAATCAAACATCAAATATATCTGCATCAACCAATCTCCTTTGCACCAACCAAAACTGAATCAAACAATCACTTCTCTGAATGTTGTAACCAGAATACAGTAATAGTAACTAGAACCCAAGCCAGAACCCAGAACACTGCAACAGCAATCAGAAGTAGCCAAAGCATATTTTATGAGATGTACACTAGTTCAATGTGATGAACCTGCATGCATACGCACTTGTATCTAGGAAAACCTGCATATACGCACTTTTGAAATGCCAAACTAGCGTGTATACATGCCTTTGCTATAATGAACCTGTGTACAAATCTGTAAATGATGATTTTAACCTTTACAATTATTCAGACATCAGTTATACCCAGATCATCATATTTATAGATTACAACATGTGCCAATTATTCAGATAAAAGATCAAAACCACACAAAGATACTTCTCTTCAAGCCTTAAGATCTTGACCCATCAATAGAACTTATCATTCATCAAGTGCTCAAGTTCATCCTTGATTCAGATCCAGTTGTGTACCATAACCCAATCACTTGTATTCTAGATCTTGTTCTTCATTAGATATTCAATTCATGAGTGCCTTTGCCTAATGATCTTCTCCTCCTCTTATAGTCTTAGGCCTTACTCAATACCATAGTCCAAAACCACTTAGAATCAATACCTTGGACCAAATACTTGGGGTCAACATGTCGGACAAGATACCTTGGACCAATACCATGGATCACAATACTATGGACCAAATACCATGGACCAAAACCAAGTTTTCCAACCTGTATGAACCTTTCCTTTCGTGAAAGTGCGTGTGTATGCTATACACACCTTTTGGTCTGTGAACCCACATGCACACTGTTGTTGGGAAAAGTATCCAATACGGAATGCCCCTATCCCACTCTAAGAGGTGATAGTGCCTTAGCAACAAACAAGGAAATCTATCTGAGTATTCTTCTTTATGAGATGCAAATAGAGAAAGAAGGATGTAACTAACCGGTGTCTTCCGCTAGTTTGTCGATCCAATCACTTCCTCCCTTTCGTTCGCTTCCTGCTGCCTGCTCTTTCACTGGTCCAGCTTCACACGGTTCCTGCAAGATCACAAGAGTAGAAGACTACACGAAAGATATGATTCACATTCATAACTAGTTTAGGATCATGTGTAAACTAAATATGCAAATATAACAAAACACCATTGAAATACAAGCATATAGGAGAAACTCAAGTAGCTTTATTGATATGATAAACAAGGTTCAAGAGGAGATACAACCAAGTGAGTCCCGATCCAGCATCTACCTCCCAGAAAAAGAATCCCTTCCTCTCCTCCAACAAAGCATAAATCACCCAATGTACTAATCTCAATCTCAAACCAACAGCAATTCTCTGCAAATACAAAATTCCAGCCTCCTGAACCTCTGGGTGAGAGATCCATATATAGATGTGAGCAGAGAGGATGAGTCAGCTCATGTTTTGACTTGTGGCTTCTCTCTGTCAGTTCTTGTTTCCACTTGGAGGTTGAGAACCTCTTACTCATCACTAGTCGAATTCATTGAGGCAAGTGTCATTGAGGAAGATTCTAGAAGCTTCCAGGGTCTTTACACCTCGTTGAATGAACTTGCCATTTGTCAATTCCCGCTCAGCGCACCCTGGTAGTGCTTCTACCTGCGTTGCAGTGCAGACTTTGCATTTCAGCGCAGACAGCTAGTGGAGCTATTGAATTGATCCTGATTTGACCATTTCTGAGTGGTTTTTGGTGGAGAACTTCTGGGAGAAGCTGTCTTTGGCTGACCTTGTTCCTCTAGGTGTAGGAACAACTCATTTAGGGACTTTGGATCCCTTGGATTATTGACATTTCATGCTCAATGTTGTAAGGCACAAAAATGTCTATAACAGTTGCCCCCTAAAGTATGAGGCCGTTTATCGGGTGAAATGCTTTATTAGGAGGATCCAAAGTTCTTCCAATGCTGGGAGGAGACCTGTAATAAGATACAATACAATACATTATTTTTCATACTGCTTTCATGATCTAGCTGAGGCGGTCATTCCCATGCTCAACTTTATAAATTCATTTTTCTGTACATAGAACAGACAATCGTCTGATGGTAGACTGATGATTTTGATGAAATCATTATCCTTTTGGTAGGATGATCATTTGTGCTGCAATGCTCTACATCTCAATGTCTTTATTTTTCCTGAATATATATCGCATCCCGGATGGATGAAACTAGATCCGGGGTCTTCAATCTCGTCCGATCTTCACTCTAAGTACAAGTCGATCCATGTGAGAAATGTTCTGAAGTCGAACATGGAAAGACATCGCTTGATTACCAGTCAATGATGCAAACTGTTAACAAGCGCGAGAGGAATCACCGATAATGATAATGACCCTCAAGGTACTGCAGTACAATTCACGTGGTGTGAATAAAGGACTTGGCGTTGAACACCACGCAAAATCTTTCGGTGAAAGGTCATTGATGTATACCTGTCGCCGGAAGTGAGAAACTTGCCATTGAGGCATGCAAGCTTCAAAGTATTGAAGGGGGTGTTCCTAGATCAACTTCTTGGATAATGAGTTGATTTCGACAAGAAGCGATCTGTCAAAGGAGGGCCTTAATGTATCCCACATCAGTGACACGGAACGGAGCAAATGATTTTGATGGAGGTGAAAACGATCTGATGATATATGGTTCAGGGTGGCGGTCATGAAAGGATGAAGGATAATGTATGGTAGTGGATGGGACGCGGTTGACTTCTCTTGAACATATCGGCGACACTTGTGTGATGGATCAGTAGCATTTACCCCAAAGATGGATGGTATTGGCGAGACCATGGTGATGTGACCGGTGAATGAAACAACCCAACCCGACTCAGGCACGGAGTGGAAGTGTCATGTTCAAGAGCGACTTGCTACCAATAAAAGTTTTTTGAGTTTCTTCCCAATTTTCCCCAGTCATTTCTGACCAGTACCTCTTTATTTTTGTCAAGCTTGAGGAGGATAACATATGCTTGTTCTATAATTTTCCCTTCGGGCAAACCCATCGCTATGTTTTAACGAGCCTAGAGATAGTGAAACTCGTTCTCGTCTAAAGACAACTTTGTCACTATTAATGTTTTTTAACGAGTCTAACGACAAAGATAACTCGGTCCTTTTCATTTTTAGAGAGTCTGAAAAGGTACGTAAAGATAACTCCGGAAGTCCTTTTTCGTCATCTAATCCCTTAAGTCTGAAAAAGTATAAAACAATACAGAAGGGATGAGTTTTCGATAGTTTTAACGAGCCGAACAAAACAAGCGCTCGATCTTTTTGTGCAATAATCCCTCAGGTCCAAAAAGATTAAAATTTAGAGGAGGGATAGCACTTCCGGTCGCTTTAACGAGCTGGAAGGCCAAAACTCGGCAATCTTTTCATATTTTACGAGTCAGATGAAAAGAGCTTAAAGAAGACTCGTCTTTTGAGGAACGAGTGATGAAACGGGTTAGCAGCTGATTCCAGGTAAGGGTTGGAATTTTCCAATCATGGCAGTGTCACAAGGATGGCTAGTGAAATCACTCTTCGCAGCTGTTCCTCAAAATGGGTAAACAATCAAATGGAGGTGAATGATCGGCCAATGGAAAAGTGGAGGTGACGGTGCAAACACGACCAAGGCTTTAATGGCTGATAAATTTACATTCGCAGTGGTTATTTACCGGAGGATAGTTCATTTTTTAACGAGCTTAAACGTGAATTGAAACACTTGCTCGATCTTATGTTTATTTTTTAACGAGCATGAACTATGTGCTAAAACTGCTCGATCTTATGTTTATTTTTTAACGAGCATGAACTATGTGCTAAAATTGCTCGATCTTATGTTTATTTTTTAACGAGCATGAACTATGTGCTAAAACTGCTCGATTCCAGTCATATGATAAGAATGTCTCATTTAAGATGCCATTTTTATGGGGCTTGCACCTCATAAAGCTTTGCCCCGGAATCCTTTCTTTATGCAAGTTCGGAAACGACTAACCCTACGAGTTTAAAGGGTTAGACCTACAGGTTTAAAGGGAGGACCTAAAAATTTTAAAAATAAATAGTCGCCCCTTGCTTGCACTCCAAAAGGTTTCCATGCCCCCAGGTATAAAATAGAGTTTCAAGGTTACCCCTCAATTTGCAGATAAAACATTTGTTCTACCAGGAAAGGCCTACCTCTTTCAGGTCACCCAAAGATTGTTCCATTAATCTTTCAAACAAAACACTTCTTCGGCAATGTCTACCGAAATAGACAAAGGTGAGAGACTCTGTCTGTCAACTCACATAACTTTGAAAAAAGAATCTTATTCTAGAATAACCCTCTTCCAGCATGGGCGGGGTACAGACTAGTCATATTCTCCCGCAGAAACCTACCCTATACCCAAAGTTTTCCTGCCGAAGCAGACCAGGACGCATGCCCCCTGGGTTCCAGTCATATCCTTCTGAATCACTCGCGCTCATCAGGAGGACGGACTGTGGGTTGAGACATTTCTTGCGTGAAGAGACCATTTAGGGATGGTATATGACTATTTGCGATGCGTGATTCGAGAAATGAAAGCTGGTCCACGAGCTTGACCACTCTTCCTTCGTGCGGAAAACACATTACTCTAAAGAGTGAGGAGACGATGGCTCCCATGCAATATATATAGTCTCGTCCAAGGAGTAGGTTATAATCCAAGGGTCCTTGAACGACCATCACGTTCATTTGAACGGTCTTCTCTTTCAATGTTATCGGCACATTGGGGAGGATCCCTAAAGGTCGACTGGTTCCTTTATCGAAGCCTGTCAGATTTCTCATTTCAGGCAAAAGCGTTGGCGAACCAAGCACTTTCCAAGCAATAGAGGAAAGGATACTCACAGATGCCCCCTCATCAATGATGGTGCTAGCCATTACCATTCTGTATATTTGAACGATGATTCTGAATGGTATGCTTGCTGGTAACCGGGGTTTGCCTAGTTGGTTCCAGTCAAAGGATACAACTAGGTTGCTTAGTGGTGGGACCGAATAGACGGCCGGGTATCGCCCTAATGAACTTCCTTCCTGCGATAAAGGAATGGGTGCATTTCCCCCGTGTTCATCAAAGTCTGTGTTGATGAAAATAATTTGGATGGTGTCATCCTTATCCTCTTCAGTGACTGTATAATTGGAAGATAAATCCTCTGAAGGCAAGACCAGGTCAACTGCCGCCTCGACCTTTTGACTTTCGTCTGGTATGGATTCAGTCGGTTCATCCTCAATGATAGACGCTTAAGCTGACCACTTGAGCGGGCCAGCTGGATTTTCAACTAACGAAGGACTTGGCAAGAGTCTTTGATATCCAGGAGGAAGTCGTAACGGTGAAACCGAACGATCTTCCAAGACTCTTTTGGACTCGTCTAAGAAGGGACAACGGTGGAGGGCATGGTTGCCTTCGCACAGCCTACAGGGAGGTCTAGCCTTCCCTTTTTGTCCAGGGACTTCACTTTCGCTAGTTGACGGTGTACTTTCAACATGGCTATCAGAGGTTGACGACACCGGATTGTGCAAACAGGGAGACCAGTCCCTTAGTATCCGAGGGATGCAGGGACAATCTCTGTGAAAGTGGTCTCCCTTGCAGATGACACATGGCAATTTAGGCCTGGTCAGTGCTGTGTGTGGATTTTCATCAGACGACACTTGTTTTCCCTTATTTGCCTTCAGATCCTTCTTCTTTTTCTCTTTCTTCTTCTTTTCATTCTTCTCCTTAGGAACTTGGTTTTTAGCCTTACTAGTTCCGTTACGCGAAGAGGAAGGAAGAGAGGAAGATTTGTAAGAAGTAGAAGGTTGGTGAGAAATTCTAGACTCGTCTAATTGTTGATTCGACTGTTCAGGAATAGTGGTGTTCTGAACGACATTGGTTGAGAAGAGCCAGACTGGCAGGCCAATTGTCAGTCCTGGAAGCGACAATGTGGCCATATGGGGCGCACCAACATCTCCCCAAGAGGAGAAGGGACTAGGATTTCCACCAAGGGGAATTCCTTGGTCGGTGGGCTCCATTTTCTCAACCTAAAGATCAACGCAGGACAAAGGGGTGATTGTTCCGTTTAAAATAAATTTTAACGACGCTTAGACACAACTTGCTTTTTCAATTTTAAAGAGTTGAGAAAAAGCCAAAGATGACTCTAGTCTCCTTCGATGTTTTAACGAGCCCGAAGTGACAAATGCTCGGATGGACTTTTTCCGTTATAGAGTCTGAAAAAGGCCAAAAGGAACTGCTCTGGAGTTCTAGGCAGAGGGTGTGCCAAACTTTTCGCAAAACCGCAGAATACTTTTTAGGGTACGGGCGGTCAATCTTCCTGAATGCTGTGTTCAGTGCATTGCGATTAGTAGGGCGGCCGACACGGCTTCCTATGGATAAAGGTTATATTCCTATAGGGGTCTCCCAATATATACGCGACGATACATGGGAGCACAATCCGTACTGGTACTAATCGTCCCTTAGGAGGAATCACCCAACCATCAGTGAGGCGACCAGTGACCAGGTTTTACGACGCTGGAACATGTCTCTAGCCTAGACCTCTATGTTGTGCGTTATGTTGCAAAGCGTTGTTAAGTTCATTCAATTTATTTTAGGTTGATCTTTTTAGAATTTTACCTTTTTGGATCACCACGAGATGTATGATACAATTCCTAAATGCAGTCTAAAGATGATAGGCAAGCTTTATATCTTTTCAACAATGAAAATCCTAGCAACAAAGGGAAAAGAAAGACATCATCTTTTCTCAAAGAGCATAGAGCACACAGTAATGCACTTTTCCCTAAATCAACATGCAAACTGTCAAAATGCAAATTCACATATGCATGTATTTGTTTTCGCATTCTTAATATTGATGCCTAAAAAGAAAGCTGTTATATAAATTTGAATTCGATTTCAAGTGAAAACACAAACAAGTTCCTTTTTCGAAATAAAAAAGACGATTACGACACTTTATGATTTACTTGTTTCGACACTTTGAAATGCATAAATTCAAACCAAAAGACAAAAGTAAACATAAAGTGTCGACTGTGAACAGCAAACAAACTCACTCCTAAGATCAAAACGACACTTACGATAGGTCTAGATCTAGGGGCGACAGTATGACTAGTTTACTTTTGTAATGGGAAACTGCAAATGATGTAACAAATACACAAAGAAAAAATACAATTTCTTTATATAACTGAGGCGGAATTGAGGCAAAGAAAAGGGGTTTCAGATAGGTACACTGACTGATAATAGGCTGCAAAAACAGAGATGGAAACTGAGCAAAAGGAAGCAGGGAACCACAGCTGCACAAGGCAAAGACTGATCAGCGCACTCCTAACACAGAGGTTTTGACATTCAGTGCAGGTAGCCTTCACGGGACCTGCGTTGAAATGCAGAACCTCTTCACAAAGTCTGTGCTGAAGCAGAAACGAGAGTTGTTTCTGGGTTCTGGGTTACGGTTTGCAGTTTTTTCTACAGTTTTTGGCCGGATAAAAGCTATCAATTAGGTACAATTAGGAGGATGATTTATAGGAGGACTAAGATCTATCACAAAGGGCTGTTGGAGCACTTGTGAATCAGCTTCTCAGATCATAAACAGGCCCAGTGAGAGGGCTAGAGTAGCTGATCTCTACTTTGCATTCGTAAATAGCAAATGCAGTTCGATTCGGCACTCTTGAGTTTATGGAATGAATAGCAATAGAAACACAAGTAAACCAACAAGATACTCTCCCCAGCGGAGTCGCCAATTTTTTGTTGGGAAAAGTATCCAATACGGAATGCCCCTATCCCACTCTAAGAGGTGATAGTGCCTTAGCAACAAACAAGGAAAGCTATCTGAGTATTCTTCTTTATGAGATGCAAATAGAGAAAGAAGGATGTAACTAACCAGTGTCTTCCGCTAGTTTGTCGATCCAATCACTTCCTCCCTTTCGTTCGCTTCCCGCTGCCTGCTCTTTCACTGGTCCAGCTTCACACGGTTCCTGCAAGATCACAAGAGCAGAAGACTACACGAAAGATATAGATTCACATTCATAACTAGTTTAGGATCAGATGTAAACTAAATATGCAAATATAACAAAACACCATTGAAATACAAGCATATAGGAGAAACTCAAGTAGCTTTATTGATATGATAAAAAAGGTTCAAGAGGAGATACAACCAAGTGAGTCCCGATCCAGCATCTACCTCCCAGCAAAAGAATCCCTTCCTCTCCTCCAACAAAGCATAAATCACCCAATGTACTAATCTCAATCTCAAACCAACAACAATTCTCTGCAAATACAAAATTCCAGCCTCCTGAACCTCTGGGTGAGAGATCCATATATAGATGTGAGCAGAGAGGATGAGTCAGCTCATGTTTTGACTTGTGGCTTCTCTCTGTCAGTTCTTGTTTCCACTTGGAGGTTGAGAACCTCTTACTCATCACTAGTCGAATTCATTGAGGCAAGTGTCATTGAGGAAGATTCTGGAAGCTTCCAGGGTCTTTACACCTCGTTGAATGAACTTGCCATTTGTCAATTCCCGCTCAGCGCACCCTGGTAGTGCTTCTACCTGCGTTGCAATGTAAGTAGCCAGTGCAAACTTTGCATTTCAGCGCAGACAGCTAGTGGAGCTATTGAATTGATCCTGATTTGACCATTTCTGAGTGGTTTTTGGTGGAGAACTTCTGGGAGAAGCTGTCTTTGGTTGACCTTGTTCCTCTAGGGGTAGGAACAACTCATTTAGGGACTTTGGATCCCTTGGATTATTGACATTTCATGCTCAATGCTGTAAGGCACAAAAATGTCTATAACACACACACAGCTTGATCGATGGGAACCTACGTATACCTCTCTTTCTTCATTCTGTGAGCCTGAACTGTAATGTGTCATCTGTGTGAGTTACCATCAAGGACAACACCTATGTCATAGCGCCAAATCTATGTCATAATTCCAACACAAAATAAAGAAAAAAATCATAGTGGGAGTAGCAAGAGCCATGTTGCAGGATCAAGGTTTACCATTATACCATAGAAGCATGCAACACTACAGTTTATTTGCAGAACAGGAGCCCTCATAGAATACTTGGCATAATCACACATGAATATTCTTTCTCTGGAAGGAAGCCAGTTATATCTCATTTTCAATTTTTTGGAGCTACTGTGTATTTTCATGTCTCTAAGGATAACATGAATAAATTGGAGCCTACAACTGAGATGGGAGTCTTTGTAGGATACACAGAGACACCACATAACTACAAGGTGTATTTTCCCTCAATCACGGTGACATTAGTGAGGAGATATGCTAAATATGATGAGGATAAGGATATGAGATGCTCTCTAGAGTGAGAGTTGAGTATCCCACTAGAGGATGAGCCTCATCCAGAGCTTCAATAGGTTATGGAGCAGCCACATGTAGAGGAGTAGACAAGAGGCCGAGTGGAGGCACCCACTCAACTAAAATATTCCAAAGAGGGGAGGAAGAGAATTAGAGAGGCTAATAGATTGGTATAGGATTCATGGGAGAATGTGGGAGCTTTTACATCTTAGCACAGTCAGAGGAGGTCATCAAACAGGTACACTAGGTATATGACTCTCATGACAGAACTCAGTGAGTCAGGTCCTTTTTTGTTTGAGGAAGAAGTTTCTCAACCAGTGTGGGTTGATGCCATGGTGTAGGATTATGACTCTATCATGAATAATGGTGTATGGGAGGTGGTTTTGAGGCCAGAAAACAAGTCAGTGGTTGGTTCCAGATGGATCTACAAAGTGAAGCATGCAGTTGATGGGAGCATCAAGAAGTACAAGGCTAGATTTGTGGCTAAAGGCTTCTGTCAGGTAGAGGGAGTGGACTATGGGGAAAATTTCCCATGTGGCAAGATATTCCTCCATCATAACCATTCTATCATTAGCTACACAGATAGGGTGGAAGATCCACCAGCTGGATGTGAACACCACCTTTCACAATGGTGTTGTTGAGGAAGAAACTTACATAGATAAGACAAAGGAATTTGAGACATATGACAAGGAGACACATGTGAGTAGACTAAGGAGATCCTTGTATGGTCTCAAACAGGCACCCTTAGCATGGTACACTTGGATTGACACATATCTCAGTGCATCGGGCTTCACGAAAAGTGAAGAATATGACAATTTGTATCACATTGTGATAGATGGCAAGTTGCTTATCTTGATTTTGTATGTTGATGACTCGATACTTACAGGGGATGAGTAGTTGATCCACTCTTGGAAGAAGGACCTTGTGAGAAAAATTGAGATGAAAGACATGGGCTTCATGAATTACTTCCTTGGGCTGGAAGTATGGCAGGGTCATGGTGAGTTGTTTCTGAGTTAGGGGAAGTATGCCTCTAGAATACTTCAGATATTTCACATGGAGAACTGCGAGCCTATGGAAACTCCTCTAACTACAAACTGGAGGAAGAAGGATGCCTCTTTAGAAGAGGAAGTAGATGCTACCATCTAGAGGCATCTTGTGGGATCCTCGATGTATCTGGTGAAAACAAGGCCCAACATATGATATATAGTTAATCAATTGATTCAAGCCATGGTGAAGCCTACCAAGCTATATCAGAAGGCCGCAAAGCATGTGTTGAAGTACCTCAGACGCATAATTGAGTATGGGTTATGGTACAGGAGGACAGAGGGAGTGTAGCTCCAAGTATTCACTGAGGTAGATTGGGTAGAGATTTCATAATACAAGAAAAGTACTGCAAGTATTATCATTATTGTTGGGTCTGCTATTTCCTTGTATAGCAAGAAATAGAGGTCTATGGAACCCAACTCAGTAGAGGCTGAATACATGGCTGCAAATCAAGCAACATGTAAGGCCATATGGATGAGGAAAATACTTGTGGGTCTTTTCAGTCAAGATATGGATCTGATAGCGATTTATTGTGATAATTGGAGTTGTATTAAACTCTTTAAGAATCCAATATTTCATGACAGGTCCAAGCACATTGATATCATGTACCATCACTTGTAGGATTGTGTGCAAAGGAGAATTATGTTGTTACAATACATTCCAACTCAAGAGAAGGATGTATATCTTGAGAAAGGAATTATAAAGAGGAAATTCAAATTCCACAAGTGCAAGATAGGGGTGGTGAAAAATCCCCTTCTTGCTAAGAGGGAGTGTTAGAAATGTAGCAAGAAAGGCTAAATTTGACTTGTGCCTTAGTCAAATTTAGCAATTTTATTTTCCACATTAGTAGGATCACTTAGATTGCAGTTAAATTGTGTAACATGGCCTTGTCTACTAGTTAGCTCAGTAAATTTGAGTTAGAGGCTAGAAGTATATTTGTGCATGTAGTGATTGCTAAAATTTAGCAATCTAGTTCAGTTATTTTCAGTTTGACTCGGTTAACTGAGCTCAAGTAACTAGTTGAGTTAGTTGAAGGTCAGTTGACTAGTAGAGCTCTTTTTAACTCAGAGAACTCTTACTTAAATTAGTTAATCACCTAAAAATAGCCTAGACATGCATGGAATTCAAATTTTGTAGCTAGAGTGGAGGAAAAGACACATTGTAATTTTCAATTGTATACTAGTGGAGTGTACAGATTTGGATATTAAGAAAGTGAATCATTCCTTGGGAATTGTGGAAGAAAATAACCAAAAATTCCTACTTTTTGGGAGCTAATTTACTCCAGGATTGCACTAGGAAATAAGAGCAAGTCGGAGCCTTGAATTGGCTAAGTTTTGGCTAGAGAAGGACATTCAGCAAGAGAACAACTTTACAGTGTAGCCCATGCTTCAGATTTGAATCAAGTCATTGTAATAGTTTCTCATTCTCATCTAATTAATGAAAAGAAACTGTGGGGTTTTTCCCATTTGTGTTCCCTTGTAGATCATTGTGTCCTTGTGGTATTTTAATGGTTTCATGTCATTGCATGTGCTTCTAAATTGTGATTTCCATTCCACAGAACAGTAGAGGAAATTTCTAAACTCTTTTTTTCAGTTCAAATACATCAGTAGTAGAAAATTTCTATTAATTTCTACAAAAAGAGAAATATTTTGGGCAATGGATTTTGTTTCCATATCTTATTCAAGATTGAGTCTTCAAGTTTCTCTGAGGTATTTTTTTCTAGATAATAGGCCCATTTGATGGAGAAGTTTTCCCTTGAAGTTCTCCACCAATGTAGCTTATCTCGCTTAGGTGAGTCATGTATGGTCCTCTCTTGTAGGTCATACCAAAAGGAATTCTAGTTTCTTTCTTTGGAATGGAAGGTACAATGATTACATGGAAGCCAAGATCTCCAATGCACGTTCGGTTGATTGTTGTTGGCTTGTTGGGGCCTGACCCAGGTTCGGAGTTAATTAGCCAAACAAATCCTTGTACTACTAGCCCTTTCAGCAACAGTCCGCAGAGCGCGGACTGAGGTCTTACCCAAAGCAGTATGGGGGGATGCTGGAACCAGGTTTCCGCACCCTTGAGATGTCTGAGGGGTTGATTTAGTCCAACCATGAATACTTTCGCGTAGGTTACTTCGTGCACTTTCCTGGCCTGTGAGGCCTTCATGGCCTTGCTATATTCGTCTTCGCGTAGCCCTAACCAGGGGTTGTGGGGCTTTCACACTGCTAGAGCGACGATCTGCGCTATTTCCCTAAGTCACACCATGGATCTTACTTATCTTCTTATAACAGTTAGTTATCTTTGCGTAAACAGATACCTTATATTATATTTACTTATTCAGCACATTCATGTAAGTTCGCACAACAAATAAACAATAAACTTGCAATTCATATCCAATATACTTCAATGCCTAAAACAGGAAAAGATACACAGAAATATTGTAAGACTTCTCTTTATTAATGCTTCAATCAGCTACAGACTCAACCCACCCTGTGCACTCAGCTGCAAGGGTCTGCATAGTTAGCTGCAGACTACAAGGCCTCAGTGCACTCAGCTACAGAGCCTTCTCCTACTCTATGACCCAAAGACATGACTCTACACTTAGACTCAATGCTTCCCTCTTAGATCTTTCATTGATTCATCCCTCTATTGTTATTTCTTTACACTTAGAACCTCTCTCTATTTATACAATCCCATGGTCCACTGACCATGGGTAGATCTCTCAAATCGACATTACATTACAAAAATGATGGTGGACAAACCTCTAACTCATTTACCATATTTGCGCTCAGCACCCCCAAATCACGGAGTATTTACATCGAACTTAGTCAAAACTTGGGCTTTAAGCCCCAAAACTTGCCTTGGGGGGATCCCACGTCCAACAATCCCCCAACACAAACATCGTGACTCACCCTTGAGAACACTGTCAGTGCGGAGATCTTCGCGCAGATACCTCCCAACTCTGCTCGGACTGCTACAAGGTCGGAAACGCACTGAGCGACTGCCTATCATATCTTTTGTATGCGTTGTTCTGAGACTGTGGTGTTGGAACTGCTTCCCTTTATCTGTTCCTGTGTCCCTTGCATCTATTTATAGTCCCGTGCCTTCTTTCAGCTCCCTGGAGCATGATGACTGTGCTTCTATCAGCTAGTCAGATAGTCGGGCCACCCATGTATGGCTTCAATCAAGTTCCATTCACTTTGTCTGGGAAATGTTCTCCATTTAGCTTTGCCAGCTGCACTGCTCCTCCATTTGTGACCTCCTTAAAAACATATGGTCCCAGCTAATGCATTCTGAACTTTCCCGAGAATTTATCAAACTTACTATCATATAGTAACACCAAATTGTTTACCTTGAAGGTGCGCAACTTAATATTTCGATCATGCCAGGCCTTTTCACACTGCTTTTGTACCTGCTAATGGAATCTAGCCGAAAAATTTTCCTCTTCGAGTTCCTTCAATTGCGTGAGCCTCTCGTCCAGGGCTCCACTGTCCATCATACCTGTGAGCACTACTATGCGTAGACTAGGTACGATATACTCCATTGGCATTACGGCTTCCACTCCATAGGCCAGCCAGAAAGGTGTCTATCCCATCAATTTCTTGCACGTTGTCCTATAAGCCCACAAAACTACTAGTACGTGCAGGTCCCAATCACTCCACTGCGTAGTATATACCCTGTTCAGTGCTTTTCACACTTCGTTAAAGGCTTATGCGTGGGTAACCTTCTGCACACTTGTTCTTTCCACACTTAGTCGTCCCAACTCGAGGGGTCATTTGTACAATTACCTCGCCAACACATGCTTATTGACCGTGTTCCCGAATGTAAAGTCCATGTGCATCTGCGCAGGTTGTTTACCATATGTTTGTGCCCACTTGAAAAAATTCATGCGCGGACCATCCCATACATTATATTTATCTATTAGTCACATCTAATGCTTCCGAAAATGCATGCGCATCATCCTCCTACATTTGTGCCAGTCCTTAAAGCTTCCTTGGTGTGTACCCCACCACCTTACAGGCGTAGCATGTAGTACCCATTTCAAAGCCTCAAAACGTTGTTGTTCCGGCACCTCTCTTTCAAATCTATTCAAGAAAGCATCTACCTCACTTAACCCATCATAAGTAGGCAGAGCCCTTACTTTCATTGATATGCAACACAGCGATCTTGTCATCATGTTGCAGTTCAGTGTGGTTACCTCGTGTAACCAGTTCTTCCATCGCTTTATCTCTTCATCTGAATCTGATGTACAGGAGCTTTCACACTCCCATGAGATTCGTCCAACCACGGTGGGATTTACCCAATCTTGGTCTCATGCGGTTATCTTGTATATGTAGTCTAAGTCGTCGTCGCTTTCATAATCGTGCACTGGCTCAGTGTAGCACGATCCCTCAGTATGGTCCAAAGGTACGACTACATGCAGAGACTTTTTCTCAAAAATCATCTTGCGCTTCTTCAGGTTTATCACCCCGTTCATGTCAGTGGCCTAATCGATTCCTAAGAGCGTGGGATAGGGATTGTTGTCATCAACAGTCTCTTTCACTTCAAAGTCTGCTAGCACGCTTTCCCCTTCAATATCCATGGTGATTCCCTGCAATCTCCCCATAAGTATGATCTTTTGTTGGTTCGCCATTCATAGTTGGATAGGAGACCATTGTAGCGTAGGCCTTCCCATGCACTCCCATGTCTTCTTTGGCAGAATGTTCACGTCCGACCCTAGGTCCAGAATTACTTGGTCCATCTCATATTCTCAAATTTACGTAGTCAACCTCATTTCTCTTCCCATCCTCATCGCATACTTTCCAATCTTCCAGACTACACGCAGTTCTCCTTGCGTGGTCTGAACACATCTATTAATGAGTTCCTTCAATCCCTTTACAGCCTTACTATCGCGCAGTAGATTCCTACATGTTTCTAGGAACGTCGTGAGCATCGATGGGTCCATTTATGGCTCCGGTCTATCTTTACTTCCTAAAGTGGAGGCATCAGGGAAGTTCTTCCTAGTTTCCATGAAGGTTTCCTTGGCGTGCTCCAAATCAAACTCTGCTTCTTTCATTGGAGCCTTATGAACCCAAGTACTATCTTCAAGCTATTTTCCTTTATCATCCCCTATCATAATTCCACTTTGGAGCATAATGTTCACATTGGGGTCTTCCTCATGCGGCTCAGACCTCATCATCTATAGGTTCTAAGTTGGGGGAGGTTGGAGCGCTCCCTTGTCGCGTAGCCTCACTATCAATGTGGGACAATGCTCTGTCTCATGATCAAACAAGGTACAGTAAAGACATAATGGACGTGTCGGATTCATACAATAATGGGCATAATGTCTTGGGCCCCCGTAATTGTAACATATCAGCTATCCATGACCTCTTCCAGGTCCTCCTCCACCTCGGCCTCCTCCACGCCCATGAAATCTAGTTCGTATCACTCCTGTGTTTTGGTCAAGGGGCCGTGTTTCGGCCTGAACTCTGTGGGTGGGAGTCCTATCCATCATCAACTCATAGCTTCTACAGGTGCACTCATCATGTCCAACCGATCTATAAAAATTATAGAACAACTGTTGCAAATTCTGTGTGTACTTCTGTAACAAATGGAAGTTCTCTGTAGCATGCTTCCCTCCTATTTGACAAATCGCGCACCATAAAGTAGGCGTCGTGCTAGGTCCTGCTTGGGCCTCGGGTCTTAATTCCATCAGTCCTCCTCCTATGAGGTAATTCATGAACACTGAGCAGTGGTCCTTGTCATGTCCTTAACCCTTGCATTTTACTGACCATACTTCTTTGCGCACTTCTGGGCGAGCTTTCCTGTCCTGTTTTAGACTTTGCATCTCAAGGCATAGATTTTTCAACTGTGCGTGGATCTGCTGAACTCCAAAGTTAGGATCTAGTATCAAGGTCTCATGCAGACTCATTGCGATCTCTAAGGCCTCTGCCTGAGTCGTTATCCTCTGTTGTGATAGCGCATTCCTTAAATGTAGCGATAGTGATGCTACAAACCATTCACGGTGTTGTCCATCCGTCAAATTCATATTAGCTTCGCGAATCATGCACTTCAGTGTCTGATCCAATTCCCAAGGGGTCTCACCTTGTAGCATTGTGATATCTTTGAATCCAATGATCAACTGCACCTCTGACTTCAGCCTACTAAATTCTCTGTTTAGCGCAATTTGGATATCCGTGATCCCCGCATTCAGATTGTCATTAGAATGCTTAATATACCAGGTCAGCACGCAATCCTGTAGAGTGTTGACCAGTGTCAATTTCTTTATATTGTCATCTATAGTTCCCTGCACTTCCCATACATCTTCTTCTATCACGAACCAAAATTGGTCCAAATCTTCATTTCCTACTCCCTTGAACACTAGAAACTTTATCGCACTTGCCATATTAACTCGCGATGGTGGCGGAGGTGGTACAGGCGAAGATGGGGGTGAAGGCGGTGAAGCTAGTGGTGGTGTGGGTGGGGGTGGTATGCGTGGAATCCTCTACCTTATCAAATTGATTGCACTTCTTCATGACACCTTTGTGAGCTCTTCCTCGTCCCCTCGCAGAGGTGAAATCAAGGGGCTAGTTTCTATTTCTGCACTACCTTCATTTCTATAAATTCTCCCACTTCGCGTAGCCCCAAACATCAATGTATTTGCATAATATGTGTTTCACACAGTAGCATTTTAATCCAAGTGTTCAGAGACTTAACGTCCTTTGATAAAGCATCACTCGACCTCATTGTAGCTTACCGTAGTGTCTACTGTGAACTCAGTAATGAATCCTCCTATAATCCGATCGAGCCAGTGATCAACAACGTGTGTGATCTTATCCTCTAATGATACCAATATGTGCACCAACTCTGGGGTCCACACAATCAGACTATCGAGCTTGCACCTTCCTTAGCTATCTACTACCTTCGCGATCCACTCGTACAACTCAGTAGGGAAAGATGCGAAGAAAATTTCGTGGATCTCTGTGTACAGGTAGCAGCCTAACCACTCTTCTTTTGATAGTCACGAAATCTTATTTTCCTACACTGCGAACTCGTGAATTCTCCTATCTAACCAACCTTCAATTTCTTTCTTAGTTGGATTCCAATGATACAACATTAGACATCTCTATGTAGATTCTGATCATGGCAACGGAACCAATTGTTGGCTTGTTGGGGCCTAACCCAGGTTCGGAGTTAATTAGCCAAAAAAATCCTTGTACTACTAGCCCTTTTGACAACAGTCCGTAGAGTGCAGACTGAGGTCTCACCCGAAGCAGTATGGGGGGGATGCTAGAACCAGGTTTCCACACCCTTGAGATGTCTAAGGGGTTGATTTAGTCCAACCATGAATACTTTTGTGTAGGTTACTTCGCGCACTTTCCTGGCCTTCGCGGCCTTGCTATATTCATTTTCGTGCAACCCTAACTAGGGACTTTGGGGCTTTCATGCTTCTAGAGCAGCGATCTGTGCTATTTCCCCAAGTCACACCGCGGATTTACTTATCTTCTTATAACAGTTATTTCTATTTGCGTAAACAGATACCTTATATTATATTTACTTATTCAACACATTCATATAAGTTTGTGCAACAAATAAATAGTAAACTTGCAATTCATACCCAATATACTTCAATGCATAAAATAGGAAAATATACACAGAAATATTGTAAGAATTCTCTTTATTAATGCTTCAATCGGTTACAGGCTCAACCCTCCCTGTGCACTCAGCTACAGGGGTCCACGCACTCAGCTGCGGACTACTAGGCCTCTGCGCACTCAGCTATAGAGCCTTCTCCTACTCTACAACCCAAAGACAAGACTCTACACTTAGACTCAATGCTTCCCTCTTAGATCTTTCATTGATTCATCCCTCTATTGTTATTTCTTTACACTTAGAGCCTTGCTCTTTATACAATCCCATGGTCCGCGAACCATGGGTAGATCTCTCAAACTGACATTACATTACAAAAATGAGGGTGAACGACCCTCTAACTCATTTACCATCTTCGTGCTCTACGCCCATAAATCACAGAGTCTTTACATTGGACTTAGTCAAAACTTGGGCTTTAAGCCCCAAAACTTGCCTTGGGGGGATCCCACGCCCAAAAATTGTGGTCCAAATATTCTGCAGCTATAAACTTGTTGGCTTATTAAATTTGAGGTTGAAGATTATGCAAGTATTATTGATTGGATAATTTAGGGGATTTCTAAAATAAAATCCTATAAAAAAAGTGGTGTATCACCATTTTAAACTTCCTACAAATAATGTTGTTTTATAAGATGCATACTTTTTTATGCTAGCTTCCATATAGAGGAGCCAACTAATCGAAGACTTTATCTTATTAGAAGGTGATTGGGAATATTTCTGCCATATTTTTGGTTCCATAATTATTTCCATATTTCATTTCCTCCTTGCATCCATATAAAACTTATCTTAGCACCTAGAATTGTGCTTAGGATGGTAGGGTCTATTTATCCCAATTTTCCATAGAGTCCTAGAAAACATATCTTTTCCAAATACATCCAGACCCACTTGCATTGGTTTTCACTCCCCCTAATAAAAGGTTCATTGTGTGCTTTAGATAGTTGAGAGAATGGCAGATGGAGCTATTAAATCTTAGAAAATGTAGAAAGAAAGCACATTAATGATTGATTTGAGGGGCACCAGTCGACCTACTAGCTTTAGAGATATGAAGGTCCAAGTTGCCACATTACCTTTTATTTTAATGATTCATTCCTCCCAAGCTCTATGTTTGAGAGAATTGTTTGTTTGAAATATGTTATCATTGATGGAAATGGAAAAGAAGATGATGGCAAAGGTAGAGATTGTTGCAAGAATAATGGTCAAGGAACAAGATTAGCTCAAGTATGGCAATGAAAAAGATTGGTAAAGGAACAAAGACTTTGTAGAAAATTTTAGTATCATATATCTTCTCAAGTGCACTTTGGAACTACTTAAATGGATAGAGATTTGATAGATATTTCCAACGATATGTTGAAGTATAAAAAATGCCTCATGGATCAAAATTTGTTCCATATCAAAGTTAAAGAATTAAATATGTAAAAAGAGTCAAACAGGTCAAGGTTCCAAGTAGGGCCATTAAGCCTGTAAAAAGTCGGGATAGTTTAGAAACACAATAAAGGGAATGGGCCAACCACCCGACCTTCGAGCTACACCTATTCCAACCTTTGGCAAGTCTGGTCATCAAACCTAGTCGAAGTTCAAGAGTAAGTGTAGGAGGACAACAAAGAAATGAGCCGACTCTTGACCCCCAATCCTCGAACATGTGGGACCCTCTACAACATGAAAAATGGTGCATTTTGATTGACTCAAGGTGGTGATGTGGAAGCACAACTGGAGCCATAATGGTGCATGATGAAAGAAACTCAAAGGTCTGGGATGATGTTAGAATGACGTAAGCACAGGTGATGTGGTAGTACGGACTCAGGAAATGTGGCATGATGATTTGGACTTTTTGGGTGTCCAAGTGGGCCAAATTTAGGTAGCACGTGGCACCACTCAGGAGCTCCCATGTGGCAAGGATGATGTCAGCAAGATGATGTGGAAAAACCTCGATAGTCAGGCCATAGGTCGTGTTCGGGGGATTTTTCCTATGTATTTGGTTTTTGGTGAAAATATGAAAAATTAGGACTAGGTCATGATTTTGAGCCAATAAGGTCTCCAGGAAAGTCAAAGGAAAATACCAAAACATAATAGTTTAAGCAAGTCGGCCTTTCACCTCTGATCTTCCAACCAACATTGAAAGTTGTGCTAGGGAATTTTGGGTTAATCAAGTCTTTGTGAAGTCAGTGGAAAACGAAATGTGTAAAACCCTAACCTTGTTCTACCCCCAACCTCATTAGGGTTTTTTCACAACTCTAAGTCAAATGGATGAAAGCATTAACAGGCAAGTGTTCTAGCAGTCAGCAAAATTTTTGGTGGAATGTGCCATATCCAGTAGTTTGCTAATGTTGGTGAACAATTTAGCCACAACTAAGTGGTGGTTGGTGAAATTTGAAGAAAATAATATAATTTGTGGTATATTTAGCATTTTTTCTAAATTTGGGGGTGCACCAAATTTAGAAAATATATGCTAAAACCTATAAAATTATAGAATTGCAAATTTGGACAGTTTAACTCAAATTTTCTTACAAATACAAGAAAGTAGTGTTTGAAGACTTCAAGACCACATTTAGAAGACATGAAAGAAGTATTAGATGAGTAAAAATATGAATTTATTCATGGAAAATAGTTGAAATTAACTCATTGTTTAAAAACTAAAAATATCATCTTAATTTCTATATGAGCATAATCAAGTTTCAAGAAGGGTGTGTTAACACTGTTTAGAGGTTAATGTTTTTTTACTAGTGTGTATGGTGGTTTTTCCAGTGATCATATATTGCTTAAGGTGATTTGGTGGTGATTGAGGTATGTTACTTAGGAGGAAATTATTTGCAGTATGAAAGGAAGTGGCATTCATATTTTAAGTTTGAAAATGGTGTGAAAGATGAATCGAGGAGGTCAAGCAAGTGGTATCTTGCAAAGTTATGTGTTGTCACTCTGTAAAGTGGTAACTTAAAAATTGGGGAGTAGTATATTCCTTCTTGTTTTATCCAAAGAACATTATACAATAACTTGAAGCTTTCCTCTATGAAAGTAATTGAAGAAACAATAGAAGAATATATGTGTGATATTTGTACATCTTGTCTTGATTCTTGTGAACCTCATATGAATTGTTGTTGAAATTTTCATTGGTGTCCCAAATTCTTTACAAGTGAAAGAAAGTTTTAAAATTCACACAATATTTATTCACCCCCCTTCTCAATATTGTCCTGGTTTCTAACAATTGGTATCAGAGTAGCCAGGTTACTTCAGCATCTATTTAACAACTGGAAGAAATATCAAGGGCCAGGGAAAACTAGGAAGGAGGATACACCAATAAGGAAATGATGTTCAATGGAACAAATTATGTGTTTTGGAAGGTAAGGAGGAAATCCTATATTCAATCACTTGGTGTTGATGTATGGGATGTAGTGGAAGAAGAATATAATAATCCCCAAGCTTTGATTACTAGAGATTATAAGATGTAATTTACAAGTAATTCTAAAGCTATGAATGTCGTACTTGCTAGCCTACTTGAATCATAACTAGTCAAGGTCATGGATTGCCTTACTGCAAAAGCTATTTGGGACAAGATGAGTAGCTTCTATGAAGGTGACAACAAGGTAAAGAAAGCCAAAATTCAAGGTTTTAGAATGCAATTTGAATCTTTAAAGATGCATGATAAAGAAGATATTTCAATGGGGGCTTCACTCAATGAACCTATGATATATCATGTGCGTTCATGGCATACTCAACCATACCCTTAATTGGACTAAATATTGGAAAATACATCTAAAAATCACATTATTTAACCCCTACCAATACGAATCCAATACACCTTCGAATTTAAAAAACCCCTACTTTTACTAGATAATGTAGGTGTCCATTTTTTAATTAACATTTTTTGCACCCCTTTTTATTTTTTCATTAACTTTTAACTCCATTTTTTATACCCACCAATATAAGAACCCTTTACCCCCTATTAAATGCTCAATATATTATGCCCAATATGAACACACATGCTATGTTATTTCTCCACTAGTGAAGCCCCTGTGGATTTTTCTAAGTACTTTGTTAGAGTTGATGATGTTGTTAAGACTATACAAGGTCTTGATGAAGAGTTAAAAGATCCAGTAATAGTTCAAAAGGTGTTGAGGTCTCTCTCTAAGAGATTTAATCCCAATTTTTCATCCATTGAAGAGATGAAAAATCTGAAGGTTCTCACTTTGGACCAAATACTTCACACTCTTACTACTTATGAGATGAGAATTTCCAATGGTAAGCCAACAAAAAATAGTTCAAACTTCAAAGTGTTGACATGGCTAATGTGTGCTATGCCAACAAGGGGAACTAACCCGATCGCAAGCCCCAATTAGATCTTCTTTCTTTTGGAATGGCTAGCTCCGACGGGTTTTAAGGGACCCCGTAAACTGTTTGAACATGTCGAAAGATTGCTTCCGAGAGGAAGACTTCAGTTAAATCAACAAAATAAAACAGCTAACCTATACGTATTAAATCCTATCTACACTACTTCTAACCACTCTAATCTAGTCAATGCTGCAGAAGCATAACACAGAGGTTTAAACATCATATATATGTTCCGCAGGAGTCTGATAAATAAGATTACACATTATGTATAAACTATTCCAAATGAATCAATCACTGAATTCACAACTAGACATGACTGTATTAAAGCCAAATTGCAATCCAATCACTCATATAAGAATCCACATTCTTTAATGGAAGTAAACTTGCAACTGATGTTTAATTTAGTTTCAAATCAGAGACCATTCACAAGTTAACCATGAAACTGAATCACATTCAATTTAACAAGACTAATAGTGAACTGTAAGTCATCAATATGCATAAATACAAATCAAATTTACATTCATGCCCATAATAACACTCCGATCCAAAACATATATCAGAACAATCAAATAAGTTTGAAATAAAGGCTTCTTCTTCCCCCAAAAACAGTCCTCCTGATTCACAATAAAGCAAAACTGTTATTCTCAAAAATCAAAAGCCCTTTCTCCACTTCAGAGGTAATGCTTATGCAAAACCCCCCTAACTCTAGGTCTACCCTGCCTTTTCATCTTCCCACTATTTCAGATATGTAAATCGAGCACACAGGGATAGAATCATTAGCATGCCTGCTGGCATGTAGAAAGCATAACGGCCAGACTGATTCCTTCCTAAGGAAGAGAACAAATGTTTGGTAAAAGGGTGACTGTATGTTTCCTTCCCATAATGAAGACCGGGACAGCTCTACTTACGGAATGTACAGGCAACGCATGGGGTTCCGACCCAAAATTCTTGTGGCCAGACCCTTAAACACAGTGCTTCTGCATACATGGCTCTTCGAATCCCCTCCTGCGTTCTTTACTTCTCACCTGCAAAGATAGTTATCATTAGCTTGATGATTGTGAACAATAAAACTTAAATGTTCAATCAAGCGTAAATGCTACCTTCATCCAATTTATAAACTATGGAACAAGTGTGAAAAGGAGTTATTCCTAATACACAGTCAACACACAATTTCCTGCTCAATCCATAGGCTAGACCTGGTTTTCGAGGTCATCCTTTAATCACAATTAGGTGTCAGATCTTCTGCGGGTCACAGGACTCATGCCTCCCATCACCTCAATGTGCGATTACACTATCGGGACTCCACAGGCCTGCCTTTTGCACTAAGACCCCGTTCCTTTGTTATATCGCGAATTTTGAAAAACATGGGAAAACACAGAAAATTTTGCCCTGATCACTTGGGCCAAACCTCAAACTTTATATAATTAGGTGTATAATCATCGTTGGGTCCAACTCTTGGCTCTCCTCTAATTGTATGACCCCCAGGCTTCGTCGATATGTGATATACGATGGGGTTAGGATCAGCGGGTCCAACAGACATAGGCATGCTGTATATATAAGCTTTGGGACAAGGCTGATAGTGATGCACGATATAGCTCCAGACCTGAAAATATATGCATTTGGGTTAATAAAACCTGTCAGGTCCGGAAACAATGAATACGTTGTGTTGATTGCGATAAGCCCCAAAAAATATTTATGCATGCTTTGTGAAGGATTTCCACTATAAGGCATTGTGATGGGAATAATAATGCGATGAGGGTTTTGAGGGGTCAAACAAATCCCGATAAACATAGGAATGAAGGGCTTAAGCGAGGTATTTGTTAAAGGGCTTTACCCATTTGTGAATGGAAGATTTGGCCCTCTATAAAGTTAAAATCACTGGGATGAAATTGATCATTTAGAGAGATGAAAGACTGGACTCATAGGGGACCCATTGAAAATTTGCTATCAGAGCATGTTTTAATAGGGTGGTAGTTGTAGCTACAACAAATGGTGAACCATTGGGCGAACCAGTTATCTCTGTTTCCAAATAACCTTTGGATCAATAAAACGTCAGGGTGTTAAAATAAACTTGAAATGTGAACTATGTAGATGGACAAGCATGGGTTCCACTTAAACATTAACTACTTTAGGAGGGATAGAGACAAATAGCTTCTACTTGTTGATATGGTTTTGACAGGCATTCTCCAATAGCAGTATTATGGGGTTTATTGACCTTCCTTTACCTATTTCCCACTTTCAAAAATCCCTTTGGGGCCATCACTGGTCTGTCCATACATGTTTAGGTGTGTACCTCAGCTCTTTATTGCTCATCAAGCTTGATGTAGACATGTTTTTCTTGCACTTTATATGAGAATTTAAATGCTATATTTTCATTTATTGAATGGGGCACAGTCATGGATCATGCCATATTTTTAAACCGCTTAAGCGAGGTTGGGCTTGCTGTGTCAACTAATACTCTGAGCCCAACAACAATCCTTACTCTAACCGGCTTCCCAAACAACTTGTCCTTCCATATTGGCAAAAGAACATGACATTTCATTTCTTTTTAGATAAGTCCTTCCAATTTCGGGCACAAGGACTAGAGCACAATTATATTTGCCACAGGGTATGAGATAGTGAGCTTAGCCCATGAAAGGAATTTTTACTTGTGAGTAACAAGTATTGGACCATTTAGTGTGGTGGATGGGACCAATGGAGAATGGCTGTAAATATTACAAGCAAGTATAGGTTAGGTTTGAGTGGGATTTATTTAAATGCAGCATTCCTCCATGCTAGTCCAGCTGTCGTTACACTTTTTTTGTTTTATAAAGATGCCCCTACATGCTCCAAATGTCCAAGCTATCAACAGATCTCATACAGTTTCCAATAAATGCCAATGAGGGATTTCAGTTTGCATTCCACTGCTGATTCTTAAGTGCTCATGGGCTGATAGAAAGTTTGTTTGATTTGCAGGGAAATGATGGATTCAGGCACAGTAGAATCATCAGCAAGTTAATGAGGAAGGGAAAGGCCGAGAGTAGTGAATGAGGGAAAATCTAAAAGGTAGAATGATACTAGAGGACTACAATCAGCTAGCTGAAAGGAATGTAATTCAAAACAGAAGGAAAATAGACTTGGCAGAAAACAAAAAGAAAGGATAGGAATACAACTACGCTAACAACAAAATGAAATGAACTCTAACCTACTCAAGAAGTAACCACCATGTGGTGACTACTGGAAGTATCTCTTGAGATGTTGGCATTAACAGGGAGTTTTTTAGTTTCTCCCTGTAAGGTTTTCAATCTGTAAATTCCATGACCAATTTTTTCCACAACTTGGAATGGGCTCAACCATGAGTGTTGTAATTTTTTGTGCTTACCTATTGCCTCACTCATGAGAGATGAAAAGTAAAAAAAATTCTCAATGAAAGATATCACCTCATCTTCACTTCCATTTATAAGTTTTCCATGCTCCCTTTTGTTAATGGTTGTGTTTCTGGGTGTTCTTTTGCAATGCAGGAACTCAAGGATTTGATTATCACCTTTGAACACCTGCCAATTTGAGATGTTATTAGTTACGGATGATCCGAAAATCAATTCAACATAAAATTTATTCTTATTTAATCTAAGATTAGGTGAAAGTTTTGCAGCCATAGCAGCCATCAGATCGAAATCTTGGTTATACTTTCGAGGTATGTATGTGACATTGAAAGAATCAAAATTGTCAATTAAACTCCATACCTCATGTTGGTACCTCACCAGGTGTGGCGGGCTGTAGTGTATCCTTTTCTTTACCTGGTTCACCATTATCTATGGGCCATCAAAAACTCTAAGACTTTTTACATTCCTTTCAATGGCTCTTCTCAAGCCTTTCAGCAGGCCTTCATGTTCTGTTGTGTTACTGGTGCGCGTGCATTCCAACCAGCTGGCCATCAGACGTTGGTTCCTTGGTGGGTCAATGGAAATGCTCCCAGCGCCTACACTTTCAAGACAGTTAGAGTCACCAAAGTGGAGTGTCCCAAAAATAAACTTCAATGTTACACTAAAAGAACTACTTCCTATGAAATTAGTTCTATCATATACTATAATACAAGGTAATTCATCAGTTGGATTATGGGGGTGTTTAACTCTTTCTTCCAACTATGTGTTTGTCAAAGCCTCCTTGACTGTTTCTGCATGGCACTCTCCGAAACAGGTTTTCATGGCATAAACATCGGAACTATAATTCCCAAGGATAGAGTTATAGAACATTACAGGTTCATTGGGGTTGTTTGGTTCCATTACCATGTACTTCATGTATCTCTCCCGATCCACTCTCAGCATATCACTTTTTCCCCTTTGAGGCAACAAAAGATGGGACCAATCAGTTGAGAAATATCCATTTAGATTTGATGACCAGTCCCTACTAAGTAACATTCCATAAGCCTCGAGTATATCCACTACCATTATATCAAGGACCTGAGTGTATTGAGGTTTGGCAGCCATTCGAATCAACACATCTTTCAGCTCCCCAATAACTCTCACATTCGTTCTATCCAACTGCATAATTCGAGTTTGAGTTTTATCGAGTATTTCCTGAAGTCTCTTAGCAACAGCGTAAGGCATAACAGTGGATGAGGCGCCAGATTCTACCAAGAAGTTATTCACATTCATGTTGAGGATTTCGAATGTGATAAGGAAGGGTGGAGTCATAGATTTTGATTTCCTCCCTATCATGGCTGCACTGACATCTTAGGGCTTTCGATTCAATTTAGATAATGTGGCCTCCATAGATGATGGTATTTTGGCTACGCTAGTTTTACTAACAGGTTTGGGCATTGGCTTCTTGGTTTGGGTGCTTGAGGTGGTGGGGGTTTTGCAGTTCCGCTCATTCGTAGCTTTCAGCAGCAAATCTCTTTGTTGTGTCAATTTTAACAAGTCAAAATATGTGATATTAGCCCTAGACTTCTTGATATCATCCAAAATATTATAATAAATGTTATGAACAGGATATGGCAGAGTAAACATATCTATTTTTCCATTCTTAGATGGGAGTTTATCATCTTTAGTAGCCTTTTCTGCAGTGGGAGATGTATTTTCTTTCTCTGGGTGACTTGCAACAAGGGCATTCTTGGATTGACTACCACGTCTACTGTTGGGTCCCTATAATACTAGTGATTACCCCATTACTATTGTAGTTATACCCCTTATTTATATTGTTGTGCCCCTATTACCCCCATGTTGTTATTTCTGTGCCCCATGGACTCCCTCTATTGTTATTTTTGTGGCTTTATATTATTATTGTTAGGTCGACTGGATTATATTGTGACTCCTTAGACTCCTATATATAGAAAGGAGGTTTTGTCATTTGAATCATCGAATAATTGTTCATTTATGTAAAGGAGGTTGCCCCCTCGAAGAGGCTGAATTCTAAGGCGTTGATCTATCTTTTCTATTTTTTCTTGAGCTGGTTTCATAACATTTGGTATCGGAGCTTTGGATTCTAGGGTTTCGCTGCTCCAAACAGGTCATCGTGGAATTTTCGCTATAAATTTTTTTCTGTGATGTTTCAGAAGTTGCAAAAAAAACCATTTGAGAAGAAATCGTGCTGAACCTTGGGTGCGAATTTTAGAGCTTTTCGCGCAATATTTGCGGAGATATGATCTGAGGAAGTTGGTCTTTTTGTAGACACCTGAATTACATTCAAAACAGGTGACCTGGGAAAAATCGTCATAACTTTCTCTCTGGGGATCGGATTGAAATTTCGTAAGAAGGTACAGAAAGAGGACGGACTATAGTTTCTTGTATGCATGTTTCAGATCCAAAGGTCGAAACAGTGACTTGTGGCACGTCATACAAGTTCGCTCTACTGAACTAGTCTATAAGCATGTCACTATGGGAGATTTCACATAACTCTTCCTTGGAGAATCCAATTTGGGTCAGACTTGTGGAATTGGAAAGAGGACATAGAGGGATACTACAGCTCACAAATTTAGAAGTAAATGATTAGAAAGTACAGAGATACATCAGAGGCAATATCGAGCTCCTACAAAGTGAAAAAAGGTGTGTAGATTTTCTTAAATTTTTGCTTAAGCTTGGTTTGAAAATTTATTTTGAAGGAATTCAAAGGGCATAGTAGAGCATTATTATCGATAACTGATGCCCCGAGGAAAGAAAATGCAAACACCTAGTAAGGAACCTGAAAGCTCTAGCATGACTCATGAAGAAGAGGAAGAAATGCAACATGATATATCAAAATTACAAGACCAAGTGCAACAACTGTCCCTTGCACAAAAAGGAACAGAATCTAAGATGGACGGTTTAAAGAAAGATGTAGAAGCTAAGATGGATGGTTTAAAGAAAGGTGTAGAAGCTAATATGGACTATTTAAAGAAAGGCGTAGAAGCTAAGATGATTAACGTGGAAGCTAAGATGGATGATTTGAAGATAGATTTGAAGACAGACGTGGACGAATTGAAGATAAATATGAATAAGTTGCTACAAGAAATGGTCCCTAATGGTGAAAGGGTACTAAAGGAAACTCATGATGAGAACAAAAGAAATGTTAATCATGATTCCATAGACGCTAATGTTGGATCGAAGACTCACCATATTCCAAAAATCGATATGAGGAAGTTTGATGGCAAGGATCCCGCCACATGGATATTACAGATGGAGCAATTCTTCGATCTCAATAATGTGCAAAACACACAAAAGGTACGTATGGAAACTGTATATTTGGAACCAAATCAGTTTGTATGGTATCAATGGCTTTGCTCTCGTAAACAATTTATCACTTGGGCAATTTTTACGGAAGAATTGATAGCACATTATGAGGATACAAAAAGCAACACTTTTTTTAGCCAATTGATAAGTCTCAAACAAAAGGGTTCAATAATGGAGCACATTGAGGAGTTCCAAAAATTGAACATAAGGGTAAAAGATATTCCAGAGGAGCATAGGATTGATGTGTTCATAGGGTCTTTAAAGGATAATATCCAACATGATGTTCGCCTTTGGGAACCTGATTCATTAGAGAAGGCATTCAGGTTAGCAAGAAAAATGGAAAGCAAAATTATGGCAACCAGGAAGCATACCACTCACAACTATAAAGACGGAAGTGTTGTTGCCCCTAGTCTTCCACAACCTATAAGGTTGACACCACAACAATTGGAAGAAAAAAGAGCAAAAGGGCTTTGTTACAGTTGTGATAGCAAATACACTAAAGGTCATAAGTGTGCTGAGAAGAAATTATTCTACATAGATTGTGAAGAGGAAGAAGAAAAGGAGCAAGAAAGGTCAAAAGAAGAAGATATACTCCAGGAACAAAGCCTAGATGAAGAACAAATAAATCCGACCATATCTTGTAATGCATTGGCGGGAATTACCACTCCTCAAACCATCAAGATAGAAGGACAAATCAAGAAGAAAAAGGTAATAGTGTTGATTGATTCAGGAAGCACCCACAATTTTATTCATTGTAGGGTAGCAAAAGAATTGAATTGCTTCCTATATCCAGCACCAGAGTGTCAAGTGATGATTGCAAATGGAGGAACAATAAATTGCTCTGGAAAGTGCCATAATATCAAGCTATCCATGGGAGAATATGTATTGACTAGCCCAATGCTTTCCATTCCAATGGGAGGTGCTGATGTTGTACTAGGAGTCCAATGGCTACAATCCTTGGGTACAATAGCTTTTAATTTTCAAGAACTTTTCATCAAATTTTCTACGGAAGGAAAGGAAGTTGAATTAAGGGGTATTGCAGGGAAACCAGGAAAGATAATCAGCTCTAATGGTATGACAAAGCTTCTAAAAAAGGAGCAAAGAGGTGTAATTGCACAATTATGTTCGCTAGATGTTTCCACATTGGAATCATCTATTTCTCCAGATCTCCAAAAAGTCCTGGACAATCATTCCAAGGTATTTGAGACTCCCAAAGGTCTCCCACCTATGCGTGATCATGATCATGCTATTCATCTGATTCCAGGAAGTGTTCCTCCAAACATCAGGCCGTACAGATATCCCTATGTCCAAAAAAGTGAAATTGAACGTATGGTTGCAGAAATGCTAGAGGCTGGTATAATTCAACCGAGTCAAAGTTCTTTCTCTGCTCCAGTAGTATTGGTGCACAAGAAGGATGGATCATGGCGCATGTGTCCAGATTATAGGGAGCTCAACAAGCTCACTATTAAAGATAAGTTCCCCATTCCTGTCATTGATGAATTACTGGATGAATTGCATGGATCAATTTACTTCACCAAGTTGGATCTTCGTTCGGGATATCATCAAATCAGAATGAAGATTGAAGACATTCCAAAAACGGCATTTAGAACTCATGAGGGTTTTGGCCTTACCAATGCACCTTCAACATTTCAAGGTTTGATGAATTCAATTTTCAAACCATTCCTTAGAAAATTTGTGTTAGTATTTTTTGATGATATACTAATCTACAGCAAGTCTTGGAAGGATCATGTTGAACATGTTGACAAGGTGCTACAACTATTGGAGGAGAAACAATTATATGCAAAAAGATCCAAATGTTTCTTTGGAGTCCAGGAGGTGGAATATTTGGGTCATATTGTATCTCATGAAGGAGTTAAGGTAGACCCTAGCAAAATTAAAGCCATTAAGGAATGGAAAATCCCCACATCCATAAAGCATCTGCGAGGATTTCTTGGGTTGACAGGGTATTATCGCAAGTTTGTTAAGAATTATGGGAGAATAGCAGCACCTCTAACAACATTATTGAAGAAAGATGCATTTTCATGGACTCCGGAAGCAACAAAGGCCTTTGAACATCTTAAAGAGGCAATGTGCCAAGCACCGGTCTTAGCTACACCGGACTTCACAAAAACCTTTATTGTGGAATGTGATGCTTCAGGAAATGGAATTGGTGTTGTTCTAATGCAAGATGAAAGACCCATTGCTTTTGAAAGTCGTCCAATCAAGGGAAAGTTTTTAAGCAAAGCTATTTATGAGAAGGAAATGTTGGCAATACTCCATGCACTTAAGAAATGGCGACCCTACCTAATGGGAAGACACTTCAAGGTAAAAACGGATCATGATAGCCTTAAATACTTTTTAGAACAAAGATTATCCTCTGAAGAGCAACAAAAGTGGGTCACAAAGATGTTGGGTTATGACTTTGAAATCATCTACAAAAAAGGGAAGCAAAATGTGGTGGCAGATGCACTCTCAAGAAAGGATGAGGATGTGGAAGCATTGTTGTGCGCCATTTCTATTATCCAACCAGATTGGATAAACGAAGCAAGGGAGGAATGGAAGAATGACGAAGAAGTGTGGGCACTTATTCGAAAGCTACAACAAGATTCCAGTACGTCTGATACATTTAGCTGGAAAAATGATTCGTTATGGTACAAAGATCGCTTATACCTCTGTAAGAATTCCCAGCTAAAACAAAAGATTCTTATGGAATTGCACACTTCTCCCTTAGGAGGGCACTCAGGATTTTTAAAAACTTACCACAGGGTTAAGAAGGAATTTTTTTGGGATGGCCTTAAATCAGATATTCAAAAGTTTGTGGCGGAATGTTTGGTTTGCCAACAAAATAAAGTTGAAACAATTAAGACACCGGGTCTATTACAACCTTTATCCATTCCAAGCCAACGTTGGGAGGAGGTTTCAATGGATTTTATCACAGGTTTACCCAAGTCTGAGGGAAAGAGTGTCATCATGGTGGTAGTTGACAGACTTACCAAGTATGCACACTTTTGTGCATTATCACATCCATTTAAAGCCAGTACAGTTTCTACTGCATTTATGGAAACAATTCAAAAGCTACATGGAAACCCAAAGATTATTGTAAGTGACAGAGATCCCATTTTCACTGGAAATTTTTGGACAGAATTATTTTCTTGTCTTGGTACTCAGTTAGCTCATAGCTCATCTTATCATCCTCAATCTGATGGGCAAACTGAGATAGTAAACAAATGTTTGGAAGGATATCTTCGTTGCTTTGTATCTGATAAACAGACACAATGGGTCAAATGGTTGCCTCTGGCTGAATGGTGGTATAACACTTCCTTCCATACAGCAACAAAAATGACCCCATTTATGGCACTTTATGGGTATCAACCACCATCCATCACATCATATTTAAGAGAAAATTCTAAGGTTCAGGCAGTGGAACATCACATCGAACATCAACAACAAGTCCTCCAACTCTTAAAGGATAACCTCGTGTTGGCACAAAATAGAATGAAACAACAGGCAGATCAACATCGCAGTGAAAGAAGTTTTGATGTAGGTGATTGGGTATTCCTACGGCTACAACCATATAAGCAAATGTCCCTAAAGCAAGCTAAGAAGGATAATAAATTATCACCAAAGTATTATGGTCCGTACAAGGTGTTGCAAAAGATTGGTACTATGGCATACAAATTGGAGCTTCCTGCAGCTTCTCGATTGCACCCAGTTTTCCATGTTTCATGTTTAAAGAAGGTTATAGGCGACAAGCTCCCAGTTCAAACAATATTGCCAGAACTTGACGAGGAAGGAAAAATTATATTGGAACCGGAAGCAGTCACAGAAACAAGAACTCGACAGCTACGAAATCGATCAATTTCAGAGTATCTTATCAAGTGGAAGAACTTATCCACTGAAGATTCCACATGGGAGGATGAGAATTTTATGCAGAAGTATCCAGAACTACTCAAGCGTTGAGGACAACACTTTTTTGAAGGAGAGGGG
This sequence comes from Pinus tabuliformis, assembly GCA_031772625.1. Taxonomy (NCBI): domain Eukaryota; kingdom Viridiplantae; phylum Streptophyta; class Pinopsida; order Pinales; family Pinaceae; genus Pinus; species Pinus tabuliformis. Next base: position 569,804,321 of record CM062810.1, read on the forward strand.
CATGTTGGGTCCCTATAATACTAGTGATTACCCCATTACTATTGTAGTTATACCCCTTATTTATATTGTTGTGCCCCTATTACCCCCATATTGTTATTTCTGTGCCCCATAGAATCCCTCTATTGTTATTTTTGTGGCTTTATATTATTATTGTTAGGTCGGCTGGATTATATTGTGACTCCTTAGACTCCTATATATAGAAAGGAGGTTTTGTCATTTGAATCATCCAAGAATTGTTCATTTATGTAATGTAAAGGAGGTTGCCCCCTCGAAGAGGCTGAATTCTAAGGCGTTGATCTATCTTTTCTATCTTTTCTTGAGCTGGTTTCGTAACATCTACTATTCTCGACAGGAACTCTGGGAGCGGATGCTTTCACAGGGTGAACATATTTCTTTGTTCAGTCTAAGGGCTTTGTTGTATATGGGAGCGGGCCTTTACTTCGCGTGTGGATTCCATTAGCATTGATTTCTGCAATGTTATCTCCTTCTTCGTCATTCTCATCACTATGGAAATCCAACAGCACATTAATCTGGGTTTCCTCATCTGAGGGTTCTTCTACTTGATATTCCTCCTTGTCTCCTTGTTCTGGTTTGAGCTCCAATATAGGTTCTTCTTTGTTAAGAAGCGATCCAATAAGAGCCAACTCTTCTGTGTTTAAAGTCCCTTCATTAGGTGGAGCAGGAAATTCAAGTTGGCCATGACCACCTTCTATTTTCTTACGATAGAAAGGCTTGAAGGGCTTTCTGTTGTTATAGTCTACTCCATTACCACTAGTACTCTCTCCACGATTCCTTTTCATATCAATGACTGTGTTCGTTAGTTTCTTAATGATCTGATGCAACCCTTCCAAATTTGTGGTGTCCTTTTCTTTAGTTTCAGCCCCATTGTTATCATTTCCATTAGTCTTCTTGGATTTATAAGAGGCTTTATTTTCTCCAGTTGTAGGGTTGCATGCTGTAAGACTGAGCATTTCATTCTCTAGCTTTACTACTTCATCGATTGTACCTTGTAAGGTTTTCACATTACTCCTTTTAACCCACATCGCTGTAGGGACAGGGAGAGAAAAGACATAGAAATCCATGAGTACTTCCTCAGTAGGTCTAGAGGTAGCTAGGATTTTGTTGAACAAGGTGTTTAATCAGATGTTAAAATCCTTAACCTTCTCTTTGGTTTCCATTTTCAGACGGGATAATTCTAAAACTAAGGCCGCAGGTGTTTTGTCATCACCAAACTTGTCTAAAACGGCCTGCTAAAAAGCATCCCAAGAGGTGATTGACCCTATTCTCAAGATGAAATACCATGTGGAGGCTACACCAGTCAAAGTAAAATAGAATAGGTGGCACAAAACATCTTCATCAGTGACCCCCAACGTGCGCAAGGATAGGAAGAAAGAGCGAATATGGTTATCAGTGGTATCTCCTCGCTCAGGGTCGAAATTAGGTAACACTCTTTCTACATTTTTGGGTAAGGGATGCTACTGCCCAGGTACTGCTACAACATCTTATGCAAGCCAGGGAGGGAGTGCTCCCAGAGGAGGTGGAGGTTGATTCCCACCCAGAGGAGGAGGTGGAGGCTGAGTCCCACCTGGAGGAGGAACGTTGGCCATATTATGGACAGGGAATTTTTGGTTAGAGACTTCTCCGTTAGGATTCTCAAAATCAAGCGAGGAGTTGCCTTTAGAAGGGGAATCCTTAGGAATTTCTTCCTAAGGGGTGTCGATACTTTGCAAGGATTCTAGCACAATATCTTCAAGAGAAGTGGTTGCAGATATATCTTCGCTTAGGGTAAAAATCCTTGGATTTCTCTTAGTTGTCAGAGGTAGAGTGTGAAAGATGGGACGCTGAGAGAGGGAATGAGCATAAGCCCGAGTAAGTTCTCTAACTGGTTGTTCCAGAGTGACAGGATACTCCCACAGTCTCTCTTCCTTGGGTGACCCGAAAACAACACTTAGAGGGGTCTCTGTTTCTTCAAAATGAGGCTCTTTCAAATGTGTGGCAAGATCTCTCTGACCTTTACGATCCATATATTAATCGTTTTGAATCCATGCGTGGCACTTATAGATGTAATCTTGAAAAACTGGAGACGGTGGTTCAGGCCCTCTTTCTAGTGCCAATTTGTTGACACAACTAATGTGCGCTATGCCAACAAGGGGAACTAACCCGATCGTAAGCCCCAATTATACTTTCGTTTGGAATGGCTAGCTCCGACGGGTTTTAAGGGACCCCATAAACTATTTGAACATGTCGAAAGATTGCTTCCGAGAGGAAGACTTCAGTTAAATCAACAAAATAAAACAACTAACCTCTACGTATTAAATCCTATCTACACTACTTCTAACCACTCTAATCTAGTCTATCTTGCAGAAGCATAATACAGAGGTTTAAACATCATATATATGTTCGGTAGGAGCATGATAAATAAGATTAAACATCATGTATAAATTCAAGTCCAAATGAATCAATCACTGAATTCACAGCTAGACAAGACTGTATTAAAGCCAAATTGCAATCCAATCAGTCATACAGGAATCCACATTCTTTTATGGAATTAAACTTGCAACTGATGTTTAATTTAGCTTCAAATCAAACACCATTCACAAGTTAACCATGAAACTAAATCACATTCAATTTAACAAGACTAATAGTGAACTGTAAGTCATCAATATGCATAAATACAAATCACATTTACATTCATGCCCACAATAACACTCTGATCCAAAACATATATCGGAACAATCAAATAAGTCTGAAACTAAAGGCTCCTTCTTCCCCCAAAAACGATCCTCCTCATTCACAATAAAGAAAAACTGTTCTTCTCGAAAACCGAAAGCCCTTTCTCCTCTTCGGAGGAAATACTTATGCAAAGTCCCCCTGACTCTAGGTATACCCTCCCTGTTCATCTTCCCATTGTTTCAAATATGCAAATCGAGCACACAAGGATAGGATCGTTAGCGTGCCTGCTGGCACGTAGAAAGCATAACGACTGAATCAATTCCTTTCCTGAGGAAGAGAACAAATGTTTGGTAAAAGGGTAACTATATGTTGCCTTCCCATAATGAAGACTGGGACAACTCTGCTTATGGAATGTACAGGAAACGTGTGGGGTTTCGACCCGAAACACCTACGGCCAAACCCCTAAATGCAATGCTTCTGCATACATGGCTCTTCAAATCCCCTCCTGCATTCTTTACTTCTCATCTACAAGGATATCTATCATTAGCTTGATGATTGTGAACAATAAAACATAAATTTTCAATCAAATGTAAATGTTGCCTTCATCCATTTTATAAACTACGGAACAAGTGTGAAAATGATTTATGCCCGATACACAGTCAACACACAATTTCCAGCTCAATCCATAGGCTAGGCCTGGTTTTCGAGGGCTTCCTTTAATCACAATCAGGTGTTGGATCTTCTACGGGTCACATGACTCATGCCTCCCACCACCCCGATGTGCGATTACACTATCAAGACTCCACAGGCCAGCCTTTTGCACTAAGACCCCGTTCCTTTGTTATATCGTGAATTTTGAAAAACATGGGAAAACACAGAAAATTCTGCCCCAATCACTTAGGTCAGGCCTCAAACTTTATATAATCGGCGTATAATCATCCTCAGGTCTGGCTTGCGGCTCTCCGCTAAGCACATGACCCTCGGGCTCCGCCAATATGTGATATGCGATGGGGCTTCCAGACCCGATATCGTGGTTGGTAAAACCATCGGGTCTGGCAGACATAGGTGCGCTATATATATAAGCTTTGGGACAGGGCTGATAGCGATGTGCAATATAGCTCTGGACCCAAAAATATATGCATTTGGGTTAATAAAACCTATCGGTTCCGGAAACCATGAATATGTTGTGTTGATTGCAATAGGCCCCAAAAAGGATTTATGCATGCTTTGTGAAGGATTTCCACTATAAGGCATTGTGATGGGAATAATAATGCGATGAGGGTTTTGAGGGGTCAAACAAATCCCAATAAACATAGGAATGAATGGCTTAAGTGAGGGATTCATTAAAGGGCTTTACCCATTTGTGAATGGAAGTTTTGGCCCTCCATAGAGTTAAAATCACTGGGATGAAACAGATCATTCAGAGAGATGAAAGACAGAACTCATAGGGGACCCATTGAAAATTTGCTATCAAAGCATGTTTTAATAGGGTGGTAGTTGTAGCTACAACACAAAGAAAATAAGAAGCCCAAGGAAGAACATAATGATTCATGTTGTGAATAAAATGAAGAGGAAGCTAAGTTTGTTAGGAATATGAAGAGAGGATTGTGAAAGTACAAATGTAAGCTATTGTTCAAGTGCTTTAACCATTGTAAAGTATGCCACTATGCTTCCGAGTGTCAAAAAAGAAGAATAAAGAATACAACCCTAGTGACAAGTTTAGAAAAATGCAAAATGATACAAAGAAGGCTAAGAAGAAAAACAATTACACCCAAGATGCCAACTCCTCTGAAACTGAAGGTAGTCAAATATTAGATGAGGACAAACATAATGAAAGATCAAAGTAATTTATGCTCGTGGCCATAAATAATATAGAAGTATAAGCTTTTGATTCTGATGGAGAAGAGGTTGAAGTTGACTTATAAGTGTTGGGAATTGGATAATCCACACTCCCCATGTGTTTAGTGACATGACTTAACCACCTCTCGTGGGTCTGTTAACTCTGGAAATGTGTATTTTTACTAACACATGTGAGTTTTGGTGTAATAGCAATCATGATTCCAACAAGTCGAATGGGGACCAAAGGTATCGAGTTCAAATTACACTCTGCTCACACTAGGGGGATATTGTTGGGCATTGGATAATCCAGATTTCCCCTTGTGTTTTGTGAAATGGCTTAACAACCTCTTGTGGAAGTGTTATACCACCATTCAGCCAAAGGCAACCATTTGACCCATTGTGTCTATTTATCATATACGAAGCAACGAATATATCCTTCCAAACATTTGTTTACTATCTAAGTTTCCCATTAGATTAAGGATGATAAGATGAGCTATGAGCAATCTGAGTACGAAGACAATAAAATAATTATGTTAAAAAAATTCTAGTGAAAATGGGATCTCTGTCACTTACAATAATCTTTGGGTTTCCATGTAGCTTTTAAATTGTTTCCATAAATGCAGTAGAAATTGTACTCGCTTTAAATGGATGAGATAATGCACAAAAGTGTGCATACTTGCTAAGTTTTTCCACTACCACCATGATAAAACTCTTTCCTTCGGACTTGGGTAAACCTATGATAAAATCCATTGAAAGCTCCTCCCAACGTTGGCTTGGATGGATAAAGGTTGTAATAGTCCTGCAGTCTTAATTGTTTCAACTTTATTTTGTTGGCAAACCAAACATTCCACCACAAACTTTTGAATATCTGTTTTAAGTCCATCCCAAAAAAAATCCTTCTTAACCCTGTGGTAGGTTTTTAGAAATCCTTAGTGCCCTCCTAAGGGAGTGGTGTGCAATTCCTCAAGAATCTTTTGTTTGAGTTGGGAATTCTTGCATAGGTATACCTGATCCTTGTACCATAACGAATCATTTTTCTAGATAAATGTATCAGATGTACTGGGATCTTGTTGTATTTTTTGAATGAGTGCCCACACTTCCTTGTCATTCTTCCATTCATCCCTTGCTTCGTTTATCCAATTTGGTTAGATAATAGAAATAGCGCAAAGAAAGGCTTCCACATCCTCATCCTTTCTTGAGAGTGCATCTGCCACAACATTTTGCTTCCCTTTTTTGTAGATGATTTCAAAGTCATAACCCAACATCTTTGTGACCCATTTTTGTTGCTCTTCTGAAGATAATCTTTGTTCTAAAAAGTATTTAAGACTATCATGGTCTGTTTTTACCTTGAAGTGTCTTCCCATTAGGTAGGGTCGCCATTTCTTAAGTTCATGTAGCATTGCCAACATTTCCTTCTCATAAATATCTTTGCGTAAAAACTTTCCCTTGTTGGACGACTTTCAAAAGCAATGCGTCTTTCATCTTGCATTAAAATAGCACCAATTCCATTTCCTGAAGCATCACATTCCACAATAAAGGTTTTTGTGAAGTCTAGTGTAGCTAAGACTGTTGCTTGGCACATTGCCTCTTTAAGATGTTTGAAGGCCTTTTTTGCTTCTAAAGTCCATGAAAATGCATCTTTCTTCAATAATGTTGTTAGTGGTGCTGCTATTCTCCCATAATTCTTAACAAACTTGCGATAATACCATGTCAACCCAAGAAATCCTCATAGATGCTTTATGGATGTGGGGATTTTCCATTCCTTAATGGCTTTAATTTTGCTAGGGTCTACCTTAACTCCTTCATGAGATACAATATGACCCAGATATTCCACCTCTTGTACTCCAAAGAAACATTTGGATCTTTTTGCATATAATTTTTTCTCCTCCAATAGTTGTAGCACCTTGTCAACATGTTCAACATGATCCTTCCAAGACTTGTTGTAGATTAGTATATCATCAAAAAATACTAACACAAATTTTATAAGGAAGGGTTTGAAAATGGAATTATTCAAACCTTGAAATGTAGAAGGTGCATTGGTAAGGCCAAAAGGCATGACCAAAAATTCATAATGACCCTCATGAGTTATAAATGTTGTTTTCAGAATGTCTTGAGTCTTCATTCTGATTTGATGATATCCTGAACGAAGATCCAACTTGGTGAAGTAGATCCATGCAATTCATCCAGTAGTTCATCAATGGCAGGAATGGAGAACTTATCTTTAATAGTGAGCTTATTGAGCTCCCTATAATCTGGACACATGCACCATGATCCATCCTTCTTGTGCACCAATACTACTAGAGCAAAGAAAGAACTTTGACTAGGTTGAATTATACCAGCCTCTAGCATTCTTCAACCATACGTTCAATTTCACTCTTTTAGGCATAGGGATATCTATACGGCCTTATGTTTGGAGGAACAGTTCCTGGAATCATATGAATAGCGTGATCATGATCACGAATAGGTGGGAGACCTTTCGGAGTCTCAAATACCTTGGAATGATTGTCCAAGGCTTTTTGGAGATCTGGAGAAATAGATGATTCTAATGTGGAAACATCTAACGAACATAATTGTGCAATTACACCTGTCTGTTCCCTTTTTAGAAGCTTTTTCATACTGTTAGAGTTGATTATATTTCCCGATTTCCCTGCAATACCCCTTAATTCAACTTCCTTTCCTTCTACAGAAATTTCATGAAAAGTTCTTGAAAATTAAAAGCTATTGTACCCAAGGATTGTAGCCATTGGACTCCTAGTACAACATCAGCACCTCCCATTGGAATGGAAAGCAATGGGCTAGTCAATACATATTCTCCAATGGATAGCTTGATATTATGGCACTTTCCAGAGAAATTTATCGTTCCTCCTGTTAGACTCCGTCTTGTCAGCTCGCTGCAGTCAAATGCACCAAGGTTCATTTCTCGTCATTCGCAGTCATTGATGTTACTGTGGTCCAGAAAAGAGTCATTTTACTTCTTGAGTCCAGGGTTTTGTCTCCAGAAATGTGAAATAACGCTTGCAGGCCAGAGGGAGGTTGAATAAGTCTCTTACTTCAAGAGTTTATCACCAGTAATACTCGAAAATGATCCTTTTCCAAAAAAAAACTCTGTTTTGGAGAAGAAATCGACAAATTTGTTTTTGTAATAAATTTGCATTTTAAAGCCTTCCATCTATGTAAACAGGAGGACTTATCATAAGTATTGAAAGTTCCATAAATAAGATGGCATATTCTTGATTCTGCTGAAGCTGGAGATCTACAGGATAATGCTGCAGCCATGTCAGATGTTGGAAGGACAGAACTAAGAAGAACTCCACCGATTAGAACCGATTAGAAGAACACCACGATTGCTCCCCTGCAATTATTCATAAAGATGTCAAGCCTACCAATATCTTGGTGGATCAATTTTTAGGCGCACGACGCATTGGACTGGGCGCGCGGCGCATCAGGGGCGCGCGGCGCGTTGGGCAGGGGCGCTACCCACACAGCAACAGAGCTCAGAAATTTGTTGCTCTTGCGTCCAATCCCATGCCCATACGCTTCAATTGCAAGCGCGCCATCATCATCAATATCAGTTATAGGCTCTTCAAAGCATTCACGCAGGCATCATAGATCCAGTAGTATCGAATCGACAGAGTCTTCTGCTGTAAGAAAACGGCAATCTGGAATTTTGAATCAGTGGGCTGCACGCCAAGCTCAGGAGATGATAATCACTATGGAAAGACAGGCCCGAGAATTAGAGTTTCTATCTCTTGCTGGTTTGTATAGTGTGTCAACTAGGGCGGCGTCCTCACTTGTGCAGATATGGTGGCAATCCGTAATGATTTAGAAGTGTTATAATGGCTGTGATATTCGTAGACCTGTAAAGGTGACCATTTACCAATGCTTGGAAGGAGGTGCTATTTCTGTTTTGCAGGCATCTGTTGACGATGATAAGGATGAATCATTTTACACATTAAGTTGGGCATGCGATGTGAATGGTTCACCATTATTAGTTGCAGGTGGTCACAATGGTATAATTCGAGTGCTTGATGTTGCAAATGAAAGGGTCCATAAGAGTTTCATTGGCCATGGAGATTCTGTGAATGAAATAAGGACCCGAGCATTGAAACCTTCCCTTATTTTATCTGCTAGCAAAGATGAATCTGTACGACTCTGGAATGTTCAAACTGGAATATGCATTTTGATATTTGCTGGAGCTGGGGGACATCGCAATGAAGTTCTCAGTGTAGATTTCCATCCTTCAGATGTATATCGTATTGCAAGCTGTGGCATGGACAACACGGTCAAGATCTGGTCTATGAAAGAGTTTTGGACCTATGTTGAGAAGTCATTTACCTGGACGGATTTGCCATCGAAATTCCCCACGAAGTATGTGCAGTTTCCTGTTTTTATTGCTGCAGTGCATTCAAACTATGTGGATTGCACTAGATGGCTTGGCAGTTTCATCCTATCAAAGAGTGTGGACATCCTGCAGAAGTATCCAGTGCCAGAATGTGACATTTGGTTTATCAAGTTTTCATGCGATTTCCACTATAATTCTATGGCAGTTGGCAACAGGGAAGGAAAAGTTTATGTTTGGGAATTACAGTCGAGCCCTCCTAATTTAATTGCCAAGTTATCACATCCACATTGCAAACATCCTATTAGACAGACGGCTATATCTCATGATGGAAGTACCATTCTCTGCTGCTGTGACGATGGTAGTATGTGGCGCTGGGACGTGGCTCAGTAAAATCATCAATTTCTTGGTTCAATGTGCATTGCATGCCCATTTTTATAAAGCTACACTTTACTGGACATTTGAAATTAGCATGCTCCCCAGGGCCTTGTGTTCATAAAGATGCCTTCAAAGACAGCCAGTTGTTATTATCATCTTAATGGAGTCAAAGGAATCTTCTCAGACGTCAGTGGACATCATCACTGCCAGTTCTAATGCATGTATTCAAAACAGATAGTGTATGTTGTCATGGAGTAAAGTGGAAATGGACACAGTATTTTCAGGAAAATGGTCTATTCGCATCAGATAGTTGATGGCCGCATTGAGTTGTTTATATATAAGTCGTTGTTTTATGATAGAACCTTCTTCAGATGAATTAAAGGTATCAGTATATGTATGATGTGGTGATAAGCACATGGAAAATGTAACGTGGCAATCGTTGCAATATGTGGGCATTCGATTCATCTAAAAGAGCATATGTGGCAGTTTGACCCATATTTTAGCATTAAAATATTGGGGACCTCTTCCCAATTTCTGTAAAGTGGCAAAGCGTATCTCCAGAAATTTGAGAGCAGTTGCAAAGTGGCATTCAAAGGTTCGATTGCCTATTTCTGTCTTTAGTTAGTCTACGCTCCAGGATTAGTTTTCATGGGTCATTAGAAATCCTCAAGCTGGAATAATGGAAGGCTTTTCTATCTTTAGAGCAGATGGAGGATTCTTTTCTATCTTCATGGCTTCAGGTGAAACAGCGCCCTTGTTTTGGGTCGTTCTGTTTTCTTCTAGTATAGTTTATTTATTGTATGGCAAATGATTTGTAAGGGTTGGGAGGAGAATTTTGAGAGGTGCGTGGAGAAGAACAGAATTTCATTGTACAGTGTTTGACAGAGATTAATTGAAGAGTACAGCTCTGATTTGTAAGATCCTTGTGGTGTGAAAGTTTAGCAAATGTATCTTTCTTTCTGTTTCAATGTCTTTTGTAATGTTTCATAGTTCATTCATAATCGTTTCTAAATGAATACTTTTAAGTGAGAAAGGCAGAATTCAATTTATTTGCTCTGTCTTGAGGAAGTGTTCATATTTAATGTTTTCTTCTGTTTGATAAGGATCCATCACACATGCCCTTGTCGACTTCTCAACAGTCTTGCCATTCCGTTTAATCTCAATTTTATTGTTAAACTTCACTCCTACCTCGCCTTATGGATTAACCTGTGCCTTTGATTAAACCTCTGCTCTTGCTGTCTTTGCCCATGCAGCCCAGAAAACCCAAACATTTATTTAAAACCTCATTTCATATCTCTTTACTAGCCTAAAATCAGTATTCTTTATCGGTCATCTCAGCCCCTTTGAAAACTTGTCTGCCGAGATAGACCCGGAGAGATCCCTCTCCTATCCTCGTAGGGCTAGCTACGAGGCTGAGCGTGGTTTGATGTTGCCTCGAGTTTTGCCTTCCTCAGCCTGAGGCCGATTCGAACGCTAACACCTCCATTTGCAACCATCACTTGATACTCTAGTGTTGGATATAGGAAGCAATTCAATTCTTTTTCTATCTTACAATGAATAAAATTGTGGGTACTTCCTGAATCAATCAACACTATTACCATTTTCTTCTTGATTTGTCCTTCTATCTTGATGGTTTGAGGAGTGGTAATTCCAGCCAATGCATTACAAGGTATGGTCAGATTCATTTCTTCTTTATCTAGGTTTTGTTCCTGGAATATATCCTCTTCTTTTGACCTTTCTTGCTCCTTTTCTTCTTCCTCTTCACAATCTATGTAGAATAATTTCTTGTCAGCACACTTATGACCTTTAGTGTGTTTGCTATCACAACTATAACAAAGCCCTTTTGCTCTTTTTTCTTCCAATTGTTGTGGTGTCAACCTTATAGGTTGTGGAAGACTAGGGGCAACAACACTTCCATCTTTATAGTTGTGAGTGGTATGCTTCCTAGTTGCCATAATTTTTCTTTCCATTTTTCTTACTAACCTGAATGCCTTCTCTAATGAATCAGGTTCCCAAAGGCGAACATCATGTTGGATATTATCCTTTAAAGTTCCTATGAACACATCAATCCTATGCTCCTCTAGAATATTTTTTACCCTTATGTTCAAATTTTGGAACTCCTCAATGTGCTCCATTATTGAACCATTTTTTTGAGACTTATCAATTGGCTAAAAAAAGTGTTGCTTTTTGTATCCTCATAATGTGTTGTCAATTCTTCTGTAAAAATTTCCCAAGTGATAATTTGTTTGCAATAGCAAAGCCATTGATAGCATACAAACTGATTTGGTTCCAAATATAAAATTGCAATACGTACCTTTTGTGTGTTTTGCACATTATTGAGATCGAAAAATTGCTCCATCTATAATATCCATGTTGCGGGATCCTTGCCATCAAACTTCCTCATATCGATTTCTGGAATATGGTGGGTCTTCGGTCCAACATTAGAGTCTATGAAATCATGATTAACATTTCTTTTGTTTTCATCATGAGTTTCCTTTACTACCCTTTCACCATTAGTAAGCATTTATTGTAGAAACTTTGTCAAATCTGTCTTCAAATCTTCCATGCCTGTCTTCAAATCTTTCATGCCTGTCTTCAAATCTGTCTTCAAATCTATCTTCAAATCGTCCATCTTAGCTTCCATGTCATTCATCTTAGCTTCTACACCTTTCTTTAAACCATCCACCTTAGCTTCTACATCTTTCTTTAAACCATCCATCTTAGATTCTGTTACTTTTTGTGCAAATGACACTTGTTTCACTTGGTCTCGTAATTTTGATATATCATGTTGCATTTCTTCCTCTTCTTCATGAGTCATGCTAGAGCTTTCAGGTTTCTTATGAGGTGTTTGCATTTTCTTTCCTCGGGGAATCAATTACCTATAACAATGCTTTACTATGCCCTTTGAATTCCTTCAAACTAATTTTTCAAACCAAGCTTATGTAAAATTTAAAAAAACTACACATTTTTTCACTTTGTAGGAGCTTGATATTGAATCTGATGTATCTCTGTAATTTTGGATCATCCAATTCTAAAATTGCAATCTGTAGTCGCCCTCTGCATCCTCTTTCTAATGCCACCAGTCTGATCCAAATTGGATTCTCGAGGGAAGAGTTATGCCAAATCTCCCACAGTGACCTGATTATAGACTAGTTCAGTAGAGCAAACTTGTACGACGTGCCACTATTCACTGTTTCAACCTTTGGCTCTGAAAAATATGTACAAGAAACTATAGTTTGTCCTCTTTCTATACCTTCTTACTAAATTTCAATCTGATGCTCAGAGAGAAAGTTATGACAATTTTCCCTAGGTCACCTATTTGGAATGTAATTCAAGAGTCTACAAAAAGACCAACTTCCTCAGATCATATCTCCACAAATATAGTGCAAAAAGGTCTGAAATTTGGACCCAAGGTTCAGTGTGATTTCGCCTCAAATGGGTTATGTTTTTAGCTTCTGAAACGTCGCAAAAGAAACGTTATAGTGAAAAGGCCACGATGACCTATTTGGAGCAATGAAACCCTAGAATCCAAAGCTTTGATACCAAATGTTATGAAACCAACTCACAAAAAGATAGAAAAGATAGATCAACACCTTAGAATTTGGCCTCTTTAAGGGGGCATCCTCATTGACATTACATAAATGAACAATTCTTGGATGATTCAAATGACAAAACCTCCTTTCTATTTATAGGAGTCTAAGGAGTCACAATATAACCCAGCCGACCTATCAATAATAATATAAAGCCACAAAAATAACAATAGAGGGATTCTATGGGGCACAGTAATAACAATATGGGGAAAATAGGGGCACAACAATATTACTAAGTGATACAACTACAATAGTAATGGGGTAATCACTACTATTATAGGGACCTAACAGAATCCATAGGTAAGTGGATAGTGGTTATTCCAAGCACATGTCAGGAGATAAAAGTAAGTTCGTGTCATGGAAACAAGTTGAGAAAGGTAATGTAACCTTTGGGAATAATACATCTGGTAAGATTTTGAGTAAAGGAGTTGTCATCCTAGCTAATGGAAGAGGTAAATCCAAGGATGTGTTCTTTGTTAATGTGTTGAAGCATAATTCAATGTGTCTCAAATTTGTGACCAAGGCTCTAATGTGTTGTTCAAATCTAAAAATTGTCAAATCAAGTCTGTAGGAACAAGATAAATAAATAATGAAATTGTTACAACAAACATTAATATATATCTTCTAAAAGATAATATAGAGAAATGTTGTTTGTCAAATATTGATGAGATCTAGTTATGGCTTCGAAGATTAGGACAGTTGAACTTTGATCAAATTGTCAAATTGGGCAAGAAGAATGTTGTCATATATTTGCCAAAGCTTTCAAAACTAGAGAATACTATTTGGAAATCACATCAAATTGGTAAACAAGTGCGAGTTCCAAGGAAAAAATCATGAAACATGCCATTGAAATTAGTAAATATGGACTTATGTGGTCCTTCAAGAACTCATACACCTTTAGATAAACTATATTTCATGATTGTGATTAATGATCTTAGCAGAATGATTTGGGTAGCATTTCTTAGATATAAATCAAAGGCTTTTGAATAGTTTAAAAACTTTAAGGCCATTGCTGAAACATACTGTAAAATAAATTTCATAAGGTCTAATAATGGAGTTGAGTTAACTTCAAAAGAATTTGATAATTTTTGTAAACAACATGGCATCAAAAGGTAGTTTACCAAAGTAGAGACTCCACAACATAATGGTGTAGTAGAAAGAGCCAATAGATCAGTTTAGCAATTGGCTAGATCCATGAAGGGAGAAAGTAATATAAAAAAAAGAATATATATATATATATATATATATATATATATATATATATATATATATATATATAGATATATATATATATATATATATTCCTAAAGCTATTCACACAATTGTGGTGATTTTAAACAAAGCACATTTCATACCAAATAGTGATAAATATCCATATGAGCTTTGGTATGGCAAATCTATGGTAATGAAGCATTTCAAAGTGTTTGTGAGCAAGTGTTATATCAAGAGGAATGATGGACATCTTGGTATGTTTGATGAAAGAGTTGTTGAAGGCATTTTCTTTGGGTACTCGCATAATACCAAGGGCTATAGATGCTACAACAAGAATACAAAGAGGATAGTTGATTGCATTGATGTTAAAGTTGATGAACATGTTGATTTTGAAGAAAATAAACCAGTAAATATCATCTCCAATGAACCATTCAACAATGATGAGAAGGATGATGATCCATTTCCAAATGAATATAAGGGAAGAACCCCTCAATACACAATCCAAAGACCCTGTAAGGTATGTGCAAAAACATCACCCAAATAACCAAATTGTTGGTGAGTTAAATTAAGGTGTTAAAACAAGAAGAAGTTTATTAAACCCCCCTACTCAAGTGCATGTAGCTCTTCTATCTATGATGAAACCAAAGGATTTTAATCAATCCATCCAAGATGAAAATTGGTCAAAGGCCATGAATGAAGAGCTTCATTAGATTGAGAAAAATCAGACCTAGGAGCTTTTCCCTATACTAGCAAGAAAGAATATCATTGGCACAAAGTGGGCCTTTAGGAACAAATTGAATGAACATGGTGAAGTAGTAATAAATAAAGAAAGGGTAGTTTGCAAAGCCTATGCAAAAATTGAAGGTTTAGATTTTGGTGAAACCTTTTCTCTTGTTCCTCGCTTAGAGGCAATTGGCATGTTCTTGGATTTTGCTAGTTTCAAGAAATTCAAGATATTTCAGATGGATGTCAAATATTCCTTTTTAAATGGATAATTGTAGAAATAAGTATACATTGAGCAGCTTAACGGATTTTGGTTATTAGATAAACCTTAATATGTTTGCAAGTTAAAAAAGTCCTTGTATGGTATTAAGAAAGCCCAAGGACTTGGTATTCTAAGTTAGATAGTTATTTTCTCAAGTTTGGTTTTAAGAGAGGTACAACTGATAGTAACTTGTATGTGAAATCTAATAATGGAAAATTGTAACAACCCTGGTCAAAAATTCATGTAAAAAAATATAATACCAAGGTCATGGGAAAATTATTCCAAGCTAAATGTTGGGAAAAACATCGTAGTGGGTGTTCATTTTGGTTATAATGGCTAAAGGAAATTGGCAAAGGCAATGGAAAAGGCTTTGGAAAGGAAAAGAGGCATTAGTTGGTATTTTATTTATGAAAATAATGGAAAATAGGAGAAAAGGAAGGTGAAAGGTCACAGATTTGCATGAGGAGGAAAATGAAGGAAAAATAATGGAAAAGCAGGAAAATAGAGGCCTCATTGATAAAAAGGCTTTTGAGGATGAGTTCATGGTTTTTTGGTCAATTGAGACTTTTTGTCAGTTGATTTTTTAGCTCTCTCTCTATTCTCTCTATCTCTCACACTCTTGGACACAGAGTTTTCTTAGAGCACTTTAGCATTGGATCAAGGAAAGTAAAGAAGTCAAAGTGAAGAAAATATCAAGCAAGGAAGAGAAGGATCAAGCGACTACAATGGGATTCTTTCTAGGTATCCAGTTGCATGTATGATTTTCTTGCTAGTTTTCACATGCGTGGTTATGCATGTGTGTTCTTGGTTCTCTTGTTGTTATGGGCATGGGCTTTTCCAGGTGGGACAGTGTTCTTCAGCCTTGCCTTTCCTTTCCATTTCTGGATAGCCATGGTGTGATGGGTTCTCTAGTATTTGGTTGTGATGGATTACCAAATGGCTTCGAAACTAAGTGAGGTGGTCTTTGAAATAAAGAAAACATGGCCTAGTAATCCATGAACTAGACTTAGATTGTGGTAAATTTGTATATCGTGTGCCTCGGTGGGCCTAGGAATCCTTGACCGGTGAATGGTGGGATATAGTAAATCTTAGAGGTGTGCGCCCTCGACCAGGCCTAGGAATCCTTGTCCAATGAATGGAAGGATATATGGTAAAGCCTGGAGGGTGGAGTCTTGATTAGGCCTAGGGATCCTCGACTGTTGTATGGAGTGATGTATGGTAAAGCATAGAGACTAGGAGACAAGAAAATTCCTCACGGTGTAAGTGGAGAAATCTGGTGGCATCCATGCATGTTTAGGGCCTAGTGATTTGGTGGGGATTGTGGTAAATCCTGGTTCTATTGAGGAGGGTGAGGTGGTTTAGCCTCAAGAAGCCCTAGTTTATTTTGGATATGAGTCCCACATTCATGCTTGGAATATGGCATTGGGGTGATTGGCTGAAAGAAATATTTGGTTCAACCAATATATGATCGGGTGGTACATGGAAGTCCCAAACCTAGTTGGTTTATGCATTCATTAATAATAGTTTATTCTCCTTGGTATTTCATGTGTAAATGTATTGGTTCACATGTAGTATGTATGTATGTTGTGTCCTTGTTATTTATGTTGGTTATATGATGGTTATGAGTATGTTTTATGACAGTGAGAACATATGGGTCTTAACATGTTTTGATTGTTAAATGAATGGCTATTGAACAAATGACCTAATAGGTGTTATTATAGCTATTATGAGAAGGCATTAGACCTTCTTCATGATTTTCAGATAAGTATTATACCCTAATGTTCAAGTGTGCATTTATGGCCTGTAGGTTACATGTTCACAATGTGTTCAACGAAATGTCTGTCATGGTTAGGCTTGGTTAGGTCAATTCCTTGATCAAGTTTTTTTTAGAGGCATTGTCTTGGTGTCATTTATTGTCTTGGAAAGTCTCATCAAGTTATGGGCATTAGTCTGGAGCCTAGCCTTGAAAAAGTGGCTTAAATCTCAAAATATATAGCACAGAACTAGCTGAAATACATTGTAGTATCTCCCTTGCAGGCTTGTGGGAACGACTGGAGGGTTCCAATCTCATGGAGGCCTTTTCATGGGAGTGACTGGGGGTTTAGTTAAATGAAAGGCTAGGTTAACTCAGGGGTTGGGCTCCTGTAGTGGTGGATTAGCTCTTGGGGGTCCTATAGCACCTGAGGGAGGTTTGCAAAGTGTTTTTTCATCGATTCTACTTCCTTAACGACACTGAGGGAGTTGAATCATATCATAGTAACTCTTCATCACATGTTTACCCCGGTGGACTGGTTAGATTGGGTAAATGTGGGAGGAGGGTATTACAAAGTGGTATCAAAGCATTATTCCATTCTCTTGGGGGATGTCTAGTTTCCATTCTCTTTGGGTGTTATTTGATACCACAGAGTGGTATCAGATCATGGTTCAACTCTTGGACTAGATGGGTGGAATGTGGATTATCATGCATGCATGTAGGTTGTATATGTGCTTGTTATGTATGCATGGTGAAGGTTATTGTTATAGTTGTTTTGTCATATAGGATTTGATGATGTTGTTGTTGGGATGTGTTTTTAATGAATGCATGTCAGTTGTATATGCATTTGTTATGCATATCAGTGTCTATATGTTGTTATGCATGCATCTTCATGGTTATAGTTATTTATGTATAGTAGGTAAAACATGCATCGTGAGGTCATTGTGGGTAGTTTATGTCATCATGATATTGTTGGTTGTTACTACGCTAATGCATTGGCTGAGATAGAGAGGAGATGCATATCATCAAAGTGAGGTTGCAGCACTGGACCTTGGGGTAAGAGCAGCTCATCATACAGGATTGTATGTTAGGAATGCTGGTATGTTAGTTAATGGTTGTCATAGGAATTAGAGTTATATACATTATGGTCATGTACATGATTTTCATTCTATTGTTGTTGCAGTTACATGTATGATAGATCTTAGTTAATCAGTGAGGTTATATGCATATGTGTTGGATAGTCATGCATGGTAGTAGCTTGTTGTTATATGCATTCGGTTGTTTTTTTATGTCAGTTAACTTGATGATTATGTGATATGTTATTGATGAGCATGTTATATGTTAATTGTTATTGTTATGTGTTAGTTAACTTGATGATTAGGGTTATTTCATTCAATATCTTGATGTTATATGTATCGTGTTGATATGGGTTGGTCTTGGTTATGGTTGTGATGTTCATGCATGAGTCGATATATTTTTGATATTGTGTTGTACTAATCTAAACTGACTATGCATATGTGATCGTTATGCATTAATGACAATCATTTATGAGCTTATGAGGTGAGCATGTTAGCTATTTACTCTTATGGGTATCATGACCTTTTTTTATGTTTGAATTTATGTGTTGTGAAGTTATATCATGCTAAACTAGATTGATTTTGCAAACAAGATAGCCTTCCCTACGATACATTAAGGTGAGTTTGAACATGACACCTATTTGGTGTTTGAGTGTTTGATTATGTCATCTAGTTGATTTATTTAACATGGTATGTTTGCAAGTTGTTTGAATCTTTAATTAATTTCATTAAATGAGTATGTGTCTATAAGATTGTATGAAGGAATGATTTTGTTTTAAGGCGGTTGTACTAACACATATGTGTTGATACAACTAATATGCACTTTAGTGTAAGTAGGTTCTAGTTGTTAGTATGATTAATGATTGTTAGTTGATTATGACATGGTTGTTATCTTCGAAAAGGTTGATTTCAATTAATAGACATGATGTTTTGATCCTTGGAGCATGTGGCTGACATATGTAAACAGTTTCAGGGAAACATGCTTGGTATTAACATGACAAGGTAATAGTTGATTTGTTTATATAACTATCTATTGGGTGATGTGATGGTACATAGTAAGACTCAGTTGCTGCAAGGTAAATGTAAAAGAAAGGAATTGGGTGAGAATTCCTTTGGCTATGTTTGGAAACTGTAATTCCAAACGAATGAATGCTTTGAATACATGAATTCTTCTTAACCTAGATTTTGTCTGATATTATGTGGATATGTGCTATATTCATGAACATGTATTTAACAGGTATATTACTCAGTTTCCAGCTACGACCGGATTCATTGAGGAATTGGTGTTCCTTGAGAGTTGTACATGTTCAGTTACAAGGCATTGTGCTCAGCACAACATGGTTAGGTAACTAGTGTATTGTTATATTTATTATGCTTGACAGTTATGTGTTTATGGTAGTATGATGCGGGGAATTGCATGGAAAAAGAGATTTCCATGAAATATTGAAGAAGAATCTGGTGAAATATCCCTTGGAGGCATTGGGAACCAATGGGGTTGAGTCATGGTGTTAGTTGGGAGTTTTGTGGCTTCAATATTTTGTGATTTGTTTGAACTTGATTTATGGGTTTTGATTGTGTCTGGTGCAAAACCTTGCCACTTTGCTTGTGGTGTCCTGTTGCTATTGGTGTTTCACAGTTTTCTTCTTGTTTGTTTCTTGTTCTTGCCTTTATGTTTTGAGGGTCTTGGGAATTGGTTTGGAAAGAGGACAATTAATGGGGCTCGAGACGAGCTGAATGAAACCCGACAGGTAATGTAAATACCTAGATGAATCTTAGTGCATGTATAAGGGAAACTGAACGTAAGTGTATGACAACTAGTTGGATTGGTTGGGTTCATGGTGTAAATGGACGGTGGAAGGACAGTCATGAGAAAGGTAATAGGAAAAGTAGGTAATGGATATGAATCATTAGATTCCTTGGTTGTGTTGGGAACTATTGTTCTCCATGTTGTGCAGTTGTGCATGGATAAAGGGAGTTATCTTAACCTTGACCTTATGCTATTTGGTAATTATGTTGTGATCATGATTATGTTGATGTCTATATATGTATACATGTATGTATGTATGTCATTTCCTGACATGGTCCTCAGAAATCATGATTATTTAATGATAATGTTTATATGTATATATGTATGTATGTAAATCATTGTATGACAAGATCATGATTGTTTTATGCTAATGTTCATATGTATGTATGTATGTATGTATGTATGTATGTATGTATGTCATTGTCTGACAATATCTTGATTTCTTTATACTAATATCTAGATATATCTATATATATATATATATATATGTGTGTGTGTGTGTGTGTGTGTGTGTGTGTGTGTGTGTGTGTGTGTGTGTGTGTGTGTGTGTGTGTGTGTGTGTGTGTGTGTGTGTGTGTGTGTGTGTGTGTGCGTGTGTGTGTGTGTATGTATGTATGTATCTATGTATCTATGTATCTATGTATCTATGTCACTGTCTAACAGGGTTGTCAGGGATCATTCTTGTGGGGGAATATTTTCTTATGCAGGTGAATGGCATGAAGAGGTTCATGGTTTATGAGTAATCAAGTGGGAAGAGTAGCCCTCACAAATATTTGAGGTATGTATCATGTGGATATGAATTGATATTATGTGATTATAGTATGCATATGTTTATGTTATGGACTAGTAATGCTAAGATAGACATCAACAGAATGAAAACAGTATGATCCACGGCATGCTAGGATAAGCATGGATGGTGAAGAGACACAGGAAGCAAGGTTTCTTGGTAGAGGCAGTGTGGTTTTGGATGTTTAGTTATACTACTGTGTATATGTTGTGCATATTGTGTATTCATTGATTGTACCTATGGTGTTGTGTGTATATTTCATATACGATGATGGGTATATATGGTGTTATGTACAAGTTGGATATGTCATGTTGTGTACATATTGTACTATGTGCTTGATGGATATGCAGTGTTGTCTGCATATGGTGTTGTGAGCATCTTGTACATGTGGTTTTGTGTGCATGAGTGTACATGTGGTCTTGTATTCATGTAGTACTGTGTACATGTTGTACATGTGGCGCTATGTTCAGGTGGTGTTGTGTACATGTCATGCATGTGATGTTGTGTACATGTGGTGTCATGTACATTTCGTGCATGTGTTGTTGTGTACATGTGGTATTATGTACACATCGTATAGGTAGCACGGTGTACATGTGGCATTATGCACACATTGTAACCATCATAGATCAAAATCATATATTACATGTAACCATGATAAACTAGAATCATAGATGACATGCATAATAAAACTGAAATAAAATATTGATACTTATCGTTTAACCGGTCCTTTTCTTATGCCTTTGTTCTTTGTCCTTTTTAGTACACACACTGGATTAGTTGTCACACTTGGAAAGAAACTAGTGCCTTCTCTCCTCTTCAATCATGTACACATACACACAGTATACATCACAACATATACACATACACCTACACCCAGTGTACAACACAACACAATACATATTCCTACACCCAGCGTACAACACAATACATATATGTACACATAGTACAACACAGCAAATACACATGTCATGATACAATGGATACACAATCCCCGTAACACAATAACATAGTACCACATGTGCACAACACAATGTGTGTGATGTGTACACAATACCATATGTACATAGTGCCTCCTGCACAACGTGTACACAACACTAATCGTGCTCAGCACCACATGCATGATGTGTACTCGTCACAAAATGTACACAACACCACACGCATGAAATATACATACCACCACATCCACAATGTACCCCATGTACAACATGTACACAACACCACATGAACACAGTACTACATGTACAATCATGCACACAACACCACATGTATATAGCACCACATATACAACACGCATGCAAAACCATATGTACACAGCACCACATATGCAACATGAAAAAAGCACCATGTCTACATAGCACCACATTTTCAACATGTACACAACACCATATATACACAACTCTGCATGTATACAACATCGCAGGTACAACATGTACAATGTGTACAACATATATTATACAATAGTAGTACTACACATCTGCAGATCACACTACCTCTACTAAGCAACCTTGCTTCTAGTGTCTTTCCACCATCCATGCTTGCCTGAGCATGTCATAGATCACACTACTTTCATTCTGCCGATGTATCGATCAACATTACTTGTCATAATATAGACATAGTATAATCACATAGTATAATCACATAATATCAATTCATATCTACATGATATTGATCTCATATATTTGTCAAGGCTACTCTTCCCACTTGATAGTATGATCATATAATATCAATTCATATCTACATGATATTGATCTCATAGATTTGTCAAGGCTACTCTACCCACTTGATTCCTCATAAGACTAGGAAACTCTTCATGCCATTCATTCGCATAAGAAATCATTCCTCAACAAGAATGATCCCTGACAACCCTGTCAGATAGTGATATAGATACATATATACATACATACATATATATAAACATTAACATAAAAAAATCATGATCTTGTTAGACAATGACATACATACATACATATATTAACATAAACATTAGCATAAAAAAATCATGATCCTGTTAGACAATGACATACATACATACATAGATTAACATAAACATTAGCATAAAACAATCATGATCCATGACGACCCTTTCAGACATGACATACATACATGCATACATGTATACATATATAGACATCGCCATAATCATGATCACAATATAATTACTAGATATCATAAGGTCAAGGTTAAGAGAACTCATTTTATCCATGCACAACATTGAGAACAACAGTTCCCAACATATCCAAGGCATATGACACCTCAAATCCATTCAGTTTACGTTTCCTGGTTACCTTTGTCATGATTTTCCTACCACCATCCATTTATCCCAATGGACCCAACCAACTCAACCCGTTGTCATACTCTTGTCTTCAGTTGCCCTTATACATGCACTGAGATTCATCTGGGTCTTACATTACCTATTGGCTTTCATTTAGCTCTCCCCAATCTTTATTAAATTTCCTCCTTCCCCAACCAATTCCCAAGACTCTCAAAACACAAAAGGGAAGAACAAGAAACAATAAGTAGAAAACCATGAAAACCAATAACAATACAACACCACAAAAAAAGTGGCATGGCCATGCACCAGACATAATCAAAACCTATAAATCATAACAAATCACAAAATATCGAAGGCACAAATATACCAACAAACACCATGACTCAATCCCCATGGGTTCCCAATGCTTCCAAATGAAAGATCAACCTAAGACAACTTCAACATTTCATGGAAGTCTCTTCTACCGTGCCATTCCCTGCATCATACTTCCATAAACACATAACTGTCAATGCATAAATAAACATAACAATACACCAATTATCTTACCTTGTTGTGCCAAGCACATCTCCTTGCAACTGAACACATCCATGCCATATCTCAAGGGACTTCAATCTTTGAAGAATCTAACTATAGATCGAAACTAGAATAATATACATGTTAAATACATGTTTAGGAATATAACATATATCCACATAATGTCAGACAAAATCTACATTAAGAAGACTTCTTGTACTCAAAGAATTCATTTGTTTGAAATTGCGGTTTCCAAATGTAGCCAAACGAATTCTCACCCAATTCCTTTCTCTTACCTTTTTATCTTGTTGTAATTGATTATTACTATGTACTGTCACATCACCCAACTGTTAGTTATATAAACACATCAACAATTACCTTGTCACACTAATAGCAAGCATGTTGCGATACAACTGATCAAACATATTAGCCACACGTTCCAAAGATAAAGACATCTGTTGGTCGGATAAATTGATCTTGCAAACAAGGCCAATCTCCCTAGTATCAAAAGATATCTAGCAACAAGCAAGCAAATAAATCTATCTTTCTCTAAACATATTCGATTCATAAATAAAAACTATAGAGGTGTTTAGACCCTACCTTAAGTTCAAAGCTAGTTTGTAGCAACCATCCTTCAACCGCCTGAAATAGTTTCCTTTTGAGAACCTGCAATCACAAACAAGAAAACATCAAATAACACCTACATAGCTAATATCATAAATCATGTTCATTATGGTGATCAAGGAATCCATAAAATAAACCATAAAACACAGCTTATTGAGAAAAACAAACTTATTTGTATTAACTTTGAAGTAGAAGAAACTTACAACCTTTTCAGCCTTGATGTTGAACAAGCTCTTCCCAGGGTCTGAAACAGGAATCTCCTTTACTTTGACAAGCCTTACACTCTTCCAAATGAGATCAAAGAGGTATGTAATCTCTCCTCATAAAAGCTCAATTAGGAAGACTAAGTTCCAGCAGCATTTCACCTCAAAAATATTCAGCTTTCAACCTCTCAAGTAACCAGCCCAATGCTTCATTTTATAGTGCAGAGGAAGGAGGTTACAGGTCCACCTATGAAGGGATAGAGTCCTCCTTCAAAGGGATAAGCTCCTCACATCAAGGGGTTAGCTCCTTAAGGTATGGGATGCATGAACCTTAAGGGAGCGAACTTGCCACTTCAAGATTCCTTCCAAAAGCTTCTAGAAATGAATCAAAGTGAGTTTTTAAGAATATACTTGTGCCTTTTTAACTTTTACAAGGGTCCGCACCCATAACACAGAGACAGAGCGGTTAGATGCACAGGAGACATGACCTTTAAGTGCGGGACCACAGGTAATGCTAAGAGAAAGTGCGGAACCAGAGTTTTAGAGACTTTTGAGGACTTTCTCTTATTTTCAAGGCTTGATATGAAGAACTGAGGCTTAAGACTTGCAAAGGAGGAAAGTATGAGTGGTAATGGACTCACACAGATTGCAAAATGTCAAGGTGACAATTTTTAGTGCAACAGATTGCCCCCTAAAGTGCAACGTCTGTAATAGATGAAGATGAAGTCTTTCATGTATGAAGAGTGAAGTACTTTATCATTTCAAGGATCATCCTATGGACACCCCAGTCAGAACCTGTAAAAACATTCAATGCAAAATATATATATGTGAAAATATCATCGCTGAGGTAGGCATTCCCATACTCAGATCAAAACTGACTAGAAAACTAACTAAACTGTTCTAATACAGGAATGATTTCGTAATACACCAAGAGTATAGACACATGTAGACACAGTATGGGCGCAACCATCTGTTTATGAATAGTCCACTATGTAATGAATAACAAAATTCCTTGTAGCCTGGATGGTAGAAACTAGATCCAGGGTCTTGATTTCTGCTTCCTGAACTAGTACAATTATATCCATGTGAATGAATGTGTCGAAGTCAAACATGGTAGAAACCACTTGATTACCAGTCAATGATGTTAACTGTTAACAAGTGTGAGAGAAACCACCAGTAATTTCAATGGCTCTCAAAGTACTTAGTACAATCCATGAAATGTGAACAAATGAGCTGATATCAAACATGTCATAGAGTCCTTTGATCGAAGGTCAATGATGCAACCTATCGTCAAAGGTGAGAAACCTGCCATTAGGGCATGCAGATTCCAAGGTACTGACTATTTCTAGATCATCTTTCTAGATAATGAGCTGAATTTGATAGAAACCGATATGTCATAGGCAAGCCCATAACACAAAATCATAGATCAAGTTTTAAAGAAATATATTGGCAAGGACTAACTCAGGGATGGTCAAAATGGATGACAGATATTTTGCAGATGAATGGTTTATTTGAACTGACCTCTTAAACACATAACGACATTGTAGATGCTTTGGTGACAATTGACCCAAAGCTAATACCCAGAAACCAGCTAAAGACTTTTGATATGGTTTGATTAACTGTTAGGCAAAGGATTTCCCAACCCAGGTGAACAAAAAGTGTCATGTTCAAGAGTGGTTAGCTGCTTTTCTAAAACACAAAGTGTAACAAACAAGTTCATTTTTCTCTCTTTTCCCCCACCATTTCTGGCAAGTACCTATTTATTTTTTACAAGCTTGAGGAGGATAACATTTGCTTGTTTATAAGATAATCCTTCGAATGAGTCAAACTTAGTTTAAAATTCGAACCCTAAGAAGGAGTGGTTCGTTCCTCTTTAAAATTGAACAAGTCCTTTACTGTTAAATTTTAGTCCAGTATAGGAAAAACTCGGTGTTTTTAAATTTTAGGGAATCAGAAGAAAAACTTAAGGAAACTCTACGGGTGTCCTTTTTCGTAAATTTGTGTCCCCCAAGCCTGAAAAAGTATAAAATAATACTTGAGAGAACTACTTTACCATTACGATCAAGGAGTACTTTTCATAATTAGTGGTTTCGATCTGAAAAAAGTAAAAAAGTGATCAAAGACACGTCGTTTCATAACCAGTATTAAACTCGAAACAACAAAATTCCAGCGATCTTTTCATGTTTATACGGTCAGAAAAGAGTTGTAAGTGGACTTCCCTTTTAATTCCTTTTAACGAGTTTGAAAAGGAAAAAAATCTGCAATATTTTCATATTTTACGAGTTAGAAAAGAGCTTAAAGAGGACACTTCCTAGAGGAATGAGTGGTAATAGCTGTGGTCCATCAGGAAAGGAAAAACAACCAAGTGAAATCATATGATCAGCTAAAGAGATGGTGGCGATGGAATGAAAACAACCAAGGCTCATCTAATAGAATTTAGCGGATAAAGATGGCAATCACGAGATGTAAAGGTATGGGTTTATTTTTATACAAGCTTGAACCATAAAGAACTCTGCTTGGATTCAGTTTCATGTTTACACAAGCTTGAAATGAAAAACTATGCTTGTTATAAGTTCGCATGCCCCCAACATAATGACGCAAATCGAGGTACATGCCCCCCAAGCTTCATTGCATTCAACGAGGTGGATGGAATGAAGGTTCACTTTCGAGGGAGTTGTTTCATTTTTTAATGAGGTTGACACTGTAAAAGAACTATCCTCATAACCCTTGTTTCATTTTTTTAATGAGCTTGACACAAGACAAGGAACTATGCTCACGACTCCTTGTTTCATTTTTTAACGAGCTTGACACAAGACAAAGAATTATGCTCCAGACATCCGGTTTCATTTTTTAACGAGGTTGACACAGGAACAAACTATCCTCGAGATACCCTGTTTCATTTTTTAACGTGGTTGAGACAGGAAAAAACTATCCTCGTGATATCCGGTTTCAATTTTTAATGAGGTTGACACAAGAACAAACTATCCTCGATACAACCGGTTTCATTTTTTAACGAGGTTGACATGGGAAGAAAACTATCCTCACTATCTAGTTTCATTTTTTAATGAGGTTGACATGGGAACAAACTATCCTCGCAATTGGTCAGGAATCAGAAAACGACTGTACATCCTGATATGAAATTTCACAGGGACCCAAAGGCATCGCGCCATCAAATGAATCCACCTCAGAATCGGAAGGTGTGATACGAGGATCATCAAAAGTAATAGTATTCGATGAAATCATATGAATAGTTGCAATAGAAGGCGATACATTAGGAGGAGGGAAGGAAAAAGTTCCTAGTAAACTAGAATCTTTAATCAAACCTACCCCAACATCCTTGTAAGGGATAGTTGTTTTACCGACATGCTGAACACTATCTAAAGAGGCTGGGTCGGATGAAAAATAAGTCAGCTGGTCTATTGTAACGATCCTTCCATTATGAGGAAAATTAATAAGCTGAAAGACTGATGAAACAATAGCAGTCATAGCATAAGACCAACTGCGACCCAAGAGAAGGTTGTAATCTAGAGGGGTATCAACCACTTCCACATCTAGATTAATGGTTTTGCCTTCAACCCCTATAGGTAAATCTTCCAAAATACCAAAAGGATGGAATCCTCTACCATCAAAAGCCTTTAGAGTTGTCGGAGACTGATTGAGTGTGGGAGAACCAACCGATCTCCAACACTGGATCGACATAATACACGTAGAAGCCCCTTCATCAATCACAGTCCGAAAGCAAGGTCTGTTTTTGACTAACACTAGAATCTAGAAAGACATTTGATGAGGAAGGCGGGGTGTACTATTCTCTAAATCAAAGATTATTAGTTTCAAATCCTGAATATCAATAGCTCCTATAGCAAACAATAGTAATTTACACTTTGTTAGGCATGACAAAGCCGACATTGCTGAAGGGGAAATAGCTAAGTCTTCAACAATGTTATAATTTTGAGCAGCTCTCGCATGTGGATTGAAAGCTGATTTCCGAAGTATACCTTTAGCAGGCAGTTTGATTACTAAGTCAGGGTTAGGTTTCTTGATCTGTAGCAGATCAGAACTAGGAGGAGTTGTAGTTGATGTATTTGAATTAGAAGATTCTGCTTCTTTACCATCAACAAGATTTTTACTACCATAATCTTGTGATTACGTCGCAATCCTGACATGAGACATCATCATAATGGGTTCTTCTGAGGTATTCGAGGAAGAAGCAACCACTTTACTATCTTGAGTAGGAGAAGGATCCTTCAAGACAGCAGGCATTTGAGAACCTTTAATAAATTTTGAAAACTCTGCTCGATATGGGCATTCTTTGGTAAAATGATCCTCGTCGCAAATGAAACAAGGATAGCGAGGTTTTCGTTTTTTGTCAATAGATTCATTTTTATTTGTTTTATCTTTTGAATTTTGATTGTTTTTGTTCTTCCCCTTCTCTTTACTACCAGATTTGGTCATAGATGAATCTACAACATGGACGTCGGCAGAAACTTCAGCGGAAGAATCTCCTTTCGGGGAATCAGGTAAAGTTATTGTAGGAGAAGAATTCTTTGAAGATTTCTTCTTGCTTTTAGTACTAACTGAACCAATCATACCATCAGCGACATGGGACCCTGATGGAGCTGTAGTTTTTGGAAGATTATGGATCTTTTCGTGTAAAGTACCTGACTACGTATAAATGAGGTCAAGGTACTAAGCCTTAGCAATGACTTGCTCTTCAGTGACAACTCCTACCTTAGCTACATCTTCAGTGATTTTAGGTAACAATGATTTAACGAACCATTCCGCTAAAATTTGATCCAGAATGAAAACTTTCACTAAACGCCTTCTACGTCGCCATTCATGAATATGATCAGAAATATATGTGGACGTGGATTGTTTTAGTGAAGTTAACAATTATGTGCCATTGTCGTATCTAACAGGCAACTGAAAATGAGTTAGAAAAGAAGTCGCTAACTAACTGAAATTATAAAAAGAGCCTCGTGGTAACTAAACGTACCATTTTGCGGCAAGAACAATAAGAGTTCTTTGAAAAAGACGCAATCGAATTGAATCATCAACGATTGAATTAGATGCACACCAGAGGTGATAAGTCATAACATGATTTGACGAATCCTCACCTGACTTACCCTCGAATTTTAGGATATCACTGGGCAACTTACTAGGCATTGGCGGCTAATATGGAAGATAGTAAATCGGATCGTTCATAAGGCGCGACAAATCAAGTAAATCCAAAGTTGCAATAAATGGTAACTGACAGTTAGGTTCGCGAAAACCTTGTGTAATGAGACCAGCTCCAGGAGGAGGATATCTAGGATAACCTGGAATCGGATTTGCATTAGGAATGTTATAACCTCCTGGAAAACCAAGATTAACTAGACCAAACTAGGGTTGTTGAGGCTGTTGATAAGTATAGCTAGGGTACGATTGATATTGATAAACTGGGTTTTTTACAGTAGGACCGGATTAATACTGTCCCTGGTACGGTTGACTCATGGCAATGTACTTGGACCATCTTGTCCTGCAGGCATCTGGACCGAAGTCTGAACTGTAGGTCCTGACTGCGGCACAGAGACTTGAGGAGTTTGCACTGATACAGGGATAGTAGATACCGAAGCTACAAATACTCTAGAAATAGGTGTGGTAGGTTGAACAGAAAATGCAGTAGTTGCAGCAGCAGTTCGAGGCGGAGTCTAAGGTGAGCTAGGCCCAGGCTGCTGAACTAAACCAGGTGCAAAGTTTTGAACCATAGGTTGGACAGGTTGCTGGGTTAAACCAAAGGTTGTCTAGGTTGATTAGCTAACTGCACATTAGGTTGCAAAGTCTGTTGAGTTTGAGACGGATCCCACACCATATTCATTCCGGGACCCATAAAAGGTTGTGCATATGGAGGACCATAACCTGATTGAACGTAGGGCTGATAATTAGGTGGTACATTTCTAGCCCCTTGTAAAAATGACTGACTAGAAGGCGGTTGGAAACCTTGAGTTGGGTACTGACCTTGAGGTTGGTAACCCTAAGGCACGTACTGAATCTAGGATTGAAAAGCATCCTGAGGAATATTGGGTTGACCTTGGGGTATGTACTGTCCTAAAGGTTGAAAATCTTGAGGTAGCCCTCCACGCAGAAACTGACTACCTTGGGGTTGCCCCCTAGGCGGTAAATGACTAGCTTGAGGTTGCCCCCCAGGGGGTAACTAACTACCTTGCCCCCCAGGTGGTAACTGACTACCTTGCCCCCCAAGCGGTAACTGACTACCTTGAGGTTGAGGGTTTGGAATACTACCTGACATCATAAAAATCTACTCTGTGTTCAATGTTTTAGTTCCATTATTACCAGGTGATAACTGATGTTCAGTCGGTCGAGGAGTTGTTCCTAAAAAAGTACCAGAAAGTGAGTGGTACCCCAAAGGAATAGTAGGACCACCATATAAAAATGTTTCTGGTGATTGGGAAAACATAGATGACTGTCTTGACATGATTGATCAAGGATAATAATCTCTGGGTGTAGGATGAAAATAATCACATGAAAAAAAAGAAAATTTCAATAAAATCACCTAAAGTCTCTAAAGAAACAAACAACTGAATCACATGCCTAAAAAATCTAAGAGTTCAAACCACACACAAACAGTAAATTCCTGTACTAAAAACACTAGTTGGTGATGAAATCCAACGTCATAGAATTTTAGTACAGAAAGGGCGGTTGGAACAGTTACCCCGACAACCTGCTTAATGAAACAGACTGGCACAAGTTTCTTCACAAAACCATCTCGAGTGAAGAGAACCCCCCAGAGAGTCCAAGTGATTCTAGTCAACGTCTACTCCAGGTACAGTGAGACCCGTCCTTCACGGTCACCTTAGGAAATAATCTTAACTTTATGGACACTAAGGTTACCAACAACAACAAATACAACTGGGGGAACAATCTACGATCCGATCTACGCACAAGAGCAGAGTAACAAAGCTCAATCCCCTTGAAGGCTCCTTGACATGATCAATCTGAGGTTTACCAACAAGTGACCCCAGGCTCCTCGACAATGGTTAATTCGAGGTTTACCGTTTATAATACGCGCAAATCTTCTATCTTTCCAAATGAAACAGACTTGATTGTCTCAAAGGTTCAGACATGATCTCGTGATTGAATCCTTTAAGAGAAGCTTCCCAGAATGTATCAATTACAATTGGATTTATTTCCTACTGCAAGATATAGCTACTTGTTTGTTTTAACTATCTTGGAGAGTTAATTACTCCCTACTCCAAGATACTAGCCTAAGCTATATTGGTGATAAGAGCCCTAGAAATAAAAAAGATTGCTAGATCAATTTTAATTAAGCGTTACTTTTATGGGTTGTTCCTTAAGTCAATAGGTATGGAAATGAAACTTTGATGGTGTGAAGACTCAAATCCAAAAACACTAAAAAATGCACCTAAAATGATAAACCATTCGTTTTTATTTCAATCAATTTCTAGCTAAAAGAAAGAGTTTTAGAATGCAATTCTTTGAGAAACAAATCTTTCTTTCAACATGTAAATGAAAAGAAAAACTTTTTTTGTATTTTTCAATAAGAAATCAAAACAAGACTACTAATTATGCTCACAATAAATCCCTTTCTTTTTCAAAACTCAAAATTATAAAAAAACAATTTCTTTCAAAAGAGATCTACAAGTTCTAGAAAACACTCAAAATTACAAAACTAATCTTGAGATCTAAAAACTTCTAAAACCTAATTGTATAAAAGCTTCAATTATTTTTTAGGACGTTTTACTTAGTTGTTCAGTAAAATAAGGATTCATTCGTTCAGAATAACAAATCAATCAAAAAACATCCAGATATGTTTTCTTTTGTAAAAATGAAATTCAAAACTTATAACAAAGCTTGTTCAAAGATTTGCAAAGAGAAAAGTAAATCTATTTCTCACAAAGGACAGATTTCACAAACAGGTCAGACTCATCAAGAAGATGAAAAGACACCAAGGTAATCTAAGGTTTCTCAGGCTTCTGATCTTTGAGTCACTACAAAGACCAAGTGAAAACCACTCCAGGCATGCAAAACTTCTAGAAAATCATCTAAAACAAAAATACCAATGGAACTCACTCACAAGAGATTTTTTACAGAACACATGCAAATCTGGGTAGACACTTAAAGCTGTAAATAGAACCTAAACTTAACTGGAAGAAAACATTTTAGGTTTTTCAAAAAAAATTACAGGGTTCACAGGCTTCTAGAAGAAACAGTGTGATCCTGCTCTATTTACTAAAGGAAAAGTGCGGATACGCCCACACTATCTGTAAAAAGAAAGTACGGTCCCCTAAAAACTTTGGAAAAACAAAAATTAACCCAGATTCTGAAAACTACCCAAGCCAACATACATCAATCAAAAAGCGGAAACGCAAACAAGTTTCTCAAGTCAAAAACAAAGGAAAACCAAAACCAAATTCTATTCCCTAATGGAGTCGCCAATTTGTTGGCCGAATAAATCGATCTTGCGGACAAGGCCGATCTCCCTAGTATCAAAAGATATCTAGCAACAAGCAGACAAATAAATCTATCTTTCTCTAAACATATGAAATTCATAAATAAAAACTATAGAGGTGTTTAGACCCTACCTTAAGTCCAATGCTAGTTTGTAGTAGCCATCCTTCAACTGTCCGAAAGAGTTTCCTTTTGAGAACCTGCAATCACAAACAATCAAACATCAAATAACACCTACATAGCTAAAATTATAAATCATGTTCATTATGGTGATCAAGGAATCCATAAAATAAACCATAAAACACAGCTTGTTGAGAAAAACAAACTTATTTGTATTAACTTTGAAGTAGAAGAAACTTACAACATTTTCAGCCTTGATGTTGAACAAGCTCTTCCCAGGGTCCGAAACAAGAATCTCCTTTACTTTGACAAGCCTTACACTCTTCCAAATGAGATCAAACAGGTATGTAATCTCTCCTCATAAAAGCTCAATTAGGAAGACTAAGTTCCAGCAGCATTTCACCTCAAAAATATTTAGCTTTCAACCTCCCAAGTAACTAGCCCAATGCTTCATTTTATAGTTGATCCGGATTTAAACAGGAACGCAACAAATTACAGAGATAACCATATACACAAAGATGCAGCGGAAATAATACTTCATTTCATTAATGGATAATATTGAATATGCTTACAACCAGAAATGGAAATAAACCAGCTAAGGCGATGGTAGCTTATCTCTGAGAAGGGATGTGATGGCTACATGCCTCTGAACTGTGTTACAATGAGGCTCGAAGGCCTATTTATTGTTGAGAAACAATGGAAAACCCTTAACATTCCAAAACCTAACCCTAGGAGATGAAACGCCAAACTGTGGGCCCCGTTTGGGGTAAATTGGTACATCAACTTCCCGGGGTCGTAACTTTGGCATATGATCTCCGTTTGACGCGTACAATAGCTCATTAGAAAGATCTATCCGAGCACTATCATTGTTGGAACGGGCAACATCAGTCCATTACATGGACCCATGTTGCCCCCGGATTCCCCAAAAAACGTCGTTTAGGGCCTCAAAACGGCTCCGGAAGTTCAGGACCCGAAAAACTGCTAAAAATAGTAAGTTGTGCTACAATTAAGGAAACTGAAAATGCTGAGAAAGACAATGGTGGGGGTCCAGGTGGACTTGGCAGGTGGCCACCAATATCCACCTGGATCATTCCTCCCCCCTTAGGAAGCAATGGTCCCCATTGCGTTGAGCTCCTCCATGAGATGAGGAAACTTCTGCTGAACTTGTTCCCTGGTGAGCCACTTGCCCTACTGAAGGAGTTGGCCTGCTTTGACA
The DNA here is from genome assembly GCA_031772625.1 of Pinus tabuliformis. Lineage (NCBI taxonomy): Eukaryota > Viridiplantae > Streptophyta > Pinopsida > Pinales > Pinaceae > Pinus > Pinus tabuliformis. Next base: position 569,838,174 of record CM062810.1, read on the forward strand.
ACTCGATACAGTTGGATATTCTGTTGGCGAGTGTTCTTGATCTGTGTGTCCATGATCCGATCAGTTGCAGCTTGTTCCATGCAATCTGGATTTAATTCTGTGGGTTTGAGCTGTTCTGCAATGTCGGATGTGTCTAGCAATGGTGGAAAGTATGGCCGAAGGCGGTCCACATTGAACACTGGGTGCAGGCCAAGGAATGGGGGAATGCTGAGCTCAAATGCATTGTCTCCCATAGCCTTAGTAATGGTGTAAGGACCATATCGGAGTGGTCTCAATTTTCGATAGGCTCCAGTAAGGCGTTCCTTTTGCAAATGCAACCAGACTTTGTCGCCCACCTGAAACTTGTGTGGCACTCGATGTTGATCATGTCGCTGCTTGTACTTGGCATTTGATTTCTCAAGAATGTCATGGACCTGCTGGCGAATATGTTGGATGCGCTCAATGAAGCTGGTGGCCTTATCTGTTTCGGACTGGACATGAGCTGAATTCATGTGAGTAGCTGCAAGTGGCATGGCCACATCAATGGGGCATAGTGGCTGGAATCCCAAACCCACCTGGAAAGGGCTATGGCCAGTGGAGCTGTGAAGAGCTCGGTTGTAGCTGTGCTGAACATAGGGGAGGCTCTCGTCCCATGTGCGTGGATGCTTTGAGTTATACATGCGCAGAATGTGCACAATCATCCTATTGACAACCTCTGTCTGGCCATCAGTTTGAGGATGGAAGGCTGTGGACTTCGTGAGTTTGGTGTCCAGCATTGACCAGAGACTGGACCAAAATGTGCTGAGAAACCGACTGTCCCGATCTGAGATGATAGACTGTGGGATCCCAAAGTGCACCCACACTCGTTCAAAGAAGAGTTTAGCAGTGGCTTCTGCTGTGATATTCTTCTTGCAGGCCACCATAATGGCCATCTTCGAGAACCTGTCGACGACCACAAAAACACAGTCATTTCCATGCTTAGTGGAAGGAAGGCCTGACATGTAATCCATGGAGATGGATTCCCAAGGTCGACTAGGGGTAGGCAACGGGGTATAGAGGCCATGCTTCTTAATGGTCGGTTTGGCAATGGCACAGGCAGTACATGATCGGATGTACTTCCCAACATCCTGTCGAAGATTCGGCCAATAGAAATAATTTTGCAGTACTGCCACTGTTTTCTCGACCCCGAAATGCCCAGCAGCCCGACTGTAGTGTGCTTCCCAAATCATCTTGGCACGCTCGCTTGAAGGAACACAAAGGTGACCGAGGTGGCATAATAGGGCATCCTGGAGGTGAAAATCTGCAACATGCCGACCCTCCAAGAGTGTCTGGTATGTGTGGCCGAATTCTGGGTCGCTTTTGTAGAGAAGTGGCCAATCAGAAGTCTCGTGCCCACAAGAGTTGAGCACGGTGGTTAACGCCATGATCGGTGGTCGACTGAGGCAATCTGCAACATTATTGGTGCTGCCCTTTTTATACTTGATATTCAAGTGAAACTGTTGCAGGTATGTAGACCACTTCTGATGGCGATCATTCTGCAATTTCCCTTGGGTCTGTATGAACTGCAGGGGTCGGTGGTCTGTGTGGATGACCGTTTCCTTCCCCAAAATGTAATGCTTCCATTGTCGGCAGGCCTGTACAATGGAATACATCTCTTTATCATAAGTGGGGTACTTCCGGACTGTGTCTGAAAGTGTTTCACTGTGATATGCCACTGGATGTCCATGTTGAGTAAGGACTGCCCCAATAGCATAGTCAGAGGCATCTGTCTCGACCTCAAATGGTTGTTGTAAATCTGGTAACGCGAGCACTGGTGCCGTGCAGAGGCGATCCTTCAACTCCCTGAATGCCTTCTGTTGAGATTCAGACCAAAAGAATTTTGCTTTCGCCCCTCCCTTGGTGACTTGACTCAAGGGCCAAGAAATATGAGAAAACCCCAACACAAACCTGCGGTAGAAGTTGGCAAGACCTAGAAAGCTGCGGAGCTCTGTTAGAGTGGTTGGAGAGGGCCAATCCCGAATGACTTGGACCTTGGCTGGATCGACATGCACCCCTGTTCATCAATGATGTATCCCAGATACTGAACCTGGGTCATGCCAAAAGTGCATTTCTCCAAATTGGCACATAGCTTGTGTTGCCGCAGTGTTTGGAGAACCTGTCGGATGTGGTGGAGGTGCTCTTCCCAACTCTGGCTGAAGATCAGAATGTCATCCAAGTATACTACTACAAAGGAGTTGGTGAATGGCCGCAAGATGTCATCCATTAGCCTCATAAAGGTTGCAGGAGCATTCGTCAATCCGAAAGGCATGACCAACCATTCGAAGAGGCCCTCCTTGGATTTGAAGGCAGTCTTCCACACATTTGAGGGTTCGATTGGTACCTGGTGATATCCTGACTTCAGATCGATCTTGCTGAAATATTTCGCCCCCTTTAGTTGGTCTAGGAGGTCATCAATCCGCGGGATCGGGTACCTATTACGGACAGTGATCTTGTTCAGCGCCCGATAGTCAATACAGAGTCTCCACGTCCCATCCTTCTTCTGTACCAACACAATCGGGCTCCCACAGGGCGATGAACTCGGACGGATGTGACCTTTCTGCAGGAGCTCCTGAATCTGCCTCTTGATTTCATTGTTCTCCAGAACGGAGCGCCGATAAATTGGTCCATTGGGTAGCGGCGCACCTGGGGTCAGATCGATGGAGTGCTTGACTTGACAGTGCAGAGGAACCCCTGCCGGGGAGGTGAAGATGTCCTCGTACTCCTCCACAATCTTGTCCATCTGTAGTTGTCGTGCAGAGGGACCCCGTTTGGAGGCCGCGGCCACTGTCTTCTTCTTTCCTTGAGGGCGTATCATCAGGAAAACAAATTTCCTGGTTTTGGAAATGATCTTACTGCATTGTTTTGCAGTAATCAAAGAGATGGCGGCAGGTGGTGCTACCTCTGGTATCCTGAACAACTTATTTCCCAATGTAATAATAACAGCACGGGGCCTTGATTCATACACAGCATGTCGCTTCCACAAGTATGGTTGTCCTAGTAATACATCACAAACTTCAAGGGGAGCAATGTCACACAATACCTCATCCGTGAAGGGCTTGATGTTGTATGGAAGGCGACACTGCTGGCTCACGCGAAGATCTCGTCCTTGGTGAAGCCACCCAATGGTGTATGGTTGTGGATGTGCTGTGGTCGGTAAGCCCAACCGCTTCACGACCTCTGCCGAAATGAGGTTCTTTTGACTCCCGCTATCAACAATGAACTGTATCGGGGAGCCCTTTACCCACATCTGGGAGTGGAAGAGACGCTCCTCCTCCTCTGGATCTTCGGGTTCATTTTTCTGGATCTTTGCAGTAGCAACAGTGGCGCTGGGATCCGCATCAATGATCTGCTTCCCTTTTTCATACCCCTTATCGGGTTCTGACTCAGAGTCGGAACATGCATCTGATTCTGAAACCTTTAGCTCAGCCACCAGTGACTGCTTGGCCCGACACTCACTTGTGTTGTGAGTGGAGCTCTTATGGAACTCGCACCATTTTCCAGTGTCCTTTCTCGGCTTCGCGGCGCTGTTCTTTGCTTGCAGCTTCGGCTGGTTGTCTTGGGCTGTCCCGCCTTGGCTTTGTCCTTTGTTCTGTGGTTTAGGGGCACCTTTCCCCTGCTTTGGATTCGCAGATCCAAAGTCTCGCTTCTTTTGTTTAAACTTCTGCTCGACTTTGACGGCATATCGGTATGCTGCGCCGAGCGAGGGGATGTTTAGGAATTGTATTTCTTCCTGGATGTACTTGTGCAGGCAGCCACGGTATTTGAGTATCAAATGTTGCTCTGAATCCTTGATACCCAACTTTGTGCGAAGGGTATGGAAAAGATTGGTGAACTCCGGCACGTCTTGGTCCCTTCCCTGCCGCAGCGTGGTCCACTTTATGTATTCATCCTCATAGCTTCCGACAGGGTAGTACTGCTCCTTGATGGCATCCCGAAACGAATCCCAGGTGGGTGCGGCTGAAAATAGTGAGCCAGTACTTTCATCCTTCTGCTCGCAGTAGGTTTCCCACCAGTCCTTGACGTGGGGGGCTGCTTTGAGAAGAGCAAAAACAATCTTTTCCCGACTCGAAAATTCATGAACAGAAAAATAACCCTCTAGCAGATTTAACCATTTATCTACGGCATCTGCGTCTATCTGACCCTCGAATATGGGGATTTCAAAATTAACTTGTACCTTAAAGGGTGTGGCGTTTCCAGAGTAGCTGCTGGAAGCCGATGCGTCGCTTCTGGGTAGCCGCTGAAGGATCTGGGCAAAGCTGTCCATCATCGCGTTCCGTTGTTGCTCGAGGGCTTCTTCGAGCAAGATTTTGATGGGATCTCCTGCCCCCTCGTCTTTCTTCTCGTTCGCCATGGGAGGCCGTCGGGATTTGCGAGGATGGTCTTGCAAAGGTTCAACCAGTTCAAGCCCTAACTCCTTATATCCCGACCTTGTTGGGGACATGCAAAGAAAAAGCAGAGAAAAAGCAGACCGCTCTGATACCACTGATCCGGATTTAAACAGGAACGCAACAAATTACAGAGATAACCATATACACAAAGATGCAACAGAAATAATACTTCATTTCATTAATGGATAATACTGAATATGCTTACAACCAGAAATGGAAATAAACCAGCTAGGGCGATGGTAGCTTATCTCTGAGAAGAGATGTGATGGCTACATGCCTCTGAACTATGTTACAATGAGGCTCGAAGGCCTATTTATTGTTTAGAAACAATGGAAAACCCTTAACATTCCAAAACCTAACCCTAGGAGATGAAACGCCAAACTGTGGGCCCCGTTTGGGGTAAATTGGTACATCAACTTCCCGGGGTCGTAACTTTGGCATATGATCTCTGTTTGACGCGTACAATAGCTCATTAGAAAGATCTATCCGAGCACTATCATTGTTGGAACGGGCATCATCAGTTGCCCCCGGATTCCCCAAAAAACGTCGTTTAGGGCCTCAAAACGGCTCCGGAAGTTCAGGACCCGAAAAACTGCTAAAAATAGTAAGTTGTGCTACAATTAAGGAAACTGAAAATGCTGAGAAAGACAATGGTGGGGGTCCAGGTGGACTTGGCAGGTGGCCACCAATATCCACCTGGATCAATAGTGCAGAGGAAGGAGGTTACAGGTCCACCTATGACGGGATAGAGTCCTCCTTCAAAGGGATAAGCTCCTCACATCAAGGGGTTAGCTCCTTAAGGTATGGGATGCATGAACCTTAAGGGAGCGAACTTGCCACCCCAAGATTCCTTCCAAAAGCTTCTAGAAATGACTCAAAGTGAGTTTTTAAGAATATACTTGCGCCTTTTGAACTTTTACAGGGTTCTACACCCATAACACAGAGACAGAGCGGTCAGATGCACAGGAGACATGACCTTTAAGTGCGGGACCGCAGGTAATGCTAAGAGAAAGTGCGGAACCAGAGTTTTAGAGACTTTTGAGGACTTTCTCTTATTTTCAAGGCTTGATATGAAGAACTGAGGCTTAAGACTTGCAAAGGAGGAAAGTATTAGTGGTAATGGACTCACACAGATTGCATAATGTCAATGTGAAAATTTCTATGCAACAACATCATGTATATTAATTTGAAATCAATCTTTACCAAGAAAAAAAATCATGTCATAATCTACAATTAACTCACAGTCATAAGTCATAATATTATAACTAGCACCCACTTGCACGCAAGTGCATATCAACTGTCTCAACGCATAATTGGCTTAGTACAACCATCTTGAAACGAGATCATTCCTTCATGCAATATTACAGACACATACTTATATCATGCAATTAATCAAACATTCAAGCAACAGATAGACAACATAATAGACACCAAACACTCAAACATCAAATAGACAACATAATCAAACATTCAAACACCAAATAGGCAACATAAGAAAACTCATACCTCAATTTATCTTAGGGGAGGCCATATGGTCTGCACAATCAATCTAGATTAGCATGATATAACTTCACAACGCATCAACTCAACATAAATAAGGTTAGGATATCCATAATAGTAACTAGCTAACATGTTCACATCATAAACTCATAAGCAATTGTCATGCATGCATAAGAATCACATATGCACCATTAGTCTAAATTAGTATGACATAATGTCACAATATATTAACTCATACTTGAATTCATAACCCTAACCATCTACATAGGTCAACCCAGATTAGCATGACACATATAACATCAATACCTTAAATATAATGACCATAATCATCATGCATATGACCTCAATGCATATAAGAACAAGTTACTATCACACATGACTATCCAAGGCATGTGCATATGACTACACTGATCAACTAGCATTTATCATACGTGTAACCATAACAAAAATAGAAAAATAAGAATACAAGTAACCCTAATTCTTATAAAAACCATTAACCACATACTTGAATGCCATACATACAAATGTATATGAAAATTTTCTCTTACCCGGAGGTCCAGTGTTGCAACCTCGCTTTGATGATCTGCATCTCTTGCTTCATCTCAGCCATCACATCAACATCATAACATACTAATAGCATCATGATGACACAAGAACACAACAATTACCATCAAAATTCAGCTCTTACCTACTATACATGCATAACCATGACCATGACAATGCATGCATAACAAATGCATATACAACCAACATGCATTCATGACAACTACATGTTTCCCATCTAGTCTTAATGTTTGAAGCATGCTCTAATACCACCCTATAGTATCAGATATCACCCAAAAATAATGGAAACTAGACACCCCCCAATGAGAACAAAACTTGCTCTGATACCACCTTGTAACACCCTCCTCCCACATTTACCCAAGCTAACCGATCCACCGGGGTAAACATGTGACGAAGAGTTACTATGATATGATTCAACTCCCCAATTATATTTAACGAAGTGGAACTCACATAACAAGACCAATATGACCTTCCACACATGCTACACAACCTTCAGGAGCCAACCAACCCTTCTAGGTGACCAACCCCTTAGACAACTTGTCTTTTTTCTGATCGGGACCCTTTACCGCTCCCATGACAATCCATGCATGCGAGTGAGGCCTTCCAGTCACTCCCAAAGCAAGGCACATGAGCGACTATGGAATTTTCCAGGCAGCTTTGAGCCAGTGACCCTAGATTTAGAGCCACATTTTTAGGGCTAGGTCTCAAGCCACTACCCATAACTTCATGAAACTCTTCGGAATTATACATAACCATGAAATCAAGCTACCAATACAAACATTTTATAAAGGACTTGATTAGACCCCTAATAGCTATGATAGGAATTTCATCAAACATGTCACAAATATGTATTCTACATGTCATAACAACATATTTGAGCATAGGGATCACATACTTATCTGAGATTCGTAAAGAAGCATTGATGCCTTATCTCAATAGTTGAATTATAATCTATTAGGTCAGATATTCACTGTTCATTCATTTGGTAATCAAAACATGATAAGAGCCATACATCAAGTCTGTCATAAAACATACATATAACCATCATATAACTAGCCAAATAATAAGGATATAAAAACCATAAAAAACACATAATAACAAGTGAATTTACCCATCAAATACAAGAGAAAAAGATCTCTTATTGACATATGCAAAATGAAACCAGGTATGGGACTTCCACGTACCACCTGACCATAGATTGGGTTGAACCAAACCTCTCTTTCAGCCAATCACCCCAGTGCCATATTTGAATCATGAATGTGGGATCTCATGAAACAAATAAAACAAAACCAAACTAGGGCTTCCAAAGGCTAAACCACCTCAACCCTCAACCAGTAATTCCACCTCATGGTCAGACATCACTAAGCATCACCTGATTGATCTCTACCCAAGTTTTCCAGGGCTCTAGAGCGTTTGTTACAAGCAAGGCTTCCAAAACTAGTAAATCAACCCATAGTTGTTGTCAGGCTTCGAGGTAATTTGTCCAACCAGGGCTTCTAGGACTAGTAACTCATCCCACCAAGGTCTTGCAGAGCATTTGTCCAATGAAGGCTTGTAGGAACTAGTAACTAAACCCACATCCATAAGGAACCTGAGAACCACCCAGAAAACAAAAGGAAAGAAACCCACAACACCATGTCTATCCAGGAAATGGAAAGGCTAGGAAAAAACACTATAGTCCAGGAAATCCTCCATGCCAATAACATATCATTACCAAGAAATAACATGCATTCATGCATGAAAAAACTAGCAAGGAAATCAAACATGCAACTCGATATCTGCAATAAAAACCCAATGTAGGTGTTGATCACGTTGTCCTCTTGCACTTTCCTACTCTTCCTTTGCCTTTTTTCTCCAAATCCCAAGTATGTCACACTCCTCCAAGAGTTCTCCAATAAAAATCTAAGTGTCCAAGAGTATGAGAGAGAGAGAATAGAATGAGAGTTCCAAAACTAAACTGATAAAAAGCTCAACAGACAAAAGCTATGAACTGATCCTCAAAAGCCTTTTTATAATTGAGGCCTCTAATTTCTTCATTTTCCTTCAATTTCCTTCAATTTCATCCTCACATGCAACCTGTGACATTTCACCTTCTTGTTCTCCCATTTTCCATTATCTTCATAAATAAAATGCCAATTAATGCCACTTTACCTTTTCCAATGCATTTGTCAATTTCCTTAGCCAATATAAACCAAAATGAACACCCACTAGGATGCTTTTCTCACCATTCAGCTTGGAATACATGTCCCATGAACTTGGTCTTATATTTTTTACATCAATTTTTAACCAGGGTTGTTACAGGTTTGAAGTGAGGCTAAGTGGCTCATTCAATGGAAAGTTTCAGTGAAAGTGTGAGCTTTGGGAGAAGCTAGGGAGACTTTCCAAGAAAAAATCCTTGGAAGGAAGCCTACACGAGACCTAGGGTTGAAATATTTGATGGGATAAGAGTTCATCCAAGGTCTAGGTATACAAGAGAAAGGTTGTGAATGATATACTTCAACAAGTACTAAAACATAAACCTTCAAAGAATCCTTAAGTTGAAGGATTAGCTTCTAGGTTTTTGAATTGGTTTGATGGCTAGAGAATCAATTATATTGATATTCCACTATCATAATTTGTTCAAAACTTGTGGATGCCTAGAGGAGACACTAAGAACAACATATATTTAGATAAAATTCAAAATGCACCCTCCTATTGAAATTTTCACCAATCCTTAGAGAGGCCTCCTTCTCCTTAAAGGGGTGACAAAAGGAACTGAGGAGAAGGTGAAAAGAATGATGATTCATTGAGTTAGAGGTGATCACCAAGGATTTAGGACGACTGCCTATCTATTGGGCGAATTGGAGTCAAAGTGATCTTAATTTCAAAACTCCACTCTTCAAGGAGACATATAGGGAACTTTGCTAGCCCTAGTGGAGGCATCTACATGGATACTCTAGATATTTACGCTTCGATGGAAAAATTTAATGGACTTTGAAGGGTGAAACATGCAATATAACCACTAGGAACATTCATTAATTCATTATCCATGAGTAATACATGAAAAATATCCAATAGCTTCAATGTTATAACAAAATTTCATTAATTAGGGAACATTAAAGACCATAAGACAATATTCCACACATTAGAAATTTATTAGGGCATAAATATAGCATCAAATAACACTTACTAGAAAATGAAGAACATATCTTCACAAGTATATATCTTGAGGATGAATCTCACAAGTAGGTTCGAAATGTCAAAAAATTCTAAATCTTATGTGATGGATCTGGAAACTATTCTCCAAAAAAATAATATATCAATCCATCAAAATACCAAAAGAGGCTCCAAGAGAGTGATATTTTTCCAAAGATCAAAATGAATTTAATTCATCCAAATCACTCCACAAAATTACAGGCTGAAAATCTCTAATGAGCTAGCCAAAAATCCAAGTGATAATGAGTTTCAAATGAGATATATGCTCTCCTATTTATACATGACTTGTGAGTTTGTATTCCTAAATAGTAAGCCCCTGAAGTGTCAAATGAGGTAACAAAACCCTTTTTTACAAGCCAACAAAAATATATTAAACATTATTCAATATTTAATTTCTCTTTTAGCCCACATCATCTATGTTAGCTACTCTCCAATGCTAGCGGTGAGGCAACTTATGCTCAAAGAGTGTGAGATGGATTCACAAGTGATGAAGAAGAGGGGTATACCCTTGTTTAGACTTTGTGGGCTCCAAATAAGTCTCATGGGTCTCCAAGTGGCACAAGATCAAGTCCATGCTCCACCAATGATGACTAGAAGATGATTGATGGCTTAATGGGCCCTGACCCAGGTTCAGAAGAGTTATTAGCCAAACAAATCCCACAACTACCGGCCCTTTCGGCAATAGCCCGCGGAGCACAGACTAAGGTCTCACCCGAGGTAGCAGGGGAGGGTGCTGGAACTAGGTTTCTGCACCCTTGGGATGTCTTGATGTGGGCTGGAGGGTTTGCAAACCGTTCTATAGCTTCGCGCTACTTTACCTCCGCGTAGATCCGGAACAAGGTACTTCCTTCAGAGTTATTATTTATGAGTTTGTTAGAGATCATATCTACTCTTTGCAGTATTTAAGCAAACATTTAAACTTAAAACCTCATGTTCGCAATTATAAAGAAAGATGTAAGCTCATATAACATATCATGCATAAATTCAGACCATAAGCAAATAACAGATCCACAAGAAAACACACAATGATTCAGGAATTCTTATCTTTATTGATCTTCTCTTCAATACAACAAGATCCGCCCTGTGCACATGGCTGCAGGGGTCCGTGCACACAGCTGTGGACTCTACCAGGCCTCTGCACACATAGCTACAGAGCCTCTATCTACCCACCAACACCCTTGACACAAACTTACCGACGTAGAAAATATTGTCTTTACAAACCCATAGCACTAAGATTCATCCCAAAACAAGAACTACCTTTTACCCTTAGAGCCTCGCTCTATTTATGACTTATTTCTTATTATTCTATACTATTTCTTGGGCAGACAACCCTTTGACTCGACCTATTACATTTCGCACTCCACATATTTCAAATATTTACAATATTATTATCCTAACTTATAGGCTTTAGGCCCTAAAACTATCACGTGGGAACTCCACTACCCAACAGGCCCCCAACACAATCATCGTGATTCGTCCTGAGTCACTTGTCGGTGCGGCGATACGTGCTGCCTAGGCTCCACTGTTCACCTTCCTGTGAGTGACGTGTTGCTCCCTCTTTGTCTCCTGCAATGCTTCTTCCAGCTCATGCTCCATTGTCTCTCCCAATTCACACAACCGATAATGCTCATTCTACTCTACTCAGTTAACACAAAACACCCCCTCATATGATTTTAGCTCTAGCTGGGGTGCCGCATACAGGAACTCCTCGTACCAATGCAGCCATTTTCTAATTTTGTATCTTCTATACGCACTGTCTGCTGTAGCTTGTGTTGCAATTTTGCAAGACCATTGTTGTTGTCCGTGAGATCCCAATCTTCAAGGTGCATCAGAGACAACTTGTTAACTGCAATTCCACCATTTGTCTCCATATTTACAGCCTTTCCCTTATCTTTTATGGTTCACCGACCAGCCCATGGGTGAGGTAGCGGTAGCTAGACCAGTTCTGCTTCGTGTCTACAAATTTCCAGCACATCCCCTACCGTCAATGTTGAACTTTGCATGGTGCCCACAGCTGTGAACACCGTACTCTTCAAAAAGCCCTGCATCTCCCTTGGCCATATCACAACCCTGAGGCTTACTCCATGAGCGTAGATAATGAATAGTTCCATAGCGGCAGGAAGGCATAATAGCTTATTCTCAGAAGCACAGCTCATTCGGTGGATGCCCCCTTGAGATTTATAAGTGTTTCGAAATTCAAATTCGTGGCCTCCCACCTTTTCTGGTGCCCTCATGTTAAGCCTACGGTAGATCGTTCTAGATCTAGCTCATACCCCATCTCTTAATTGCCCGTCACCCGCTCCCTTTTGCCATAACTCAGACATCTTATCATGAATAGTGACAGCAACGGTCACCTCTCTTCTTTTCAACGTAGCAGTGCAGTGCAGCCCTTTCCACACAATTGTGACCCTTGTGATAGACTAATTCTACGTGCACCCCGGTTGTCACGCAACTTCCCCCTAGACTACTTTTGCATCTCACAATCTCTTTCAACTGGCTGGAGTGGTGAGACTATCCTACGGGCAGTTAGTTAGGCAGTCAACGTACCCATGTAGAGCTTTAGGCGACTACCATTTACTCTTCCTGGGAAGGGGTCTCCATTGAGCTTGGCAAGCTGGACCGCTCCTCCATCTGTAACTTCTTTGACTACATAGGGTCCCAACCAGTGCATGCAGAGTTTTCTAGGGAATTTCTCAAACTTGCTGTCATATAGTAATACTAGATCATTTTGTTTGAACGTGCTCATTTTGATATGGTGATCATGCCAAGATTTTTCTCATTGCTTCTGTACTTGCTAATGGAATCCTGCCACAAACTGTTCCTCCTCAAGTTCTTCCAGTTGCGCAATCCTCTCTTCAAAAGCCACGCGGTCTACCATGCCTGTCGCTGCTGCTATTCATAAACTAGGTACAATGTACTCCATTGGCATGACGGCTTCCTTGCCATAGACTAACTAGAAAGGGGTCTGGCCCGTCAGCTTCTTGCACATTGTTCGGTATGCCCATAGCACATCAGGTATGCGCAAATCCCAATCATTTCGCTGCACATTACATACCTTGGTCAACGTTGTCTCCAAAATTTTGTTAAATGCTTCAACAGTCCCATGTTCTTGTGGATGGTACGACGTACTCTGTTGATGATATATCTGAAATTCCTCAATGAGCCCGCTGATAGTCTCATTTAGAAAATGCATTCCACAGTCGCTCATTAGAAGTTTTGGACAACCAAATCGCATTAACACATTCTCGAACAAGAATTTCATAGCTGTAGCGGCCGTGCAGTCTTCAACCAGCTGTGCTTCCGCCCATCGGGTCAAGTATTCTGTCGTCATGATGATATAGCGTGCCCCCGTCTTTTCTGGAGGTGTGATAGGCCCCACAAAATTGATCGCCCATTTCTCAAACGGTTGCATTGTCATCTGTGGCTTGAGCAGCATTTCATCCCTTTGTGATGGTTTCCCAGTCCGTTGACATACATCACAGGCCCGACAATATGCTTTCGAGTCTTGATGTAGAGTTGGCCACCATAGTCTGGCACGAAGAATATTCTGTGATGTGGAGTGGCCCGCATAATGTCCTCTAGCAACCCCCCCATGTGCTTTGGCCAAGATCTATCCTCACTCGAATTTAGGTACATATCTACGTAATATTTCGTCATTGCCCATTTTATAGAAGCTCCCTGCAATAACAGTAAAGTCCACTGTGCGTATCACCAATTCTTTCTTTTGCTAAATGGAATATCCCTGCGGCAAGGTTCTTGTGGTTAAGAAGTGGATTATATCCTCAAAGTGGCCATCCACGACGTGCACTGCATACAACTGTGCATCCAGTAGTCCTTCCTCTAAATTTGTGGGCTCTTCACCATTCTCAATTTGGGACAGGTGATCTAGGCCTGCGTTTGGACGTCCCAACTTTACGATGTCTTCGAAGTCATATTCTTGAAATAATAGCAACCACCAACAAATGCACCCCCCCAACACAAGCTTATTCATTAGGTATTTTAGCACAGAGTGGTCAGTATACATCTTAAAGTGTCCTCCGAGCAGATAGTGGCGATATTTCTAGAGCGCGTATACCATCGCCAATCCCTCACGCTCAGTAGTGGAGTAATTTTTCTCAGCTTTGGACAATCGTCGACTTGCGAACGCAATCAGGTGATCAATTCCTTCCACTCCTTCCTGTGTGAGTACTACTCCCAGCGCGATACATGACGCGTCAACATGCACGTGAAATTCGATGTCCCATTTTGGAAAGACCAATATAGGAGTTGATGCCATCTTTTCCTTGAGCGTTTCCAGACTTTTGTTACATTCCTCATTCCAGCAATAAGTAGTGTCCTTCTTCAACAACTGTTCCATTGGTGTCGTGATCTGCGCATAGCTCTTGATGAACTTTCAATAGTAACCAGTGTGTCCCAACATGGCGCGTAGCTACTTGACACTCCGTGGTGCTTGCAGATTGAGTATGACAGCAATCTTTGCCGAATCCACCATCAGACCTTGCTTACAAACCACATGGCCGAGTAGGTTCCTAAAGGGGATGAGGAAAGTACACTTCTTTAGGTTAAGCACAATCTGGTGCTGTCAGCAAGTATCCAACATTAACCATAAGCTCACGGTATGTTTCTTAACCAGCCTGAATACGATCCAATCATCAAGATATACCTCTAAGAACTTGTGTATAAAGTCTTTGAATGCAACTACCACAACGTGTGAGAATATTGTCAGCGCATTCTTTAGTCCAAAGGGCATCATTGTATACTGAAAGCAGCCCCATTTGGTGGTGAACGTCATTTTATTCCTATCCTCTGGTGCAATCTTGATCTGGTGGTACCTCGAGAAGCCATCCATAAAGGAGTAGGCTTCCTGTCCTCCCACATTTTCCAGTACCTCATCTGTAAATGGCGTCGGAAATGGATCATTAACACATGCATCATCGAGTTTCCGTAGATCCACGCAGATGCGAATTTCACCCTTTTTTTGTTTCTCCTACACAACCATGGGGCTTACCCAGTCCGACTCCTCCACTGGTTCAATTATTCCTACTTCATCCATCTTTTCCAAATCCAACACGTTGTCCACAGTATCCATCCATTGATCTTCAAAGAGGAACTTTAACAAAAAACCTTCGCGCAAGATATCCCATTTGCCTGTACCATGTCGAAGCTCTATTTCAGTATACCAGTTCCTTGGAATGACATCCAGGGTATGATAAAACAAGTGTACCCACTCTGGTTGAGGCTCTTCTCCATAGGCTTGGACCCATCTGGTAAGGTGCATGTGCGGGTCATCATGTCCATCGTATTTCTCAGTTATTCATAGTTCTAGTTTCCCACATCTTATCTGCATCATGCGCCTACAACCGTGCCAATCGTCGGAGGTTCCTTCATGTGTGCCCCACCAACATGCAGGCATTGCGCGCAATTCCCATCTCAACGCATCAAACCGTTGGTGCTCTAGAACCATGCTTTCAAATTTGGTCAAGAATTCATCTACTGCTATCAGCCCATCATACATCGGTAGTTCGTGATCCTGAGCTTTGACGCAATACAACGACTTAGTCATCATATTGCAGTTTAACGTGGTTACTTCGTTCAAACGATTATGCCACCGCTCGTCTTCCTCATCTGAATCTTCGATGCAGGACTCTACATGCCCCACAATTTTCTACCTTCCACAGTCGGATTGACCCAATCTTGATTTCGTGTGGTAATTTTGTAGATACAATCTAATTCATAATCACTTCCTTCGTCGCGCACAGGTTCAATGTAACGCGGTCCTTCAGTCGGGTCTAGCAGAATGACTATGCGGAGTGACTTCTTCTCAAACATCATTTTCCGCTTCTTTAAATTAATAACCTCATTCATATCAGTGGCCCAGTCTATCCCTAACAACGCAGGGTAAGGGCTACTTTCATCCACAATTTCTATTACCTCAATGTCCGTGTGGGTGCTCGCACCTTCTATATCTACTGTAATTTCTTGCAGTCTTCCCATGGGCAGGATCTTTTGTTGGTTCGCCATCCGCAATTGAATAGGAGACCATTGTAGTGTGGGCTTGCCCATGTACTCCCAAGTTTTTTTAGGTAGTACATTTGCATCTGAGCCCAAGTCCAGAATGATCTGGTCCATCTCATAGTCACCAATCTGTGTTGTTAATCACATTTCCCACCTAGTCTGCGACGCATGTTTTCCCAATTTTTGGACCACACGAGGTTCACCTGACCCCGCGCACCTAGTTATCAATTCTTGTAATCCTTTAACCGCCCTATTGTCACGAAGCAATTTCATGCATGTCTCTAAAAAGGTAGTTAGCATTGAGGGATCCCTCTCCGGCTCGAGTTGATCCTTACTACCTAGGGTAGAGACCTCCGCGAAGCTCTTCCTAGCTTCCAGATCTGTCTCCTTGTGAACCCCGACATCGTCCTTGGTTACTTTCCTCTTATCCTCCCCTGTAGCTGCGCCACTTCTGAGCACCATGTTTATGTTGGGGTCTTCCTCGCATTGTTTGGCCCTCATCATTTGGACGTTTTGTGTCGTCATAGGTTGCACTGCCCTCTTCTCACGTATTTGTGTTATCAATGTGGGGCAATATATCATTTCATGATCGAACTGCTCGCAGTAAGGGCACGATATTCTGGTCAGGTTGGTACAGTCCCATGCATAGTGTCCTGGTCCTCCGCAGTTGTAACAAATTAGTTGCTCGCAACCCCTTCCTGGCCCCATTCCTCCCCATCCTCATCCACGTCCCTAGAACCCACCACGCGCTATCACCATGGCTGGATCCTGACCTCGTGCTTCAGTCTACATTATGTAGGCAAGTGACCGGTCCATTGATAATTGATAACTACGGTAATCTCGCTCCTCATGGCCCACTGATCTGCAAAAGTTGCAAAATAGCTGTTGGGGGGTCTGGTTAAATTTTGGCAGTAGATGATAGTTGTTTGTGTTGTGCTTTCCTCCCACCTGACAGATTACGCACTAGAGCAAGGATGTCGTGCTTGGCCCTGCTTGTGCCTCTGGTCACAATGGTGTTGGTCCCCCCGTTGACACATATTTTGCAGAGAACAGACATTGAACTTTATCGTGACCCTGGCTTCTACACTTTATACACCACACTTCCTCACGTGCTTCTGGGTGGGGTGCCTTTTCTTGTTTTAATTTCTGCATTTCTAAACACAGGTTTTGTATTTGCACGTGGATTTGCTGAACTCCCATCCCCGGATCCTGTATTGGAGTTTCATGTAACCTTATCAATGTCTCTAATGCTTCAGCCTGGGTTGAGATCTTTTGCTGTGACAGCACCATCCTCAGATGTGGTGTCAATGACACCACAAACCATGCACAGTGTTGTGCATCCAACAACGTCATGTTCGCCTCGTGGATTGTACTTTTCAATCTCTGATCTAGATCCCATGGAGTTTCACCAGGCATCATCGCGATCTCCTTGAACCCTATGATTGACTGCGTCTTTGATCTCAGCCGGCTAAATTCTTTTTTCAATTTAGCCCAGATCTCTGTTGTTCTCACATTTGGGTGATCACTTTAGTACTTTATATACCATGTCAGCACGCGGTCTTGCAACGTGCTAACTAGGGTAGCCTTTTTAATGTTATTGTCTGTAACTCCGTGCGCTTCCCATACTACCCTTACCACGAACCAAAATTGTTCTGGATCTTCGCTTCCTGCTCCTTTGAATACCGGAAACTGGATCGTGCTCGTCATGTTTAACCTCTGGTTTGCGCGTCGGTGTACTAGGACTTACTATGAACTCGTACCACTCCTGATCCAATCAATCCTCAGACTCTTTCTCTATAAGGTTCTAGTGTCCGGATATCAGACATCCCTTAGGCAGATCCCGGTCCCGGCAATGGAACCATTTGTTGGCTTATTGGGCCTTGACCCAGGTTCGAAAGAGTTATTAGCCAAATAAATCCCATAGCTACCGGCGCTTTCCGCAACAACCCGCGGAACGCAGACTGAGGTCTCACCCAAGGTAGTAGGGGAGGGTGTTGGAACCAGGTTTCCACACCCTTGGGATGTCTTGATGTGGGCTGGAGGGTTTGCAAACCGTTCTGTAGCTTCACGCTACTTTACCTCCGCGTAGATCCGGAACAAGGCACTTCCTTCAAAGTTATTATTTATGAGTTTGTTATAGATCAGATCTACTCTTTACAGTCTTTAATAAAACATTTAAACTTAAAACCCCATGCGCGCAATTATAAAGAAAAATGTAAGCTCATATAACAGATCATGCATAAATTCAGACCATAAGCAAATAACAGATCCGCAAGAAAACACACAATGATTCAGGAATTCTTATCTTTATTGATATTCTCTTCAATACAACCAGATCCGCCCTACACACTCAACTATAGGGATCCACGCACATAGCTACGAACTCTACCAGTCCTCTGTGCACACAGTTGCAGAGCCTCTATCTACCCACCAACACCCTTGACTCGAACTTACCGACGCGGAAATACTATCTTTACAAACCCATAGCACTAAGATTCATCCCAAAACAAGAACTGCCTTTTACCCTTAGAACCTCGCTGTATTTATACATTCCCATGGTCCGCTGACCATGGGCAGGCCAACTTACTTCCAATTATTATATACTATTTCTTGGGAAGACAACCCTTTGACTCGACTTATTACATTTCGCGCTCCGCATATTTCGGAGATTTACAATATTATTATCCTAACTTATAGGCTTTAAGCCTAAAACTATTACGCGGGACCTTCGCTACCGAAGAATGACATATGCCCTACGATGTCTCCCTAGGAAAGATAAAACCTCCTCCATGCCCTAGATCAATTTTCAAGTGTTAGGTAAAATGTGTATCCAGCTGGGCTATGTGGTCCAAGTGCATCATCATATTTTTATAACTAGGGAATGAATAAGAAATATGGTGGTGTTGATGAGGCCCATGGCATGGAAATTAAGGCTCTGCATGTCTTGAGGCCCATGGATCTCAATGTTGACCCTACGAGTGCCATTATGACCCTCTATAAGCCTTGGATCCCATATAGGGAGGCCAAGTCCAATATGAAGAGCCATATGCAATATTTTGTAATATGTAATGTGTTTCCTCACCTTCAAGTTCAATAATTCATTAGTGCAATTGGGTAAATAAGCTTGATAATCAGGGACAGAAATGGACATTTCATAGTGGCATGCCCTTCCAAATGGGCTTTGAACATGTACTAATAATTCCCTCCTTGACATGAGAGGATAATTAAGGAACCTATTAATTGGTTTCAACCTCCAAGGGAATAGCAAGTCCACGATACATCCATCAGATGGTAGGTGTCATGTGAAATAGTGATGGAACAAAGTTGGGGCAAGAGGGAGGCTCCAAACCACATGTCATTATACAAGGGTAGTTATGATGAGGGAGGCCCACATCATGGGTGTATGAATGTAGGATGGAGAAATTGTGGTACATGAGTTACCTCGACCTTTGTTTTTCCACCATTCTTCATATGTCTTTTACCTTTTATTTATTTTTCTTCATTTTATTACTTGGGGCTCAAGGGGATGAGAGCATGATGTGTAAGATGTAGCAGTGATTAACCCCTTAAGGTAGGGAATTTCATCGCCCACCAAGGTTAGGACAATCATCAGTTCCTTAATGATGTAGGGAGGACTTAGAGGGGCCTTGAGAACCAAGGTGATGGCCATAATGATAGGGGGTAGAGCTCATGTTTTGATTTTTCCCACTCACTAAATTTTATTATCCACACCATATTTTACATTTTTTGGTACATTTCCTACTATATTTGGCCATATTGTGCTTTTATCTTTATCTTTAGTTGCATCAACAATTGGGGCATCATTCCAGGCCTGACCCGAGGTGTGGACAAGAGGAAGGGAAAGCAAAAACCATGTGAACCTAATGGAAAAATTTGGACCTAGATGGAGAAAATGAAAAAAGGGCTTATAATGAGTGCACGAGAGTGAGATATATGGTATTGTGAAGTGAGACCATGCAACCAAAATCAAGATTTCCCATGTAGTTCCACTCCAAAAGCTAATGGCCAATAATGTAGACCCCATGGGACTAGGATATAAAATTAACCCCAAAACCCAAGATAAGGGAATAAGAGTAAAATCAAAGACCTTTCTTTCTTCTGAATCCCACCACTAATCCATGCCCAAATGTGCCAAAAAATATCAAGCATAAACACCCAATTACATAATGAAAAATCACACATTTGGGGTTAGGTAGACCACCTTCAAAGATACGATCATAACAAATGAGCAAGAGCACACAATGGTTGGCTTTGGCAGTGGAGAATAGTAGCATATCGATCTATCTAGTGCCTACAAGGGGTCATTGGCTACCAAATAAACACAAATCTAGGAGAAAATGTCTCCTATAGGGGTCACCCACTATTGGTGGGTAACACAACCTTTTCCCAAGAGACCTAGACAGACTAGAGCAAAATATATTATAACAACATTGGAATATCTAATGAAGTGGGCAAAGGTGGAACAAGTCGAATTGTGTAAAAAAGAAGTAGCAACAAAAAATATATATGAAAATATAGTAACATCGTTATGTTTTCCTTATGTCATTGTTAGTGATAGAGGGACTCATTTTGTAAATGATTCAATTAAAGCAAATATGAAGAGCTTATGATCATACATAGGAAGACCACTCCCTACCACCCACAAGGAAATGACGTTGTCAAATATTTTGATAAACATTACATAAAGGATTAACAAATGTTTGTAATCAATATAGAGATGACTGGGATGACGAGGTACCAACCATCCTTTGGGCTTACCCCATAGTGTAGAAGCATTCAATAAGATCAAAACCTTTCAAACTTGTCTATGGATAGGAAGAAGTATTTCCATTCCATTGCTCGGTGAATGTAGTATGTGTATTGACTATATTGAAGTATAATACAAAAACTATAAAAAGAATGATTCCAACAATTACACAAACTAGAGGAAGATCAACTCCATGCACTCTATCACTAGAAAACTAGTAAGTACCAGCAAAAGGCATGGCATGACAAAAATTTACAAATAAAGAATCTTAAAGTCGGTGATTTAGTCATGTTATATGACAATCATGTGAAGGGTAAACCAAGGAAACTAGAAATTGCATCGTTCGGACCCATCATTATTGAAGACATATGACCTTCAGGAGTTGTACAGTTGAAGACATTGCAAGGGCATCTATTCAATTCACTTGTCAATGATGCCCAACTCAAGAAGTATGTCTCTTAACAACAATGGGTGTGTTCCTCATGAAAACCTTCTTGAGATGCCAGGGACATGGGTTAGCTTGAAAACCACTTTGTGGTAGGTTAACTGACCAAATAATTTGTATAATTAGTAGTTTTCTTTCTTAAATAGAATTTTACAATTTCATTACAAAGATAAGTTATAAATTAGAAATAAAGTAAATGAGATAGTAGTTGGGGATCTGTTATCACTCAGGTTGTCCCTTAGCTCCTTGAGGGATACGGCCGAGGTAACCACAAACCAATCTTTGGACTGCAAGTGCTAGCCCACCAGCAGTCAGAGAGGGCTCTCTCTTTAGGATTTAGCTTTGTTGATGATGATTTTAGGCTATTTATTGGATACAAGGGGTTTTGTTTTGGTTTTGGTGGGATGGATGATGCTTTCAAGTAAAGAGGCAGGGATAGCATGAAATTTTTAGAACCATTGGGCATGGAGTCAAGGAGTAGGACTGCTGGTGCGTTTTCTTGGTCACAAGAGGGAATATGGAGCAAGCTAGCTGCACATGAAACAATCTTTCAAGCTAAAGGATGGAGTGAAGGCTAGGAATGAGAGGCAGCTAAGAATCTCTCATTCAGCTTAGCAAAGGGAAGGTGAATGAGCCTTATCTAGGAGCAGTGAAGAATCCCTAGATAACTGTCAAACATGAGTGAATTAGGGGAAATATGAGCCACAGGGAACTCATATTCATTTCTAATTCAGATGAAAACATATAGAAACAACAGAAATTGAGCATAGAGGGAAATTAAACCAATTCTAAACTATTCATTCTTTCTGTTATTTTGGATGATACATCAATGAAGAACAAAGGTAAGAAACACTTATTGAGTCATGTTGCAGCACAAGAATTCCACATTCAATTCTTCAGAACATTCATACACAGCACACAATCATTCCTCCAAGCTTTCAGCAGTCTTTGATTAAGTAAAACATCAGGTATACAGAGCGAGTCTCTCTTGGAGCTATACAACCAACCAACCCCTTTAACAGTGAATTAGGGTGGTTTTTATAAGTAAAATATCTATAAAGATCATATCTCAGACAGATCTACTGTAATAAGTGTCTTTAACCTAATACATGTCTGAAATAAATGTGGGAAAATATCCTCAAGCTGCGCTGGGTGCAGCTGTACCAAAATGCGTTTAATGTCTTGTCTTTATGGCTCTATGCTGATCACTTAGCCATAACTGTGCTTTGGGTTTTGATCCATGCTCTTCAGTGTTTTTGAGGAGCATTAACTGTGATGGGAGAGCCTTGATTGGCCTTTACTGCTTTCTTTGACTTTGTTGGAGGTCATTCAATGTTCACCTGCATTGGGAATAAAGGTTTTCCTTTAAAACATTCGACTGATACTCTTTGCCGCTTCCTGGATATGCTTTGGCACTGAATGTGCGCCTTTCTCACTCCTGATACTCTTTAAATTGTTGCATCGACCTTTCATGGCTACTGTTCGGCCCTCTGTTTGCTTTTAAAACTGTGTTTGCCCCTTTCTGAATGCTGCGCGAAGAAATTCATGTCATTCGGCGCCTTTCGGGCCTGCTAGAGACGAGCTACGAAAGGGATTTCCATTTTGGCCTATTTCCCGTGCTAATCGCACATGAAAAACTGCCTCAGATTTTGATTCTGGGCTTCCTAGGCTGCGATTTGCGCCTTTCGCACTTTTTGATGGTGACGTCAGCATGATGTCATGTGGTGGGACCCAGTACGGCGGGTGACGTGGTAGGGTGACATCAGCAAGGTGACGTCAGCAGTACGGCAGGTGATGTGGAGGTACAGTGGAGGAGGTTACATGGCAGTGACATGGCAAGGACACGGCGGCAGGAGGCCGACGCGACATGGTGACGTTAGCATGACGTGGCGCTGATGTAGGAGGGGGGAAGGCGGTATCTGGTTTCGGGCACACCGCTTTTGTGCGCAGGGGGTATAGGAGGAGGGGGCTCTGCCACAGCCGAGAGGGTGACGTGTGGCGGGAGTATGACGGGAAAACCACCCATATCCCGGGCGTTAACCCTCGGCACATTGGGGCAAAAAAAGGCCCGCCCACCGTAGATCTTCGGCGCGCCAGATCTGACAGTCGGCGGCCCGAGCAAGGCGGCGGATGGTTAGGGATGGGCCCGCGCATATTTAATTATGTGTTTTTATATGGCGCGGGGGGTTTTAAACATTAGAAATGTGGGTTTTGGGTTTTTTGCAAGCGGTGGGAAATATATTTATGTGCGTGACCTTAGGATAAGGGCGGGGAATGGGTATTGTAGGGTTGGGACTTAAGGGGAAATGGTTGTTAGGGTGACCAGGTGTCAGACTAACTCCTGGTTAGGACATGGAAGGCTAATGCTAAGCCCCAAATGGACTTAGCATTTCCCAAACTGATAAAATAGGGCTATAGTGCCTAGGGATGGGAATATGTATATCGGGGAGTTTTTTAACATAGTTTTAATAGGGGAAGGGGAGATAGATAGGGAGCTACATAGTAAAATTAGTAGTTAATATGACAAGTGATAACAAAGCGCTAAGTATGTGAATCTTAGGCTAATAGGGGGGGAAAATGAACCATAGAGGAAGTATGAACATGCCTTGAGCAAAGCATATCTTTACCAAGGCAAATGATATGGAAAATGATGAAACTAAGAGGTATCAAGCAGATCTTGACCCTTTTAGGGAAGTTAGTGAGTGATTTGGGAAATGAGAAGAAGGGGGAGTTAGACATACCTCCAGAATTCTGCCATCAAAACACTGCTTTGGTACCTCTGCCACTAATGAGATGAGCTTTCTTTTTCAAGGCCAAAACTGAAGACAATCTGGCTTCTGCAACCCCAGGATACCTACCTAGCTTAATACTCCTAGCATTTTTTGTTACTTCAGGAAGGCTGCACTTAGACTTGCAAACCCTGATTGATTTTTTCTTTTAATTGACCTCCTATCTAAATCTACACGTATTTCTTCCAAGGGCCCAGATTAAGCAGTTGGGCTCCTTTGTTTCTCTACCTATCTACAAATCTGCTAAGATTAAACTGTTTGGACAGATATTCATTCTCAATATTCTAAAACAAGAAATTGAAACCTAGGGAAGCCAAGATTAAGTTGTTTGGCCTTCCCTTAACAGAAAATTGTTCAAAAAGGAATAACTCATGAAAATTGGAATACAGCAGTGGCATTTAGACTGGAAAACTTTCATGGCCTCTTCTTTGGCCTCTTTTAGGAAATATGGAGCATTGCAGCATGCAAAGTATGAAATATTTGGCATGTAAAAATGTCAATCATGAAATATGAAAACCTGTTGCAACAAGAGGCTAACAGTGGCTCCACTTGGGGATGGCTTTTCCTTGTGAAAAGCCAAGAACAGTTGGTCAAACTGCCTTGATCTTCTATTGTTGCTGTGGACTGAAGAATTTCCTTGTGCTGGCTACTAAAAATGTGAAACTCTAAAATAGGGGCAGCCATCTCCTTCATTGAAATATTGTGAAATACATAGCACTGCCTGCTTTCTTCTGTGTGCTTGCTATTGCATATCATATTTCTTTGAGCATTGCCTTTGAAATAGAACTAGACATGGATCAAAACTAATGTAATTCCCTTAGCTTCTAGTCTAGAATCAGTTGCTGATGTGAAACTAAACAATGCTTCTCTCTTACTGATACTTTTTGATTGGATACTGCAAACTGCAATCATTTTCCTTTTATCATGAATTTCCGTGATATGACAGCGCTAATCCTGTTGTTTTGTTGAGACTAATGTAGAGATAGAGCCTTAAGAATGGAGTACTTGTACTGGCTGTGTCTTAGCAAACTTTGCTGCTGCTCCTCTAACACTCAGACTGCTAAAAAATAAAACAAAGTGCTAATATATACAAATATTAATGTACAAAGAGATATGTACAGAGCTGCATTGTACCCCTTAATAGGGATCATGGTAATGTTTTAGCATCCGACCATTAACAGGGCCTTCTTCAACAGTGCTGCCCTCTACAGACTTGAAGAAATATGTGTTATTTCCCTGAACAGCAGAAATAACAAATGGCCCTTTCCATAAAAAATCAAATTTTGCATGTTTTCCCTTGTCTTCTCTTTGTGAGTCCCACCTTAGAACTTTGTCGCCAATGTAGAAATCCTCAGCCTTAGCTCTTTTATCAAAAATCTTTTTTATTTTCTCTTGCAATATTTGAGCTCTATTATAAACTTGCTCTCTGGTTTGCTGAAGATGAATGGTCTGATTGATTCTTCTTTGAATATCATTTGGTTCTGCTTGGATCTCTTGCAACATTTTCATGATAGGAGTGCCCAAGGAGGATGGAAACGTGGCCTCCATGCCATACACCAGCTCATAAGGGCTCATCCCAATGGATTTTTTTGTTGAAATTCTGTCTACCCATAGGGCATTTGTGAGCTTTTTAAGCCAGTTCTTCTTGTTTTCTTCTAAGACCTTCTTGATAATATTAATCAGGCTCTTGTTAGATGACTCGGCCAAGCCATTACCTTGGGGATAATAGGTTGTGGAGTGGCCCAAGGTAATGTGAAATTTATGGCAAAAACTGATCATTTTTTTGGATTTGAAAGCAGCGGCGTTGTCAGTGATGATCTTCTCAGGGCAGCCAATTCTAGAAAGGCTATTGCACTCAAGGAACTGGATAATGATGGAGTCATTGGCCTGTCTACATGGGATGGCTTCAATCCATTTAGTGAAATAGTCGGTGGCTGTTAAAATCCACTTGTGCTGGCCTACGGAAGAGGGGTGGATCTCTCCAATGAAATCAAGACCCCATTGTTGAAAAGGTTTCTCGGTTGAGATGGGCTTAAGGGGCAAGGGTAACAGCTTTTTTTTGCCCTCAAAGATTTGGCATTTATGACATGAGATAGCAAACTTCTTTATATCTGCAAATAGAGAGGGCCAATAGAAACCATCCCTTAAAATTTTATCAGCAGTGGACTTTCAATATAGATGTCCTCCACAGTCCCCTGCGTGGAATTCTTTCATGACATTGTTAGTTTCATTCATGGTTAAACAATTAAGCAATATACCTTCATGATTTTTCCAAAATAATGCACGATCTATGACACAAAACTTTGAAGCCTTCATTTTAAAAATCTTTTCTTGGTTCTGGACAATCCTTGGGGAGCAAACAGGTTTAACAATACAAAGCATATATCAGCATACCATGGGGATTGCAAAAAGGTTTCACTGATCTGTGGAGTCGCCAGCTCCTGTTCATTGTCCAGTT
Organism: Pinus tabuliformis; assembly: GCA_031772625.1. Classification (NCBI taxonomy): domain Eukaryota; kingdom Viridiplantae; phylum Streptophyta; class Pinopsida; order Pinales; family Pinaceae; genus Pinus; species Pinus tabuliformis. The sequence goes on from CM062810.1 coordinate 569,864,314, forward strand.
GGTTGATGTCTAGGGCTTGAAATTTTGTGTCGGACATCAGTTTGGCTAAACTTTGTCCCTTTATGAGCTTGGTTGGTTTAATTTCTATGTCATACTCAAGGATGTTAGCAATCCATTTGCCTCTTTTTCCTTCTGGCCCTTCTTGGGTTAATATGTCTTTTACAACAGCATTTGGGACATAGGAAATCACATGTGAATACAAAATGTAAACTCGGAAATCTTTGATTGCTTTAACAAGGGCATAGGCTTGTTTCTCCATGATTTGGTATTTCAAAGGTGCATCTCTTAAGGCTCGGCTGAAAAATGCAATTGGATTTTCGGCTCCCTGATTATCCTTTTGCAAAAGGACAGCAGTTATCGTGTGCTCAGATGCAAATGAAAATATGATGAAATCTTTGTCAAATTGCGGACTGGTGAGGACAGGGGCTTGGGTTAAGGCAGTTTTAATACTCTCAAAGGCCTGCTTGGTCTCAAGAGACCATTTTACCTTAGCATCCTTTTTTAACATGTTGCTTAACAGTCTTATTAGCTCGGCTAGGTTTGGAATAAATCTTCTTAAGAAGTTGATTTTTCCAAGGAATGCTTGTAATTCTTTTATGCTTCTTGGATATGGGATTTGGAGGATGGCTTGGATCCTTTCCGGATCTATTCTAATACCGTCTTTTGAGATGATATGGCCTAGGAGTTTTCCTTCTTCAAGGCCAAAGAGGGATTTCTTTGGGTTCAAGGAAATGCCATATTTCCTACATGTCATGAATATTTGCCTCAAATGTTTTAGGTGCTCTTGATCAGATTTGGAGAAAGGGGTTAAGTCATCAAGGTAGACAACTAGGAAATCATGTATTTCTTTGGCAAATGCAATATCCATTGCCCTTTGAAAGGTAGCACCAGCGTTTTTAAGTCCGAAAGGCATCTTTACATACTTAAATGTTCCCCACGGTGTGGTAAAGGCTGTCTTGTCTTGGTCATCCGGGTGAACCAGTATTTGATTAAAACCTGAAAAGCCATCTAGTAAAGAAATTCTAGATGACCCCACTACTATTTGTAGGATGTGGTCCATTTTTGGCAAGGGGTAGTGGTCTTTTAGGGAGACTTGGTTTAAATTTCTTAGGTCTACACATAGCCTAATCTCACCTGTCTTTTTTCTTGTGGGAACAAGATTAGATACCCATTCAGAGAATCTGATGGCTGCTATAATACCTACTTCAAACATCCTTTTCACTTCCTTTTCAATTAAGGGAAGGAGTACAGGATTGATTCTTCTAAGTTTCTGTTTGAAGGGCTTTTGGTTTGGTTTTAAGGGAATGGTGTGTTGGATCACTGAGGTGTCATAGGACTTCAAGTCCTCATAACTCCAAGCAAATACATCTTGAAATTCTTTGAACAAATCAATATATTTGGGTTTTTGATTGGGTGGTAAAGTTTGAGATATTTTGATCATTTTGGGCTTGTCTGCTGTCCCAATGTTGTGTTCTTCTATAGCAGTGTTTAGGGGCTGTATTTTTGGCTTTTTGGGAACATCATATGCGTCAAACATATCTTATAATGGGGTGAGGCCAGCAGGGAGAAAGTTATCTTTTAGATCAACGATCTCGGCCTCTGTTTCTACTATATCCTCCAAATGCATCTGTTTAAGCTCTTTTATGTTTGCATTGTCAAAAATAGTTGGGTTTAGGATTTGCTTGGCTGCTACAGCGGTTACAGCCTGCTGATTTTCATTTGTTTGCTGTTGTTCATCCGTCATAGCATCCATGTCAATGTTAGTATTTGAAAACTCATGCTCAAGAGTGAGGAAGTTGTTAATATGGGCATCACTTTCAAACACTTGCCAATCTTTAACATTATTTGGGATAGCAGGCCTATGTTTTATCTTAGCAATAAAATGGTGATTTGGCTCAAAGGGAAGCTTGCATGTACTAGCAAAAGTGTCTAGGTTGTGTGCATGAATGTTATGATCTCTTGAAATCTTGGCAAGCTTGGATTCAGTGAAAGCATTGAGTATATTAATAGCAGCAGTCCTATAGGCCCTCATTCTATTGTCATTGGTAACAAAGTTTCCTTTCATTTGTTGTATGATTAAATCAGAGTCACCTAGAATAGACACTTTTGCAGCTCCTAGAGCTTTGAGCAGTTTAAGGCCTAAAAGGAGAGCCTCATACTCTGCCATGTTATTGGTGCATTTGAAATTTAGTCTGTAGGCATGACCTTCTGCATGATTGTTATGTGTATTGTGAATCCAAACACCTACCCCTGCTCCTAACTTGTTAACAGAGCCATCAAACTCTAAGTACCATGTGATTTCTTGCTTGTGGTTAGTATCAAGAGTTTCAGTCACTTTAGGATTGGGCAGATTTGAAATTTCTTTTTGGGGAGGTTTTTCTTGTATGCTGGTTGCCTTGATTGTTTTGATAGTTTCATCAGTATGGGCAACCAATTCTTCATCGGTGTGTGTATTCAGTTCTAAAGCCAAGGGCTTGTCATCAGTGAGAGTATTTGTTTCATCATTAAATAGAATAAAAGAATCCATATCAGAATGGATTGAGTGTATAGGAAAATTTTGGGGCTTATCCTCACTGGTTACCACATACTTCAATAGTGTTTCTCTATATAGCCTCTTTGGTTGCCCAAAGACAGATATAGTGGCATAAGAGAGGTCTAATTGGAGGGATCCTTGGAGTTTTGCTCCCCAAGATCTTGATAACAGCATGCCATACTGTGGTGGAATGTCAACAACCACCACATCCATGAGGATAGTCTTGTTGGGATATTGGACTAAGGAGACACACAAGTCTTTGATAAGGCCTAAACACTTGACTTGACTTGAGTCAAAGGAGAATAGATCTTTGTAGGGTCTTGTGACATCAAGGTTGAGTTTTTCCATTACAGCTTTGGGCATAAGGTTGTGTGAGGCACCTGAGTCAAACATAGCATTATGCAAGACTTTGTCATGTATGTGTAAACTGACATAAAAAGGTAGAATAGATCCATAAGTTGATTTTCCATTAACTTCAGGACCGAACAGTAGTTCAGGCTGATCATCAAGAACATTCACATCATCCTTAACCTCTGGCATTTGAAGTGATCTTTGAATTTGTTGCCTATACACTTCATGTTTGGCAAGTTCAGATAAGGGGATGGAAATCTTGAGTTTACCTATTTCTGCCTCTAAGTCAAACGATTTTTCGGATTGGGTTTTAGTATTTTGGGAGGCAGGCTTCCCTTTTTCTATTGGAGTATCGGCAATTTGGTCTTGTTTGTCAGCGTTAAGGGAAGTAATTGCTTGCGATTTTTCAGTTTTAGTAGGGATTTTTGGAATGCTGTTCACGTTCTCTTTGGAGGAAGAAGGTGGCAGAGGCTGATCATTAGAAGATTGCATTTTTGTTATATCCTCTATGGTGACATCCTTTGGATTAGGGACTGTTTTACCAGCAATTTCCATGAAGGCAACATTTTCTTTAATCTTCTTCAGCTGCTTGGTATCATTTTCCTTAACCTTTTCAGGCACATCTATGGTTCTCGTCCTCAACTTATATTGTTTGTGGACTTCATACACAGCAGTATCATAGCCTTGTTTAAAATCAAAATACTCACCAGACTTAGTTTGAAATTGATTAAGGTCATGTTCATCTTGGTCTTGTTGAGTTAGGAAAATTTGTTGCTCAGCCTTCAAATCCACCAAGTTCATGTGAGTATCTTCCATCTGTTCACTAGATGTAGATGCCTCCATGTAATTTTCGTGAAAAGGAGGCCTTACATCATGGTATGGGCTAGACCTACCAACATTTGTATTCTGAGTTTTCTGGAAATTTGGGTTCCTTATGGTATTGGGTTGTTGTCCTTCCCATGATGATTTCCTCACAACACTCTCTACTCTGTCTCCCAGCCTGTGCATGTCAGTGATAATAGCATCCAGCTTTTGGTCTAAGGCTGAGGGTTCCTCTTTAAAGGTGGTTCTTCTCTCAGTTCTAGCTCTGTTTCTTTTGGCAATTAGATTTGCCTCTACGCTAACAACAACATTTTACATGTCTGCAAGGGTCTGGGGGGCTCTTTCCCTTAACTGATAAGCCATGTCAGCGTCAAAACCATCAGGGAATTTATACAAAGCAAGATCGGGTGGAGGTCTCAAGTTCTGTGGTATTGCATTCTAAATATTATTAAATCTTGCATAATAGTCCAAGACAGATTCTTGAGGGCCTCTTTTGATGGTGTCATATTTAGATAATATGTGTAAGGGGTCTTTCTTTTTCTCCCATCTGTTGATAAATGACTGGTATAGGGCTTCAGGGTCTGCTATGGAATTGGCTGTGAGTGCTCTAAACCAAGTTCTAACATCACCTGTCAAACTTTGGACAAAAATCTTCATTCTGACACTATCGTCACCTATCTCGTAGTTCTCAAAATAGTCTTGCATCTTCTTTGTATGTTGAAGAGTTGTGCAAGAACCAGTTCCATCAAAGTATGTGATTTTAGCTTGATAATCCTGAGGCATAGCCCCTGGATTAGCGGGTAACGTGCATATCTATTAGCCATGTTTACGGGGTTAAGTGGAACAATAGGAACAGCTGGAACAGCTGTAACAACAGTGATCAGGGGAGTATGTGCAGTAAATGGAGGTGTAGAGGGAGTGCTTTGAGAGGTGGATGATGAACAAGGGGAAGTGGGGGTTGAATGAAATAAAACCTTGACAGGGGTTGGAACACAGCTTGGCTGAACTGCTTCAGGACTATTATCAGCAAAATCTTCTTGTTTCCTAAGAATCTTTGGGATTAAGTTGGGATTGTCAAAAACAGCTGGAGGGTTTGGGTCTGGATTTGACCTTGTATACCGTGAATTCCTTTTGGGAGCCAGATTCTGAACTTGTTTTGGTATTTTCTGTGAATGCTTTTTTAGAATTAGCAAGGAATTGATCAAATTTTGGAATAGCTATCTATAACTTAAACTAGCACGAAGTTGGACTGAAGCAGCATTTGCTTACTCCTGTGAATGCAAAGCAAGCACAGTTTCAAAGGCTTCCTGGCTGACATTTAGGCTTCATCTGTAATTTTAAGGAATATGCAGCAATTGGACAATTCATTATTTTTCTTTTTCCAGTGGAGCTTTCCAACTTGATTTGTGAGATTTAACCGAGGATTTCCCCAGTGCAGTCGCCATTATGTTATCACTGAGGTTGTCCCTTAGCTCCTTGAGGGATACGGACGAGGTAACCACAAACCAATCTTTGGAATGCAAGTGCTAGCCCACCAGCAGTCAAAGAGGGCTCTCTCTTTAGGATTTAGCTTTGTTGATGATGATTTTAGGTTAGTTATTGGATACAAGGGGTTTTGTTTTGGTTTTGGTGGGATGGATGATGCTTTCAAGTAAAGAGGCAGGGATAGCATGAAATTTTTAGAACCATTGGGCGTGGAGTCAAGGAGTAGGACTGCTGGTGCGTTTTCTTGGTCACAAGAGGGAATATGGAGCAAGCTAGCTGCACATGAAACAATCTTTCAAGCTAAAGGATGGAGTGAAGGCTAGGAATGAGAGGCAGCTAAGAATCTCTCATTCAGCTTAGCAGAGGGAAGGTGAATGAGCCCTATATAGTAGCAGTGAAGAATCCCTAGATAACTGTCAAACATGAGTGAATTAGGGGAAATATGAGCCACTGGGAATTCATATTCATTTCTAATTCAGATGAAAACATATAGAAACAACAGAAATTGAGCATAGAGGGCAACTAAACCAATTCTAAACTATTCATTATTTCTGCTATTTTGGATGATACATCAACGAAGAACAAAGGTAAGAAACACTTATTGAGTCATGTTGCAGCACAATAATTCCACATTCAATTCTTCAGAACATTCATACACAGCACACAGTCATTCCTCCAAGCTTTCAACAGTCTTTGATTAAGTAAAACATCAGGTATACAGAGCGAGTCTCTCTTGGAGCTATACAACCAACCAACCCCTTTAACAGTGAATTAGGGTGGTTTTTATAAGTAAAATATCTATATATATCAGATCTCAGACAGATCTGTTGTAATAAGCGTCTTTAACCTAATACATGTCTGAAATAAATGCGGGAAAATATCCTCGAGTTGTGATGGGTGCAGCTGTACCAAAATGAGTTTAATGTGTTGTCTTTATGGCTATGTGCTGATCACTTAGTCATAACTGTGCTTTGGGTTTTGATCCATGCTCTTGAGTGTTTTTGAGGAGCATTAACTGTGATGGGAGAGCCTTGATTGGCCTTTAATGCTTTCTTTGACTTTGTTGGAGGTCATTCAATGTTCACCTGCATTGGGAATAAAGGTTTTCCTTTAAAACATTCGACTGATACTCTTTGCCGCTTCCTGGATATGCTTTGGCACTGAATGTGCACCTTTCTCACTCCTGATACTCTTTAAATTGTTGCATCGACCTTTCATGGCTACTGTTCGGCCCTCTGTTTGCTTTTAAAACTGTGTTTGCCCCTTTCTGAATGCTACGCGAAGAAATTCATGTCATTCGGCGCCTTTCGGGCCTGCTGGAGACGAGCTACGAAAGGGATTTCCATTTTGGCCTATTTCCCATAGCCATGCGCGATTAGCGCTAGGTGCTAATCGCGCATGAAAAACTGCCTCAGATTTTGATTCCGGGCTTCCTAGGCTGCGATTTGCACCTTTCACACTTTTTGACGGTGACGTCAGCATGACATCATGCGGTGGGACCCAGTACAGCGGGTGACGTGGCAGGGTGACGTCAGTAGTACGGCGGGTGATGTGGCGGTATGGTGGAGGAGGTTACGTGGCGGTGACATGGCAAGGACACGGCGGCAGGAGGCCGACGCGGCATGGTGACGTTAGCATGACGTGGCGCTGACGCAGGAGGGGGGAAGGCGGTATCCGGTTTCGGGCACACCGCTTTTGTGCGCAGGCAGTATAGGAGGAGGGGGCTCCACCACAGCCGAGAGGGTGACGCGTGGCGGGAGTACGACGGGAAAACCACCCATCTCCCGGGCGTTAACCCTCGGCACATCGGGGCACAAAAAGGCCCGCCCACCGTAGATCTTGGACGCGCCAGATCTGATGATCAGTGGCCCGAGCAAGGCGGCGGACGGTTAGGGACGGGCCCGTGCATATTTAATTATGTGTTTTTATATGGCGCGGGGGGTTTTAACATTAGAAATTTGGGTTTTGGGTTTTTTGCAAGCGGTGGGAAATATATTTATGTGCGTGACCTTAGGATAAGGGCGGGGAATGGGTATTGTAGGGTTGGGACTTAGGGGGAAATGGTTGTTAGGGTGACCAGGTGTCAGACTAACTCCTAGTTAGGGCATGGAAGGATAATGCTAAGCCCCAAACGGACTTAGCATTTCCCAAACTGATAAAATAGGGCTATAGTGCCTAGGGATGGGAATATGTATATCGAGGAGTTTTTTAACATAGTTTTAGTAGGGGAAGGGTTGATAGATAGGGAGATACATAGTAAAATTAGTAGTTAATATGACAAGTGATAAGAAAGCGCTAAGTATGTGAATCTTAGGCTAATAGGGGGGGGAAATGATCCATAGAGGAGGTATGAACATGCCTTGAGCAAAGCAGATCTTTACCAAGGCAAATGATATGGAAAATGATGAAACTAAGAGGTATCAAGCAGATCTTGACCTTTTTAGGGAAGTTAGTGAGTGATTTGGGAAATGAGAAGAAGGGGGAGTTAGACATACCTCCAGAATTCTGCCATCAAAACACTGCTTTGGTACCTCTGCCACTGATGAGATGAGCTTTCTTTGTCAAGGCCAAAACTGAAGACAATCTGGCTTCTGCAACCCCAGGCTATCTACCCAGCTTAATACTCCTAGCATTTTTTGTTACTTCAGGAAGGCTGCACTTAGACTTGCAAACCCTGATTGCTTTTTTCTTTTAATTGCCCTCCTATCTAAATCTACACGTATTTCTTCCAAGGGCCCAGATTAAGCAGTTGGGCTCCTTTGTTTCTCTACCTATCTACAAATCTGCCAAGATTAAACTGTTTGGACAGATATTCATTCTCAATATTCTAAAACTTAGAAATTGAAACCTAGGGAAGCCAAGATTAAGTTGTTTGGCCTTCCCTTAACAGAAAATTGTTCAAAAAGGAATAACTCATGAAAATTGGAATACAGCAGTGGCATTTAGACTGGCACACTTTCATGGCCTCTTCTTTGGCCTCTTTTAGGAAATATGGAGCATTGCAGCATGCAAAGTATGACATATTTGGCATGTAAAAATGTCAATCATGAAATATGAAAACCTGTTACAAGAGGAGGCTAACAGGATCTAATAAAAATAAAAAACACAATAAATTAGACAATATTGAGATAAATATGGAATAAGAAGTGGATTGTGTGTAATCTCTTAAATTGCGAAGCTAAACAAAATATGGATTGACATCATTCCAAGGATGAAATAAGGAAATAATGCAGACATAAATTCAAAGAACATTATAAAGGATCTCACTTAGCAGAAAAAATAAGAAACCAACTCGAAGAGAAAAAGAATTATTTGGCAGATCATGGACATAAATAATACATCGACAGGAAAGATAACACAGAAAAAGGCTTTGACCATGTGTTGGAGGGAAGTTTAGAAAACTAGTTGTAAATAAATGTCAAGCGTGTGAGTCTGACAATGCAGTTCACAAGAGATAAAAATCGGAATAAAAAATTCAAAATACTCAAATACATCTATTATGTAACCATCTCACAAAGTATAAGAAAAGAGATATCAACAACTTCGAAATCAACCTCTACGAGGGGGGAACCTCCTTTACATAACAAAATTGAATAATTCTTGGATGATTCAAATGACAGAACCTCCTTTCTATATATAGGAGTCTAAAGGGTCACAACATAATCAGTATCGACATAACAATAATAATTTAAGGGCACAAAAATAACAAAAGTGGGCTTCTATGGGGCACAATAATAACAAAATGGGGACAACATGGGCACAACAATAACAATAAGGGGCTACTATGACAATAATAATAAGGGAATACACTATTATTATAGGGACCTAACATGCCCCTCTCCTTCAAAAAAAAAAATTCCTCAACGCTTGAGTAGTTTTGGATGCTTCAGTATAAAATTATCATCCTCCCATGTGGAATATTCAGCAGGTAAGTTCTCCCACTTGATGAGATACTCTGAAATTGATTGATTTCGTAGCTGTCGATTTCTTGTTTTTGTGACTGCTTCAGGTTCCAATATGATTTTTCCTTCCTCGTCAAGTTCTGGAAATATTGTTTGAACTGGGAGCTTGTCACCTATAACCTTCTTTAAGAACAAAACATGGAAATCTAGGTGCACTCAAGAAGATGCAAGAAGCTCCAATTTGTATGCCATAGTACCAATATTTTGTAACACCTTGTATGGACCATAATACTTTGGTGATAATTTATTATCCTTCTTAGCTTGCTTGAGGGACATTTGTTTATCTGGTTGTAGTCGTAGAAATACCCAGTCACCTACATCAAAGCTTATTTCGTTGTGATGTTGATCTACCTTTTGTTTCATTGTATTCTGCATCAAATTGAGGTTATCCTTTAAGAGTTGGAGAACTAGTTGTTGATGCTCGATGAAATCTTCCACTTCTTGAACCTTAGAATTTTCTTTTAAAGATGATGTTATGGATGGTGGATGATATCCATAAAGTGCCATAAATGGGGTCATTTTTGCTGTAGTATGGAAGGAAGTGTTATACCACCATTCAACCAGAGGCAACCACTTGACCCATTATGTTTGTTTATCATATACGAAGCAACAAATATATCCTTCCAAACATTTGTTCACTATCTCAGTTTTCCCATCAGATTGAGGATGATAAGATGAGCTATGAGACAACTGAGTACCCAGACAAGAAAATAATTATGTCCAAAAATTTCTAGTGAAAATGGGATCTCTGTCACTTATAATAATCGTTGAGTTTCCATGTAGCTTTTGAATTGTTTCCATAAATGCATGAGCAACTATAATGGCTTTAACTGGATGAGATAATGCACAAAAGTGTGCATACTTGGTAAATTTATCAACTACCATCATGATGACACTCTTTCCTTTAGACTTGGGTAAACTATGATAAAATCCATTGAAACCTCCTCCAAACATTAACCTAGAATGGATAAAGGTTGTAACAGACATGGGGTCTTAATTGTCTCAACTTTATTTTGTTGGCAAACTAAACATTCCACTACAAAATTTTGGATATCAGATTTAAGGTCATCCAAAAACAAATCCTTCTCAACCCTGTGGTAAGTTTTTAAAAATCCCAAGTGCCCTCCTAAGGGAGAAGTGTGCAATTCCAGAAGAATATTTTGTTTGAGTTGGGAATTCTTACAGAGGTATAACCGATCTTTGTACCATAATGAATCATTTTTTCAATTAAATGTATTAGATGTACTGGGATCTTGCTGTAAACTTTGAATGAGTGCTCACACTTCTTCGTCCTTCTTCCATTCATCCCTTGCTTCATTTATCCAATCTGGTTGGATAATAGAAATTGCACAAAGCAATGCTTCCACATCCTCGTCCTTTCTTGAGAGTGCATCTGGAACAACATTTTGCTTCCCTTTTTTGTACATGATTTCAAAGTCATAACCTGTTGACACCTAATCATAGGGATTGGGTGAACAGTTGTAATTAATGTAAATAAATAATAGAGAAGATAAAGAGTCATCGGGAGATGAACCAAACAATCACTCCCTCTTGTATATAATGATGAACAACCTGAATGAATAATATATAGAGTTCTGATTTGAGGAGTTACCTCTTGGTCTGACATGGTACCAGCACAGGCACCATTTTTTCGCTTTCTTTTTAATTTATAACTCCTATTCTGTTTTGCATTTGTTTTGCATCTTTTGCAGGCCAACATCTCTGTCAAATCCATGTGAAATCTCATTTATCATTTAATACATTTGTTGAAGTGCGTTGCATTGGAGCTAGTTGTTGAAGCCGAAGGTGCTGTAATGATTTGGATTTCCTCCTGCTCTAAGTATGGTATATATACCCTTTTTCATTTAAGAACCATATATCCTTTTTCGTATCAACATATATCCTTTTTCGTATTCACATATATCCCTTTTCTTATTCCCTTGCCGAATCTCAAGTATTATAAACCCATATATATAAATATCGTCGGGTCCGCTTTTTAATTGCATATCAGAAATCTCTTTCCCTGATCAATATTGTTGCACGTTTGCAATGTGATCATACCCTTCATTAAACCTGCTCGGACATAGTTCCTGAGGTTTCACTTTATCTAGCTCGTTCTCCACTGTTGATCTCAACCTCCAGATCCAATGGCTGACATTGATTTCGGGGGGGACCACTTGCATGGCAGTTACCCGCCCGAAAAGTGCCTTTTAATCTCCACCGTTGATCATCACCTCAAAATCTGATAGTTTATAGTGATTTCGGGTGCATTAGTTGCACGAGAGTTACCTGCCCGATACGAGCGGTTTTTCTCTCTCCCCTAGTCGCTACGTGTCAATCACTTAGTGGAATCGGGCGCTCCCCTCTCTATACCACTTACTGTTTTTTATCCGCCCAAAATCCTGCTTGTAACCTGAAATCCGCCTTTAGCTGTGGTTATCGCCCCGACTTGTTTTACTTGCGATAGTCGTTGATCGCTTACCATTGACGACCTATTGGAAATAATACTGAGAGGGGGGGTGAATCAGTATTATCAAATTCTTTTCAATATATCTTCCTTATTTATACTTTGAATAATTCTTCAAATATTGATCATTACTTTGTATGTCAGTATCATAAAATAATGAGCAGGAACAAGAAAAGCAAATAGTCACACAAAAGAACACCAGATATAAGGTGGAAACCCAATGTGGGTGAAAACCACCTGCTGCAATATGTCTCTATCTTCTTTCAATTAGAAACTCCTTTTACAATGATTTTGTACTGGTGCAGTCCTTTACCAGTACACAGGCTACAACCTGCAGAGAGCTACAACTCTCTCTCTCGTTTTCAAGTCTCTCCTGGAGGGGAGCTACAACCCCCTACTTCTTTTCTTTCAAGGACCACTTTTCATTAATTTTCAGAATGGATCCAAGAACATCAAATAAACATCAAGAACATGTGAATCAACCAATCTCCTTATACAAACAATCCAATGAGCCACCCAAACTTCTCAGAATGTTGTAAACAGAAAAACAACACCAGTAACCTAAACCCAGAACACAGCATCAAATAGAAAACAGGCAGCCAACAAATATTTCAAAACAGGTCCGCAACTTCACCAATATACACCTGCGGGTACCCGCACTTCACCTTCAGCTGCGCTGCGTATACCCGCACTTCACCTTCAGCTGCGATGCGTATACCCGCACTGCGCCTTCTTCTACACTGGGTACCCCGCACTGTGCCTTTAGCTGAGCTGCATATACCCGCACTGTGCCTTCCTCTGATTAGGGCCAAATTAACAGTCCTCCAAGGTACCACAAACAGTCAGATCCACAGATCACTATTCTAGCCTTAAGATTTTGACCCATCAATAGAACTTATCCTTCTCCTTACGCTCAGGTTCCTTCTTCATTCAGATCCAGATCTGCACCATAACCAAACCACCGTATTCCAGATCTAGCACTTTATCAGATATTCAATAATTCAGAAGATGCTTTGCCAAATGATCTCCTTCCTCTTTTATAGCCTTAGTCCTTTCTCAATACCACGGTCCAAAACCATAGGATCAAAAAACTGTTGGACTAATACCATGAACCAACCATGAAAGTGCGTGAGATCAACACTTTTGGATGCAATACCACGGACCAAAACCATAGGATCAAAAACTGTCGGACTAATACCATGAACCAACCATGAAAGTGTGTGAGATCAACACTTTTGGATGCAATACCACGGACCAAAACCATAGAATCAAAAACTATCGGACTAATACCATGAACCAACCATGAAAGTGCGTGAACTTTTCTCTTGCATGAACGGAACTTTTCTCTGCATGAAAGTGCGTAAACTTTTCTCTACATGAAATAACTTTTCTCTGCATAAAAGTGCGTGAAATTTTCTCTACATGAAATAAACTCTTCTCTGCATAAAAGTGCGTGAACTTTTCTCTACATGAAATAAACTTTTCTCTGCATAAAAGTGCGTGAACTTTTCTCTACATGGAATAAACTTTTCTCTGCATAAAAGTGCGTGAAATTTTCTCTACATGGAATAAACTTTTCTCTACATAAAAGTGCGTGAACTTTTCTCTACATGGAATAAACGTTTCTCTGCATAAAAGTGCGTGAACGTTTCTCTACATGAAGGAAACTTTGTTGCACTATAATTTATCAAATAAATTTGTTGCACTATAATTTATCATTTGTGTGATTTGCCATCAAGGACAACACTTGTCTCATAATGCCAACAATCTCCCCCTTTGGACTTGATGGCAACAATACCAAATCACTCTCCCCCTTTGACATCAAGGGCAAAGGGCGAACCAAGATATTCTCTTTCCTAGAAAGGCATTCCGTTGTTCATACTCCCCCTGAGTACCTGTTGAAATCTCTAAATGAGCTCCCCCTTTGTATATGCCAAGGTGTACCAATCTGTTCATGCTACATGCTGAAAGCTCTGCTCTTTCTGAATTGTGTTGTTCATGCTCCCCCTGACTGTAGGAAAGATCTGCAAAAGATGTTCTTCAAGAAGAACCAAGACTTATACATCATGAAAGACCTTCCTATCACCAAAAGACTCAATACATACATCCATCACCCAACCAAGTGGGGATACATCAGAAATATGACAACCAAATACATTACATCTTCATCCCAGGCATAGTGGGGAAACCAAACTTGCAGCAATATTCAGACCAGCATCCATGATCTCCTTCTGTACTTCCTCCATAATGCCAACAATGCATGATATGCTCCCCCTGAACCTGTGCCATTCGATCTTCGACCAATCCGCAACCAGCTCATGTACGCATATACTTCAGATGAACCTTGCGTACAACCAACAATCAGAAGAGATTCAACAACAAGATGATGCATCAACAACCCCCAGCTTTTGCCTCAGGTATTCAAAGGTATCCCTAGGCAATGTTTTGGTGAGTATATCAGCAACCTGTTCCTTAGAAGGAACATACTCCAACTTGACCTTTTGTTCAAGCACTTGTTCCCGGAGAAAGTGATACTTGATTGGTATGTGCTTGGTTTTTGAATGCATGACTGGGTTCTTTGAAATGTTGATTGCACTTGTATTATCAAATAAGATGGGGATAGGTGGTGTACAAGTGATTTGAAAATCCTGTAAGGTCTACATCATCCAAAGGAGTTGAGTGCAGCAAGATGCAGCAGCAACATATTCTGCTTCAGCTGTAGACAAGGCAATCGAACTCGGTTTCCTGCTGAACCAAGATACTAATCTGGAACCCATAAAGAATGCACCACCACTTGTGCTCTTCCTATCATCCACGCTTCCGGCCCAATCTGCATCAGTATAAGCATGAAGTGTGAGATCTGTATCTCTAGGATACCATAAGCCATAATTTTGAGTCCCTTGAAGATATCCGAAGATTCTCTTTACTGCCTGAAGATGAGTTTCCTTTGGATTTGCCTGAAATCTTCCCACTATTCCTATTGCATGCATGATGTCTGGTCGGGTACCTGTCAAATAAAGTAGACTTCCAATCATAGATTTGTAGGTTGGTTGATGTACTGCTGCTGATTCATCATTTGCACTGAGGCTACATCCTGTGACCATGGGTGTACATACTGGTTTTGCATCTTCCATGCCATATTTCTTCAAAACCTGCTTGAGATACTTGGTTTGAGACAAGAAGATCCCTCCTTCCTTTTGTTGGATTTGCAGGCCAAGAAAATATGTCAATTCTCCAAGCAAGGTGATGCAGAAGCTTTGACTCATAGATTCTTCATTACTGCCAAAGATAATGTCATCTACATACACAACAAGTATTAGCAATTTATCATTTTCAATTTTTATATAAAGATTGCTATCTGCTGATCCTTTTGAAAAACCTTGTTGATGAAGATATTTGTCCAAACGATAGTACCAAGCCCTTGGAGCTTGTTTAAGACCATAGAGAGCCTTTTTCAGTCTGCATACAAGATTTGGATCATTTCCAAGAATGAAACCATCTGGCTGCTCAATGTATACTTCCTCTTCTAAGTCTCCATTCAGAAAGGCTGATTTCACGTCCATTTGAAATACTTTGAACTTTTGAAAGCTTGAGAGAGCAAGGAACATTCGGATGGCCTCAAGTCTTGCAACAGGATCAAAAGTTTCCTCAAAATCTATTCCTTCTTGCTACGCATACCCTTTACAAACAAGTCTTGCCTTGTTTCTAATTACTTCCCCATTTTCATTCAACTTATTTTTGAAGACCCATTTTGTCCCTATAACATTCTTATCCTTTGGTCTAGGAACCAACTCCCAAGTGTTGTTCTTTTCGATCTTCTCAAGTTCTTCATCCATTGCTTTGACCCAACATTCATCTGTGCATGCCTCTTTTACATTTTGTGGTTCAGTGGAGGAGATTAATGCCAAATAGCTTGAAGCTTCTGCAATTGTTCTTCTTGTTTGTACACCTGCTTCTTTCTGCCCCAAAATCTGAGATTCTGGATGATTCTTCTGAACGTACCGGGATGGAGTCTTCTCTTCTATCCTTATCTGTTCCTCTGGTGCTTCTTGAGGTTCTTCTTCTTCATCATTCTGTCTTTGAGGGTAGTCTTCATCTTCTTCGATATTTTCATGATTTACTTGCCTAGGAATGTATCCCTTTTCATCAACCACTACATCAATGCTGTCAACAATTCTTCCAAGTCTTTTATTGTAGCACTTATATGCTTTGTTGTGTGGAGAATAACCAAGAAGAATGCCTTCATCTACTCTAGGTTCAAGTTTGCCAAGTTGCTCATCAGTATTCTTAATATAGCATTTGCTCCCAAAGATTTTGAAGTGCTTTACCGAAGGAGTCTCACCATACCAGAGCTCATGAGGAGTTTGAGTGTTGTTCACTCGGACATTTGTTTTGTTGAGAATAACAACCGCAGCATATGCGGCTTCACCCCAGAAAGTTGCGGGAGTTCCAGACTCATCCAGCATAGCACGAGCCATTTGTTGGACTGTTCTGTTCATCCTTTCCACCACTCCATTTTGCTGAGGAGTTCTAGCTGTAGAGAATTCTCTTCTTATCCCATGTTCTTCACAGAAATCGAAAAGTTCATTTGAGGTAAACTCCCCACCTCTGTCAAACCTGAGGCACTTAATTTTGTAACCTGATTCATTTTCAACCAAGGCTTTGAAGGATTTGAATTTCTCGAATGCTTCGTCTTTGTGCTTCATAAGTCCTAACCAAACAAACCTGGAGAAATCGTCAATGAATAATATCAAGTATTCTTCTCCTTGAGGTGTCCTTTTCCTAAATGGACCACATACATCTGTATGGACTAGCTCAAGAGGCATGCTAGTTGATCCTTCCTTCTATGGAAAGTTAGTTTTGGTTTGCTTTCCAAACTGACATGATTTGCATATGGTGTTGTCTGGAATTTTGATATCTGGAAGACCACGAACTGCCTGATATTTGCATGCTTTCCTTATTTTTGAAAAGCTTAGATGCCCCAACCTCCGGTGCCATAACCAGTGTTCATCATCCTTGCTCAAATAGCATTGTTGTTGTCCTTCTTCAAATATGTATAGATTATTTGGAGTTCTTCTACCTTTGATCGTTGTTTCACCTGTATCAAGATCACGAACACGGCATCTGTTTGATCTAAATATCACCTCGGTTCCTTGATCACACATATGGCTGACACTTAGAAGATTATGCTTCAATCCATCAACATACAAAACATTTCCATCTTTGACCGTTTCTTTTAACTGAGTAGTGCCTTTTCCTTTTATAGTTGCAGGAGTATCATTTCCAAAAGAAACTTTCTTTCCCTTTTCTAAAGCAAAATATGATTCAAGTTTTTCTTTATCACCTGTCATATGTTTCGAACATCCACTGTCAATGTACCATAGATTTTCTTGTCCTTCTGCATAAAATGCTATCCCACATCTTTCTGTTTGTGGTTCCTTTATTCTCCATGTTCTGGTGCTTGAGGCTTGTTCCTTTGTCTGCTGAAACCTGCTCCTGCATTCAGAATCTTCATGACCAAATTTATTGCAAATATAACATTCAACTTCATTTTCAAGAGCCGAAAAGTTGTTATAGGTCCTTTTTGTAATCTTGATCATACTTCTTTGTTTTTGAGCTTCTCTAGTCATGATTGTTTTATATGCAACACATTGAGCTACTTTGTGACCAAAGTTATGGCAGGAGAAACATTTCCCATTGAAGAAACTTCTGCGATTATCAAATCTACCGGCCAAATGATTGTAATTTCTATTGTCATCCATTCTTGAAGCAAATTGAGAAGATTTTACCTATGGCTGGTTGTAGCTTTTGTTCATCCTTAAGACAGATTGCCCCTGGTTTACCTGATAGTCTTTGTTCGTTCTTGATGTAATTCATCCCTGCTTTACCTGGTGATCTCCATTGTGCTTTTGCTCATTCCTTCTTGATGCATCAAGATAACTCTTTGAGGTGGATGCTTGAGATGTTTCTCCATTATACTCCAGACCTGTCTTGTTTAGCGGAGAACGTTGTACATTGATGATATCATCCAGAGTTTCAGATCCTTTGACAAACTTAAGATTAATAGCCTTTGTTTTCTCAATTTCTTTTCTAAGGCCAACAATTTCACTTTCTAACTTTTCAAGATATTTTTCTTTTTCATCAATTTGAAATTGTAGAGTATCAATGATCATATTCTTTTCTTCTATACATGTCTTAAGTCTAGAAATATCTTCATAAAAGCTATCCACATCTATAACATCCATGTAATCATCATCTTCAAATGCCATTAAAATTTTATAGTCATTACCTCGTTCATCTTCATCACTATTTGATAGACCATCACTGTCTTCATGAGTGTAGTAGCTTTTCTTATTTGCATTATGTTTCTTGTTCCATCTAGCAGGTTCCTTTCCTTTGTCAATCTTATCCTTATGAGGACATTTGGCAGCATAATGACCTACTCATCCACAAGCAAAACATTTAAAAGGTAGCTTACCTCTGAACCTTCCAGTACCCCGTTGAAGATTTCTGACAAAATTTGATTCTTCTTCTTCTTCTTCTGGCACATGACTTGATTCATAGTAGTCTCCTTTGCCTGAAGCCTTAAAAGCAGCTTCTCTCCTGTCTGATGAACCTCCTTTTCTCATTTCATAAGAAGTTAGGATTTCGTGTAGCTGAGACATAGTAAGAGTTCGTAGATTTTCCTTTTCTTCTATTGCAGACACTTTAGATTCAAACTTGGGGGACAATGATCTTAGGACTTTTTCAAACACAACAACCTCTTTTATTTCTTCACCCAAGTTTTTCATACAATTAACAATCTCATCTACGTGAAGGAAATAGTTAGCCACACTTTCATCATTATACACTCTGAGATTCTCATAGTGAATCTTGAGGGTTTGAAGTTTTGCACGTTTTACCTGTTCATCTCCTTTGTAGCTCAAAACAATCTTGTCCCATTTTTATTTTGCGGATTTATATTGCATAACCTTCACAAATTCAGATTGAGATAAACATCCTAGAAGATTATTAACCGCCTTTGCATTTGTTTCATATTTCTTCTTCTCAGCTGAATCTGTAGGAGTAGCTGATGGAAAAGTATACCCTGTTTCTATAATGTCCCATACTTCTGTACCCAAAGATTGAAGATAGGCAGTAACTCTTACCTTCCAATATACAAAGTTTGTCCCATCAAAAATTGCTGGCCTGATTGATGCTTCCCTCTCGTAGTTGCTCATGATGTTAGATCTTCCTTCAAGCGATCAAGCTTCTTCAGAAGGACCTGCTCTGATACCAATTGTTGGAAATAATACCGAGAGGGGGGGTGAATAAGTATTATCAAATTCTTTTCAATATATCTTCGTTATTTATACTTTGAATAATTCTTCAAATATTGATCATTACTTTGTATGTCAGTATCATAAAATAATAAGCAGGAACAAGAAAAGCAAATAGTCACACAAAAGAACACCAGATATAAGGTGGAAACCCAATGTGGGTGAAAACCACCTGCTGCAATATGTCTCTATCTTCTTTCAATTAGAAACTCCTTTTACAATGATTTTGTACTAGTGCAGTCCTTTACCAGTACGCAGGCTACAACCTGCAGAGAGCTACAACTCTCTCTCTCGTTTTCAAGTCTCTCCTGGAGGGGAGCTACAACCCCCTACTTCTTTTCTTTCAAGGACCACTTTTCATTAATTTTCAGACTGGATCCAAGAACATCAAATAAACATCAAGAACATGTGAATCAACCAATCTCCTTATACAAACAATCCAATGAGCCACCCAAACTTCTCAGAATGCTGTAAACAGAAAAACAACACCAGTAACCTAAACCCAGAACACAGCAGCAAATAGAAAACAGGCAGCCAACAAATATTTCAAAACAGGTCCGCAACTTCACCAATATACACCTGTGGATACCCGCACTTCACCTTTAGCTGCGCTGCGTATACCCGCACTGTGCCTTCTTCTGTACTGCGTACCCCGCACTGTGCCTTCAGCTGAGCTGCGTATACCCGCACTGTGCCTTCCTCTGATTAGGGCCAAATTAATAGTCCTCCAAGGTACCACAAACAGTCAGATCCACAGATCACTATTCCAGCCTTAAGATTTTGACCCATCAATAGAACTTATCCTTCTCCTTACGCTCAGGTTCCTTCTTCATTCAGATCCAGATCTGCACCATAACCCAATCACCGTATTCCAGATCTAGCACTTTATCAGATATTCAATAATTCAGAAGATGCTTTGCCAAATGATCTCCTTCCTCTTTTATAGCCTTAGTCCTTTCTCAATACCACGGTCCAAAACCATAGGATCAAAAAACTGTTGGACTAATACCATGAACCAACCATGAAAGTGCGTGAGATCAACACTTTTGGATGCAATACCATGGACCAAAACCATAGGATCAAAAACTGTCGGACTAATACCATGAACCAACCATGAAAGTGCGTGAGATCAACACTTTTGGATGCAATACCACGGACCAAAACCATAGAATCAAAAACTGTCGGACTAATACCATGAACCAACCATGAAAGTGCGTGAACTTTTCTCTTGCATGAAGGGAACTTTTCTCTGCATGAAAGTGCGTAAACTTTTCTCTACATGAAATAAACTTTTCTCTGCATAAAAGTGCGTGAACTTTTCTCTACATGAAATAAACTCTTCTCTGCATAAAAGTGCGTGAACTTTTCTCTACATGAAATAAACTTTTCTCTGCATAAAAGTGCGTGAACTTTTCTCTACATGGAATAAACTTTTCTCTGCATAAAAGTGCGTGAACTTTTCTCTACATGGAATAAACTTTTCTCTGCATAAAAGTGCGTGAACTTTTCTCTACATGGAATAAACTTTTCTCTGCATAAAAGTGCATGAACTTTTCTCTACATGAAGGAAACTTTGTTGCACTATAATTTATCAAATAAATTTGCTGCACTATAATTTATCATTTGTGTGATTTGCCATCAAGGACAACACTTGTCTCATAATGCCAACACGACCCTCCTCCGTTCATCTTCACCGCTCATCTTCATTGTTCATATCTACCATACAAAGCAACAAAAGAACTACAACTATAGTCAGACTCTGATATTAAGTTGAACGTTGAATGTTGTTAAGTTGAACATTGTTGGTATAACAATCATTTTACGAGAAAAATTTTGCAGCACCAATATTTTTCTCCACTGTACACATATTTTACAATGCATTCAATTATATCTATTATGGGACTAGTTCTCAATGGAAAGGAGAATTATCCTAAATGGTCACGGAAAATCCAACACACTCTCATTTTTAATGAGCTGTGGAAAGGAGTGTGTGTTGGAGAAGGAGACAAAGAGCCAGTCCATCCTACCTCAGACAAGGAGCTCGCCATTTGGGAAAATAAGAACAACAAAGCCTATGAATTGATTGCAGCATCAATAAGTGAAGAGGTGAGTCAACACATTTCGCCATTTTCAAATGCATTTGAAGCCTTGCAAAAGCTGAAGGAACTCTATGACTCACACTCTACACTTGAAGTTGTTCAACTCATGATTAAACTCTTCACCCTTGAATTACAAAATAATGATCCTCTTGCTCTTGCATCAAAAGTAAAATCTATAATGCATGATATCAAAGTCACTAATGTTGACCTGGATATTCCTCTGATAGCTTTTATCAAGGCACTTTATCCCACTTACTCAAATTATCTTGAGTCATTGCAAGCAAATGGAAACCTCAAAGATATTACCTTTGATTCCCTTGTGAAAAAATTTGCTGAAAGAGAGAAAGCTTTTGGGAAGAAGACAGCTCCTGAGTCTTCTGAAGAGGTTGTGTGCCTTGCTCATAGAGAAAAGAATCTTGCTCAAGATTCTTCCAGAGGAAGAGGAAGAAATTTTAGAGGTAGGGGGGCAGACGCTGTTAAGGACAAAAGTCAGATTTGCACTGCATACACTGCAAAAGAAATGGATCACATGATGCCTCCACATGCAAGTTACCTTGGGACAAAATTGAGTAGCAAAGAAACCAACCCAAAGGTAAAACTAATGACACAAACAAAGGTAAAGCACCTGAATACGCTCATTATGTTGTGGCACAATGTAATATTAGAGTAAATGAAGACTTATTTAATGCTTCACTTACTACTTCGAAAAATTATTAGTTGCTTGATTCAGGAGCAACTTGTGACATGACTCATAGAAAATATTTTTTTGAAGAATTTACTGACAATGTTTATGGAGTAGTATACTTTGCAGACCAATCAAAACTCAAGCCATCTGGGCTTGGCACAATCAGGCTTAAATTGCCTGGTCTTTCATACTTTCTTCTGCATCATGTTTTATATCTCCCACAACTGAGGAGAAACTTGTTTTCCTTAGTCCACATCCACCAGCAAGGTCACTCCATTCATATGTTTGATGTCAAGCTTGAGGTGAGAAAAGCATCTAACCACTCACTTGTCATGACATGGATAGAAGAAGAAAGGCTTCACAAGCTGCAGGGTACCTCTGCTTATACACAAAATTTCTCATATAATTCTCATTACGAAGAAGGTATAGTTCCATCAAGTCTATTATGGCATGCTAGATTTTGAAATTTGAACTATGACAACCTCCGCTTGTTGAAGAAAACTGGTGTTACTGGTTTGCCTACAATTCCTAGGAAGCTTAAGCAATGTGATGCTTGCATTCTAGGAAAGCATACCAAACATTCCTTTCATGATTCACACTCCAGAGCACATAGAAAACTTGAAATCATTCATTTAGATTTATGTGGTCCAATGCCTGTCTCTTCTACAAATGGAAATAAATATATGAAGACATTTATTTATGACTACACCAGAATTTATTGGGTTTATTTATCGAAGAACAAATCTGATGCTTTTCAAACATTCAAGAACTTTCATGCATGGATTGAAATGATGCACAATCTCATATTGGCTCCATTCGCACTGATAATGGAAAATAATACACTTCAAATGAATTTGAAAACTATCTTCGCCAACATGGGATCAAACATCAAACAACTGTGCCTTATAATCCCCAACAGAATGGAGTATCTGAAAGAATGAATAAGACAATCTTAAATATGTTACGCTCCATGATGTTCTTCAAAAATGTAAAAATGATGTTTTGGGCTAATGCAGTTCTATGTGATGTATATATAAAGAATAGATGTCCATCTAATTCTATCAGAAATAAGACTCCTTATGAAATGTGGTATGGGCACATTCCTTCCGTAAAGCATCTCAGGGTCTTTGGTTCCACCTGTTATGCCTTGATACAAAAGGTACATAGAAACAAAATTGGTGCAAGAAGTCGTAATTGTATCTTCCTAGGGTATTCAAACACCTCCAAAGCATACCGTCTCTATGATGAAGTCAACAAAAGGTTTGTTGTATCTAGAGATGTAATCTTTCATGAATCATCCAAAACTGACAATGTTGTTAAATGGAAACTTGATCACTTGGATAGATTCACAAATGCAAAATCATTTCAATAATTTGATAATTAGATTCCACATCTTGAAGGGGGGATTCCTATACTAGATCAACCTGTGGAATATTCTTCTGAAGCACTCTCTCCCCTACATGAAACTCCAAAAATGGATGTTACTTTGAGTGATGTGATTGACAGAATTGGGAGACTCAATCTTGATTCAGTCCCAACTCAATCAATGGACCAGCCTGGACCATCTGAGAAAGGTCCCCTAAAGTGGTTGACAAAGACACTTGAAAGTGTTCATCCTAATGAGGTTTGAAAGATAGGAACTAGAAATTCAAACCGGAAAAATGGAGGTGGTGTAGATGACTCTGATTCACCTGTTGATATGGATGTTTCTTATGATTGTGAATTGAATTTGTCTATAGATTTTGAACCAACTTCCTTCAAAGAAGCTGCTTCTCATGATGAATGGAAAGAAGTGATACAAAAGGAGTATGATTCCCTGATAAAGAATGGCACTTGGAAGCTAGTTGATCCTCCATTGGGAACCAAACCAATTGACTCCAAGTGGGTCTAAAAGAACAAGTATAAAGCTGATGGCTCACTTGACAAGCACAAATCTAGGCTTGTGGCAAAAGGTTTTGCACAGAAGGAAGGGGTTTATTATGAGGAGACTTTTGCCCCCACAGCAAAATGGGCTACCATCCAAACACTCTTTTCCCTAGCAGCTCAGAATGGTTGGAAAGTCCATCAAATGGATGTAAAAACTGCTTTCTCGAATGGAGATCTAAAAGAAAATGTTTTTATGTCCCAGCCTGAAGGATTTGTTGTGAAAGGACATGAACATAAAGTATGCAAACTCGTCAAATCCTTGTATGGCCTCAAACAAGCATCGTGAGCTTTGTATGAAAAGGTAACTGAGCATCTTCTGAAACTCAATTTCAAACATTATGATCTTGATGATGCAACTTTTCTTTTCAAGAAGGTTGGAAAAATAGTTTTATATCTTGTTGTATACATAGATGATATTTTGATAATAGGGAACAATGAAAACTACATTGCATCCATAAAGAAGGAAGTGAAGAAAGGTTTTGAAATGACTGATTTGGACTATGTTCATTACTATCTTGGTATTGAAGTAACTCAACATCTGAAGTCCATATTCCTTTCTCAAAAGAAGTACATTGGAGATCTGTTGAATAGGTTTGGCATGAATGAATGCAATCCTATGACTACTCCAATGGAACAAAACTTAAAGCTCACATCCATTGAAGGAAAAGAATTTGAGGATGCAACAAAGTATAGAAAGCTTGTAGGAAGTCTCAACTACCTAACTTTTACCAGACCAGACATTTCGTTTGCTATTGGAATCCTCTCTAGATTTATGCAAAAGCCTTGTGAGGGACATTGGTCTGCTACAAAAAGAGTTCTAAAGTACTTAAAGGGAACTCAAGACTTTGGAATCAAGTATACACAGGTGGGCAACTTCAGCTTGATTGGATACTCTGATTCAGACTTCGGTGGAGACAAAGAAACTAAGGTATCTACTTCAGGTTATGCTATGAGTCTTGGATCAGGAGTTGTCTCCTGGAGATCACGCAAATAATCAGTTCCATCAGATTCCACAATTGAGGCAAAATATGTCGTAGCAGCTGAGGCAACATAAGAAATTGTGTAGCTCAGGAAAATTCTTGAATATTTGCAAGTAAAACAAATGCAATCGACTCCACTCATGATTGATAATACCTTTGCAATAAATTTTGCTAAGAACCCAAAGTTCCAAGATCGAACAAAGCACATCAATACTAAATATCATTTTATTCGACATCATGTTGAGGCCAAAACAATCCATCTCCACCATTGTTCCACTAATGAGCAAATTGCAGACATCTTCACCAAAGCACTTGGAAGAGAAAAGTTTGAAAGATTCAAAATGATGCTTGGATTCACCAACATCCCTTCAGATTAAGGGGGGGAATGTTGACACCTAATCATAGGGATTGGGTGAACAGCTGTAATTAATGTAAATAAATAATAGAGAAGATAGAGAGTCATCGGGAGATCAACAGAACAGTCACTCCCTCTTGTATATAATGATGAACAACCTGAATGAATAATATATAGAGTTCTGAATTGAGGAGTTACCTATTGGTCTAACATAACCCAACATCTTTGTGACCCATTTTTGCTGCTCTTCTAAAGATAATCTTTGTTCTAAAAATTATTCAAGATTATAATGATCCGTTTTTACCTTGAAGTGTCTTCCCATTAGGTAAGGTCACCATTTATTAAGTGCATGTAGTATTGCCAACATTTCCTTCTCATAAACAATGCCAACTCCATTTCTTGAGGCATCACATTCCACAATAAAGGTTTTGTAAAGTCTAGAGTAGCTAAGACCGGTGCTTGTCACATTGTCTCTTTAACATGTTCAAAGGCCTTTATTGCTTCTAGATTCCAAGAAAATGGATCTTTCTTTAGTAATGTTGTTAAAGGTGCTGCTATTCTCCCATAATTCTTAGCAAACTTGTGATAATACCCTGTCAACCCGAGAAATCCTCGCAGATGCTTTATGGATGTGGGGATTTCCCATTCCTTAATGGATTTAATTTTGCTAGGGTCTACCTTAACACCTTCATGAGATACAATATGACCCAGATATTCCACCTCTTGTGCTCCAAAGAAACATTTGTAGGTTTTTGCATATAATTGTTTCTCCTCCAATAGTTTGAGCACCCTGTCAACATGTTGAACATGATCCTTCCAAGACTTTTTGTAGATTAGTATATCATCAAAAAATACTAACACAAATTTTCTAAGGGTGGGTTTGAAAATGGAATTCATCAAACCTTGAAATGTAGAAGGTGCATTGGTAAGACCAAAAGGCATGACCAAAATTTCATAATGACCCTCATGATTTCTAAATGTTTCTTTTGGAATTTCTTAAGTCTTCATTCTGATTTGATGATATCCAGAAAAAAGATCCAACTTAGTGAAGTAAATTTCTCTATGTAATTCATCCAATAATTCATCAATGACAGGAATGGGAAATTTATATTTAATAGTGAGCTTGTTGAGTTCCCTATAATCTGAACACATGCGCCATGATCCATCCTTCTTGTGCACCTATACCACTAGAGCAGAGAAAGAAATTTGACTAGGTTGAATTATACCAGCCTCTAGCATTTCTGCAACCATACGTTCAATTTAAGTCTTTTGGGAATATGGATATTTGTAAGGCCTGATGTTTGGAGGAACACTTCTTGGAATCAAATGAATAGCATGATCATGAACATGAATAGGTCGGAGGTCTTTGGTAGTCTCAAATACCTGGGAATGATTGTCCAAAACTTTTTGGATATCTAGAGAAATAGATAATTTCGATGTGGGAACCGCTAGTGAACATAATTGTGTAATTATGCCCCATTATTCTTTCTTTAGAAGCTTTTTCATGGTGTTAGAGTTGATCATCTTTCCCAGTTTCCCTGTGATACCCCTTAATTCAACTTCCTTTCCTTCGCAAAAAAAATTCAAGAAAAGTTCTTGAAAATGAAAAGCTATCTTACCCAAAGATTGTAGCCATTAGACTCTTGGTACAACATCAGCACCACCCATTGGAATGGAAAGCATTGAATTATTCAATACATATTCTCCCATGGATAGCTTGATATTATGGCACTTTCCAGAGCAATTTATGGTTCCTCCATTTGAAACCATTACTTGACACTCTGGTGTTAGATATAGGAAGTAATTCAATTCCTTGGCTATCTTACAATGAATAAAATTATGGGTACTACCCAAATCAATCAACACTATTACTTTTTTCTTCTTGATATGTCCTTCTATCTTAAGAGTTTGAGGAGTGGTAACTCAAGCCAATTCATTACAAGATATCGTCAGATTCATTTCTTCTTTCTCTAGGGTTAGTTCCTGGTGTATATCCTCTTCTTTTGATGTTTCTTGTTCCTTTTCTCCCTCCTCTTTGCAATCTATGTAAAATAATTTCTTCCCAGCACACTTATGAACTTTAGTGTATTTTCTATCACGATTGTAACAAAGCTCTTTTGCTATTTTTTCTTCCAATTGTTGAGGTGTCAACCTTGTAGGTTGTGGAAGGCTAGAAGCAGCAATACTTCCATCTTTGTAGTTGTGAGTGGTAGACTTCCTTGTTGCCATAATTTTGCTTTCAATTTTTCTTGCCAACCTGAATTCCTTCTCCAATGAATCAGGTTCCCAAAGGCGAACCTCATGTTGGATGTTATCCTTTAAAGTCCCTATGAACACATTAATCCTATGCTCCTATGGAATATCTTTTACTCTTATATTCAATTTTTGGAAGTCCTCAATGTGCTCCACCATTGTACCCTTTTGTTTGAGATTCATAAATTGGCTAAAGAAGGTGTTGCTTTTTGTATCTTCATAATGTGCTATCATTTCCTCCATAAAAACTAATAAAGTGACAATTTGTTTACGAGAGAAAAGCCTTTGATACCATACAAAATGATTGGTTTCCAAATATAAAGTTGCAACGGGTACCTTTTGTGTGTTTTGCACGTTATGGAGATCGAAATGTTGTTCCATTTGTAGTATCCATGTTACAGGATCCTTGTCATCAAAATTCCCCTTAATGATCTTTGGAACATGGTGGGTCTTCAATCCAATGTTATATTCTATGAAATCATGATTAACATTTCTTTTGTTCTCATCATGAGTTTCCTCTACTACCTTTTCACCATTAGGAAGCAATTCTTGTAGCAACTTTGCCAAGCCCCCTTTCAAACCTTCCATGTCTTTCTTCAAATCTTCAATGTTTACTTCTAAATCATCCATCTTAGTTTCCACGTCATCCATCTTAGCTTCCATACCATTCATCTTAGCTTCCACACCATTCATATTAGCTTCCATGCCTTTTTTTAAACCATCCATCTTAGCTTCTGTTACTTTTTGTGAGAGTGAAATTTGTTGCACTTCGTCTCGTAATTTTGATATATCATGGTGCATTTCTTCCTATTCTTTATGAGTCATGCTAGATATTTCAAGTTTCTTACTAGGTGTTTCCATTTTATTTCTTCGGGGCATCAATTAATGATAATTATGCTTCACTGTAGCCTTTGAATCACTTCAAACTAATTTTTCAAACCAAACTTATGCAAATTTTTAAAAATACTACACACATTTTTTCGCTTTGTAGGAGCTCGATATTGAATCTATTGTATCTCTGTAATTTCAGATCTACAGGGTCTAAAATTTCATTTTGTGATATGCCTTTGCATCATCTTTCCAACACCACAAGTCTGATCAAGATTGGATTCTCCAAGAAAGATTTATGTCAAATCTCCCATGATGACTTGATTATAGACTGGTTCAGTAGAGCAAACTTGTATGAAGTTCCATGTGTCACTGTTTTGACCTTCGGCCCTAAAAACGATATCCAACCAACTATAGTTTGTGCGCTTTTTGTCAAATTTTTAAAAAATTTGAATCCTATGTTTAGAGAGAAAGTTATGATGATTTTCCCAAGGTCACTGGTTTGAGATGGACTTCGGGAGCTTGCAAAAACCTTAACTTTCTCAGATCATATCTCTGAAAATATAGCAAGCCAAGATCTGAAATTCACCCACAACATTTATCCTGATTTCTTCTCATTTGGGGTTTTTTTAGCTTCTAAAGCTTCGTAGAAAAAAATTTACAGCGAAAATTCCACGATGACCTTTTTGAAGAAGTGAAACCCTAGAATCCAAATCCTTTGATACCAAATTTTATGCAACCAACTCACAAAATAGAAGAAAAGAGAGATCAAGTACTTCAAAATCAGCCTCTTTGAGGGGTCAACCTCCTTTACATTACACAAATGAACAATTATTGGATGATTCAAATGAAAAAACCTCCTTTCTATATATAGGAGTTTAACGGGTCACAATATAATGAGAGTCGACATGACAATAGTAATGTAAGGGCACAACAATAATAATAGTGGGCTTCTATGGGGCACAATAATGACAATATGGGGACAACATGGGCACAACGATAACAATAAGGGGCCACTATGACAATAATAATAAGGGAACACACAAGTATTATAGGGACCTAACAACATCAATCCAATTTTGGCACATCATATGCTCCACATGTCCCATCACACTACGAATAAGGTAGCAATCAGGTGGCATGAACACAGTACCTATTGTTGGAAGTTAAGGTATTTTTTTGATTGTTTGTGATCAGATTAGTTATGGTGAAGAGAATGTGTTGGAGATACAATATTTCGTTGATGTGCTCATTGTATGTTGTGAGTCTAGTGTGAAAATGAGATGAAACAAAGCTCATTGTTTTTTCGTATGCATATGATTTGGGCCATAGTTTGAAAATAGATGAAATGAGGTTTATGAGATGTGTTGAAGGCTGGGGGTTTTAGTGAGCAAGTGGTAACTTGCATATTTAGGGTGTAGTGGCTTCCTTCAAGTAGTGGATTGATAACTTAGGAGTGGTGGCTTCCATCCAATGGTGGTTGAATAGTCCAGTGGTGGTTAGGTGAGACTTATTGGGAGTAGTGGCTTCCAGCAAGTGGATCCCTACATTGTCGAGGCAGTGGTGACTTCCTACCATTGATGGCCTGCAAAGTTCATAGAAGTTGTCTGGATTGAGTAGCAGCTCATATTATTAGTAAGTTGTGGCTCTCACACTAGTGGTGTCCAATGAATTAGATGTAAAATCATTTTTACATAATAGAAGAGACAACGACAATGACTATCTGTCAACAATGGTTTTTACCCTTGTGGTTTCCACCTTACATATGGTGTCCTTGCATGATGTGCTTATCGATGTGTTGTGATGGTTTAAGGTTTATGCATTGTTGATCTCATGGTTATATGCTCATCTTTTTTGTTGGTTATACACATGCTAACTTCTACTAATACATTGTGATGTGCTGCTAATTTCATGCATGATTCAACAGTTGAAAATAAAAGAGGTTAAAATTGGTATAACTTGGTCATAAGTTACAATACTGATTCACCATCCCCTTTGGGTAGTGCTCAAGGTTTCAAACAGACTGGTCAAAAATTTCTTGTGGTTGCTACATACAGTATTTGAAATCGTCCACCTCTCCATGTGCCTTTATTTTTTTGTTGGAATATGGAAGTATTCTTTACATTCCTCCTTAAAAAGCAAGATAGACGTGGCATGTGAATTATTTCTTCTAGCAAGATATTTTTTATGACATTTCTTCTTGCAGAATTAACATACCATTAAGTACCAATAGTTGGAAATGTTATGTCTCAAGGTTCTTCTCTATCTCTACCATCCCTAAGCTAAATAACTTTTGAACTCTATATTTCTATTCCTAGTATTTAAAATGGATACATGGCTTATGTTTTCTATGTAACCTGTACTGAGGATTGATTATTTGGCTTCTTTCTCTATGTCGCCTACAATTAAGAAGCCATATGATAGTGCAATGGAAAATGAATTACTTCTTAATGTATCAATCAATGTTAGGTCTTTAAGTGCTCTATACCAATATACCTTCTATTTTTTCACAAGCATTGGTTTTATGATCTTAATATTCTATTGAGAAAAGAATAACCATCAAACTATAAATGAGCTAGAATGTTATTTGGATTTTTTTCTATGTTTATCTATTTCTAAGAACTTAAACAAAGAATCAAAAAAGAAGTCCCAAAGAACACATCAAAGACCATAGATATGGCTAGCAGCCAGTGGAATTAGTGGGAATTCAAACATATTTTAACATATAAAGGATAGCTAAATCAACCATGTTCCACTAAAGAATTGAAGCAAAATATTCCCCACAACTAGAATACATTTTTCAGGTCACTGTTCTTCAATAATATGCTTTCAATACCTTAAGAGAGCACGTGCCATATAGAGGAATGACTTTTCAAAGTTCTTATTTCTATGAACATTAACTTTCTTGGATTTCACTAACCTATTTCTAAATCAACCTTGTTTCCATAAAGAACATCAAGAATTTTTTCACACACTTGCAAAGATCTCTTTGTTGAATTTAAGACATTCTCGTAATCCAAGTAAAAGAGGTAACACCAAATATGGTGACTCGACACTACCCATGAATATGGTAACCATACCTCAAACACCAAAATTCTCTTTCCCAATTACTTTATAACAACAAGTCTCCTTCTAGGAGGACAAAGTGGTTGACACAATGGAATGTTGTCCCCTCCATTTAGTTTCAAATCCCATAGGGGTCATCTTTAGCCCTTTTAATATTATGTATAAAATAAAAATAAAAATAAATAAACTACAATAATAAACTCATGTTTCTTGAAAAAAAATACATTATAAGATGTGAGTTACAAAAATACTTTAATCTAATTAGTATGATAATATCAATAAAAACGAACAACATTATGAACAATGCAATTTTATCTCTAAACTATGTGGTAAGATGATTCACATGAATATATAAATAGTGTTGTAACATCAATAAAGGCAAACACCATTATGAACGGTGCAACTTTATCTAGAATGAAAATAAATGTACATAGATATTTGACTATGGAATAGCAATAAAAAGAAAGCAATTATAAAACACAATGTTTGGAGTCATATAGTACAATATTTGCCTTCATTTCAACCAATACAAGGCTATTGGAACCGTTTTTTAAACAAGAAAATAACAAATGAATCACAGAGGTAAATTGGCATTTATGAATGGTTTGTTATTTTTTTTCTCCTGACATTTTGGTTTAAACAATGTATTTTGAGACTAAATTAGAAAAGTCAACAACCAATATCCTAAACTTGAAAAAAATCATCAATCAAACATATCCATTTCAAAGTTAAACTTGTCTCAACACAGTGATTCTTACTTTCATAGCATAATAAGGAAAATTCAAGTGTTAAACGCTATAGATTATTAAAAGAAAATCTTCGGGTTTAGTATTTAAGTAATTCGGCATCAAAATTTATGGTGATTAATTAATTCAGGACTACGGATCGGGTGTTTTTGTTCTTCTATTTGTTTCTAAGGCAGCGTGATTCACATAATCTTAATTAACACAGTTGATTAAAGACGAAATTGACTTATAAAGGATAAAAAGCTGATGCGGTTTTACCGAAATACCAATTGAAATATTTACAGGTTTATTTTATATGCGAACAACTCTCACAACAGTCTTTTGGCTGCCCAATTTTGATGTCAGTTCCCATAACGATTTAGTTTATTTTGAAATGTAATGTCTTCAAAGATATTAGAGGTGGAACTATTTTGATGTCACTTCTCATATAGTTTTAGTTTATTTTGGAATGAGATGTTTATAGGAATATGTTAGTATTGGTTTTTTTTAAGAATTGTGTTTCAAAAAAAATTAGTAGAAAATTAAGCTTGCTCAGAATTATTTTGAATAAGAAAAAGATTAAATTACAAAAAAAACTAAAAAAACCAAAAAACTTAATAATCTCATAAACAATTTTTAATGTCGTAAACCTTAAAATATCATTTCATTACTAATTATGATCATCGTTGTTTAGATATTTTTGAGCTGCTTTCAGCAGAGTCCATTTCCTTGGGTCCACTGGAATCTACAGATAAACAGGCCGAGCTCGAACCTAAATCTCCGTATTCAATTTCGATTTCCGAAATTAGGGAGTCCTTATCCTTCTCGAGTTTGATAGCCTCTTTGAGCTTTGCCACTACCTCATCTACGCTCGGCCTAGAGGATGGTTCGGGCTGAACACACCGGATCGCTAATTTGGCAACGCCAATGATGGAGTTGATGTCGTAATTTCTACCCAACCTCTTGTCTATGATTTCCTCCATTTTTGCAGGATTTTCGTCCATCTCCACATACGGTGTCACCTATAATTAATACAATAATTATTATTATTGTTGGTCTATAGAAGAAAATTTACCGGAAAAACCATAATCAGAATTTGATGTTAAATACGTTGTTGCGAATTTTAATCAGTGGCATTCAATGGGATCGCTTACCCATCGAATAAGGTTCAGTTGGTCTCCAGGTAATTTTACATTTATTGGCCGTCTACCGCAGATGATCTCCAGCAAAACAACTCCAAAACTATATACATCGCTCTTCTCCGTCAACATGTGAGTGCTAAAATACCTGTGAAAGCATCCCGTTGAAAAATAAATTAAGTAACTCAAACAAAAATGAATTAGCAATTACTCGGAATATTGCAAAAGTTGTATGTGTCAAATACGCTGGATCCAGGTATCCTAAGGTTCCTTTCACTGAAGTAATAACATAAGAAGCCTCCCCATCAATTGTCATTCTTGAAAGGCCGAAATCAGCGAGTTTTCCATTGAAATTCCTGTCTAGAAGAATGTTGGCCGTCTTGATATCCCTGTGAATTATCTTTGGAGTGCAACCTATATGGAGGTATTCCAGTCCTTCAAAAAGAAATTGCAGGTGGATGAGATCAGAAATATATTAATAAATAATGAGAACGAATTTTTATATCAGGAAAAATTTATAATGAAATTACTTAAGAAGGAAAAGAGTTACCCTGAGCTGCATCTGAAGCTATTTGGAGCCTGGTTTTCCAATTTAGTTGAGAATGTTCTGCAATAGGACCTGGAAGGAAAAAATAAAAGGCAAATAAGTTTATCTACTTCGGCTATTTAATATTAGTATACACCAATTAGCAAATTAAATTGTCGATATTTTGGCTATTTCATATATGATATACGCCAACTTATTCTAACATGTCTCTGGTCAACATATTTACCATATAGGCGATCCCTTAAGGACCCTCCAGACATGTGCTCGTAGACAAGCATAAGTTCTCTTGATTCAATGCAGTATCCTAGCAATGACACCAAGTTCTTATGGTGGACTCTAGAGAAAAGCTCAACCTGATCATCAAGTGAAACGTCGCATAATTTTTACTACCGATAAATAATTTGTATTTTTGGTTAATACAAATGAGAGTAGATCGGGTCCAAAAATCGAACCATATTATATTCTAATTTACCTCATTAAGGAACTCCTGAACTCCTTGTTTGGAGACGATGGAGAGCACTTTGACCGCTATATCTTCTCCTTGCTCCAATCTACCAAAGAAAACCGATCCAAAACCCCCTTGACCAATCTTGTGACTGAAGTTTTGTGTGGCTGCCGTCATCTCTTCTAGAGTAAATGCGCGGGACTTTGTTGTACTGGGCACTATAACCATGGACTTACCTGCACTTTATCCATCGAAGTTGAATTAGATTTACTATGGGTCAAATCCTTATCCTTAAAGTAGATTTCTTATACTACAAACAAATTTATTCATCACCTTATAATTAAATAATAATAATAGATAAGATCACCTACTACCATGGGTCATATAAACAATCGTAAAATCAAGGGGTTCCTGACCTTGGTCAACGACATGTTTGGATTCCTTTTCCAACCTGCTCGCTTTTTTCTTCTTGTATTTCTTGCCATCCACGGCAATAATCACTATTAAACATAAAAC
Source organism: Pinus tabuliformis (assembly GCA_031772625.1). NCBI lineage: Eukaryota > Viridiplantae > Streptophyta > Pinopsida > Pinales > Pinaceae > Pinus > Pinus tabuliformis. Next base: position 569,898,817 of record CM062810.1, read on the forward strand.
GATGACAAGGGTTCCACTTATTGTTATCCCGAGGATAAGCCTCAGTTTGTCCTTGTTTGGCTTTGACGGCTTACGTAGGAGGGGGTTCCCGGAGTATCTGCAACACATCAAACGAACGACAATTGATGCAACTCGATTCAGATTCATTTCTCTTCACAGCATTCGTTTCATAACTAGTCTGAACCAGAAAATCATATAATGCGAATCCGTGAGTGAACAAAACGAATGCAAGCCATAACAAATACATTACGTGAGATTCAATGAAGGCATGTCGTAAAGTTGCGGAGGAATTACGCCACTGAAGTTATTGTTGTCTATAAACCTGTCAAGTTATTGAGCTTTATAAACCCGTGCCATAACATTAAATATTACTATATTTTTGTTAAAAGAACGAGAAAGGGGCGTACAATTCTGTCAGGTTCTTGAATTCAGAGAGCCAATCTGGAATGGTACCGGTCAGATTGTTGTTTTGTAGATGTCTGCACAATAAGTAAATTGAATGGATGCCTTACTAAAATAATAATCAATCTTGGTTTTATAAAAAGCAAAGGTACGGTTTATGTTGAGAAGAATATACTTACAGTCTCTCCAACATGGTTAAACTGGATAAATTGGGCAATTGTCCTGTCAGATAGTTGTTTTCTAGTGACCTGATAATGTGATCAAAACGAATGGATGAGTGCGGGCGCTTCCCATGTGATATTTAAAAACCAACTATGTTTCCTTCATAAGCCATTCGCCACTAATGGTTGCAGGTCATCAAGAAAACATCTAAACGAAAACCGGTGTCCAAAAAGTTGGACTTTGGAGAAAATTCAAAATAATCAATTTTTATTGTTTTCTTTCTAGGATACAGAAATCTAGGTTGTTGATACACACACAGAAGAGTAGAATTCTACTTACACGTTAACTAATGCGGTCAAATGTGCAATATTCTGAGGTATCGATCCTGTAAGATTCCTGCTAGACAAATTACTGGCAACAAAGAAAACTATTAAGTTTCTGCAATTTCAACTAAAGGTAGCACAACGTAAAACTTAGAATTCAGCTTACATTTCAGAAATCCTCATAGACGAACCGCTTTTATCACACCTAATTCCGTCCCACTCGATAACATGGCAAGGATTGGAAATCCATTCTTTTATATCAAACATGCTTTTGATAGCGTCGAGAGCTTCAACTGCAGCTTTAAACTCTACTTGGTGAGGCCTAAAGGCTAATACCAACGGTAGATTTAATATCTACTTGTCTAGGCCTTATATCAGCAATTTCAATATGTCGAGTTTTGTAAGGAGCGGGCACTTACTATCTTGCGGTCCGTATCAACGATCAAGAAATACTCAAAAGCGTTGATTATTAGGGGAAGAGCTGAGTGAGGAGCCTGGTGCAGTTCCAAAGAGTAACTTGTACTGTTCTGTAGTGGTATTGGTACTTGTACCTCTATGGCAGAATAATTTTGCAGAATAATCACGGAGTTGGAAAAAATTTTCCCATTTATGCTAAGGTCAAAGGATATAGTTTCTGTTCTATGAACTCTCAATATATCGGCAAAATATAATAAGAGTAATGACTCCTGAGCTAATGATTTGCTGCTTTCTAATATCTCCATAGGTAATGTTAATTCTATGGTGTTGCTATTGGCAACGGTTACTAACGCCGTCTGCATCACAATACTTGGAGGAAGATCGGGGGTCTTGTTTGTTGAAATGCTTTCGTTTGAATTTACAACTGGATATCCTCCATTAATGTATTTTTCTCGAACGGCCACAGCATTGGGTTCCCAGAAACGGTCGAATACGTCTTGTGGGTACCTGCACAATAAAAAAAGTATCAAAGACGCCCGACTGTGGTCCATCAAGTATTGAGCTTGTTCGTTTATGAAACTTACAGTTCCTTCGGCTTACCTGACCAACGACTTCCCACCAACATCACATCTTAATTGTAAACTCATTATTGTCCCTGGCTTAGCCCATCGATACATGCCATCTTGGAGGACCCTCAATTCGATAGCAGAGATGAAGGGATCATATCTCTCGGAGGTTCTGATCAAACAAATGTACAGCACACTGCCAGAACTAACCACGATTGTTTCATCACGAACTCGATGGGTATTCTTGATCGTTCTGTTTCTCACGGTCAACAGACTGAGTGTCTCAATAGAGTATCGAATGGTTTGGGTGTACGCACCGTAATTTCCAGCTGCAAACCATAGTCTCAAGAGGTAGCGCATATCGGTTTTCACAGGCAAATGATAACAAGACTTGTTCAGAGGCTTTGGGAAGAATCGTAGATTTTGCAGGTAAGATGGAAAGGTTGCGTTGTGTGTGTCCTTTATCTGACCAACTTCTATGAATTGGTTATCAGTCACCCATGTTCTATTGTGTTCAGTGTGATTCGTTTTCCCTCCACAATCGACACTCAGAAATTCACCTACGTCAAACCATATATTTTCCAATAAGGCATACACACTATAAACTATCGATGAGCAATGAGAAAAAAAAAGCGAGATTTCCTAGAATGATTCGAAAATTAGGAAAACTCAGCAATCCTCCGAAGGAGGGTCGACATGAATTGTTCATAGAGGTAGAATTAATCACCTGGTAAAGCAATAGTAGCCAGTAAATGAAACAAGAAGCTGGCAGCCACCAAGCCTGCCCATTTACCACAACCCATTTTTGACAGGTTTGCACCAATTTTTTTTAAAGGGACTCCATATTTTAACATGGAAGACAGGCATCGGAAGCAGGATACAGAAAGGTGCAGATTAGTAACTCGGAAGCATTTGAAATGAAATCCGATATCGGTTCTCCAGAAGAGTGTCGGGACGGACGGTGCATGGGTGCCTGTGTCTTTTTGGTTTTAGTGTGGCATCCATTGAACTAATTAAAAAAAAATATGATTGGCCTATAAGAAATTTCCTCATCGACATTATTACTAGTGTTAGAGTTTTAATTGGAGTCGTCTAATGAGGCTGCCGTAGGAATTGCGGAGAGGTCAAAAGTAGTTGGAATTTATATCTATATATATTTTCGAATTAGGTTTTTGTGGCTAGAAATAGTTTTATTACTATTCAAAAACATTGCTATATTTGAAAAATTCGAAAAATTAAGTTTGATAGCTATAATTTAAATTTATAAAAAAAATTATCCGCTTATATTCAAATATAATTATAATTTCAATAATTGTCAGCAAAAACAATCTGATTAGATTAAGACTTTTTAATTATTATGTGTTTTGCAAATTTTTTATTAAAATTAGCTCAAATAAATTTTAATAATAAAACTTTCTATTAAAATTAACTAAAATCAATTTTAGTAATAATTTTTTTATTTAAAATATATATATTTTTAATGTATAAATACATTTAATATTCTGAAAAAATTAATAATAAACACAACTGAATATAGTTTTTATTTTCACCAAAATTTAGACAAATTCTATCTATTAAAATATATATATATATATATGCTCAACAACTCCGCCCAGGAGTGTAACTTTAAACCTTACTGTGGGCCAATCATTGAATGGAAAGTCGGATTCTGTCGGACAGTCTTACTCGTGTATCTTCTTGTCTTTGCGTGACCAATAATTTCTCTGACATCGACGCATATTTGTTTGATTCCATAAAATACAGAGTGTACAAAATATGGGTTGATTATTCACCTACTTTTTAAACTAAATGTTGTCTGCTATAAAGATGTTTTCTAGAATATGGGCCGATTATAAAGATACTTTTTAAAATAAATGTTCCGTGTTATAAAGATGGTTTCTACCATGAATGTGGACCTCATATAGAGCACGAAACACGAAATATCAAATTTACCATGTGTGAAGCGCACATTTAATGCAGCTCATTTGTTCTTTTAGGTAGTTATTTTAAGTTTTAATTAAATTTAAGAAGGTTAGGAAATTTGGGAAAGTTAGTTAACAGTGATGATAAGTTTCACTAAAAAATTATTAAAGGAAGAAAATTAAGGTTTATATAACCTGAGTAATAAATATATTAAAGTTTAAAGATATTTAAAATCACTCAGAGATGAATAAGAAAGGAAATCAAAAAATAACACACTCAAATATATGTTTGTTTGATTTATTTGTTCAAGGTTATATGATAATAAAGATCCAAAACGGTTAAGAATAGCTATGTTAATCTTAGCTCACACATACATCATGACTACTAAATTTAGCTTTCTCAAAAATAATTTGAACTAATAGTTAACTGGACTCAATGGCTTTAGTTAGCATGAGAGTTAATCTTAGCTCACCCACACATGACTGACTTCTAAATTTAGCTTTCTCAAAAATAATTTGAACTAATAGTTAACTGGACTCAATGGCTTCAGTTAGCATGAGAGATTATTCTCTAACACTTCGGCTGAATTTCAACCACTAATGTGTGTTTGTGTAAGTCTTAGGCTTACAATAATTGAAATCAAGTCAAAAACTTGTTTTACTTCTTCATGTTGCATGTTGTCCTCAGCTTCGTGGTGTACAAGTTTTTTCTTACATTTGCTCCAAACTCTATATTTTGCATATATTTTCTTGTTTTGTAGCTTCAACTTTACTTTGTTCTTCTCCTTCAATATGTCCTTGTCTTCTTTATCCAATTCCTTTTGTGCATCTACATATAGCTCAATTGTTGCTAGTTAACCTTTTTGTCAAGCCCTGTAAGTTAAAAAAAACATCCTTATTTGTTTTCATCTCTTCCCCTATTGCAAGTGATTCAACAACTTTAATGGTTGTCCTTATCTTTATGGTTTCATCATCTAATGTTAATATGGTAGTTTTTCCATAAACATTTTCTCTTTATTATACTTAGGCATTACAAGTCACTTTTCAAGAAAACTAACTCAAGTTCATAATCAATTTCAACATTCACTAATAAGTTCTTTCCCCTATTATTGTTGCTGCAAATGTGGTTTAAATTTTATCCTTGACACATATATTTGTATACTCAATGTCACTCCTTTTACCATGTTTATGCATTGTATCTTGTACAAAATTATTATTTTCTTCTACAATTTCTTCAACTAGCTTCACTATATTACATATGATAATTGTAGTGTCCACATCTTATTTATGTTCTTCTTCTCTAACATGGTTTTCCATAATGTCTCCAATTATTTCTAGAATATAAAAATCTTCTGCAATTTCTTCAACAAATTTCTCTTTGACAATTGTAGACTCTTGGCATGTATATCTTCCTCTTCTTTGGCGGACTCTTCTACAACTTCTCATGTTACTTCGATTACAACAAGCACTTCATTAACAATTGCAATCCCTTGTGGCTCATTTCAATGTTGATCAATGTTGCTCCCCCTTTCATTTTATGTCGTCTCTAGAATGCTTCAAGCTTCTCGAGATGTCATTGATGCAACAATCTTATGAATAATGCTATCATTCAAACCTTGTCAACTGAGAGATGATGATGTTTCATCACCCTTCCTATTAGTTATGAGTTGATCTCTTTGGTATTTTGTTATACCATCATAGGCTTCTTGATTTGGGGGTTCCTCAAACCCATCCAATACAATATCCCATAATTCATCCATTTATAATCTGGTTCTCATCTTAATGGCCTAAAATTTATAATCTTTACAAGTAAAAATAGGAGGAAGATAAATACTTCTAAAATCCATGTTATGCATCTAAATCACCAAAAAACTATTAAAAAAACATTTTCTTAAAGAAAATAAAACTTTTTTTTTCTTCTCTTTTATTTTTCTTCAACTTCCAATACTTTTTTTCCTTTTATTTCTTATATATTTTCTTCTTTTTTTCCAATAATCCTTAATCACTTTTTTTTTGTAATTAAACTTTACTTTCCATATATATATATTCATTCTAATAAACATTTACTTTTAAAGCGCTTATGAAAAGCTAATCTGAGGAAAAATCCACTAACTATAAAAATCTTCACTAACAAATTAATAACCTGCTCATTACTTCATGAACTATGTTTTCGTGACTTAAGCTATTTCTAGTCGTTCATCCGTTGGTTTAACATGCACTTCTTTCCCAAGTGTACTTCCAACTGTGACTCTCTTAGTTGGCCAGCTTATCAACGAGCTACGACTTTAGTTCTGTGACAATTGACAGCTTCGGAAAAATGGACAGTAACAAACCTTGAACGAGCACTCTTTACATTGCTTTGTTAGGACAGGAGAGTAACTCCATGAATGAATTATGTTTTTCATTAGGAGAAAACATGGATATATACAAGGAGAGGGAGACTATTCAAATTCCTCTTTAATATCTCTTCATCTTCCACTTTCCTTTATTTTGATATTCTCAATATTTACATGAATTTTCCTAATCTCAAATATTAGGTGTCAACATCCCGCCCCGCCCCCCTTAATCTGAAGGGATGTTGGTGAGTCCAAGCATCATTCTGAATCTTTCAAATTTTTGTCTTCCAAGCGCTTTGGTGAAGATGTCTACAATCTACTCATTTATGGAATAATGTGGTAGATGGATCGTCTTGGCCTCAACATGATGTCAAATCAAATGATACTTTGCATTAATGTGCTTGGTTCAGTCATGGAACTTTGGGCCCTTAGTCAGCTTTATTGAATAAATGTTGTCAATCAGAAGAGTAGTTAAATGCAATTGTTTCTCCTGCAAATCTTCCATAATCTTCCTAAGCCACACAATTTCTTTCGTTTCTTTAGTTACTACCACATATTCTTCCTTAGTTGTGGAATTTACAGGAACTAATTGTTTGTGTAACCTCTAGAGGACAACTCCTCATTTAAGACTCATAACATAACCTGAAGTAGCTACTCTAGTTTCTTTATCTCCTTCAAAAATTGAATTAGATTATCCAATCAAGTTTAAGTAATCCACCTATGTATACTTGAGCCCAAAGTCTTTATTTCCCTTCAAGTACTTTGGAAATCTTTTTGCAGCAGGCCAATCACCCTCACATGGATTTTGAATAAACATGGAGAGGATTCCAAAAACAAATGAAATGTCTATTTTGGTAGTAGTGAGGTAGTTGAGACTTCCTATGATTTTTTTATACTTTTTTGCATCCTCAAATTCTTTTCCTTCAGTGGATGTGAGCTTTAAATTTTTTTCCATTGGAGTAATCAAAGGACTGCACTCAACCATGCCAAACTAGTTCAACAGATCTTTAATGTACTTCATTTGAGAGAGGAATATAAACTTCAAATGTTGGGTTACTTCAATACTAAGATAGTAGTGAACATGTCCCAAATCTGTCATTTCAAAACCTTTCCTCTATTGTTTCTTTACGGATGAAATGCAATTCTCATTATTCCTTTTCATTAGAAGATCATCTACATATACCAAAAGATATGCAATTCTTTTTCCAACTTTCTTGACAAACAAAGTTGCATCATCAAGATCATAATGTTTGAAATTGAGTTTCAGAAGATTCTCAGTAAATTTCTCGTACCAAGCTCACGGTTGTTGTTTGAGGCCATACAAGGATTGAAAATCTTGCATACTTTGTGTTCCCGACCCTTCACAATGAATTCTTCTGGTTGGGACATAAAAACATTATCTTTCATATCTTCATTGAAGAAAGAAGTTTTTACATCTGTTTGATGGAATTTCTAACCATTATAAGATACTAAGGCAAAGAGAGTTCAGATGGTAGCCCATTTTTTTGCAGGTACAAAAGTCTCATCATAATCAACCCCTTCCTTTTATGCAAAAACTTTTTCCACATGCCTAACTTTATGCTTGTTGAGTGAGCCATCTGCTTTATACATGTTCTTAAAGACCCACTTGTAGCTTATTGGTTTGGTTCCTAATGGAGGATCAACTAGCTTCCAGGTGCCATTCTTTATCAAAGCATCATATTCTTTCAAAATTTCTTATTTCCATTCATCATGAAAAGAGAATTCTTTAAAGGAAGTTGTTTAAAATCTATAAACAAATTTATTTCACAATCATAAGAAACATCCATATCAAGAGGTGAATCAAGATCATCTACATCACCTCCATTATGTCTAGTTGATTTTCTTGTTCCCGTGTTTCCAACCTCATTGGGATGAACACTTTCAAGTGTATTTGTGAGCCATTTTGAAGGACCTTTTGGAGATGGCCTAGGTTGCTCAGTAGACCGAGATGGGGCTAAATCAAGATTTATCCTCCCAATTCTCTCAATCACATCACTCAAAATGCCTTCTTGATCAGTGGCTAGAGCTTCATGAGTGATCCAAGTGGATGTTGGTGGCCACCCACCTATCCCATTTGGACCCCACAACTGTCTCTTGCAGTTTTTTAGTTTTCGTAATTGTAGCACAGTTTACTATTTTTAGCACTTTTTCGGGTCCTAAACTTCCGGAGCCGTTTTGAGGCCCTAAACGACGTTTTTGGGGAAATCTGGGAGCAACATGGGTCCATAGGCCGATGTTGCTCTTCCCAAAGTGATATTCCTCAGATAGATATTTTTAACTAGCTATTGTACGCGTCAAACAGAGATCGGGTGCAAAAGTTACAACCCCAGGAAATTGATGTACCAATTTACCCAAACGAGGCCCACAATTTGGTGTTTCATCTTCTAGGGTTAGATTTTGGGACGTTAAGGGTTTTCCATTGTTTCTCAAAAATAAATAGACCTTTGAGCCTCATTGTAACATAGTTCAGAGGCATGTAGCCACCACATCTCTTCTTAGAGATAAGCTACCATCGCCCTAGCTATTTATTTCCATTTTCTATTTGTAAGCATATCTCAGTATTTTACATTAATGAAATGAAGTATTATTTTCGCTACATCTTTGTGTTTATGGTTATCTCTGTAATTTTTTGCATTCCTGTTTAAATCCAGATCAGTGGTATCAGAGCGATCTGCTTTTTCTCTATTTTTCTTTGCATGTCCCCAACAAGGTTGGGATATAAGGAGTTAGGGATTGAACTGGTCGAACCTTTGCAAGACCATCCTCGCAAATCCCGACAGCCTCCCATGGTGGATGAGAAGAAAGACAAGGGGGCAGGAGATCCTATCAAAATCTTGCTCGAAGAAGCACTTGAGCGACAAAGGAATGCGATGATGGATAGCTTTGCGTAGATACTTCAGCGGCTACCTAGAGGCGATGCATCGGCTTCCAACAACTACTCTGGAAACGCCACACCATTTAAGGTACAAGTGAATTTTGAAATCCCCATCTTCGAGGGTCAAATAGACGCAGATGCTGTAGATAAATGGTTAAATTTGCTAGATGGGTATTTTTTTGTTCATGAATTTTTGAGTCGGGAAAAGATTGTTTTCGCTCTTCTCAAAGTAGCCCCCCACATCAAGGACTGGTGGGAAACCTACTGCGAGTAGAAGGATGAAAGCACGGGCTCACTATTTTCAGCCGCACCCACTTGGGATTCATTCTATGATGTTGTCAAGGAGCAGTACTACCCTGTCAATAGCTATGAGAAAAAATACATCAAATGGACCACACTGTGGCAGGGAAGGGACCAATATGTGCTAGAGTTCACAAACATTTTTCATACCCTTTGCACACAATTGGGTATCAAGGACTCTGAGCTACATTTGGTACTCAAATATCGCGGCTGCCTACCCAGATACATCCAGGAAGAGATGGAGTTCCTGAACATATCCTCGCTTGGCACAGCATACCGATACACTCTCAAAATCGAGCAAAAGTTCAAACAAAAGAAGCAAGACTTTAGATCTACAAATTCGAAGACTAAAGGACAAAGCCAAGGTGGGGTGACCCAAGATAACCCGTCGAAGGCGCAAGAAAATAACAACACAACAAAGTCGAAGAAGGACAGAGGAATGTGGTGTGAGTTCCACAAGAGTCCCACTCATAACACAAGTGAGTGTCAGACCAAGCAGTCGTTGGTGGCCGAGTTGAAGGCTTTAGAATCATATGCATGTTCCAACCCTGAGTCAGAACCCGACAAGGGGAATGGAAAAGGGAAGTAGATCATTGATGCAGATCCCAGTGCCACTGTTGCCACTACCAAGATCCAGAAAAATGAGCCTGAAGATCCAAAGGAGGGGGAGCGTCTTTTCCACTCACAGATGTGGGGAAGGGTTCACTGCTACAATTCATTGTCGATAGTGGCAGCCAAAAGAACCTCATTTCAGTAGAGGTCGTGAAGCGGTTGGGCCTACCGACTACACCACACCTGCAGTCGTACAGTATTGGGTGGGTTCATGAAGGACGAGATCTCAAAGTTCACCAGTAGTGTCGCCTTCCCTACAGCATCAAGCCATTCACAGACGAGGTATTGTGTGATGTTACACCTCTGGATGTTTGTGATGTATTATTAGGTCAGCCATACTTATGTTGGCGACATGTTGTGTATGAGTCAAGGCCTTACGCTGTCATTATTTCTTTGGATAATTCATTATATAGGATACCGAAGGTAGCCCCACCTACCGCCACCTCTTTGATCACTGCTAAGAAAGACAGCAAGCTCATCTCACAGGCTAGGATATTTATTTTCTGTCTGGTTCACTCCCAAAGTAAGGGGAAGATCGTTGCTACATCCATGACCCCCGCAAAGGGTTCCTCCATTCAACAACAGCAGAAAAGGGATATAGTCATGACAGAACACCGGAACAACTTCTCCTCACCCACAGGGGTACCACATAAGTTTCAGGTGGGCAACAAAGTTTGGTTACATTTGCAGAAAGAACGACTTACAAGAGCCCATCAGAATCTTAGACCACTCCGACATGGTCCTTCCAGCAGTACCAAGGCAGTGGGGAACAATCCTTTAGACCACAACATTCCTCCATTCCTTCGCCTGCACCAAGTGTTCAATGTTGACCGCCCTCGACCATGCTTCCCACCATTACTAAACACATCCAAGATTGCAGAACAACTCACCAAGGACCAAGTTCAACTAATGGAGGAACTCAACGCAATGGGGACCATTGCTTCCTAAGGGGGGAGGAATGATCTAGGTGGACGTTGGTGGCCACCCACCTATCCCATTTGGAACCCCACAACTATCTCTTTCAGTTTTTCAGTTTCTGTAATTGTAGCACAGTTTACTATTTTTAGCAGTTTTTCGGGTCCTGAACTTCTGGAGTTGTTTTAAGGCCCTAAATAATGTTTTTTTTGGAAATCTGGGAGAAACATGGGTCCACTAATTGATGTTGCTCTTCCAAAAGTGATAGTTCTCGGACAGATCTTTCTAACGAGCTATTATACGTGTCAAATGGAGACAGGGTACCAAAGTTACGACCCCAGGAAATTGATGTACCAATTTACCCAAACGGGGCCCACAATTTGGTGTTTCATCTTCTAGGGTAGGTTTTGGGATGTTAAGGGTTTTTCATTGTTTCTCAACCATAAATAGGCCTTCGAGCCTCATTGTAACATAGTTCAGAGGCATGTAGCCACCACATCTCTTCTCAGAGATAAGCTACCATCACCCTAGCTGTTTATTTCCATTTTCTATTTGTAAGCATATCTCAATATTTTACATTAATGAAATGAAGTATTATTTCCAATGCATCTTTGTGTTTATGGTTATCTCTGTAATTTGTTGCGTTCCTATTTAAATCCGAATCAATGAGGGGGAGAGAGTGCTTGTTCCAAGATATTTTACTTCATTGATGTATTCAAAATTGCATGTAAAAAGAGCATGAAAACCACATGTCTATATTCCTTAAATAAGAGGAAAAATCAAAGGCAAACATAAAGTTAAGGAACACATAAAACTTTATACCAGAGTTCCTCCAATGTGGACTATGTTTCGAGGCCCTGCTCAAAGTGGGGAGGACTCTTAATTCATTAGCAACAAATTCAAATGAATACATAACAAAAATACACCTTATAAATCCAAATCTTGGGACGACCTGAAAATGGGTTGCTTGAATCTGAAAATTATCTACACCAACATATTCTAGGAAAAAAATCATGAAATTTGAATATAAATACAACCTCTTTCTATCATGGTTAAATTTGGGCTCCCTTGGAATATTTTAGATTCCTCACAAGATTCTCTTATGAAGGTGGGTAGTAAATCAAATTCTATGATAAAGAAAGAGACTGCACCATCAAACTCCTGACGATCGATTGAGATGAGTATACACTTGGCATATTTATGACACTGTCAAAATATGGCCCCCAAGGAATATTTTAGATTCCCCACGATTGTGTTGCAAGAATATACCCTTAGAATTTAGATATTCTCCTAAAATATTCTACAAAATATTCTATAGATATTTCACCTCTTAAATCGTGCCTAGGTGGAACCCCTCTAGTCTTGGTCTTTGTTCTCATGATTATGCTTTTGGTCCTCCTCCCCATCACATGGCAGAAGTTGGTTTTATATATAACTTTGGGGCATTAATGTCAAAGCCAACCCCGCTAGCATCTGGGCTAACACTCATTTTTTGGGTCATTGGGTTGTTGGACATTCAAGGGTCGACCGCCACCCCTTATGGGACTTCACAACAAAGCATCGATGCTTTTTGTTTTGTTTTGTTTTTTAATATGGTAATGGTATGGTATTTTAATTTTTTTTATTTTGTGTGATGAGGCCGCCCAGCTGGTCAGGCAGGTTTGATCCCCACCAGCCCCCATATTAAATGGTGGTTCATTTGTTGGGTCCACTAATGACATCCCACCCATATTTGAAATATATATGTTTTAATATATAGTCAGTGATTGGTGGGGTTGGTGGTCCGCCAACCAAATTTTGTTTTTTAATTAATAATATAAAATATTGCATCAAATTTTGCTCGACTCACGGGAAAAATTAAACAACCAAAAATTTGGTCATTTCTAGCCACTAATAAGTGCCAAATTGTCACTCAGTTAGTGGCCACCAATTTTAGTGAATTCCACCAAATTTAGTTGGATTGCCAAATTTAGCTAGTGACAACAGTACTTCTCCATTTAACTTGAACTTTGACTGTGAATAACTTTCACATATGAGGTCGGATTTGAGTCTTGTCTGCACCATTGGACTCAGGATAAACTCTTCGTTCTGGTTCTAGTTTCAAAGAAATATGAAGACTTCAATTTTTGAGCCTCTTAAGAGCCACCTGGATCATTCCTTCCTACTCAAGAGCTTTTCGTCATCCAAAAGCATAAACATGACTGCAACTTTGATCTGCACAATAGATTCCTCTGACTCAACACCTTACTTTTCCTTCACCTTTGGTCTTTGGAACTTGGAATGATGAAGCTGACACCTATATCATATGCAAACCCCTAATTTCTAATACATTTTCAATTACAAGACCAATAATGACCCAAGAAAAACCCATACTTGCCAAGATTTTATAACACAATCATGGTCAAGTTTACATCAAAATCATAATAGAGTTCATATCCCAAGCTATCAACTAAAAGGTCAAAAATATCACCATGTTGCATTCATAAGTGATGGAAAACACTTCACCACTTTTACAGACATTTCACAACATGTGATTTACAAGTGTGGCCATGATCAAAAAATGTTTTGATGTCACCATCTCTCACTCATCCGTAGGAATTTACAGGGTAAGTTCCTCAAACAGAACACCAAAAGGACACCGCTCACAACCAGATCGCAAATCAATACACCAGTATTTTGACGTGGTTAAAACCCTCAAAGAGGGAAACAGTCCACGGCCTGAGCCAACGCGGCCACTTCAGGCAATTTATTAATAAAAGAATGAAAATTTACATATGTTTCTCGCATGCACGGATTACCCTACAAATGACCCTCCATGCGCTTTAAATAGAATTCATGGACCAATCGGGTGTCAAGCCACGGATCAAGTGTCGGTAATACCGAGGAGAGAATGAACCGTCGGATCACTACATATTGTGACCGTCGGATTGTAAGTTACAAAATGTACAACGGTAAAGAAACACACTTTACCTAACTCTACACTAGACCAAGTTGTACTTAACTATTTCCTATGTGTCGGAATATCCTAACATCCCCCCTTAAGAACAACTTGGGATAGGATTGAAGGATTTACAAATATGACACAATAGGAGAAGGAAGGAGGCACTAGAGCCTATCCCCCCTTAGTGACAACTTCCTGAACTCCAACCAGAAATCGAAGTTTAGTGAACTTCGCCTCTATGAGAGCCTCTGTAAAGATGTCTACCACTTGATCATCTGTTGAACAATATTGCACTTCAAGAACATGGTCATGAATGAGCTTTCTGATGAAGTGCATGTACAGTTCAATGTGTTTGCTGCGCTGATGTTGGACTGGATCTTTGGATAGCTGAATGGCACTTTGATTATCACACTAAAGTGTAGTCGGATGCTGCTGCTGAAAGCCAAACTCTGACAGGATCTGACGAAGCCACAAGGCTTCCTTACTAGCTTCTACGGCACCACGATACTCTGCTTCTGCTGATGAAAGAGAAATGGCATCTTGTTTCTTACAAGCCCATGTAATAGGTCCTGAACCAAGAGTGAACACATAACCGGCAGTAGACTTCCGATCATCAGGGTCACCAGCCCAATCGGAATCAGTGAAACCAACCAATAGAGGAGTTGCTTCGGCACTGTAATGAATCCCAAAAACTTTATTGATTTGTTTCATTGCTTCATCAGGAGTATCAATTTCTGCAATATGGAATCTAAGATCTGGAGAAATAGACATCCCTATCAATCCACGTGCTTGATCTTGCCTATTTTCCCATTTAGCAGCCTTATCTTCATCCTTCGGTTTCTTTTCTTAGCCTGAGGCTATTCTGTAGAGACCTTTACTTCTAAGTAAATCCTCAATGTAAACCAACCATTGGAAGTAGTTGGTGCTGTCAAGGGTAACTTGGTATTGACTTTCCATTTCAATGGAAACTGAAGCTAAAGATGATGAAAATAAGTGTTCCAATGGATAGATCTCGAAAAATTAGGCTGGTTTAAAAAAAACAGCTCTGAAAACGGCTTCCGGATGAAGAAGTTATGGCTTTTTGAAAAAACGTTGTTGAAGTTGCCGACGAAGTGCGGGAATGTGCGGAAATGAAAAAGTCCGCCCCCACAAAATGGAGATTTGAACCCAAGACCTCTACTCTCTTAAAATAGCTTTGAACCAATTGATCTATACAAAAAATTTGAGAGAGAAAGAGAGAGAGAGAGGGGGGGGGGGGGGGGGTGCTTTGGGTTGCGTGCTTGCTTTGAGAAAGCTCGTTTTCCCTACAAAACAAAAACACAAAACCCAACACGGACATGCAAATAAAACAAACCTTACGGCTCGAAGTTAGCTTTAGCCGAAAAACTAAATATTTTCAAAAATGAACCTTGCGGCTCAAAGTTAGCTTTAGCTGAAAAAACTAAATATTTTTCTCAATGTTTCTGATTTTCCGAGATCACACTAAGGTGCAGGGAAAAGAGCATACGCATGAGAAAAATCCTTCCTTTCTGTTTCTGATTTGCCCAGATCGCATAGAGTCGCAGGGAAAAGAGCATACGAATAAATGAAAGGTATAGATCCGGTTAAAAAAAAGCTAAATAAACCGAAACCGAAATAAGCAGAGAGAAAATAACAGTAAACTGCAAATAAACACTGTATACCTCCAGATCTTAAAAATGACGCAGCTAGGGCTACCGGAAACCTTTTCGCGTGAAACGAAAGGGGTTCCTCACTGGAACAGATGCTCCCAACACAACAGAGCAGTCCTCTCGGCCCGAAAGCAGCCAGAAACAGCAGATCTAGGAAACAGCAGTCGGATGCAGTTCTACCGGCTTCAGATTTGGATCACCAACGGACGCGACCCTCAAATAGCTCTGATACCATGTAGGAATTTACAGGGTAAGTTCCTCAGACAGAACACCAAAAGGACACCGCTCATAACCAAATCGCAGATCAATACACCAGTATTTTGACGTGGTTAAAACCGTCAAAGAGGGAAACAGTCCACGGCCTGAGCCAACGCGGCCACTTCAGGCAATTTATTAATAAAAGAATGAAAATTTACATATGTTTCTCTCATGCACGGATTACCCTACAAATGACCCTCCATGCGCTTTAAATAGAATTCATGGACCAATCGGGTGTCAAGCCACGGATCAAGTGTCGGTAATACCGAGGAGAGAATGAACCGTCGGATCACTACATATTATGACCGTCGGATTGTAAGTTACAAAATATACAACGGTAAAGAAACACACTTTACCTAACTCTATACCTAACTCTACACTAGACCAAGTTGTACTTAACTATTTCCTATGTGTCGGAATATCCTAACATCATCAAGGTGAATAGGTCTTCTTCCTATAGTTGATTCTCTACTTCACTAACTCGTTCCTGTATAGGTGCTTTATGGTCATGGGGCTCCCAGACTATGGCTCTTTGATGTCCACTCTTGTTGCAATGACTACAATGGTTCTTTCTCCTCTATACTTTCTTCTCCTTCTTTGAACGACTATTTCTAGTGTGTCTCTAGTGAGGAGAACTTTTGTTAGCTCTTCTTATAGAATACTCACTATCACTGGAATTTTATGATGTGCTCTCAACATTTTTCATTTATTGATCACTAGTTGTCTTGGAGCATTCTCCAACCTCCTTTATGACACAACCAAGTCTTGCATAGCAAGGCAATTCCTCCACTTTGATGGGATTCACAATTCCCTCAGGTTATGAATCTAAAGTGGGCGATCATGGTTTTTCATGTTGCAACTTGGCTTGTAATTGATGTTGCAAAATTTGTTTCTCCTCCTCTGCTTCTTATAGGATTCTCCTCATTTCAACATTCTCTACTTGAATTCTTTGGTTGATCTCCTCAAGTTCTTGGAGCCATGCAATATTTGGTTCTTTTCTTATATTTGGCTCAACTTCTGCTGAAATCTTCATCTCATTGCCTAAATTAGAACCTAATTCAATAGGTCCATCACCTATAATCCCAAGAGTTGTGATCTTCACCGCATCACCTAAATCAAATCCGATGTCAATTGGTCGAACACTTACAAATCTAACATTTTTCACCTTCAACTCATCCTCTAAATTAGATTCTTAGTCTTGTTGCATGGTGGATACCTTCTCTTTTTTCTCTTTTCTTCCATTCTTCTTTGGCTTCAATTCCGGATGTCGTTTCCAACAATGCTCCTCATCATGCTCTTCTTTCTCACAATGAGTACAAGAGTGGTTCGCCTCATTTTTCCTTGTTGTCACTTGCTTCTTTGCATAGTTTCCATGTTCATGCTTTCCGCTACTTTCAAGGTGAATGGATTTCACACTAGCCGAGTCAAGAGTAGTGGGTTCAAGCAATAATAAACAATGTCAAAGATAATTATGTAAAGAACCAATATACTTCATCAAAGTACCAGGTGAATATAAAGGAATGCCTAATGGTAAAGTTTTTTTTCTAAATTACTATGAAACTTTAAACATCTTGACCTTTGCCTTTTTTTAAATGTTGCCATTCTATCATGGATTTATACCAATATTATAATGGATAAAATTATCCTTTTAGAGAAGAAAGAAATTTAGACCAGGAAGAAAGGAGCTTACCCACATTGTTACTTACTTTCTGAAGTTTGTTCTCCCATCATGTGAGAGTAGCGCCTCCCAGTTGAGGAGATTCTAACTAGATCTTAGTATTTCTCCTTCAATTAGCTAAATACGAAAATACACTTCAATCTATCTGATTCAAGTATTCAAATTTTCTACATTGGACTCTCTATTAAACACGAGAAAATAAAGCTCTACATCCAACTTGATAAAAAGGATTTTTATGAGTTTTTCTATTGTTATAATGACATGAAGATGAAGAAGAGGTGGAGAATTCACTAACATGTTCTCTTGTTGGTTCTTTTATCTTCTCCTTCTTTACCATTGTCTTCTCGTGTTCTGCAAATAATTTGTCCACTTTGTCAAGCATGTTGTAAAAAGATTTATGAAAAGCTTGCTCTTCCTTCATATGAGCATCATGATCTACCATTTTCCTTCTTCGTGTTGCCTGCCCTGCTTTTGGATCAAAGGAATTAAGTTTACCTTCACCCTTTTGGAACTTGTTTCTCATTATCATTCACACTTGCAATTCACATCAGCCAAAGACCCGCTCTAATACCAAAATTGATCCAGTATCTTTTACTTCATTTATGTATTCAAAGTTGCATGTAAAAAAGGCATGAAAATAACATGTGCATACACTTTAAAGAATAGTAAAATCAAAGGAAACCATAAACACAAGTAACATGAAAAACTTGATAACGGAGTTCATCCAATGTGGACTATGTCCCTGGGCCCTACTCAATGTGGGGAGGCCTCTTCATTCATTAGCGGAAAAATCAAATGAATACATGGAAAAAATACACCTTATACCTCCAAATCTGGGGATGGCCTAAATATGGGATGCTCATATCAAAAACCCCTCTGCACCATCATATTCCTGGTGAAAAATCATGAAATTTGAGCGTAAACACGACCCCTTTCTGTCACGGTCAAATCTAAGCTCCGAGGAATATTTTAGATTCCTCACAAGATTCTCTTCTCAAGGTAGGAGATAAATTGTCTACTCATATAAAGAAACAAACTACACCATCAAACTCCTAGCAAAAAATCGGTTTAGATGAGTATAAACTCGACATATTTCTGACACTGTCAAAATATGGCACCCATGGAATCTTTTAGATTCCTCAATATTCTACTACAGGTATATTCCCTTGGAATCTAGAATATTCTCTCTACAAAATATTCTTGAATATTTCACCTTAAAAATCATGCTTAGGTCATACCCCTCCAGTCTTGGTCTTCACGCTCCTGATTTTGCTTCCATTCCTCCTCCCCATTGCATGGAAAAAGTTGGTTTTATATATAACTTTGGGGTGTTAATGTCAACGCTGATCCCGCTGACATCTTAGCTAGCATTCATTGTTTGGGCCATTGGGTTGTTGGAGTTTCTAGGGTCGACCCCACCCCTAGTGGGACTTCACAACAAAGTGCTAGTGTTTTTTTTCTTAAATATGGTAATGATATAGTATTTTCATTTTTTTTTGTTTGATAGGGCCACTCATTGGGTGTTCCGACCAGTTAGATGGGCTTGTTCGATCCCCGCCAACCCCCATATTAAATGGTGGTTCATTTGGCAGGTCTGTCAATGGCAACCCACCCATATTTTAAATATATATTTTTGATATATAGTTAACAATAAGTGAGGTTGGTGGCCTTCCAATCAAATTTGTTTTTCATTTTCTATTTTTTAATTAACAATATACAACTCTCTACCAGATTTTTTTAGGGTCACCTAAAAAATTAAATAGGTGATAATTTGGTCATTTTCAACTACTGATAAGTCCCAATTTTCACTCTATTAGTGGCTACCAATTTAAGTGGATTATGCCAGATTTAGGAGGAACACCAAATTTATCAAGCCTCCAAATTTAGCTAGCAACAAAAGTATTGCTCCATTTGACTTGAACTTTGACTGCCAATAAATTGCAAATACAAGGGCAAATTTGAGTGTCATCTACTTGTTAGAATGAGGATGATGAGTTATTCACTCTGGTCCTAGTTTCTACAGAATCCAAAGACGTCAAGTGTTGAGCCTCTCTAGAGCCACCTGGATCAGTGCTTCAGAAGGAGATTCCACAGATTGATCCAGTATAGCAATCCCCCCTTCAAGATGTGGAATCTCATTATCAATCTCTTAGAAAGTTTTTGCATGCTTGATTCTGTCCAAACAATCAAGATGTTGCTCAGCAACATTGTTAGGCTTGGGAGATTCAAGAAATATCACATGTCTAGATATTATAAACTTTTTATTTACTTCATCATAGAGACAATATGTTTTGGAGGTATCTGAGTACTCCAAGAAGATACATTTGAGAATCCTTGCGTTGAATTTGTTTCTTTGTTCATTAGGTATGAAGGCATAACAGGTGGAACCAAAAACCCTAAGATGCCTCACCGAAGGAATGTGACCAAACCACATTTCATAGGGAGACTTGTTTTTCTAAGCATGAGATCGACACTTATTCTTTATATACACAGCACTTAGAACTACATCGACCCAAAACATCAGTGTAATGTTCTTGAAAAACATTGTTGAGCATACCATATTTAATATTGTCCTACTCATTCTTTCAGCTACTTTGTTCTATTGGGGACTATAAGGCATGGTTATTTGATGTTTGATCCCATGCTAGCGAAGATAGTTTTCAAATTCATTTGAAGTATATTATTTTCCATTATTAGTACAAATGGAGCCAATATGAGATTGTGTATTATTTTTTATCCATGCATCAAAGTTCTTGAATGCTTCAAAAGCTTCAGATTTGTTCTTCAACAAATAAACCCAACACATTCTGGTGTACTCATCAATAAATGTAATCACGTATTTATTACCATTTGTAGAAGGAACAAACACAGGGCCACACAAATCATAATGAATGAGATCAATATTTCTATGTGATGTGGAATGATAATCATGAAAAAAATGTTTGTTCTACTTTCCTAAGAGGCAAGCATCGCATTGGTTAAGTTTCCTAGGAATGTAGGAAAACCAGTAACACCATTTTTCTTCAACAAACGAAGGTTGTCATAGTTCAAATGTCCAAATCTAGCATGCCATAAAAAGCTTGATGGAAGTAAACGTTCATCATAATGAGAACTGTATGAAAAGTTTTGTGCATAAGCAGAGGTTCCTTGCAACTTCAAAAGTCTTTCTTCTTCTATGCTAGTCATGACAAGTGAGTTATATGATGCTTTTCTAACCTCAACCTTTCCATGAAATATGTGAATGGAGTGTCTTTGGTAGAGGATGTGAACCAAGGAAAACAAGCTTCTCCTCAACTCCGAGAGGTAAAGAACATCATGTAGAAGAAAGTTTGGAAAACTATGCAATTTGAACCTGATGATGCCAAGCCTTGATTGCTTGAGTTTTGACTTATCTACAAATTAGACTACTCCATCAACATTGTCAGTGAATTGTACAAATAAATCTCTTCTAAAAGTCATGTGGCAAGTTTCTCCTCAATCAAGCAACTAAGCATCTTTCCATGAAGTAAGTGAAGCACTAAATAAGTCTTCAACTACTCCAATGTTGCAATGTGCCACAACATAATGAGTGGACTTGGGTGCTTTCCCTTTCCCTTTATTTGATGGTTTTCCTTTCTATTCATCCCTTTCTTGTCTAATCCTATCCCATGAGATCTTACATGTGGAAGCATCATGACCATTTATGTTACACCTTATGCAATGAAGATCAGACCTTTCTCCTTGGAAATGCATTCATCCTTCCTTGTCCTCTTCGACCACCTCTTCCTTTAGAAGATTCTTGTCCCTGATTCTTCTCTTTTTGTGCAAGGCATACAACTACTTCAGGAGACTAAGCAACTGTCTTATTCTTCTCAATATTTTTTTCTCTTTGAACAAACTTGTCCACAAGATAGTCAAAATAAATCTTTGAAAGTTTGCCACTAGATTGTAACGACTCAAGGTAATGGGAATAAGTGTGACACATGCAGTTCCTTGACAAAAGATGTGAGAGGAACATCTATTTTAACACTAGTGGCTTCTATGTCATACATAATGGCTCTTATCTCAGAGGCTAAGGAAAGGGGATCATCATCCTGCAATTCTAAATTAAATTGTTTGATAATCAATTGAAGAGCTTCTAGCTCAGAGTGTGAGTCACATAATTCTTTCAGCTTCTTTAAAGCAAAAAAAACATTCGTAAAAGGAGTAATATGATGACTCATCTCTTCATTGACGAATGTTGCAATCAAGGCATAAGAATTAATGTTCTTGTTCTCCCATATGGCAAGCTCCTTTTCAAAATTAGGCTTTTGAGGAGGATTGTCTCTTTCTCCTTCACAAACCCCTTTCCATAACTCAGTAAAAATCAAGGTGTGATTTATCTTCCTGAAACACTCATGGTAGTTATCTTTTCCAAACAGAACCAATCCAATTATAGAGATAAGTGAATGCATCGTTGATTATTTTCTTTCAATAAAACAATCACAACCTTTTTTGATATCTTATATTTAAGTAGAGCACTGGTTTAATATGTAAATGGAAAAAACATCACTCTTTATTGTGCATATAAATAGTCACACCACCATATAATATATCACTACTCATATAATATATAATATGTGATATATATATCTTTTCTCTATTCATACTTTATGGTCTTCAAAAAAGACAGAATACATTTTCATATACTTATGGTCTTCACCATAGAATACACACTTTACATATGTGAGAACCTCACCGGACAATACGCACTAATATAATATGCCATTACATATAATATAACCATAAAAAGACTTCAATGAGTTGTAAGTGCCCAACACGATCTTCAAAACATTCAACAACCAATGCACATACCACACATATCTAAAAAAAAATCAACATTCACCATATATGGCAACTATTCAACACAACATCATCAACGCAACAAGAATTGCACTATACATACCACTGAAATGTAAATGAAACAACCTTGCACCAAAACGCATGAGTTGAACTGTTATGCATCATGAAGTGACACCACATACACAAATTGTAGGAGTTACCATCACACCATAAGCATTACACATTCTCCAACGTATTGCAAGAACTACCAAACTCAAACACACCAAGCATAATTCACAGCACAGTTCACGTAGAGAATGCACAATAAATTAATCAACAAACATTACAGGGACGATTGCAACACAAATACACCTTCCATTTTTTATTCTAGTTATTAATCAAACACAGTGCTCCAAAATTTGTAGAGATATTTCAATACTTTGTCCAAACACACAAAAACTATGGATAGAGGGATAATATGGCTAGAGTTACAACAGAAAGGGACTAATTTTAGGCATGTGCTATGATATCATGTTAGGTTGGGAGAGTAACTCCATGAATGAATTATGTTTTGCATTAAGAGAAAACATGGATATATACAAGGAGAGCGAGACTATTAGGTTTCATCTTCCAATGTCTCTCCATCTTCCAATTTCCTTTATTTGACTATTTACAATTTTCACATGAATTTTCTTAATCTCAAAGATTAGGTGCCAACGGTCTGTACACCAAACAAACTTGATTACGGTAGCTCAATATTGTGCATCAATTCATGCAGGCTTAAATTTGTAGATTGCTCCAAAGACAACCACTGCGCTGCACGACAGTTGTGGAAGCTTCTCAATATTTTGATGGTTTCTTCCAAACAAATGGGTTTTTAAACCCTCAATGAGTAGTGTTGATGCAACGACATTGTAGAACCATGACCAATCATGTTTTTCAATGATAATGATTATTGTTCAGATAAAAGATGTGCGAAAGGAACAATGCTAACTTCATTTCTCTCTGAGTAGCTTGGGAAAATATTTTTGCACACCTCAGATACTTTGCCTCTTTGAATTTTTTGCTCTCATATCAATTTGATAAAGGGATAGAGAAGGAAATCACAAAATAAGACACTCAAATGAGAGTTGTTTCTTAGTGGATTGCTTGATTCAATTGCTTAAATCTTACATGATTATAAAGACCTAAAATTGTGAAGAATAATCATGCTAATCTTAGATAACACACATGACTGACACATCACTGAGAAATCACTAAATTGGATGACTTACAAGGAAAATTATGTCGAAAGGCTTATTCTACAACCTAGTATGAGGGCAATTTGTGATTTTGTTAATGCTCAACGAGTTGACATGTGTCCCTTTAAAAAAAAAAAAAAGATCATCTGAAAAAAAACTCCGCTATAATAAAACACAACGTTTTGTGTGGGAAATGTTATAAAAATATTTCACTCTTTTACTCTCAACCATAAATAAAATATTTCAATATCCATGGGAAGTATGTAATTTTATATTAACTTTAGAGAGAGATAAAGTAAGATATAAACAAGATGTACAATTCTTACACCTCTTAACCATACTTCAAAACACATATCTTTTTTTAATATCTATACAGACTAATTTATTTCAAGATCAGTTTGGTATATGTATATAAGGAGAAAGAGAATTATATAAGTAAAAAAATCAATTAGTTCCTAATGCCCATGCTAAATAAAATATTTCAATCTTATATATATATAGAGAGAGATATAAAACATATGAAAAAAAAAATCTTAAGTTTAAAAAATTTAGTAAACTCAATATTTTATATTTTGGTATGTTTTCAAGTATATTTTTTTGTCAATTTTATATGAAATATACTAAAGATTGATTAGAATCGGAAATTTAAAGTAAATTCATCTCTACAATTCAACTGGCCAAATGATGAATATATATATATATATATATAACCATCCATTCATGTTGTAAATAAAAGAAACCAAATCTTTTAAGTTGCAAACTTTTTTTCATATCTTATGCACACTTCAAAATATTTAATCCCTATTAATACTTATTATAACTGTGAAAAAATATATTATATTTAATTTATTTTAAATTTCATTAATTCACTCTTATTATATAATAATTTTATATTCACTACAAATTGTATCTCACCATCCAAGAGTTTTAATAAGGTATAAAAAAGATATTCTAGTTTTAATAAGTTCTACAAAAGACATTGACCGATGCCACTAAAGCCTGGGACCATCCAAAAGTTTTAACAAGGTATACAAAAAAATAGTCTAGTTTTAAGAAGTTATACATAAAACATTGACCGATGCCACTAAAGCCTGGGACCATTCGTACCTTTGCATACAGACCTCATTTGAGAAGGCTGGCACCATTTGTACAATTTGAGATTTGCGGTGCATACAGACCTCATTTGAGATTTAATGACGGTGACAGCTTGACAGCTTTGTTGCTTGAATCGCGACATATCTTTTCTAATACGGCTGTAATACGAAAACGTCGAAGTTCACGTGCTTTAGCTCATAGTTCCACTCATTTTTTATTATAAAATTCAGGTATTTTTTAATAATTTAAATAAACACTTTTATTATAGAAATAATATATTTTTTAATAATTTAAATAAAGTGTTTATGAATAACCATCTCCTATCGTATAAAAACTATATATTTTTAATTATAAATTTAATATATTTTATAATAATTTAAATTAAATACTCATAAATAAATATTCATTATAAAAATATATATATATAAAATAAAATATTTATAGATAACAGCTTATTATTAAATATAGATTATTATTAAATAAAAATCTATAATATTAATTTAAATAAAAATCCAAAATAAAATGATCATGAATAACCATCCATTATCCAATAAAAATCCATTATATTAACTTAAATAAAGTGCTCATGAAATATCATTCATTATCAAATTTATTATATTAATTTAAATAAAGTGCTCATAGATTATCATCCATTATCAAATAAAAATTACGAGATTCTTTTGATGGTTGTACATAATATATTATGCCATTCTTTTCATGGTTGTATATAATATTATGAACGCTTGGTGTATTGGAAAACTACTTTATTCAGGGCTGATGTGCCATAATGGACTTCAATGTCTCAAATTTGTTTAAGATTAGTGCATGGTTGTGCACAGTTCGCTATGTTTTATTAGTGAGGTGTCATAATGGGTTTTAATGTTTCAAATTCATTTATAAATTAATTATTAAATATTTATTATGTTTGTAAATGTTGGAAAATAGTTATGTAGGTAATTTTGTTTTTGAAAAATTGATTGATGTATCAAATAGGTTATAAATATATTATATATAAAATAAAAATAATTTTATATTATTTAAATTAAATAATGTTTTTTAATAAAAAAAATGATTGTAATTTGATATTTAATAAATTATAATTTATATATATATATATAATTGATTAAGATTATATTTTGTGATAAATATTTAATATTTAATTGTAAAAGTATTTGTTTAATAAATATTTATTATTTAGTATATATTATTTTAAAATAAATTTAAATAATAATGATTCATATTTTGACCTATAAATAATAATCATTTCAAAACTTAATAAAAAATATTATATATATATATATATATATTTAAAATTGTAAAATATATTTAGTAGCTATAAATTTATAAAATGAGCATATAAAAGTTAAATATTTTTAATAAAAAAATTTTAAAATGAGCAAATATTTTGTATATATATATATATATATATATATATATATATATATTAATTATTTTAATTTTGTTATATTTAATCTGGGTAGCGGATACTCTCTACTATGTAAATTTTATTATATAAATTTTCGTTAAATTAGTGATTAAAAAAATTATACTTGTCCTTTAACAATTACTTAAATTAAGAGTAATAGTAATTGTACTCCAGTCAAAATTGCAAAGTTCCATGGAGCATAGTATGTTTAATGCAATATGCGAGATGGTTAATTAAAAGACATAATTTTTTGTCGGGGAAAGATTCATTGATTGGTATAGGGCTAAATGTGTAGCTCTTAAGGTGGGCAGGTAGAAACACAGAAGGGAGAAGATCCTAAACCTCCGCCATTGAACATTGAAGTGCCGCTGGGTGGGGAACAAACAGATAAGTATGGTGATTGGATTCGATAAAGCATAATTACATATATAATATATGCATGCATGATCCGCTAAAGCGTCTCTAATGGCTCTAATATGAAGCAGAATCTGCTGCTCAGCAAACATATATCAAATTACCGCTATCGAGTCATTACGTAATTACGTATATAAAAAATGACTGGAATCACATACAAGGACAAGGTTCAATTTACTTATTGAGTTGGGGGCTTATGGTCTAGCCTGCTTACGCATCCTTTGTGATTGATCGATTGATGGGTGCGTTAACACACTCCATCAAAAGGCCGCGCCACCATCAGCGATTTTGGGTGATCCATCGGCAAGGCCGCCATTGACTCGCCAATTCATATGGGTGAGGGCCGCCATCAGCATAAGCCGCTCACCCCACCATTCACCCACGCACCCCAATCCCAGGTGAAGAGCGAAAGCACTCAGCCGACCTAAGAAAGCCGCCATCAACTCGCCAATTCATATGGGTGAGGGCCGCCATCAGCGATAAGCCGCTCACCCCCACCATTTACCCACCCACCCCAATCCCCGGTGAGGAGCGAAAGCGCTCACCCGACCTAAGAAGGGCGAGGAGCGAAGCAGCGGGTAAGATTCTCACTAATCTGACCGGAAAGACCCGATCAACTTCTTGATCCGCAAGCAAGGAGCGGAGAGCAATTCTCTCGTGCTCATCAGTTCGTGGCTTTCGTATCTTGAAAATTTCAGGGTTTGAGCCATACACTTACATTGAAAAATTCAAATTCAAATGAAGTGTAACTATGAAATGTGAAGAAAGCCATCAGATATAATGTAATGCAACATCGTTTAACTATGAAGTGTGAGGAAGCTAATCAATATAATGTAATGCAACCTCTAGTCAAAATCCTTGACACAAAGGCTAACATGCATTACTAAAAATTACGTGTCAACGAGCACAAGAGAGTCGTCATCTTCTTGGTAGCAATTGATAGCTAAAATTGAAAACATAAGTTAGAGGTAAGCAAAACTTGAACGCTTAAATTAGCGCCAGACAAGCAATCTTTGTTGGAAAATTCTGTTTATTTCAAACACACATACAAAAAAAATATCACAGAGAACAACGCTCTGGTTTTATCCAGGATCTTTATTAAAAAAAGGATAAAAACTGTTACAGAATTTGTCTTCCTCAACTTAGAGGGATTTACAACAGGAACTTCAGTTCCAGAATCTGATTCCACTATCTCAGAAAATTTAAAAAAGGTTCAGCACTGCTGTGCGTTGCAGAGAAGAAAGAGTTCTTCTTGCTAATATTCTCCTTCGCTCTACACGTCTCTGTTCTTGCATTTTTTTTTTTTTTTTTTTTTTATATAATGAACAACATAAAATATCTTTACAATACGTGTTGCTTTTCCCCACTTCCGTGAAATAAAAAATAGTAAAATTTAAGATTTCACCTACATTTACCAACCCTAGTAAATATCATTAATTACACGCGTTAAAATATCTTGTTGGAATTCAATGCATGGGTTATCACACCATCGCATCGCAACAAGAGAGAGGATGTGCCACCGCCTCAATAACCTTTAAATCATGTGATCTGCGATATGCGATCGCATCGCAAATATCGCATCGCAGATAATCAAAGGACACGGTGAAGGTTGACAAGAAGGTGTGCGATATGCGATTTGCGATATGCGATCGCATCGCAAATATCGCATCGCAGATAATACAAGCATGCAACGAAGGGTGATGAGGGGAAGTGCGATATGCGATGGGATCGCATCACAGGAAAAAGTCTGTAGTTGAAATTACCATTCCAACACTCCCCCTTAATTTTAATTGTTGGGTTTTTTCTGCATACCCAAGCATTTCCTGAAATGATCAAAGTTTTTCTTTGACAATGGTTTTGTCAAGATATCAGCTAGCTGATCTTTTGTTCTGCAGTGCTGCAAAACAATTTCACCATTGTTAACCAATTCACGTATAAAGTGAAATTTGGTGTCTATGTGCTTTGTCCTTTTATGAAAAACAGAATTTTTAGACAATGCTATTGCTGAGCTATTGTCGCAGTAAATGGTTGTGCCATTTTCTTGTTCATGACACAAATCTCTGAGAACTCTTCTCAGCCACACTGCTTGGCATGCTGCTGGTGTTGTTGCCACATATTCTGCCTCTGCTGTTGATAATGCTACGACTGGTTGCTTCTTGGAAGCCCACGAGATGGCTCCCGAACCCATATGAAACACATATCCTGATGTGCTTTTCCTATCATCAACACTTCCAGCCCAATCACTGTCAGTGTAACCTGTCAACATGAAACTTTCAGAAGAGGAGTATAAAATACCAAACCCCTTCATTCCATTCACATACCTTAGAATCCTCTTGGCTGCCTACCAATGAGTCTCTTTCGGTATTTCCATAAATCTGGAGATTAAACTCACAGCGTGCATAATGTCCGGCCTAGTTGCAGTTAAGTACATAAGGCTGCCAACTATGCTCTTATACAATTTTGGATCAAAATCCTTGCTGCTGTCTTCTTTGGTCAATTTCAACCCTACTACAGTTGGAGTCACAGCTGCTTTGCTCTTCTGCATGTTAAATCTCTTCAACACTGCTTCTACATATTTATCTTGAGAAATGAAAACGCCATTTTCACTTTGGTCTACTTCAATTCCAAGAAAATATCTTAAGAAGCCCAAGTCAGTCATTTCAAATTCACTTTTCATGACTGCTTTAAAATCAGCAATGAGAGAAGCATCATTTCTTGTAAAAATCAAATCATCTACATATAGAACAACGATAAGAATCTTACCGTCATTCTGCTTTATGTAGAGTGTGGGTTCACCATCACACTTGTCAAACCCATTCTCAATCAGGTAAGCATCTATTCTGCTGTACCATGCTCTTGGAGCTTGCTTCAGCCCATAAAGAGCCTTTTTAAGTTTACAAACTTTATGCTCTTGGCCTTCAACTTCATAGCCCGGAGGTTGTTCAACATAAACCTCTTCTTTTAAAACTCCATTTAGGAATGCAGATTTAACATCCATCTGATAAATCTTCCATTTGTGTTGTGCTGCAATATACAACACTGTTATGACTGTTTCCATCCTTACTACTGGTGCAAAGGTTTCATCATAGTCTTTTCCTTGTTGCTGCTTGTAGCCTTTCACAACAAGTCTTGCTTTGTGCCTGTCAATCTTGCTTTCTGCATTTCTTTTGGTCTTATAGACCCACTTAACTCCAATGGCATCTTTGCCTTCAGGGAGGTCCACTAACTCCTATGTTTTACTCTTCTCAATTGCACCAATTTCTTCATTCATTGCTTCAATCCATTTATCTTCATTTACAGCATCTTCAAAATGGATTGGGTCATCAACATGACAATATAAAGTGAATAATGAATTCAGACCGGTATTGTTACTTACCTCTCCTTGTTCATAAATCTCATTCAAATTTCTGAATCTTGGTCTTCTTGGTGTGCTTGGAGTTCCATCCGAACTTGAGGGTATTTCTGATCCCTGTGGTGTGCTTTGAGAAGCACTTCCTTGACTTCTTAAGGTTGTTCGAATTCCAGATTGTGGTGTGGTTTGTTGTACTTGCTGTGGTGGAGGAGGAGCCACCAAGGAAGGATTATTTGCCGCTGTCCCTTCCTCTTCTTCTTCGTGAGAAACAATTGTCTTCACATTCACTGTCTTCTCTAAGCTTCCATCCCAAGCTTCATCTTCAATGAACTGCACATCTCTGCTTACTATCAATTTCTTGGTGGATGGATTATAGAGTTTGTATGCTTTTGACTCATCACAATAGCCAATAAAGACACACTTCTCCCCCTTACTGTCAAGCTTCTTCCTTAGCTGATCCGGTACATGTGCATATGCCACACAACCGAATACTCTCATGTGAGTGACAGTTTGCTTTTGACCACTCCATGCTTCTTCTGGTATTCTGTTCATGACAGCTTTAGTTGGGCATCTATTCAAGATGTAAACTGCGCAAGTGACAGCTTCTGCCCAATACTCATGCGGCAAGTGTTTTGCCTTTAGCATACTTCTGACCATGTCAAGAATGGTCCTATTCTTTCTTTCAGCAACACCGTTTTGCTGAGGTGTATACCTTGCGGTGAACTCCTTTCGTATGCCATTCTCTCTGCAAAAACGCAGAAAGTCTTGGGAGATGTACTCTCCTCCTCTATCTGTTCTGAGCACTTTGATATAATGCCCACACTGCTTCTCAACAAGAGTTTTGAAGTGGCGGAATTTCTCAAACACTTCACTCTTTTGTTTCAGCATATACACCCATGTCTTTCTGGTGTAATCATCAATGAAAGTTAAAACATATTTATTTCCGGAAAATGATGGTGTTTGCATCGGTCCACACACATCAGAATGAACAATTTCCAATGGTGCTTTTTCCCTTATACTCTTTCCTGCTGGAAAGCTTTCTTTGTGTTGCTTGCCCAAGATGCATCCTTCACAAAGGCTGTCTGGTTTTTCGATCAATGGTAATCTCTTTACCATTCCCTTTCTGTGCAACAGATTCAGGCCTCCGAAATTGAGATGTCCAAATCTCAAATGCCACAACCAATTCACATCTTTCAATTGTTCCTGAAAGACTTCTTGTGTTACAGCTGCAATAGTTCTGCCTTCCTTCAAATCTGCCCTGAGTTTGAGAGGAAACATTCTATCGCTGGTCATTTGCACCTGTGCAATGATCTTCTTACTTGGAGGTATGTCTCTGATTGTACACAAATCATCTTTGAAGAACACGTTGTAACCTTTGTTTATGAGCTGTCCAATGCTCAAAAGATTACATTTCAGGCCAGGTACATAGTATACCTCTGGCACAATCATCTGTTCTCCATTTTTTGCTCGGATACTGACTCTGCCCTTACCCTTGACAGATATCGTATCATCAGTGCCTGTTGTTACCTTAGATTTCACATTTTCATCCAGATTGGCAAACATTTCAATATTTCCAGTCATATGATTACTACAGCCTGAGTCTAAGAACCAAAAATCTTCTTGTTTGTCTTGTGCAATGTTACATGTTAACAGCACATTCTTTGGGTTCTTGTCTTCTTCATTTGCAAAATTTGCATTCTCCCTATTATTCATGTCACTTTGCTTTTTCCTACATTCATTGGCATAGTGCCCATATTTCTTACAATAATGACATTGGACTTGGGATTTGTCATACCTTTGTCCATGAGCTTGCTGTTTGCTTGAACCTTCATGTTGGTTCTGATTGCAGCTCCTTCCGCTTGTGCTTGCAGGATAATTTCTGCCTCTGT
The DNA here is from genome assembly GCA_031772625.1 of Pinus tabuliformis. Lineage (NCBI taxonomy): Eukaryota > Viridiplantae > Streptophyta > Pinopsida > Pinales > Pinaceae > Pinus > Pinus tabuliformis. The sequence continues at coordinate 569,930,432 of CM062810.1, forward strand.
TTTGGCTTCTTCCACGACCTCTGTAATTTTCTCTGCCTCGACCTCTTCTTTGGCCAAAAGACATCTGAGTCTTGAATGCTTGCTCAAAAGAGGAATCTGTTCCTCTACTCAGTCTGTGTTCATGAGACAAGAGAGAAGCACTTAGCTCATCTACCGTGAACTGTGAGAGGTCTTTTGTTTCTTCTATTGCTACCACAATAGATTCAAACCTTGAGGGTAAACATCTCAAGATTTTCTCTACAATCCTTCTATCTTCAAGAATCTCACCATGAGATCTTATCTGGGTTATTAAGCCAATAACCTGAGTGAAGAATGAATCTATTGTTTCAGATTCCTTCATGCTGAGATTTTCAAAGTCTTTCCTCAACATCTGCAACTTTGCAGTCTTCACCTTCTCCATGCCTTGATAGGCAGTTTTGAGAATATCCCATGCCTCCATGGATTTTGTTGCTGCTGCAATCCGTGGAAAAACACTTTCATGCACTGATTGGAAGAGGAAAAAGAGGGCTTTGGCATCCTTCTTCTTGTCACTCTTCAACTGGTCTCTTTCTGCTGCTGTCAAAGCAGCCAACGCTGTTGCATCTGCCGGTTCAGCATAGCCAGTTTCAACCAGCTCCCATATTCCTTGAGAAGCAAACAATGCTTTCATGGTTATGGACCAATAACTGTAGTTTTTCCCATTAAATTGTGGCAGTTGGGGATTTGTCAAACCAGTTCCAGAATCTGCCATCTTAATTTGTGAAAAAATAAAAGAAGAGATACTGAGTGTAAAAAAAAAACAGGCAAAAAAAAAAAAAACTTTTCTGCTGGAAAAAAATCTGCTCAACAAGCTTCTTACAGCTCCTACAGTGAAAAAACCACCTCTTTTTTTTTATTCACTAAGTGCCTAGACTAGCTCTGATACCATGTTGGAAATTTCTGTTTATTTCAAACACACATACAAAAAAAATATCACAGAGAACAACGCTCTGGTTTTAGCCAGGATCTTTATTAAAAAAAGGATAAAAACTGTTACAGAATTTGTCTTCCTCAACTTAGAGGGATTTACAACAGGAACTTCAGTTCCAGAATCTGATTCCACTATCTCAGAAAATTTAAAAAAGGTTCAGCACTGCTGTGCGTTGCAGAGAAGAAAGAGTTTTTCTTGCTAATATTCTCCCTCGCTCTACACGTCTCTGTTCTTGCATTTTTTTTTTTTATATATAATGAACAACATAAAATATCTTTACAATACGTGTTGTTTTTCCCCACTTCCGTGAAATAAAAAATAGTAAAATTTAAGATTTCCCCTACATTTACCAACCCTAGTAAATATCATTAATTACACGCGTTAAAATATCTTGTTGGAATTCAATGCATGGGTTATCACACCATCGCATCGCAACAAGAGAGAGGATGTGCCACCGCCTCAATAACCTTTAAATCATGCGATCTGCGATATGCGATTACATCGCAAATATCGCATCGCAGATAATACAAGCATGCAACGAAGGGTGATGAGGGGAAGTGCGATATGCGATGGGATCGCATCGCAGAAAAAAGTCTGTAGTTGAAATTACCATTCCAACAATCTTCACCCGATGACTCGTGGTAAAAAGAAACCATGCTTGGCTCGCGAAAAGAGGGTAAACAGCGTAACCGTAACTTTATCCATTTATTGTTTAACGCTATAGGTAATTTAATTAAGTTAAACATGGTAACATTCAAGCTAAGCCGCCTCCACCTATAAAGGAAGGGAGTTGTCTATAATGCGACTTTTTGAGATTCCGGTGACGGAATCCGGCGGAAGAAATTGAGATGAAATCATGATTTGTCGCAGTTAAAATGGTTTTTTAACTGCATATTCGGATTCAGCACCCTGAAAAACCCCTGGGACGCTTTCATTGTGCAGAAACTAGTTATCAAACTTGGATTTCAATAAATTACTGCCGGATTTTCACCGGAAAAAATCGCCGGAAAGGCTTTCAAAAAGTCGCGTTAAAGACTACGGCTAAAGGAAGTACCGAAAGGTAACCTAAATCTATGGACGTCAAATGTACAGTTTTGCATTTTTTTTCCCTTAACTGTGAAGTTTCAGGATTCGTCAATTATGGGCACGAAGTTTAAAAATGATGCGGAAACATCAAATTCCAAGCCAGTGAAAACATTTTGTATTACAATAATGTTGATTAAATATGATGATAGTTTAAATTTGACCAAAAATAGGAAGTACCGAAACATAGCACAGCTAATCTAAATGCATGGACGTCAAATGTACAGTTTTGCAAATTTTCACTTTCAGGATTCTTGTTCTCCGTCAATTATGTCCACAAAGTTAAAAAGATCTTGTAGAAACATCAAATTCCAAACCTATAAAAACATTTTACTTTTACAATAATGTTGTGTAAATATGATGCTTGCAGTTTGACTAGAAATTTCATATTGTGGAGTGTAAAGATTGTGCTAAATTCAATCAGAATTTAGATGCTTTTTGTGATAGTTTTTTTAAGAAGTATCTCCCATTTTCAAACCTTCTCGTGAAATTTTAAGCAGTGAAAACTAAACCCATACAAAACAATTTATCTATCTAGACCGGATGGCTTTCAATTTAATAATACGATATAATTCAATTTGAAATATCAGCAACAAATATTTTAGCTGTCAAATTCTATCAATTATGGATAAATGGGTAATGATGCCACATGGAAAGCTAATTCTCGTCCTTTGGTGATTGTGACCACTGACAATGAGATATGCATTTCCGTCTTTCTTGTGTGTTTTATTTTTATTGATTTTATTCGCATTCCAAAAAAGTGACAAGGTCCAAAAGATTTTCAATGGGGAGGAGTGATCAGATATTGATCAAGATATTAAACGCAGTTAAGGATAAAGGTTGCAGACAATGTTGTAAACAAGGTAAACGGTTGCAGTTCACATGATGGCTAGATAAAAGGTTAAAAGGATAATATTAACTTTAAGTGATTAAACCTTTATTAAACTTCCTCTACGTGAATTAGCGTTAAAAATGTTAATATTGGCTTTTAACGTGAATTAGCGTTAAAAGGTTACAATTCGTTTTAAAGCGCTAAAACCTTTATTAAGCGTCTTTTTCTTATAATATGAATGGGTAGTATTCGGCCGAGCTGTAAAACGGTTTCTCGCGCGGGCGAAAGGCTGGAAGAGCGGTAATTTACCAAAAGCATGCGATTCCACTCAGCAGGCAACATGTGGCAGAGCAAAATTGTTTTTCTCGCGCGCCTTCGATTTGATATCAGTCGATGTTCGTTGGATCGAGCGCGGTCACGTCAACCATGGAGATCGTCTGGGAAAGTTGGCCAGCGGATGACGCGACATCCTTGGATTGGTTGATAAAGTGTATATTAGGAACAATTCTAGCATTCAGGATCTGCTAACTTGAGATATCCATCTGCCCTAGTCTTTAACGCGATTTTTTGAAAGCTTTTTCGGCGATTTTTTCCGGTGAAAATCTGGCAGTAATTTATTGAAATCCAAGTTTGATAACTATTTTCTGCACAATGAAAGCGTCCCAGGGGTTTTTCAGGGTGCTGAATCCGAATATGCAGTTAAAAAACCATTTTAACTGCAACCAATCATGATTTCATCTCAATTTCTTCCGCTGGATTCCGTCACCGAAATCTCAAAAAGTCGCATTATAGACAACTCCCATCCATCTCTGCGAATTCTGCTTGCCATGTACTACTCTTGGATGAGAGAATAAGGAGAAAATTTTGAAAATTAATGCAATCATGGCGAAAGTCGGTTCTGGTAAATCGGCTGGTTGGGTGGCTGTAACATTGCTCTCGCGTTTATTGGCTGTTATTGCTCAACCAGGTTATGGATTCTATCGTTATAAATAACGCACATATGACTTTTGCTTAGTTTCGAATCATTCTTTCAATTTCGTTTTTTTATTGTTTATATGCATGGCTTGACAAGATACCTTTGAGGCTGCAGGATTTCTCAGTATCGCTTGGGGAGGCAAAACAAATTATAGTGACGAAAACAATATAGAATGGGTCACTGATGCTAGTTACATAGACGTCGGTGAGACAGCAGACATAGGAAACCTCACTGATCCTGTCTCCGGTTCCTCCGTGCATAGTCTACGGCTTTTCCCTAAGCCTCTTAGGAAGTCTTGCTATCAATTACCTGTGGCTCCCAATGTGTCTTACCTCCTAAGACTATGGTTTGCCGTTGGGAGTTACACAGGATTTACAACATTGCCAAACTTCCGTTTCTCTATTGAGACACTGGGTATGTTGACCACAAGACCCGTAACGATTACGAAAAACACTCTACCAGTGAGAAGAGAAAGAGTCTTTGTTAGTTCTGGCAATATGTTGTACATTTGCTTGATCAGAACCTCTGAGACTTTTGATCCCTTTATCAGTGCTATCGAGTTGAGGACCCTCCAGCGTGGCATGTATCAACATGCTAAGCCAGGAACAATGTTGAGTTTAGCTGCGAGATATGATGTTGGTGCAAATTCATCGGTCAGGTAATTGTTTAGAAGTTGATATGCTTCACTACCGAAATCTAAGCTTCATACACGAAGAAGTAGATTTTTTTAATACCAGCTAGGACAACGCAGAGATGCTTCCTATGTGCACACCAATTTTTGTAGCCTGAATATCTTTGCTTGGTGATTTGATCAGGTATCCACTTGACAAGTTCGACCGTCTCTGGCTGCCAGATGTGGGTTTAAAACAGGTAATGAATGCAGATAATATACAGTATATACACTATGTAAAATCTGAAGAGCCCATTTCAACAAACAATTCCCAGGACCTTCCTCCATCTGTTGTGATGCAAACGGCGTGGGTTATGGCCGGCAATGCCTCACTAGCATTCTCTCTAAGTGTAGGGGGGACCAATTCAGTACTGCTCTTATATTTTGCAGATATACAGCCGCTTAATATGGATGAAACGAGATCATTTTCCCTTGAAATAAACGGTCAACCATATGGTAAACCCATTACTCTCGTGCCAAATTCTTCCGTGTCAGAGCTACAAATCCCGTATAACTTAGTACAATACCAACTGAGATTCACCACGGCATCTAACTCGAATAATGGTATTATAATCAACGCTTTGGAGTATTACGCGATAGTTGACACGGAACCGGAAACAACTTTAGAAGACGGTAAGTGCTCTTTATCTATAACACTCATCAGCAGGTTGAAATTGATGAATTAGGCGTAACCACGTAATGTTTAACCTACAGTTGAAGCTCTTAACGCTATCAAAACAAGGTTCGACATAAAAAGTTGGATTGCTGATCCTTGTTACATTATCGAGTGGGACAGAATCAGCTGTAGTAATATCTCTTCTGTTAGAAGGATTTCGGAAATGTAAGACCAATTTTCGTTTTTACGTTCTATTATTTGTGGCCGAAATTGCAAGAACTTACCAATTCGTCTTGTTTCCAGCAATTTGGCGGGAATGGATCTTACAGGATCGGTACCTCACAGTATTGGACAGTTGACTGCATTAGTTAACTTGTAAGTAGAATTCTGTGTGCATATCCGTTGCCTATATTTTCATAGGCAGACAATTCTGAATTATCTTCGAAGTCAAAACATTTTAATTAGAAACATGAAATCCTCCTTTATTGGTTGAAAGGGAATTATTCAAATGTAAAATAAAACAACAGTAAGCGAGTTTTGATGAACTACAACCTTGAAGGCAGCATAGCTTATCTTTAAATATCATCTATTCGTTTTGAAATTACCAGGTCACTTGCGAATAACGATCTGACGGGAACATTGCCAAATTTCTCCAATTTAGCTATGTTGGAGAGACTGTAAGTGCCGTAATCACTAAGTTTTGACGAGAGCATGATAGATTATCAATTTTATAAGCATCCACTCAGTTCGCTTATTGTGTAAATACCTACAGAACAGAGTAAACCCTAAGCTTTGACAAAACCATCATTGATGATCGTCTTAATGATGAATCCACTTTATTTGCTTATTGTGCAGACATCTACAAAACAACAACTTGAATGGTAGCGTTCCAGACTGGCTCTCTGAACTTAAATACCTGAAGGAGTTGTACGCCTCTTTCTAATCCTCTTATTGTAAAATATTGCTTCATTTTTTTTTCTTTCCTTTCACTTTTATGGTCACAGGTTTATAGAGAGCTCAATAACTTCACAGGTTTATACAAAACAATAGCTTCAGTGGTGTAATTCCTGCCCAACTTCTGTCCAACCCTTCATTGGACTTCAGGTAATCTAAATTTTTATTGCCTGTATTACTTGTGTTCAACGATGGATTCTCTTTCTCTTATTTTCAGGTTCAAAATTGCGGCAGACAGAAACAAAACTGAATTATCTTGACCTTAGGTGTTCTTCATTTGATGTGTTGCAGATACTCTGGGAACCAGAACCTACATGTCCGGAAAAGACATAGACTGGGGCTTATCCTTGGAATAACAATACCTGGGGGTATAGTCATAGTCATAGTTTTTATAGTGGGCTTTGTCTTGTATCGCAAGAAACAGAGGAGAATAAAGAGCAGCATGCTGGAAAAGGAATCAAAACATGGCGTAGACGAAGGTAGGAAAATATCTTGAATTTTACGATTTTGTATAGTGGAATTGCTCCCATGAGATAAGGCAATCTAAGGCTGTCCTATAATGTGCAGATAACTCCATGATCATCCGGCCAAATACAACAAAGTCCCGCGCCTTTACTCTAGAAGAGATAACAACAGCCACTCAAAACTTCACTCGGAAGATTGGGCAAGGAGGTTTTGGATCAGTCTACTTTGGAAAATTGCAACAAGGAAAAGAGATAGCCGTAAAGGTGCTTTCCCTGTTTGGAGGACAAGGAGTTCAGGAATTCCTTAATGAGGTAATTAGCATGTAACAACATGGTTTAATTTTTCTATCAAATGTAATAATATTGACACTAGTTACGCTGCTCTCATGAGTAATCAGAAAAAGCATACACTATATAACTCGTGAAATTCATGCGTGGTTTCACTTGATGAACAGGTTGATGTTCTTTCTAAAGTCCACCATAAGAACTTGGTGTCATTACTGGGATACTGTAATGAAACAAGCGAACTTATGCTGGTCTATGAGTACATGTCCGGAGGGTCCTTAAGGGATCACCTTTACGGTAAATATGTTGCCCAGAGATCTGTTCGACTGAGTTGGTGCATATTAGATAGAACATAGACAAAGCGGTCAAAATTTAATTCTCTAATTGGTGTCTACTAGATACCAACAGACAAAGCAGACAGAACTCATTTGTTTTCTATTTTTCCTTTCAGGTCCTACTTCAGAACTTTCTCAACTGAATTGGAAAACCAGGCTCAAAATAGCCTCAGATACAGCACAGGGTAACTCTCTCCTCGTCAAATAATTTCATGTTTTGTGACAAAGCTCGTCGTATTATCTAGTGATTATCATGTTTCTGATCTGATCCACATGCGGTTTCTTTTTGAAGGACTGGAATACCTCCATGTAGGTTGCACCCCAAAGATAATTCACAGGGATATCAAGACGGCCAATATCCTTCTAGACAGGAATTTCAACGGAAAACTAGCAGATTTTGGCCTCTCGAGGATGGGAATTGAGGGGGAAGCTTCCTATGTTACCACTACAGTGAAAGGAACATTAGGATACTTGGATCCAGAGTATATGACACATTTCACAGTTTGCAATATTTTTTATGCTGAAGCATTTAGATCACCTGCTAATAGCAGAAGTAATTTCATTTTTGTTTGAGCCCCTTTCCTAACTTTCTTATGGGATGCTTTCACAGGTATTTTAGCACACAATTGTTGACCGAGAAGAGCGATATTTATAGTTTTGGAGTTGTTTTGCTGGAGATTATTTGCGGTAGTGGTTGAAGGGAAAGTACCCCTAGAGTCCTTTGGGCTGAGACTCTACCAGACTGAAAATTGCTTATACAAAGAAACACACACACACAGCCATCTTTTTAACTTTTAAGCAAATTCTAATGTTTTAGGGTACATACCTAAGGTCCTACGTCCGAGAAGACCGTTAGGGTGCAAACCCTTCTTGGAGTTCCCTTCTTCTTTCTCTGACCTGCAAGACAAACAAATCAAAGAAATCAACAGTACATGTATAGAAGTTTATGTATAAATCATCTTTATGCTATAAAGTTAGTTATAAATAATCTTTAAGTAACTACTTTCATAAGAATTCAACACAAGAATCTCATAAGCATAAAGAAAGATTATTCGGGAACAAAGACGTGTTTCTTTATATATAAAGGCAAATAAAGTACATATATCGGAAAGATATCACCTGAACACCTTCAGCAGGCTCCAAGCAAGCTTCCTCCCGGATTCGTTCCAGCCTCCAGCCTTCAACAAGAGCTCCTTCCAAGTCTTACTCAATGATGATGTCAAGGATGAATGATCACCAATACACATGGAAACAAGGGTTTCCTATGCAAAATGGGGGAAGTGCAGGATGCACCAAGGACTTCAGACCTGGTCTAAGGGAAAAATCTCAGCATAATAATCTTGCTCTCCTTTCTCTCCCTCTTGGCCTTCCCTTTGATGTCTTTTTATACCCTCTCCAAAGTAGTTTTTTAGTTAGGAGTTGGTTGGGAACAGTTGGGCCACGGGCACTAACAGGTGATCCAGCAGGTAAACCCGCGATCACCGCCCGAAAAAGAGGAAATTATATTTTTTTAAGTGTTTTAATAGATACACGCGGGTTGGGTATGACAGACCCGCGTGTACACGCGTTTAACACAGGGCAAAGTCGCGTACAGGGAATAAAACACTGTTTTTTAAATTCTTGGACCAGGTCTGGAAGGAGGGGTTGCCCTAGGCCATAAGTGCAGCATCACAAACCATAAGAGTGAGATTTGGAGCTATAACAGATGCCCCCTAATGTATGAGGTCAGAAGGGGAACATGATGGCCGAAATACATTAAGTAAGTACAAGGAAAGGAACTCTGCCGAAAAACCGAGGAGGACTTCACCGGAATTCAGCCTGCCAAGCCACCGAAAGGAGATCAGAAAGAAACACTGTCTGAGGCGGGCATACCCATGCTCAGGAAAAGTAAAGCGTGTCCGCATGTCAAGTACAAGCGGATCCACTAAGTATACAAGTATAAATGACTGTAAAAATACATAATGGATCATCTGATCATAATGAGTAAGTACATGTCTGAATATCACATATAAAACTGTCAATGATGCTGAAAGATGCAACGGATCACTGAAATCAAAGACTGATCCCATAAGGTACCAACTGAACATGATGGAATAGGATGGTACTACACTGCAAACTCAGGTGCCAGCATATAGAATGTCGCCATGACTGACTGCAACATATAAGGTGGAATGGTATCAACTAGCAGTAACAGGAGCAACTGTCAAGTGAACCAATGAATGCTGATACAACCTGAGGTCTTCACCGACCGCCGTGGTACATTTCTACACCATGGGAATAAATGATCTGAAGTCGACCATGTGAGAAATCGTTTGATTACCGGTCATTGATGTATACCGTTAACAAACGCGAGACTACCCACCGATAATGATAATGAGCGTCAAGGTACCCAGTACAATCTAACAAGTGTGAATAGATGAGTTGAAGTCGAACACCTGTAAGAATCTATCAATCAGGAGACAATGATGGTTTCCCACTGTCGATAGCGAGGAATCTGCCACTAATGACTGCAAACCCCAAGGTACTGCCAAATGGACTCTAGATCTTTGCCCCAGAGCAATGAGTCGGAGTCGATAGGGAAAGATCCGCTAGAAGGAAGGCATTAAGGCATCCTCCATCAATCTAGCACGAGTGTAACCCGTAGGCCAATAATGTGGAAGGAATCGGACGAAAAAGATGTAGTAACCCAACCGAAAGTACGTTTCCGGCGTACACAAGATGTGGCTAGCGCACGGCAGAAACCCTCTGAACCAACCAATAATGAAAGCTGACACAGAGGCGAGGTATCCACCAATAGGGTCAAATGGAAACCAAGGTACTGCACGAAACCCAATGTGTGATAATGTATGCTGATGTCGAACACAAGGGAAACCACTCAGTCAAAGACCCATGATACTGATCGATGCTGAGCACAAGGTGACCTATCAATAATGAAAATAGGGCCAGGGTGCGGTCTCTAGGTCTGCCCTCAGAGCAATGTGTCGTCGTCGATAAGGACAAGACCCGCCAGCAAGAAGTCAATGGGGACCTTCTCAAACCGGCACGAGTGAAGGACCAATATAACTGATGTGATGATAGACATGACACTGACAACCAGGGATGGCCGACTGAAAAATGAGTCAAGAGACACCGCAGAAAGGCCGACTCAGGCTAACTTCCCTTGAACAAAAGCACGACTCAATGTGACTATGTGGCAGCATATAATGAATCTGTATAAGTTCGTCATGCAGGAGGCACGAACGAACCCTCCATATGATTGGAAGAGATAACCAATCGGGGAGAACTGACTCGATAACAAGGTTATGGCTTACCTAAGTCAAACTAAATCCCACCCATGCGGAGGAGACTTTGTTTCGAGCGCTTTGTTCAAGGGCGACACGACTGACTCTAGCTGCCAACAATAAATGGAAATAATGTCCCTGTTCCCGCTCTTTTTGGAATATTTAATTTTTTTGTCTTTTTCTGATAAGCCGGAAAAAGAATAAAAGAATGCTATGGTACAGTGGAAAGAACGAGTGTCGGTGAAACAGATGCTCTAGTTCCTGGGAAAGGAACGTTCCTATGCTCAATGCAGGGAGGTGAAAAACTGGTCAGTGACACTCAGAGGTATGTCCCTTCCACGGATCTGGGTATGTCAAGCTGCAGAGGTCAAGGGTATGCAAGGTTGATTTTTTGCAGACGTCATGGTCAAAAGTGGGCTTAAACACGAGTCCAAGTGAAGCCGGTTATAGGCCAAAAGGTGCAAATGGTCAACATGCAATGCAGAAGTACAACTCAACACACATAGGAGCCTCTAGGGTATAAGGCCAGAACGAAGCGAAGAAGCAAGGAAGAATGAGTCTTCAACGCATAAGTCATGGCGGGACTACAGAGGACTCCCGAGCCTACTCAAAACGAAGCAGCATGGGCAACAAATGTCAGTGAGGTGCTAACTAGGATGCCCATGTAAAAGGATGGCTCTACCATCATGTCATGATTTAAAGAATCGGCGAGTGAAAATGGCTTGCGAACCATAACATGATGGGGTCGACCCTACGGCAGATGTATCGGTCAAATGGAGGCTAGTATGCATAATGCAACGGAAAAATGGTGTCCCTAACCTATATGCCAGTGAGAACACGATACCTGCCATGACGGGTCAGCAGTCATGGAACCGCCTCGAATCGTCGAAAAATGTCCAAAATGTCCTGAAAAACAACTCAATCTCGACATTCCAAGCTCCCAAGTTAAAAGTGACATGAAACCAAACAAAATAAAATTTTGAAAAAATTTTGCATTTTCAAAACTTATAAAAAGAAATTTTGGACTTACCATTTTCACCGTTTGACTTGGAGAGCAAATTGAAGAGCAAAAGGAGCAAACTTTCCCCGTGACTTATTCAACCGTTCAAACTTGCCGAAAACTTCCAGGTAAGCACTAAACTTGTCTTGCAATCAATTGTGATAGTTTTTAGGAAGTTTAATTAATGTTTCACCGTTAGATTTTTGCAAAAAATTGCTCTGCGGCGTACACGCGGGTTGGATGTATATAAATCGCGTATACGACGGCCCTACACGCGACTGTGTATAGGGTAAACCGCGTGTGCGCAGCGAAAATTTTTTATATAAAAAACTAATGGATGAATTTGATTTTTTCTTCCAGGATGACTCTCACATGGCGTGAAAGAGAGCACTCAGCTGTAGATAATGAAGTTATGGAGAACGATGAGGCATTAGATGCCTTACGGGGATGCGGATTGTTAAAATTCTTTAAGTTGCCGAATATGAAAGCAAATGTGCGTCTGCTCGAGAGACTTATTGATTACTGGGATGTCGAGGAAGAAGCTTTTATGATTGATCAAATGCCACTCAGGATAGAAGTGGAAGATATATATTTCATCACGGGCCTTTCCCGAAGGGGAGAGGTAGTCCACTCCCGGGGCAGGACCCGGAATAGTCTCAGCGTAGACGACTATGTACAACTTTACTGCCCAGGTCATCGGAAGGTCGGGAGTCAGATCTCGATCCCACACGTGGCGAGTTTGTCACTGCGGATAATCCTGTTCACCATAGCTCGAGTGAACGGGTCATCTTCGCTACATCAGGCATCACGAGTAAACATGAGCGTAGCAGTGGACTGTCTCACCACGGTGTTTGACTGGTGTACTCCCCTACTTGCCAACATGAAGGAGCAGCTTGCTTCTATCAGGAAGGGACAGACCAAGAACTTTGGGTATGGGACCATTTTATGCACATTTTTCTTCGAGAAGGTTCCTGCACTCCGTCCCAGGGTAGCAGTTCCCATCAGTAGTCCACGTGATCCACGTATGGGCCGGTGGGCTGACTTGATGAAACGTCTGGGGGGTGGGGAAGTGCCCAGGAATGCATTCGACGACGACTTTTTTGCTTGGTGGGAGCAACAGATCATCGCCATAGACGACTACCCCTATGCTGGACTGGATTTCCGAGGAGATCCTGACCTAGTACTGCCACCAGATGCAGCATGGGGCGAGATCGGTAAGATTTTTTTTGATTTTTTATGATTTTATGATTTTTAGGATTTTTCAAGCATAATGATGAACTTTGAAAAATATATTTTTTTGACGAGATTCAAATGACTGATATGATGATCATGTTTCAGACATTGGGCCTGTGCGACCAGATGGATTCCCACGGCACGGACGGCGTGGCCGAGGAGCCGAAGAGGCGGCTGCGGACGCGGAAAGGACCCTCGCCAACGTGCAGCGACACTTGGCGAGATTGAGCTATCAAGTACCGATGGCCGAGATAGAGGACCTTCCTCCAGATATGCAGCGTCATGTGGTTGGGATGCCACGTGACTGGGTTCGCGTTTTTCGGCGCGTGGCCAATGCTATAGTTAGTTATTTAGCTGCTCATCCAGAGCCGAGGCATTAGATATGCCTGACATGATTATGGGCATTTGAGTCCCAATTTTGTATATTTTTGGACACACATATGTACACTCGAGACGCTTTGTGATATATATATATATACAGTTTGACTTTTTGATGCATGATTTTATGATGATGAATGATTGATATGCCAGTCTAATGCTTGATTAGCGATAGAATCAGCTAACCAATTTTGAGATCTTGGAATGTGCAAATAATTAATGTAAATAAATGATCTTTGCAACAACCTCACCCTTAAGTATTGGCGATATAATGATGGATCTCTAACCCGATAAATGTTATTTAACTGAGACACTATCAATTGAGAATCAAGATACACTACCAACGAGTCGATCCCGTAAGAGATTGCCTCGGATAATAAATTGATAACAGCTGTGTACTCGGCCATATTGTTTGAAGCAGGACCGATACACACGCCTCTCGATGTCATCAACTGACCAGTTGGGTAATAAAGTACCCAAGCTGCGGAAGCAAGATTCCGAGTGTGCCGACTAGCACCATCGGCGAATCCAAAATAAACCAAATCACCCATCAACACCTGCCAAAGCAGACCAAAAGTGCTGATATCAGAAAAACGCTCGATAAGATATGTACAAATATACATAAAATACAAAGAAGCCATTGCCTGGTAAAACTAAGCAAAATACTTCTTGAGGTAGAGCCCGTCAGGGGGCTCCGCCAACTGACACCTAGGGATGTTTATAGGTACGACGATCGAACCAATCAATATACTCTCTTCGGCAAATAAATGTGTCGGAGCCAAAGGGACCGTACAAACATCACTAGTCGAACTGGAGGACCGAGATTCTACTTCATGCACAGGGGAATGAAAGTATAACCGACGATGTAAATCTTCCAAAGGTCGATCTACGGCCGTCATTGCTTCGAATATCGCTTCATCCGATGGAAAAACAATATCTGAGCAATCCGATGCAGAGGTGGAATCAGGGGTCCGAAAATGAGCCACATCACCATCTATTTCTTTCCCAGAGGAGATAGTAGAATGGTTATCTACAGCGTTATCGATAGATTCACATCTAGGTTCTGCTGCAGACATAAGAGATTCTATTTCACCCACCTTGTCGTCACCTGATGTGGTCACAGATGAAGCTAAGGTTCCAGGATTCGAAGAATAAAGAGTTTGGACAAACTCTCTCCGTAAAGGATCCCTGGAGGATGAAATTGTATCTATACCAACTGTAGGAGGGGGAAGGTTAAACGTACCCATCAATGAAGAATACATCCCGACTCCTAGACTCTCAATAGGCGGACGGGGGTTACCCACTAAAGGAATGGTAGAGTCAGAGTTTGCTTGAGGATCAGCTGGACAATAGTCCAATTGGTCAACCTTAACGATTTTCCCCTCATAAGGAAAGCAAATGACACGAAATAGAGTCGAAACAACGGCTTCCATCTCGTATACCCAGTTCCTTCCTAATAGGAGATTATAATCTAGGTTAGCGTCTATGACTTCTACTTCAATATTAACGACCTTTCCTCCAACACATATAGGAAAAGCCGGGATAATCCCGTACGGTCTATGAGAGTGACCATCAAATGCTGTCAATAGGGTGGGTGAAGGAACAACCGTCGGTGATCCAATGGCCTTCCAACATGACATAGACATGACACACGTGGAAGCTCCCTCATCTACAACCGTCCGGAAAATATTCGTTTTCTGGTAGGTAGACTTTATCTGGAAAGCCATGTGATGAGGAAGTCTCTTTTTGACATTACTCATATCAAAAGAGAGAGCTAAGGAATTACTTGGATCTACTGCCCCCATTGCCAATAGCAAGGCACTTCGTTGAGTAGGACATGTCTGGAGAACCTCTAACGCGGACATAGCACATGGACTCTGAGCCAGATCCTCGACAATGGAGTAATTCTGGGCTGCCCTAATATTAGGGTTGATAGTCGCGCGTTTAGCTGAACCTTTCGGCACCCGAGGTATAGTCTCAACAGAAGGTCGCTCAATATGAAGTGGGTTGTTAGTTTCGGGAACTGATTTACCCTTAGAATTTTCACCTTCACCATAATCACGTGACCGTGTGGCCACATTAGCGTGAGCACCCATCATGAAAACATTTGATGACTTATCCCCTTCCTGGTTGCCCCCAGAGGAGGTCCCAGGATTCGAATTCGCGCCAGCAAGAAGTTGCTGCCCTTGGGGAAACGGGTTAGTCAACACAGCTTGCGAACTAGAAGTCCCTTGCTGTGCTAACAAGCGCTGAGCGTCTTCGATTTTAGGGCAAAGATGAGTTAGATGGTCTCCACTGCATAACTTGCAAGGAAACTTGACTTTCTTTCTCGACTCATTTCCACCACCACCAGCGTTGTTGCCGGATTTATTTGCATCGGGCTTCCCATCCGAGTTCTTCTTTTTACCACGTCCTTTCTTTTTCCCATCGGAATTTTGATTTCCTTTGGGGTTATTGGATTGGACGGCGTTAATGGAAGAATTTTGGGAAGCAGAAGGATTAGACATTGTGACTTGGTTGTTAGGAGCAGTTTGTAATGACAACTGCTGCAATTGATTCAGCAAGTTCACTGTAGTTGAGTCTACAGACCCCACGATACCATCCGCATGCGGACCTGGCTTTGGCTTAGCTAAATCAACCTTAGATCCAGGAGCATCTGGCAAGTACTTTTGGAGGATCCCAGACTGAGAGTAGATCAGTTCTAACTGCTGGGCCCTGAAAATGGCTTGCTCCTCAGAATAGACCCCAGACATGGAGACATCCTTGGAGATCTCAGGTTGCAAAGACTTCAAAAACCACTCTAGACGGTACTCCGGAGGGATTTCGGCTTTAATGAGCCTTTTTCTCCGTCTCCATTCCTGTATGTGATCAGAAATGTGGGTTGCCTTATCTTGACGAAAGGTAGCCAGAAGTTCAGTTCCGGCATCATAGCGGACAGGCAACTGAAAGTGATTCAAGAAGATATTAGCTAAGTCTGCGAATGATGTAAAGCTGCCCCCTGGCAACTCTATGTACCATTTAGCCGCATTACCAGTCAAGGTGCGCTGAAAAAGTCTCAACCTAACCGAATCTTCGATGAGGGAGTTAGATGAGCACCACAAATGGAATGTGGTTACATGATCGCCCGGATCTTCACCACTCTTCCCTTCGAATTTTGGGATGTCCGAAGGGAGTTTGGTTGGGACCGGAGGCCAGGCTGGATTGTATCTGATAGGGTCATTCGTTAGCTTAGTGAGATCTGGCAAGTTTAACGTTGCCAGAAATGGAAGCCTAGGAGGACCTAGGGGATTCCACCCAGACTGGGCAGAACTCCCCAAGTTCTGAAAAGATTGTCCTGGGATTTGAGAGGCACCAGGCTGCCCCAAGTGACCAGTAGAACCAGCTGAACCAAAGGGCAAGCCTTGTGGTCCAGCAAAATTCGGAGTTTGACCAACTCCTGCCGTATAAGCTCCATAGCTTGCAAAGTTTCCTCCTATAGAATTGTAAGGAGTCGATAACCCCTGATATGGGTTCCAAGCCGAAGCGAGGGGAGGAATACTTTGAAACATGCTAACTGTGGAATACGGCCTACTTCCTTGTTGACCGATGAATGGATTCGCAGTTCCTGCGTTACTAGCCCCAGGGTTATTCCAACCTTGGAAAGGATTGCTGCTTTGTCCTATTGAAGAAAAAGGCATGGATCCTACCGTTGGGTTGGAATGTGGAATATGACCACTTCCAAAAGGAAAACCCTGAAATGAAGCCGATCCGCCCATCATGGACGTAGCGGCATTGAACGGAACTGACGGAATACCCTGTGATTGGGTGCCAAAAAGGAAGGAACCAGTACTAAAAGCATTGGTTTGGGCATTTCCACTCGTGGACGGAATGGAGGTAGACCCAACCAAAGATGTGCTAGCAAACGATCCGAACAAGGAAGCGGAGGGGATGGAAATGGTTCCTCCCCCTTGCACCGATGTTGGGGTTTGCATAGTCGCAGCACTTGTGGAAGCCATGCTTCCAGTAGTGATCATAAATGGTAAGCGCGTAGCGTAACCTGGACTCGCTGGTCTATATAATGGAGGCCCAACGTATTGCAATACGTCTGGCTAACTAGATGGTAGTGGAGAATTTGGAATCACTAATGATTCTGAAAGTTCTTCTACCTCTACGTTATCCTCCGCTTGAAAGCGAACTTGAGAAAAGACTGGAGCGTCCCTCTCTTGTTCAAAAGTACCAGGCCTTGCTTGGCCGCTAATATCCCCGAGAGGAGGATCAATCCCCGATGCGTCAGCCGGCGTGGGACGGACCCCACCGGTAGTATTCCCTCTGCGCCTTCTAGGAGAAGGCTCTAAACTAGGTGGCGAGAGACCACGAAGTCTTCGAGACCGTCTAGGAGACCGGTCAGCCACCTTGAATTTTTTGTTATGATCTTATCTAAAGACTCAAAAAATTAAAAGCTAGGCCAACTAGGAGCACAGAGCACACACTAAAAAGTTCCTAAAGATACAGCCAGTCAAACAACTTTCAAGTATTTCCGCTCCGGGTGATTGAGACCGGACACCAAAATACGAGAAAGTGAATCAAAGGGCCTTCCGAGGATAGTCTGGGATGATGAGGGCCCAGTCCTATCAGCGAAGGTATCAGAGGAAGTTACGCTGACCTCCTAACAACAGTCTGCGCCGGTGCAAGCCCCCAAGCTTCGCAAGGGTGCCCTCCGGAAGTACTGTCGAGAGTGATACAACGTCGACCTCAGGTGCCACGGGATTCCCCTCCGCAGCCACCTATGCAGATCCCTAGGAAAGGCAACTATGGGTACCAACTCGTCGCAGAAGCCAGGCGGAACAGTCGTGAGGTAAGTTCGGACAAGTAGGAGAGGGGGTATCTCTCTTCCCTGTCTTCACAGACCCTCGTGCTTAACTCCCAGATCCGGAGTCTTCCTGGTCTCCCTAACGCTATTGGATTTACTCTCTTTAATCAGACTCTTATGTTTGACGTTTTGTGTGGCCTTGGAGAGTTAACTCTCCACTCGCCTAATCCAAGGCCCTAAAATCCTAAACTTGTTGGTGTAATAACTAAAACAAAAAGTTCTAGTGGATTTTAATTAAGCGCTTGATTTTATTAGGCTGTTCTTTAAGTCAAAGGTAATGTAGGTGAAACTTGTGGTGTTTTATGGACGCAAAAGAAATTAATAAAACCTAGCTACATGCACATGCACTTTTGTTTTCGATGAATAGCAATTTCTATGAGGTTCAGAAGGCACTTGTAATATAAACAAAAAATTTTTCCTTTTTTCTTTTCAGACTCCACACTCACAAAAACTAACAAAACTAAATATGCCTAAAAAGAGATGCAAATCTTTCCCTAATGCAAGAACTAAATGTGGATGCACAATTCAAAGACTACTCTAAAAACAAAGAAGGAAAGTTGCTGCTTTACCAAATTTTGTCTTGCCACTGAAATGCTTAGATAGAAGATGATTTGTTACTAATCATTTCGTCCAAACAATAAAAACAAGTTTTAAGATAAAAAACAAAGCACTTTCACTTCGCAAAAAAGGAAATCAGATGAGAAGCAAGTTTAAGAAAGCGAAACTCAAAAACTTTCAAAAGATTTTCTTTCAATCAAACCAAAAAGTCTTTTTCAAAGGAAAAACTCTCAAAAATACTGACACCAATGATTGATAAATAAACAACCAAACACTTTTGTGAATTGACACCAATGAAATGATGAGAACTCAACAAAAATAAAATGTGTTCGAAGTCGCTTTTGACAATCAAAAGCAGCAATGAAAGTCCAAGAAATCAAAAGACAAGTTTCAAGGAAATGGTAACAAACAACTTTCCCGAAACGAAGGAGCAAATGGTCATAAAAATGATTTCGTTAAGCAAACACAAATGTCATGAAAACAAAAAGGACACAAAGATTTTAAGACAATCTTCCCACTCTGCCGAAACAGAGCAATCAAGATTCTTAAACAGAAACCTTGTGTGTCAAAAATCAATGACGCTTGCAATCAACGAAAAACAAGACTAGCACTCCTAGAGAGAGTTCGAAACAAGATGCCCCCTGTTAAACAGAGAACTGTCACTGGGAATTGACTGCTTTAAACTGACCCAAACCACCAGACAGACATTCAGCCAAAAGAAAAATTATAAATCTTGAAAATTATGTGATATACGCGCCTGCAATTATTTGCAGAATGCGTGTACACGCGACTGTAACTAAGGAAACCTGCGTATACGCGGGTTTACTTAGTGCAACTTGCGTATATACGCTTCTGTAATCCAGAAAAAGTGCGTATATGAAGTGTTTCAAGAAAAATAAAAAACACAAACTGAAAAACTGGAACAGCTTGGAGTTCAAGAAAATATCAAACAGTCAGAACCAACAAACAGAGGCACTGAGCCTAGATTGGCTTGAGGACTACCCAAACTAGGAACAACAAGAATGTTGTCCCCAGTCGAGTCGCCAATTCTGGTTGAAGGGAAAGTACCCCTAGAGTCCTTTGGGCTGAGACTCTACCAGACTGAAAATTGCTTATACAAAGAAACACACACACACAGCCATCTTTTTAACTTTTAAGCAAATTCTAATGTTTTAGGGTACATACCTAAGGTCCTACGTCCGAGAAGACCGTTAGGGTGCAAACCCTTCTTGGAGTTCCCTTCTTCTTTCTCTGACCTGCAAGACAAACAAATCAAAGAAATCAACAGTACATGTATAGAAGTTTATGTATAAATCATCTTTATGCTATAAAGTTAGTTATAAATAATCTTTAAGTAACTACTTTCATAAGAATTCAACACAAGAATCTCATAAGCATAAAGAAAGATTATTCGGGAACAAAGACGTGTTTCTTTATATATAAAGGCAAATAAAGTACATATATCGGAAAGATATCACCTGAACACCTTCAGCAGGCTCCAAGCAAGCTTCCTCCCGGATTCGTTCCAGCCTCCAGCCTTCAACAAGAGCTCCTTCCAAGTCTTACTCAATGATGATGTCAAGGATGAATGATCACCAATACACATGGAAACAAGGGTTTCCTATGCAAAATGGGGGAAGTGCAGGATGCACCAAGGACTTCAGACCTGGTCTAAGGGAAAAATCTCAGCATAATAATCTTGCTCTCCTTTCTCTCCCTCTTGGCCTTCCCTTTGATGTCTTTTTATACCCTCTCCAAAGTAGTTTTTTAGTTAGGAGTTGGTTGGGAACAGTTGGGCCACGGGCACTAACAGGTGATCCAGCAGGTAAACCCGCGATCACCGCCCGAAAAAGAGGAAATTATATTTTTTTAAGTGTTTTAATAGATACACGCGGGTTGGGTATGACAGACCCGCGTGTACACGCGTTTAACACAGGGCAAAGTCGCGTACAGGGAATAAAACACTGTTTTTTAAATTCTTGGACCAGGTCTGGAAGGAGGGGTTGCCCTAGGCCATAAGTGCAGCATCACAAACCATAAGAGTGAGATTTGGAGCTATAACAGGTAGACAGCCCGTAGATGCAAAACTATCTGAAGAGGAAACGAACCTTATTCGATGGGTAAGCAATCTGATTATCGAATTCCCGTCATTTAATCTCAACAGCGGACTATGATTGTGGTGCATCTTGTTCTACAAAATAACAATAATAATATTTCTGTTTTAATTATAGGTCACACCCTATGTGGAGATGGATGAAAATCCTCCCAAATTAACGGAAATCGTAGACAAGAGGTTAGGTAAAGATTACGACATCAAATCCATCACTGTCGTTGCCAAATTAGCGATTCGATGTGTTCAGGCAATACCATCATATAGGCCGCGCGTCAGTGAGGTAGTGGCAGAGCTTAAAGAGGCTCTCAAACTTGAGAAGGATAAGGATTCTCTAATTTCGAAGACTGATATCGAATATGGAGATTTTAGTACCAGCCAGGTCTCTTTATCCGTAGATTCGAGTGGACCCAAAGAAATGGAATCTGCTGAAAGCAGCAACTCAAACAGATCTATAGTACCTGCAGAAGGACGATAAGTTCAAACATTAATTCACCTCAAGTCAGCTCGAGAACCTGAAACCTGTTCACAACAAGCTTTAATTGGTTGCTTTGAAAGCTTAAATCTCTGGATATTTCAATTGTATTAAATTATGCTGAGTTTAGATCGATGTTAGTTTGTTTATTGATGGTAGAATGATTTATATTATAATCCTTCATACAATTATGGGCGATTTACTTGTTTAGCTGGTGCCTGCGATCTGTCTATTTGTCTAGTTGCACAAATTAACCGCTATCTTTCACCATTTTTAATTTTTCTGAGTCATTTGAAACTGTGATGGTTACTATTATCAGTCAGACATGAATCTTTATGGAAACTCAGAAACAAAGTACAAGCAAGTAAACATTATAAAGATAATCATATATGATAAATTTTGGGCGTTACTGCAACGACCGCTCAAGGTTACTGAGGATAACAATATAAGGCCTCCAAGGGACTATTAGGTTTTGTGGTTTCCTAACTTTGAAAATATGTAAGGATGAGAACACGTGGATACCAAAAGAAACATTCTAGAGGACTAATTTTAGGTTTCTCATGTTTCAGTTATGTCTCCCATGATTGTTATTTATTGATCTAAAACTCTTCTTTTTATTTATTTTTAGATATGTCGATTATTTCTGGGTTATTATGCAATGTTATTCATATTTTGTTTTCTTACATAGTTTTCACAAACATAGCTAGCTTGTTATGTTTACGATTATTGAACTCTTTGCTGTTATGTTTACGATGATTGAACTCTTTGCTTTATTTATTTATGTAAATTTTATATTTTTCTTTTGGAAATTAAATCCAACTTTTATTTAAAATCAAAATTAGACTTTGGAATAACATTATTGTAAAAATAAAACGTTTTTACAAGATGTTTCCACATGATATTTTAACTTTGTCGACATAATTGACGGCGAACAAGAATCCTGGAACTTTTTACAAGCTTGGAATTTGATGTTTCCACGTGAGTTTTTTAACTTGGTCGACATAATTGACGGCGAACAAGAATCCTCAAACTTAACAGTCAGAGGGAAGAATTGCAGAACTGTACATTTGACGTCTATGCATTTAGATTAGCTGTCCTATGTTTCGGTACTTCCTATTTTTGGTCAAATTTAAATCATCATCATATTTACACAACGTTATTGTAAACACAAAATGTTTTTACAGGCTTGGATATTGATGTTTCCACATGATTTTTTAACGTTGTGCTCAAAATTGACGAATCCAGAAACTTAACAGCTGCGGGGAAAAATACAAACCTGTACATTTGACGTGCATACATTTAGGTTACCTGTCCTAAATTTCGGTACTTCCTTTTTAGGTGAAGATTTCGGTCCTTCCTTTATAGTTGGAGGAGGCTTAGCTTGAATGACCATGTTTAACTTAATTAAATTACGTATAGCGTTAAACTATAAATGGATAAAGTTACGATTACGCTGTTTACCCTCTTTTCGCGAGCCCAGCATGGTTTCGTGGTATCATTTGGTGAAGATTGCTTGTCTGTCGCTAAATTAAGTGTTCAAGTTTTGCCATCAATTGCCGCTAACTTATGTTTTCAATTTTAGCTATCAATTACTACCAAGAAGATGACAACTCTCTTGTGCTCGTTGACACGTAATTTTTATTCATGCAGGTTAGCCTTTGTGTACGGATTTTGACGAGATGTTGCATTACATTATATTTGATTCGCTTCATCACATTTCATAGCTAAACGACGTTGCATTACATTATATTTGATTCGCTTTTTCACATTCCATACTTATATTTTATTTGAATTTGAATTTTTTTAACGTAAGTGTATGGCTCAAACCCTGAAATTAAAAAAGCCAAAAACTTGGATAAGATGATGAGTTTCCAAGAAAAACTTATGTTTCTTAATTAACTAGCAGGCATATTGCATTAAGCATACTACGTTCAGGCGAACTTTGCAACTTTGGCCGGAGTACCATTACCACTACCCTTTATCTAAGTAATGGTTAAAGGAGTATAGATTTATTTGACACTAATACTAGTTTAGTAATGGCTCACTAAATTAAATATTTTTAAATTAAAATAATATTGTAATATTGATTTTATATACAGCCCACTTTTTTTATTCTAAGTAATTTATGAGAAATATATTACTTTTGATTTTTTTTTTCAAAAGAAAATCTAGGCAAGTTAACCCAGAAAGGAAAGCCTAACACCAAAAACATTGAATATATTATTTTTATATATTTATCAAATAAATTTATAATTACTAAATATATTTTGCATATGTTTTGTATTTTTATATATAAAGTATTTTTTATTAATTAAATTTATTAAATTTTAAATAATTAATGTTTTAAAATATCTAAATATAAGTCATTAATATATATATATATTTTTAAATAATATATATTAAATTATAAAAACAAATAATAAATATTTATTAAACAAAATGCTTTTAAAATTAAATATTAAATATTTATCATAAAATATAAACATGATCAATTATATATATATATATATATAAAATTTATTTTATAAGTTAATTAATTTTTCAAAAACAAAATTATTATGTCATTATGCACATCACTAATCTTAAAAGTCGTATGTAATTATTATAAGAATTTCGTGACTAAAATATATTATGTACAACTATGAAAAGAATCTCGTGACTAAAATAGTTGTCCAAAATCAATGGATTTTTATACGATAATGAATTGTTTTTCAGAGGAGATAATGGATTGTTATTTGTGTGTACAATTATGCTATATTTATATTAAACAATAATAGATTTTTATTTGATAATGGATGGTTATTCATAATAATTTACTTAAATTATTATAAAATACATTAAATTTATAATTAAAAATAAATAAATATTTATATAATACTGGATGGTTATTTATAAATATTTTTTTAATTATTTTAAAATATATTAAATTTATAATAAACAAATAAAAATGGATTTTTTATATGATAGTGGATAGTTATTTATGAGAACTTTTATTTTAATTATTCTGAAGTACATTAATTTTATAATAAGAAAACGAATATAACTAGGGGAGGGTCGCCAATACATGTGCGCCCTCCCCGCCACGTCAGTTTACCACACGTCAACCCACATGGCTCCGGTACGACACCTGTCCACCGTGGAGCTGGCCGTGTGGGCTATCACCTCGCGTCTTAAAACTCGTCCTTCGCGCCATTTGAAAGGTTGGTCTGGGCTCATTTCTGCCATGTTCCATTTTCCCTTTGTCTTTCTGCTCGGGGCCGGTTGTTGGGCGAAGCCCCCCGCTGAAGATGGCGCGGGACGGCCCTATAACCTGCGCGCATGGTGGTTAGAACGTGTGTTGGGGGAATGCTGTGTTCGGTTGACAGGGTTTGTATTGTTGCGCGCAGAGTCGTTTATTCGTGTGCTGGTGCGAAGGTTTGATGGAGTTTCAGGGTTTCTGGCTGGGACAGCGGTTCTGCTTTTCTTGTGCTTTTCCGCCTGGATTTCTTGGTCGTTCTGGAATGCAAGCTGTTTAACATGGAATGCCGGTTGTTTAGCATTTCTCTGGTGGTGGTCTTAATCGGCGATTTTGTTGTTTGGGGAGGAGTCGGTCGCCATTCTACTGAGCTTGAGGTAACATAGGATTTTTCTGTTTTTCTCTGCTGTTTTTGTTGTTTTTCTGATCTCTAATGGCTTTTTTCTTCCTGTTGCAAGTGTGGAAAAGAACGTTGCAGGTGTGGAGAAGGTCTGGCGAGCTGTGGGGAAGGTGGGGGAGGTCGGCGACCATCCATGGCCTGTAACCGGTAGGATTTTTAATCCTACCAGCTTTACTCTGTGTTTTTCAACACAAGCATCTCTAACAGGATATTTTGTGAACTTTCTATGGCATTTTATGGCATTATTTTGAGCATTTTTTTGAGGGTTTAGGGTTTTAGGCATTCTATGGCATTTTTGCTGTTTTAGGGTTTAGGGTTTTAGGCATTCTATGGCATTCTGTTTTTGCTGTTTTGTTGTTTTAGCCCTCAAAACGCTCTGTAGCTGCTCTCCCCTGACTTGCATAGCCGGCCCCGAGCAGAAAGACAAAGGGAAAATGGAACATCGCAGAAATGAGCCCAGACCAACTTTCGAAACTCTCTGTAGCTGCTCTCAATTGCCTTGTTACTGTGTTTGCTTTATAGATAAAAACGCTGCATTTTTATTGTCCCTGCTATTGTATCTTTTTCATTTGGCATATGAGGGTTTCTCTTTTCTTTCATAGAGTTCTGAGTGCTCTGCTTCGTGCTATTGTTTGTTTTATATTCGACTGCTCGGAGGGGAAGGCTCTTCTAAAGCCTCACTAAACCCTTACGAAGCTTCTTCGCAGACTTGCTACTCATGTTGCTCTCTGGGCTACAGTGTTGTAGTTATGTATTTCTAGCCAAGAGCCTGGTAATTTCCTTGTCGGTAAATTATTGGTATTTTTAATCTCCTTTCTGGAAGTGAGACTTGTCAAGCGGCCTCGGCCCTTGTAGACATTCTGTATAAGTTATATGTTACGACCTTAATCACAGTTATACTGTTAATTTATTTATGGTTTCTTGAAGTCATAACTGTTATCTTGTTTCCTTCTATGAAAGTCTTATTCCGAATTTTACACACAAGTTGCATTCTCTATTATTTAAATTGACTTATAAGCATTTCTCTGGATACTGTTTGAACGCTACTATTCTTGATTTACTCATTGTAGAATATTATGATTTCCTTATGCTGTAAAACCTTGCATAGTGCTAAGTTATTGAGATCGTTTTCACTTGTGACGGTGCATCTCTTTTTGAAGGTTATTCTGTTTTTACAGCTGATGAGTTTATAAGTTAAGAAATGGGTAGGGTTTACTGTTTTATGAACAAAGCTTCTACTCTTTTATTTCCTTTTAATATCGCTCAGCTTTTACTAGCAAACTTTATAGGATTAAATCCTTGTCAGGGTTTTGTTAGAGTTTTGTCAGGGTTTTGTTAGAGTTTCCTTGTCAGCGTTTTGTTAGAGTTGAAATGCCCGATAATGCATGCAGAGAGATTGACCGTTCTTCATGAAGAAATAGGTTCGATATCTGCTTGAGTCGGAGTGTTGGTGTTTTCAACCTGTAACTCCAGTGTCTCTCAGTAGTTATGTCTTCGGTCAGGTCTTGAGTGGGCATATCAATTTGGAACAATTTCTGTTTTCTACACCTATGACCTGGAGCATATTTTTCATCACAATTATAGGAGAGTCCATTTCTTTGGTGGTCTGCCATTTGTGTTGGAGACAACCTTTGTACTTCGAAGGGATGTGTAGGAATTGTGCTAAGTTGGAATATTTGATTCTGCAAACAGATTTCTATGCACTTTTGAAACTTTTCTTCCTAGTTGCTTGGGGAACAGGGATATAAGGAGTGCAGAGCTATCGGGAGAGGAGAATGTGTTGATAATAGTGATATATTTGTAGGGTGCTGGTGTCCATTGTAGCTATTGAATTGTCTATATTGTGTACCTCTGAATGTAAATTTCTTGTAATATGTGAAAAGAATATTGAATCAAAACCCTCCTTGACCCGTATATAGCACATGACCTACTGAAATTTTAAATTTATGGAGTCGGTATAATCTCTATTCCAAAAAACATAATTATTGTTGCTTAGTTGCCATGCATTAGATATTGTGAACACTCTTATCAAGAGCCAATTCAATCCCTTTAAGAATGGCATGTGCTTCTGCCTGATTGTTGATCTTTCCTAAGGTTCATTCAAATTTTAAACTTTATTTATCTCCAGCGTTGATGACAAGGCCCACAATTGCAGTTACCCTGGATTTCCTTTCGGTACACTGATTTCCTTTGAATCTCTCTTATTTTTGCAATGCCTAGTTTTGTGCAGGGAAGTTTAAATTACAGGAAAGCTTAACATGCTGTAGATTTTGAGCTCTGAAGCAATTTTGTGGGATTTTTGTATACCTACTGCTTTGGAATTTCCTTCTTACATGTATGAGAGGCAATTCATAATTTTTCTGTACCGTAATACACTGTTATAGATCAATATTAACTCCAGAACTCATAAGTGTAAAAAGGGATCTAAAGAAACAGAGACATGATTCTCTTGATGCTTAAAAGATCCCATCTTAAGATGGGTCTACGCTGGTTTATATTTTGTAGATTTATAAATTATTGTAATTTTATTTTTATTTAGTTTTTATAATAATTTAGCTATTTTTAATTTTCCATTTTTACTCCAATTCTTTTTCCCCCTCTAAGAAGGCTGTTGTAACTTTGCGTCAATTATAACAATTCATTAGTTAACCAAACAATTGTCATATGTGAATCACTCATATTGTCAAACAATTGATCTACTCATGAAGGAAAATGAAAAAGGTGAATAGGTGCTTAGAAAAGAATTAATGACTAAGCCACAATTCGTCATATAGCTGATTAGGTTACTGTGCACCCAAATTTCTCTATCTTTTGGAAAGTTGATGTAACAAGATGGAACAATATGATTCTCATAGTTGTTCATCAACTGATTTGATTAATTTAGATACTTCCATCATTTTTACTGACACATATAAAAACACATGCTCTCTATAAGTTGGGCATACTCCACGGTGGACAGGTGTCGTACCGGAGCCATGTGGGTTGACGCGTGGTAAACTGACGTGGCGGGGAGGGCGCACATGTATTGGCGACCCTCCCCTAGGTGATTGATAAAAATCATAACTATGTTCTTTATTGTATTTCTAGTTTCCAGCAATGTAAAGTTCTTATTCATTCTAATTCAATCAATAACATGCTAAGTATAGAGTTCCTTACTACTAGTGCCTCGTACATTAGAAGCGAGCAGGAGGTGTTTCTAATTGTGAGTGTAGACTTCTATTCAGTGTTAAGTGATTGTAAACTTGCCCAGCACTGTCATCACATTATAACGGTCCACTTATTGGAGCCATAAGTGAGTTTATAGCTTTGTACAGTGCACACAGAATAACGTATAGAAATAGTTTTATCATAATTAATATTTTACAGAAAGACATATTCCATTGAAAATTTCTTATCAACACACAGTTAGGTTGCCACAAGAAATCACTACTAGGTTGTAAGCCAAAATGTTGCTGTGCCAAGAAAAAGATACAATCCATCCAAAATCCACATCATAATGTGGTTAGAACCGAAAACATATGACACCCCTATTCTTTATGGCCCTGAGAATCTTGAGTGCCAAAACTCCCCGAGTTACCTTTTTCAGCCAGGTAGGTTGGCCTACCAGTCAAGGGCTGATTAGGAAATGGTTGATTGTTGCCATATGATTGATTCCAATTTGCAGCTTCCAACCATGGAGGTATTGAGTACCCATACCTCACATTTGCGCTACTGACCCCTGCATTAAGTGGAGGTGTGTAATGAGCATACAGAGAATTGACACCAGCTCTGGTAGGAACAAGGCAAGTGGGTAAACCCTCGGTTCGATAGTGGGGCACTTGAATGTTTATGAGATCTTGGAATAATGGTGTATTATCTGCAATGGAGTCCAATGAGTTTGAAATAATCCTAGTTTCATCAGCTATTCTTGTATCGTTGATCATCCCTTGTTCCTTTTCAAGCATTTGTTGTGCCTTTCGTTTTTCCTTTTCCTGTCTTGCCATTTGCTTTTGTTGGTCCTTAACTTGCCTTGCTTTATCTCTTTCAATCCTTTCTTCTGCTCGCTGTTGTGCTGCAACAATCCTTGCTGCCTTCTTCTCCTTGACCATATCCTTCTTTTTCTGTTTTAATTCTTGCATTTCAAGTTTCTTTTTTTCTGACTCAACTAACAGGTTTATATAGTCCTCTGAGGTGAGTAGCTGTGAGCTTCGGCCCAGACGAAGACTACCCAGTGCACCTTGCTTTTTTCTCATTGATACTCTCTCTACTGGTAGCTTTAGGAACCGTCCAAGTGTCTTCTCCACCCCTCCCACCTGCATGTCATTGCTTGGTACTTCCCTTTCAGTATCTGTTGGAACTGATTGAACCATATCATTATCTTCATTTGATGCCTCATTATGTCCTTCATCTTCTTCCATTGATCTATTGTCCACAAAAAAATGAACAATTTCACTGTTCAATTCTGCTGGTTGTGAGGGCATGTTCATGCTTTCTTCATTGGTTGCTGAGACACTATGTGCATTCATATTGATCATTGCTTCTGCTAGCCATGAAGGTGGGGTTACTTGGCTTGGCAATGTCAATTGGTCATTGTCAACTGCATGTTCAACAATATCATTAGCAATATCAGCAACAGGAATTTGATGTTCTTGAGTTGGTGGAACAATATCCATGTTACTAGGAATTTGTTCATTGTTATATTGTGTTTCACATACAGTTTCATCATCTTCAGCATATAACTGTCCTTGAGATAGGGAAATCATATTACCAGCTGCAACAACATCATCTTGGTCATCTACTTCTTGCACTTCAACACATGTTTGGACATTCCCTTCTTCCTGACCATCCACATGAAACGCTTGGCTACAACCAGTATCATGCATAAGAGCATCATAGTTCAGTGGCCAGATTCCTGTCCTCCTAAAGCCAGCCTTGATATTTGATGGTGTCAAAGCCCTTTTAAAAGCTT
Source organism: Pinus tabuliformis (assembly GCA_031772625.1). Taxonomy (NCBI): domain Eukaryota; kingdom Viridiplantae; phylum Streptophyta; class Pinopsida; order Pinales; family Pinaceae; genus Pinus; species Pinus tabuliformis. Next base: position 569,960,063 of record CM062810.1, read on the forward strand.
TACTTGCAAGCTCTGCTAGCTCAAACCTTTTCACCTCAACCCTTGGATTCTTTGCCATCCATGCAGCACGCTCCGACCTGAAATAGTTCTTGAAAGGGCCAAACACACTAACATCAAGGGGTTGCAGCCTATGAGTGGTATGAGCGGGCAATGTCAACAGGTTGATGCCTAAATTGTTTGCTTCCTCAATTGTTTGTGCAACCATGTGGCTCCCATGGCCATCTAATATCAAAAGGTGTCTGTTATTAGGCGAGACGCCACCTGGTACCGATGCAACAAAGTGAAAAAGCCAACTTAGAAACAGTTCTTTAGTCATCCATGCATGGGGATGTGCAGCCATGCATGCACCTAGTTCACAGTTCTGTATATAGTTTTTCAGTTTATTTTTACCTTTGAATAGATAAAATCCTAGGATTGAAGTACCAATTGCATTAACACAACATAAAATAGTTATCCACTCCCTGCTCTTGGGAAAAATCTTTGGCACATTTCGGCTCCCTCTCTTGGCAATTACCCGCATGCCAAAATTCCTCCCTGCCTGTAAACCTGTTTCATCACAGTTCCATATATGGTCTGCTCCATAAGAATGTTTATCATAAGCACTAGAAAGTGTGTCATAGAATTTTTGCACAACTGCAGGGCGCAAATTTAATGCTCTGTCTCTGTCAAGGCCCTCAGCAGTACGCAATACAAGTTCTGGATGCCTTTTTTTAAACCCAAACCACCATGATTTACCAGGAAACCCATCTTTGAATGGGTTTGGCCTCCCTTGACAGATTTGAGCAACTGTTGATTTGAGTTGTATCAACTCTAGCCCATGTCCCAGTTGGGCCATCTCTTTACACCACTCAACCACCTCGGCCTCGTCATCCTCAGTCATAACTGTAAGAGGCCCTCTACGTTTTGTATGAGTCAGTCCATTTATCCAATAATGTATTGACGAGGGAGGAATACCATGTTTTTTTGCAGACCCCCGAACTGAGTATCCATTAAACTCTATGTCGTCAATTGCAACTAACATTTTTTCTTTTGTCCATCCTCTTATAGCACTGATCTTTTTAGTTGAGCTTGCCCCTTGGACTGTTGTTGATGGTGGTTCTGTGGCTGATGGTGTGTTAACATCAGCGGCTGTCACATGGTCATATTCAACAATGTTCCCTGGTGCATTGCTGGCATCGACATCAGCTGGCCTGTCATCATCAGACGATGTGCATCGCAGCTGCGCACCCCTTGTCACTCTCCTGCCACTTCTCCTTGTACGAGCAGAGTAACTTCCTTTTGCCATAGATGCAACAACCTGTAAAATTATTGCATGCATTTAGACATTAGAATATATGTTAAATTATGCTTTATTACTTCTGCAAAAATTACTTTTCCTCTATTACAGGAAATTATCAACATGTATGTTGCATTTAGACATTTGAATATATGTCAAATTATGCGTTATTAATTCTGCAAAAATACTTTACCTCTATTACAGGAAATTGTCAACATGTATGTCACTGTTTTCATAATGAGAGCAAATGTTTCACTTTCATAGGGCAGTGTCAGGATATGCGTATACATTAGGATACAGAGCTTGTTACATTAGGATATGCGTATACAGTGATTACAGTCTATCCATATGTATTACCTTAGGATATGCGTGTAGAGTGAGAACCCCGGGATATCATGTTATATATTGATTAACTTGTCACCTTTGTATCTTATCTAAGCTTATGACAAGCTTTGCAATTAGAACACAGTAGTTACACATGACTCTTTCTAACCATGCTTGTTTACCTAATCACTTGCTTGTCTCATTCTCATTACACTCGGCATAAGTAATAGCACAAATATTTTACAAGTAACATCATCTAAAGGTTGAACTATTAGTGCTAACCTAAGAAATACATGTATAGATATGATAAAGTACCTGTATCACAGGTTGGTTATGTCCCTAATAGACTGGATTCAACTTTAATATACATATAACATATGTAACTATACAGAGCTTTGTTCTAGCTCACTCATAGATAAGGGTGAACTGAAACCATGCTCAGATACTAATACGAGCTTTTTAGTGTATAGAGCTTACTAGTGATAAGATGAATGAGATGTATTCAATAGCTTCAATTCCTGTAAGCTAAGGTTCAATTCCTGTAAGCTAAACAAGCTATGACTACAATACTAACACGACATACGTAGCCTCTGTGATATGTAAGCTGTAATCACTATCACATTTGATTCTATGGTCTCCTAGGTGTCATAGACAATTGGTTTTACTTCAGTTTAATTGAGTTTCATTGCAGTCATTTATTTTTTATATTTTTTCATATAATTTATTTACTTATTTTGAATATTGTGAAGAACAATCTCTGCTCCAAAATTTCTCTCCATTATCTGTGACTTAATTTACAGTGCTGAATTATGTAAATCCCCATTCCTTTGGTCCAACTTTTACAACTCCGTATGGCTCGGGCTCTCCATACCCTAAGGTCTCGAGCTCAACGAGGTGAAAAGATATGAAGGCCAATAAGACTGTCATCTGCTATGTTACTTATAATTGTGTTTTCTCATTATCTAAAATCTTACAGTCATCTAATCCAATAAAGAGAAATGGTCATCTGCTCGGGCTTCCATTCTAAGAAACCATTCCCCAGTTCTATGGTCCATTCATCAGTAGTATAAATTCACTTATTTGCAGTCTTTCGACTCAATATCAAAATGTTTGCTTTCTCAATAGCTTCATGCTTCTGAAAATATGTGAAAAATATGTGAAAAATTACTAAGTTTATCAGAGTCATTAAAGTTACAATTCGTTTTTGTTCTATGTTTTAACTCATCCATGTTCACTCGGATCTTGTCACTACTGAATTGCCCAAAATCGGATGGTTCACACTAGGAGTACAGTTTGACATCGGCTGGCATTCTTTCTTTTACAATAACCTTTCCTTCTTTCTGACAGGAGGTCTTATAATAATATAGTTGTCGACCAGTAAAGTAAGTCAAGCAAGCCAGTTCGGTAGCTGTCCAACGGGCAAAGGCTTCTTTCTTTAGAGTGCTGCCCGCCCCCTTCTTCATTCATTCATTTAGGCCCGACTAGGAGTGGATCCAGGGAACCTGGCTCGGGAACAGCTTCTTACTAGTAGGGGCTAATCACAGTAAGAGAGTCCAATCTTTGAAATAGAGCTTAGTCTCTCCCCATCGTAGTATACTAGTAAAAGGCGTAGATTATGACTTGATCCAATAGAGTCAGAACACCTTTATATCTAAAAGAAATGGTGCTCGATGAAACGATCCAGATTCCACACTATGCTGTGGGCTGGGGGGAGAGCTGCTCTGCGAAGCTAGGCGTTCAGTGTTCTTATGGAGGAACCATAGAACCCAAGCCATAATAATCGCTCAATTCCTGTAAGCTAAGGTTCAAGGTTCAATTCCTGTTAGGTAAACAAGCTATCGCTCAATTCCTGTAAGCTAAGGTTCAAGGTTCAATTCTTGTTAGGTAAACAAGCTATGACTACAGTACTAGCACGACATACGTAACATTTGTGATATGTAAGTTGTAATCCCTATGAAGTTGATGATCGAATAATTCGTGTAAGCTAACCTTCAATTCCTGTAAGGTAAGCAACCTGTGACGTTGATTAGATGGATACGACTGTATTCGATAACTTAACTGTATAAGTTAGAACACATACATAAACTCTGTATAAAAAAGGTTAACTGTAACTGTATAGGTTAACTGTCACCACCCTATGGACAGAACTGTAATGTAAGAAATCTGATAAATGAATGGAAAGAACTGTAATGTAAGAAATCTGATAAATGAAAACAATGAAAACAGAACTGTAAGAAGAATGAGTTGTAATTCATATAACTGACTTGAATATATTGGCTACTGTTTTGTGATGTTGTCTTCAAGTTTGCTGAATAGTTTGAAAGCATAAGATGCAACTTCAACAGTGGGTGGACTTCTTTTATAGTTTTGGGGACTTGATTTTAATTGGTGGACATGGATGCACATGGATTGCAATGGCTTCATTTTGAATGTGTGGTATGGATTTAATTTGCTGTGATCTAGTGGTTGGGAATTGTTTATTTGTTGATCCATGTGATTTGATTTGTTTTAATGAGAAATAGAGTGAGTTGGGTGTCATTTATTGCAGTTATTGGGTCTGGGTGTCATTTATTGAACAAAGTGGATTTAATTGTTATTGGGTTGGGTGTCATTTATTGAACAAATTGGATTTAATTGTTATTGGGTTGGGTGTCATTTATTGAACATAGGGTGTTTAGTTGTTGAACAACACAACAGTTATGGCTGACATACATTCCTTTTGTTATGTGCAGGTAGGCATATTTATTTGGGATGCAAAGTTGCAGTTCTGATGAGTGGGGGTTGAAGTGACTGCTGTTTTGTACTTCTGGAATAGACTAGTTTGGAAGCCTTTATGGCTGTAGCTGTTTTCTACTTGGGTCAATATGTTTTGCAATATTAAGTAGTAAAATACTATTTATGGACAGTTGTGGGCCCAGTCAATATATGGGTGATTTTTGGACATAATTTAAAACTTATTTATACATAATGTTATTTATTTCTGTTTAAATTTTGGTTGCAAAAGTCTTAATCACTGGTGGTTTGGTGGGACCAGTATTATATCAACTACTGGTCCCTGCACAATATTAGGAATCTCTCCCCTATGAGCTCAAGCACGCGAACTTTGAGGTTTTAGTATTACGACCGTACGAGAAAATCTATGTCGCGATTAAAACAACCCACTTGTTAAGCTGTCAGCCTCATCAAATATCAAATCAGCTCTGTGTGCACGCAAATATTAAACGGAGTTGTCTATAATGTGATTTTTTGGAGATTTCGGTGACGGAATCCAGCGGAAGAAATTGAGGTTAAATCTTGATTTTTTGCAGTTAAAATGGTTTTTTAACTGCATAATTGGATTCAGCGCCCTGAAAAACCCCTGGGACGCTTTGATTGTGCAGAAACTAGCAATCAAACTTGCGATTCCAATAAATTGCTGCAGGATTTTGATTGGAAAAACCCACCGGAAAGACTTCCAAAAAGTCGCATTATAGACAACAGCATATTAAACTATACGAATGGTGCCAGGGTTTAGTGGTATCGATAAGTGACTTTTGTAAGACCTCTTTAAAACTTCTCGATGGTGAGGTACAATTGGTAGTAAAGTAAAATTATTATATAATAAAGAAGTGAATGAATGAAATTTAAAATAAATAAATTAAAATATTATTAAAAAATAGTAAAATTTAATTTTTAATGTTAAAATTTTAGAGAAAATTGTAAATTGTTTTAGTTAAAATAAATTAATAGCAAGTTAATCAAACATTAAACATAATATGTCTTGTTAGTAGATATAGTAAGTGTTAAGAGAGATTAAATATTTTGAAGTGCAAACTTTTTTAAAGTGTAAAAAATGGAAAAAGAGAATTGTATAGATGAGATAGTTTAAACTTCTAATTCCAATCTTTAGTATATTTCATACAAAATTGACAAAAAAATATATTTGAAAAGAGACCAAACTATAAAATAGTGAGTTTATTAAATTTTTTAAACATAAGATTTTATTCTTTTCATATGTTTTATATAATATATACATAGTTTTATGTTTATATATATACATATTTTTTTTTATATTTAACATGGGCATTAGGAATTAATTGATTTTTTTACTTATAATTAGTTTGTTTAGATTTAGAGAAAAAAATTAACTGTTTTGAAGTATTTGTTAAGAAGTATAAGAATTGTACATATTGCTTATATCTTATTTTATCTTTCTCTAAAGTTAATATAAAATTACATACTTCACATGGATATTGAAATAATTTAATTATGACTAACATATATTAAAAGCGTCTAAAGACTGGCAAGAGGGGGAGTGCTAGAGAGAGAACAGGAGAGCTAGGGTTTGCAGAAGAAGTTAAGTGTTAGGCACCATGGAGGGGCATAAGTGGGGGAGTTCCACTCCCTCCTACAGTCAGGCAGTCTTCAGTCGTGGCAAGAAACCACTGGACGCTTAAACAGGTATTTTAGGAGGAAAACAGGACAACAGAGACGCACAGGAGCAGGAGAATAGGCGGGAAGACGTCAGAAGAGAGAAAATAATAGAGGAAGAAAATTAGAATATAGACACCAGAAAACAAAATGGACTGTGTAAGCCTAGGACAACTATCACACCTAGAGTGGTGTTGAGTGATCCAACGCTATAGGCACATAGGGAACACATGGCAACTTACGCAATCATTTGTAAATTCATGGGGTTATGGCCAATGGAGAAGGCTTTACAGGCATGGATAAAGAATCATTGGAAACCTAAAGGGGATATAGACCTACACCTTGGGTCAAAGGGTTTCTTCACTGTAGTATTCACTAACAATGAGGATAAAGACAAGGTGTTTGAAGGAGAGCCCTACTTCTATGCTGCTGCAAGCCTCTATATGCAGCCTTGGGTGATGAATTTTGTCCTGGAGCGAGAGACATTCACTTCGGTCCCAGTTTGGGTAAGACTCTACTCCTTACCACTGGATTATTGGCAGCCAGAATCATTAACAGCAATAGGAAATAAACTAGGGCATTTTGTAAAAATATCTGAGGCCACTAGGTGGGGAAAGTACACATCCTTTGCCCGTATATGCGTGGAGATGGATCTCTCTGGAGCTCTACCAGATGAAGTGATTTTGGAAGTTTTTGATGAAGAATGGGTACAAGCGGTGGACTATGAGCATATTCCTTTCAGATGCTGCAAATGCCATGAACATGGGCATCTATTTAGGGATTGCCCCCTAAATAAAATAGAGAGCAAAACTAAAGCTACCTCAGGGAAAGAAATTGATAGCTTTCACAAGGTGGGAAATAAAGGTAAAGGAGGGAGAAAGTTTCAAAAAAAAATCAACGAGGAAAAGCAGACAAGCCATAATAGGTACAAGGTACTAGAAGAAGAAGAGGAGCTAGATAAGGCAAATCAGATTCTGGAGGACAGCCCAGGGGAGAAGGAAAAGGAAGAAAATATGGACGACACATGATAACAACCAACAAAAGGAGGATCTACTGAGTACCATGGAACTTGATAAGGACCAAGAGATGACCCCGAGTGAGGTGGAAACGGAGGATCATGAACTGTAGGATATTCTCGATAGGGAGCATCTAGATCTGGAAAAATTCCTGGAGTAGGGAACCACAAAAGGAATGGATTCACTACCACAAGAGGAGTTTAATAGAGTGCAACAGTTGTTTCTGTGGAGAACTCAAGCAAAAGGGTCGGGAGTCAAAAGAAACCTCGATATTCAGGACAACGAAGGGGTGAAAACTATGAAGACAACATCGGGACTTACTCCTAGGAACCCAGACAGGAAAAGGGGTAGGAAAAAACAGAACGAGCTGTTGATAGAATGTGGAAAACTGATGATAGATTCAGGTAATATGAAAGACCTAACTAGTTACTCTTTTACTAATCTTTCTTAATGAAGCTCACAACATGGAATATTAGGGGTCTAGGGAGAAAAAGGAAACAAAGGAATCTTAGCAATAGAATTAAAGAAGAAAAACCAGATATGATTTTCATACAGGAAACTAAATGTTCAGTAGATAAAATAAGACAAATACACAACAAATGGCTAACTAGATATGAATATCTAGAAGTCAAAGCAGACAAAACAACAGGTTGTATTCTCACACTTTGGAACCCCCAGAAACTACGTATCTTGGATGCTGAAGCATCTAGGAACTACTTACCAGCGATTATCCAACCTTTGGGGGATAGGGAAGCTTATTTAATCACAAATGCTTATGGTCCATAGAAGCCTGAGGACAAACTCAGACTACTTACTTCACTGGAGGATCTAAGAGAAAGGCATTCAGGAATACCATGGATCTTGGGAGGGGACTTTAACATGATCAGATCCCTGCCGGAAAAAAAAGGTGGAACCATATCACTAGGAAGAGACTACATAGCATTTCAGAATTTTATAAACAATATGAGGTTAGTAGACACATAGACAAGTAATGGCATCTTTACCTGGAATAATAAAAGGGGAGGAGAGTCTCAAGTAGCCTCAAAGCTAGACAGATTCATTATCTCTGAGGACCTTATACTCACGGGCCTTGACATGTTAGCAATGATACTCCCTTTTGGTGGCTTGGACCATTGGCCTGTTCAACTTGAGGCGTCCTGTAGAGGAACTCCAAGAAACAGACCTTTTAGGTTTGAAAATATCTAGCTCACCCATCCAGACTTCATCATAAATATTGAAAAATGGTGGAAATAGATATGCAGATTTAGGGTACGAGAATGTTTCTCTTGGATAAAAGATTGAAACATATCAAAGTCAGGCTCAAAGATTGGAATAAGAATGAGTTTGGAAACATTTTTGAAGCCAAAAAAAATGTTGAAAGAAAGATACATGAAATTAACCAAACCCTCATCATCGATGGCTTCAATGAGGGAAGAAATGAACAAGCTAACAATCATCAACAAGAATGTGAAGAATTATGTAAACAAGAGGAAATATTCTGGAGACAGAAATCAAGAGTACAATGGCTAAAAGAAGGAGATAGGAACACAAGGTTTTTCCACAAATCTACCATGGATCACAGGTCTCACAACAGGATCTCAATAATCAAGGACTCTTGAGGAAACAAACTCAACACCCACAAAGATATAGAAGTTGTGCTGGTTCAACATTTCGAAGACATAGCAAAGGAACCACTCTTAGACAGATCATAATTCATCAATGACTTCACAAAGCACATTCCCATGCTTGTGACAAGAGAAGATAATTATAATCTAAACATGCCTATGAATGAAGAGGAGGTCAGAGAAGTCATCAAAGATATGCAAAATGGGAAGGCGCCAGGCCCAGATGGTTTTAATGTCAACTTCTTTAAAGCATGTTGGGGTATTTTCAAGTAGGATATCCTTGATGTGGTGGAGGACTCAGGAAAAATAGGACTATTTTGAAGGCACTAAATACATATTTCATTTCCTTAATTCCAAAATAGGATAATGCTATGACACCAGACAAATTCAGACCTATAGCTTTATGCAATGTGGTGTATAAAATAATTTCCAAAATAATTGCCAACAGGCTTAAACCCCTTTTACCAATTCTGGTTTCTGTGGAGAAAACTGGGTATGTGGAAGGTAGACAAATTCTCAACAATATTATTCAAGCTCATGAGGTGGTTCACTCTCTTGTAAGAAATAGGTAGGAAGGAATGATTATGCAGCTTGACCTAGAAAATTCTTATGATAAGTTAAATTGGGCCTAGATACGGAAAGTTCTTCTAGCTTATGGATTTGACCATAACTGGGTAAGATGGGTAATGGCCCTTGGAACTACCTCTAGCTTTTCAATCCTGTTAAATGGTTCTCCATCAAAGCCCTTTAATTCGTCAAGGGGTCTCAGACAGGGAGATACTCTCTCCCCCTTCCTCTTTATTCTCATGATGGAAGGACTAGGCCTAGCTATCAAGTCTGCCAAAGAAAACGGTAAGATCCAGGGTCTCAAACTAACCGGGAACAGAAATTCTCTGACCCATCAACAATCTGTGGATGACACTATGCTATAGGGCATACCTACAGTCAAGGAAGCTCTAGCCTACAAACAAATCCTGAAAGACTTTGCAATGGCTGCAGGCACAGAGGTAAGCCTCTCCAAATCAAATATTTTACTTTTTAACACTAACATTGCTATTCAGAGAAATATTTCCAGAATTCTAGGCTTTCAAAGAGATATGCTACCATCCAAATATTTGGGAGTACTACTAACAAACAAACGTCTGAGAAAGACAGTCTGGGACCCGGTGATAAATAAGGTACAGGACAAAACATGGAAATGGAAAAGTACGTCTTTGAACTTAGCAGGTAGGCTTGTGTCCACAAAAGCTACCCTACAATCTGTTCCCATCTTCATGTTCTCAGCCCTTCCAGCTCCAAAAGGAGTCATGCAACTATGCAGAAATATCCAAAGAGATTTTATTTGGGGTAAAGGGGAAGAGAAAAAAAAATGGGCCTTGGTAGCCTGGGAAAATATCCGTAAACCTAAAACACATGGATGTTTGGGACTGGATGATCCCGAGGTGCTAAAAAAAGTTTTGGGGGCAAAACTATGGTGGAGATGGCTAAAAGATTCAGCTGCCCCTTGGGCACAAATTTGGAAATAGAAATATGTAAAAAATTGGCAAGACATGGATCACATTAGAATGTCTGGAATCATCAAAGGCTCCCACATCTTGAACAAAGCCATTGTTCAGAGAAATAGTTTCTGGGAAATTAGAGATGGAAACCTTGCATGGTTTTGGGAGGATAAGTGGCAACAGAAACCTAAACTGTTGAGAGAAGACTTTGCAAATCTCAAGAATGATACTGACATCAAAGGGTTACTTAGAGTAAATGAATTTTGGGATTAGGCTATTAATAGAGGAAAATTGAGGACATGTAAGAAACTGGATTACAGGGATAATTCCCCCTTGAAGGCATAGGTTGAAGCTCTAACCACCATCCTAGAAAAAAGGAAGATACTAATATCAGCTGATTCAGACCAGCTGAGATGGGGCAATAACTATGAAGGCACCTTTAACCTTCAAGCGGAAAAACGCATAGCCCTTGGGCTTGACTCATCAAACCCGGATTGGGTTTGGAAGAATCTATGGCAAAACCAAGGATGGATGAAAATTAAACTGTTCATGTGGTTAGTGCAACATAAGAAAATTCTTACCTGCGAAAACCTCTGGAAAAGAGGGGTGTCTGGCCCATCCAAATGCCAGCTATGTGAATCACAAGAAGAAACTATGGATCACCTTCTCAACCTCTGTACATTTACTTCTAAATTGTGGAATGGGATTGCTTCAATTTTCAAACAAATAGATAGGGACATGGGCAGCATCACCAACACCCTAAAGAATTCGAGAAAAAACTTCTTTGATTATGAAACAGTCAACAAGGCTTGGGCTTTAGCTCAAAGCTTCCTAATTTGGGATGTCAGGAAAAAAACTCAAAAATAAAATTTTCAAAAATAAAAAAGGTTCTTCCCAAAGCATCCTGGAACAAATTTTAAGACAGCTCAAGGAGACGGTAGGAACTCTGATGCAAAAACCCCCTGAGAATCACCCTTCAGATGGTGATGTGAAGGTACTACTAAACTTGGGTATGCAGGGGCTTATTCCTCAGGGCAATAACAAAAATACAAATCAAATTGTTGCTGATAAAGATTTCTGGCACCCTCCCCCTCAAGGATTTATGAAGTGAAAAATAGATGGGGCCTCAAAAGGAAACCTGGGCATGGCTAGTTATGGGGGAGTGATAAGGGATGAAAAGGGTTACATACAATTCATTTCTCATTGTAATTTGGGGAAAGCCACAAACAAAATGGTGGTACTCATGGCTCTCGAGCAATGCTTAGAAATCCTGAGGGACAAAAATCTTCATAACATCATAATTGAAGCAGACTCTAAGTTGATTATCAATTCAGTCAAGAAAATCTGCTAAGGCTCAGCTCCGGAAAAATTTTCGACACATTGGAGGCTTCTTCAAGTGTATCAAAGGATCCAATCCCACCTTCAAAACATGAGAACCCTAAGTTTCATGCATGTGCGCTGGACAACCAACAAATTGGCGGACATTTTAGCTAATGAAGGAGCTCTCTATGCTAAAAGCAGCAATAAATATAGATGGAAAGAGGTCCCCCAGGGTAGATTGAGGGATGAGTGTCTCAGACAGGCGAATGTGGACCGAGAGCTCTATCAGAACAGGGGATTCTAGCAGATTACAGAGTTCTGGAAATGGTCGTTGTACTGTCTACATGAAGCAGCAATCTAGGGATATTTATGAAAAGAATATCCAGTCCTTTGTTCGAAATATCATCCCAGAAAGGTACAGATCCAGGGTTCCCGGGCGGGTGGCGATTAACAGCACAGGGATTTGCATAAATTTGTATTATACCACAAATTGCCTTCTCATTGGCTCTACAGGGAGCTGGGATAGCGAGTGTGCAGTTGGAAAAATTGCGGAAATCTGATCTAAGTTGCATGACATTGGCACAAATGTGTCTCTCTACCGATTGGTTGGCAGTGGGTGCAGCAAATCCGTAGTAATTTGAGTGATGGTACAGTTAAGGCAGTTTTTGGGTTTGTGGCGTCCTCAAAACGCGAACCGGATTTTTAGAATTTAACCCAATGCCACTAAATGTTCAACACATGGCTCAAGGAGGAGAGTGAATACCACCTTCATCGGGCGGGTATTCCTCCTACTTATTTTCAGCCTGATATTCCTCACTGTCGTTGGATCAAGTAGTTGTAGATCAACGGCCTAGGTTCATTGTGCATGTTGGTGGGTCCAGGTTATCTTACTGACTTCCTTGCGGACCCGAAATCTTTATACGATGGTATCTATTTCCTCTTTGGGTCTGCTTTAATTTTTATCAGGTTCACGTGTTTTCGTTTCATTTGGTTCCTCAACCGTTAGATCTCGGATGACGGTTCAAGCGGTTTTTTGGGCCCTAGATCCGGTTCTTGAGCCATTGGCTCTTTTCTCAAAGCTCAAAGTGATAGCTAAAATATTTCGCCCTCTTCTCCTTTGGGTTCGATGTATTTTATGTAATCTATTTTATACTTACAAGTGAATAGAAGGATCAACTCTTGCTTCAGCAAAAAAAGGAAATAATTTAATTATCGCTGAGAGTAAAAGAGTGAAATATTTTTATAACATCTCCCACACCAAATGTTGTGTTTTAACACTAACATTTCTATTGAGAGGAATAATTCTAGAATTCTAGGCTTTCAAAGAGATATGCTACCATCCAAATATTTGGGAGTACCGCTAATAGACAAACCTCTGAGAAAGACAGTCTGGGAGCCCGTGATAAATAAGGTACAGGACAAAAGAAGGAATGGACAAGTAGGTCTTTGAACTTAGCAGGTAGGCTTGTGCTCATAAAATTTGTCCTACAATCTATTCCCATCTTCATGTTCTCAACCCTTCCAGCTCCAAAAGGAGTCATGCAACTATGCAGAAATATCCAAAGAGATTTTATTTGGGGTAAAGGGGAAGAGAAAAAAAATGGGCCTTGGTAGCCTGGGAAAATATCCGTAAACCTAAAACACACGGAGGTTTGGGACAGGATGATCCCGAGGTGCTAAACAATGTTTTGGGGGAAAAACTATGGTGGAGATGGCTAAAAGATTCAGCTGCCCCTTGGGCACAAATTTGGAAACAGAAATATGCAAACAATTGGAAAGACATGGATCACATTAGAATGTCTAGAATCATCAAAGGCTCCCACATCTGGAACAAAGCTTGGGATAACAGAGCCATTGTTCAAAGAAACAGTGTCTGGGAAATTAGAGATGGAAACCTTGCTTGGTTTTGGGAGGATAAGTGGCAATAGGAACCTAAACTGTTGAGAGATGACTTTGCAAATCTTAAGAATGATACTGACATCAAAGGGTTACTCAGAGTAAATAAATTTTGGGATTAGGCTATTAATGGAGGACATGGAAGAAACTGGATTACAGGGATAATGCCCCCTTGAAGGCATAGGTTGAATCTCTAACCGCCATCCTAGAACAAAGGAAGATATTGATATTAGCTGATTCAGACCAGCTGAGATGGGGCAATAACTATGAAGACACATTTAACCTTCAAGAGGCAAAACACATAGCCCTTGGGCTTGACTTGACAAACCCAGATTGGGTTTGGAAGAATCTATGGCAGAACCAAGGATGGATGAAAATTAAACTGTTCATGTGGTTAGTGCAGCATAAGAAAATTCTTACCTGGGAAAACCTCCGGAAAAGAGGTGTATCTGGCCCATCCAAATGCCAGCTATGTGAATCACAAGAAGAAACTATGGATCACCTTCTCAACCTCTGTACATTTACTTCCACATTGTGGAATGGGATTGCTTCAATTTTCAAACAAACAGATAGGGACATGGGCAGCATCACCAACACCCTAAAGAATTTGAGAAAAAACTTCTCTGATTATGAAATAGTCAACAAGGCTTGGGCTTTAGCTCCAAGCTTCCTAATCTGGGATGTCTGGAAAGAACGCAACAACAAAATTTTCAAAAATAGAAAAGGTTCTTCCCAGAGCATCATGGAACAAATTTTAAGACAGCTCAAGGAGACTGTAGGAACTCTAATGCAAAAACCCCCTGAGAATCACCCTTAAGATGCTGATGTGCAGATACTACTAAAGTTGGGTATGCAGGGGCTTATTCCTTAGGGCAGTAACAAAAATACAAATCAAATTGTTGCCGATAAAGATTTCTGGCACCCTCCCCCTCAGGGATTTATGAAGTGCAACATAGATGGGGCCTCAAAAGGAAACTCGGACATGGCTGGTTATGGGGGAGTGATAAGGGATGAAAAGGGTTGCATACAATTCATGTATCATTGTAATTTGGGGAAATCCACAAACAAAATGGCGGAGCTCATAGCCCTTGAGCAATGCTTAGAAATCCTGAGGGACAAAAATCTTCATAACATCATAATTGAAGCAGACTCTAAGTTGATTATCAATTTGGTCAAGAAAATATGCTATGGCTCAGCTCCAGAAAAAGTTTCGAGACATTGGAGTCTTCTTCAGGTGTATCAAAGGATCCAATCCCACCTTCAGAACATGAGAACCCTAAGTTTCATGCATGTGCGCTGGACAACCAACAAATTGGCAGACATTTTAGCTAATGAAGGGGCTCTCTATGCTAAAAGTAGCAATAAATATACATGGAAAGAGGTCCCCCAGGGCAGATTGAGGGATGAGTATCTCAGATAGGCGAATGTGGACCAAGAGATCTATCAGAACAGGGGATTCTAGCAGATTGCAGAGTTATGGAAATAGTCGTTGTACTGTCGACATGAAGCAGCAATCTAGGGATATTAATGAAAAGAACATCCAGTCCTTTGTCCGAAATATTAGCCCAAAATGGTACAGACCCAGGGTTCTTGGGCGGGTGGCGATTGACATCATAGGGATTTTCATAAACTTGTATTATACCACAGATCAACTCCTCATTGGCTCTGTAGGGAGCTGGGATAATGAGTGTGCAGTTAGGAAAAATTGCAGCAATCTGATCTAAGATGCATGGCATTGGCACAAATGTGTCTCTCTGCCAATTGGTTGGCAGTGGGTGTAGCAAATCCACAGCAATTTGAGTGATGCTATAGTTAAGGTAGTTTTTGGGTTTTCAGGCGTCCTCAAAACCCGAAGCGGATTTTTAGAATTTAACCCGATGTCACTAAATGTTCAACGCATGGCTCAAGGAGGAGAGTGAATACTGCCTTCATCGGGCGGGTATTCCTCCTGCTTCTTTTCAACGTAATATTCCTCACTGCCGTTGGATCAAGTAGTTATAGATCAATGGCCTAGGTTCATTGTGCATGTTGGTGGGTCTGAGTTATCTTACAGAACTTCCTTGCGGACCCAAAATCTTTATACGATGGTTTCTATTTCCTCTTTGGGTCTGCTTTAAGTTTTTTCAGGTTCATGTGTTTTCGTTTCGTTTTGTTCCTCGACCGTTAGATCTCAGATGATGGTTCAAGCAGTTTTTTGGGCCCTAGGTCTGTTTCTCGATCCGTTGGCTCTTTTCCCAAAGCTCAAAGTGATAGCTAAAATCTTTGGCCCTCTTCTCCTTTGGGTTCGATGTATTTTATGTAATCTATTTTATACTGACAAGTGAATAGAAGGATCAACTCTTGCTTCAGCAAAAAAAGGAAATAATTTAATTATGGCTGAGAGTAAAAGAGTGAAATATTTTTATAACATCTCCCACACCAAGCGTTGTGTTTTATTATAGTCGAGATTTTTTTATTTAGATAAGAGGTATAAGAATTGTACATCGTGTTTATATCTTACTTTATCTCTCTCTAAAGTTAATATAAAATTACATACTTCACATGGCTATTGAAATAATTTAATTATGGTTGAGTAAAAGAGTGAAATATTTTTATAACATCTCCCACACCAAACGTTGTGTTTTATTATAGCAAAGATTTTTTTTATTTAGATAAAAGTTTATTTTTTGTTTTAAAAGG
Organism: Pinus tabuliformis; assembly: GCA_031772625.1. NCBI lineage: Eukaryota > Viridiplantae > Streptophyta > Pinopsida > Pinales > Pinaceae > Pinus > Pinus tabuliformis. The sequence goes on from CM062810.1 coordinate 569,976,108, forward strand.
GACACATGTCAACTCATTGAGCATTGACAGAATCACACATTTCCCTCATACTAGGTTGTGAAATGAGCTTTTCAGCGCAATAATTTTCCGTGTAAGTCATCCAATTCAGTTCTCAGTCATGTGTTAGTCATATGCGTGTCATGTGTGTGAGCTAAGATTAGTATGATTATTCTTCACAATTTTAGCTCTTTATAATCATGTAATATTTAATAAATTGAAACCGGCAATCCACTAAGAAAAAACTCTTGTTTGAGTGTGTTATATTGTGATCTCCTTCTCTATCCCTCTACCAAATTGATATGAGAGCCAGAAATTCAAAGAGGCAAAGTGTCTGAGGTCTGTAACAATATTTTCCCAAGATACTTAGAGAGAAGTGAAGCTAGCATTGTGCCTTTTGCACATCCTCTATATGGACAACAATCATTATCATTGAAAAACATGATTATTCATGGTTCTATAGTTCTATTTGGAAGAAACCATCAAAAGATTGAGAAGCAGCCACAGTTGTTGTGAAGTGTAGTCGTCGTCTTCGGCGCAATCTAAAAATCTATGTGTGCATTTATGCATAATACTAAGCTGCCATAATCGAGTTTGTTTGGTGTGTAGACTCTTGACACCTAATCTTTGGGATTAGCAAAATTCATGTGAGTATTGTAAATAGAAAAATAAAGGAAATTGGAAGATGAAGAGACATTGGCAGATGAATCCCAATAGTCTCGATCTCCTTGTATATCTCCATGTTTCTTCTTAATGAAAAACACAATTCGTTAATGGAGTTACTCTCCTAGCCTAACATGATATCATAGCACATGCTTAAAATTAGTCCATTTCTATTGTAACTCCTGCCATATTATCCCTCTGTCCATAGTTTCTGTGTGTTTGGACAAAGTATTGAATTATCTCTACAACTTTTTGAGCACTGCATTTGATTAAGCATTCGAATAAAAAAATGGAACGTGTATTTGCACTGCAACTATCCCTATAATGTTTGTTGATTAATCTATTATATGCTTTCTGCATGAACTATGGTGTGAATTGTGCTTGGTGTGTTTAACTCTTATCATTCTTGCAATACGTTGGAGACCATTTAATGCTTATGGTGTGATGGTAGCTCCTGTAATTCGTGTATATGGTGTCAATGCATGATGCATAACAGTTTTACTCATGCATTTTGGTACACGATTGTTTCATTTACATTTCAATGGTATGTATAGTGCAGTTCTTGCTGCATTGATGATGTTATGTGTTGAATAGTCGCCATGTACAGTGAATGTTGAAATATTTTTTCATATATGTGTGGTATGTGCGTTGGTTGTTGAATGTTTTGAAGATTGTTCTAGGAACTTACAGTTCATTGAAGTTTTTTTTATGGTTATATTATATGTAATGGTGTATTATGTTAGTGCGTACTGTATGGTGAGGTTCTCACATATGTAAAGTGTGTATTTTATGGTGAAGACCATAAGTATATGAAAATGTTTTCTGTCTTTTTTGAAGACCATAAAGTATGAATAGAGAAAAGATATATATATCACATATCATATACTATATGAGTAGAGATATATTATATGGTGGTGTGACTATTCATATGCACAATAAAGAGTGATTTTGTTTCTTCCATTTACATATTAAATCAGTGTTTTACTTAAATATATGATATCAAGAAATGTTTTGATTGTTATATCGAAAGAAAATAATCCTTTTTGATGATGTATTCACTTATCTATAAAAATGGAGTGGTTCTCTTTGGAAAACAAAACTATAATGAGTGTTCTGGAAAGATAAATCACGCCTTGATCTTTAATGAGTTATGGAAAGGGATTTGTGAAGGAGAAGGAGGTAATCCTCCTTGGTAGCCTACTTCTAACAAGGAATTTGTCATATGGGATAACAAGAACATTAATGTCTATGCCTTGATTGCAGCGTTCGTCAATGAAGAGATGAGTCGTCATATTACTCCTTTTACAAATGTGCATTGTATGTATCCCGCTTATTCCTAGTATCTTGAGTCATTACAAGCTATTGGTAAACTTTCAAAGATTTATTTTGACTATCTTGTGGACAAATTTGTTGAAAGAGAAAATAATTTTGAGAAGAAGAAGACATATGCTTAGTCTCCTGAGGAATTTGTATGCCTTGCACAAAAAGAGAAGAATCAAGGACAAGATTCTTCTAAAGGAATAACTTGTCGAAGAGGACAAGGAAGGAAGAATTTTAGAGGTAGGGGGGAATAAATTTCCAAGGAGAAAGGTCTGATCTTCATTGCATATAGTGTAACATAAATGGTCATGATGCTTCCACGTGTAAGCTCTCATGGGATAGGATTAGATATGAAAGGGATGAATAGAAAGGAAAATCATCAGATAAATGGAAGGTAGAGCACCCAATTTCACTCATTTTGTTGTGGCACATTACAACATTGGAGTAACTGAAGACGTATTTAATGCTTCACTTGCTTCATGGAAAGATGCTTAGTTGCTTGATTCAGGAGAAAATTTCCACATGAATTTTAGAAGATATTTCTTTGAAGAATTCACTGACAATGTTGATGGAGCAAACTAATTTGCAAACAAGTCAAAACTCAAGACATCAAGGTTTGGTACCATCAGGCTCAAATTTCCTAGTCTTCCAAACTTTCTTCTACATGATGTTCTCTACCTCTCGAAGTTGAGGAGAAAATTGTTGTCCTTGGTTCACATCCTCTATCAAAGACACTCCATTCACATATTTGATGGCAAGGTTGAGGTTATAAAAGCATAAGATAACTCACTTATCATGATTGGGATAGAAGAAGAAATACTTTCGAAGTTGAAAGGAACCTCTGCTCATGTGTAGAACTTTTCATACAATTTCATTATGATGAAGGTATACTTCCATCAAGTCTTTTATGGCAAGCTATATTTGGACATTTGAACTATGGAAATCTTTGTTTCTTGAAGGAAAATGGTGTTACTGGTTTTCCTGCATTCCTAGGAAACTTAAGCAAGGTGATGCTTGTCTCTTAGGAAAGCACAACAAACAATTTTTCATGATTATCATTCCACATCACATAAAAATCTTAATCTCAATCATTCTGATCTGTGTGGCCCTATGTTTGTTCCTTCTGCAAATGGTAATAAGTATATTATTACGTTTATTGATGACTACACTAGAATGTGTTGGGTTCATTTGTTGAAGAAAAAATTTGAAGCTTTTGAAGCATTGAAGAACTCTAATGCATGGATCGAAAATGATACACAATCTCATATTGGATCCATTCGTACGGACAATGGAAAAGAATATACTTCAAAGGAATTTGAAAAATATCTTCGCCAGCATGGGATCAAACATAAAAAAATCATGCCTTATAATCCCCAACAGAACGGAGTAGCTGAAGGAATGAACACGACAATATTAAATATGGTATGTTTAATGATGTTTTTCAAGAATGTTAAGCTGATGTTTTAGGCCGATGCATTTCTATGTATTGTGTATATTAAGAATATGTGTCCATCTCATGCTTTGAAAAATAAGCCTCCCTATGAAAAATGGTATGGACACATTCCTTCGGTGACGCATCTCAGGGTTTTTGGTTCGACATTTTATGCCTTGATACCTAAGGAACAAAGAAACAAATTCAGTACAATGATTCTCAAATGTATCTTCTTGGGGTACTCAAATACCTCCAAAGCATATTGTATCTATGATGAAGTAAATAAGAAGCTTATAATATCTAGAGATGTGATCTTTCTTGAATCTTCCAAGACTAACAATGTTGTTGAGCGATAACTTGATCACTTGGACAAATTCAGGCATGCAAAAAAATTTCAAGAGTTTGATAAGGATATTCCACATCTTTGAAGGGGGGTTCTTATATTGGATCAATCTGTGGAATCTCCTTCTAAAGCACTGATCCAGGTGGCTCTAGAGAGGCTCAAAACTTGAAGTATTTGGATTTCGTCAAAACTAGGACCTGAACGAAGAGCTCATCATCCTGATTCTAACAACGTATAAGACACTCAAATCTGACCTTGTATGTGAAATTTATTGGCAGTTAAAGTTCAAGCCAAAGGGAGCAATACATTTGTCGCTAGCTAAATTTGGAGGCTAGCTAAATTTGGTGTTCCTCCTAAATTTGGCAGAATCCACTAAAATTGGCAACCACTAACTGAGCGATAATTTGGCACTTATCGGCAGCTGAAAATGACCAAATTGTCACCTGTTTAATTTTTCCGGTGACCCTAGAAAAATATGGAGAACAATTGTATATTGTTAATTAAAAAATGAAAAATGAAAAAACAAAATTTGATGGAAGGCCACCAACCCTGCCAACTGTTGACTATATATTAAAACATATATATTTAAAATATGGGTGGGATGCCATTGGAAGACCCACCAAACGAACCATAGTTTAATATGGGGATTGGTGGGGATCGAACCATCCCATCCAGCTGGCCGACATGCTTAACTAGTGGCCCCATCACACAAAAAAACCAAAATTAAAATACCATATCATTACCATATTTAAGAAAAAAAACACCAACACTTTGTTGTGAAGTCCCACGAGGGGTGGGGGTCGACCCTAGAATCTCCAACAACCCAACGGACCAAACAATGAGTAGTAGCTAAGATGCCAGTGGAGCCGGCATTGAAATTAACACCTCAAAGTTATATATAAAACCAACTTTTTCCATGCGATGGAGAGGAGGAACAAAAGCGAAATCAGGAGCATGAAGGCCAAGACTGGAGGGGTGCCACTCAGGCATGATTTTTGAGGTGAAATATTCAATAATATTTTGTAGAATATTCCAAGAGAATATTCTAGATTCCAAGTGAATATTCTTTCACTAGAATCTTGAGGAATCTAAAATATTTCAGGAGGGCCAGATTTTGACGGTCTCAGAAATATGCCAAGTTTATACTCATCTAAACCAAATTTTCGTTAGTAGTATGATGGTGTAGAGGGTTTTTTATCTGAGCATCCCATTTTTAGGCCATCCCAAGATTTGGAGGTATAAGGTGTATTTTTTCCATGTATTCATTTGATTTTGTCGTTGATGAATGAAGAGGCCTCCCCACTTTGAGTAAGGTCTAGGACATAGTCCACATTGGACGAACTTTGTTATCAAGTTTTGCATGTTCCTTTTCTTTATGGTTGCCTTTGATTTTCCTCTTCTTTAAATTGTATGCACATGTTGTTTTCATGCTCTTTTTACATGCAACTTTGAATACATCAATGAAGTAAAAGATCCTGGATCAAGTTTTGATCCAGGTGGATGTTGGTGGCCACCCACCTATCCCATTTGGACCCCCACAACTGTCTCTTTCAGTTTTTTTCAGTTTCCTAAATTGTAGCACAATTTACTATTTTTAGCAGTTTTTCGGGTCCTGAACTTCCGGAGCCATTTTGAGGCCCTAAACAACATTTTTTGGGAAAATTGGAAGAAACTTGGGTCCATGGACCGATGTTTCTCTTCCCAAAGTTGTATTTCTCGGATAGATCTTTCTAACGAGACATTGTGCGCGTCAAACGGAGATCGTATGCCAAAGTTACGACCCTAGGAAGTTGATATACCAATTTACCCAAACGGGGCCCACAGTTTGGCGTTTCATCTTCTAGGGTTACGTTTTGGAATGTTAAGGGTTTTCCATTATTTCTCAACAATAAATAGGCCTTCGAGCCTCATTGTAACAGAGTTCAGAGGCATGTAGCCGCCACATCTCTTCTCAGAGATAAGCTACCATCACCCTAGCTGGGTTATTTCCATTACTGTTTGTAAGCATATTTTAGTATTTTACATTAATGAAATGAAGTATTATTTCCGCTACATATCTGTGTTTATGGTTATCTTTGTAATTTGTTGCATTCCTGTTTACATCTGGATCAGTGGTATCAGAGCGGTCTGCTTTTTTTCTTTGTTTTTATTTGCATGTCCCGAACGAGGTCGGGATATAAGGAGTTAGGGCTTGAACTAGTCGAACCTTTGCAAGACCAGCCTTGAAAATCCCGACGGCCTCCCATGGCAAATGATAAGAAAGATGAGGGGGTAGGAGATCCTATCAAAATATTGCTCGAAGAAGCCCTCGAGCGACAAAGGAATGTGATGATGGATAGCTTTGTGCAGATCCTTCAGCGACTACCCAGAGGCGACGCATTGGCTTCCAACAGCTACTCTGGAAACGCCACACTGTTTAAGGTACAATTTAATTTTGAAATCCCCATCTTCAAGGGTAAAATAGACGCAGACGCCGTAGATAAATGGTTAAATTTTCTAGATGGGTTTTTTTCTGTCATGAATTTTCGAGTCGGGAAAAGATTGTTTTCCCTCTTCTCAAAGCAGCCCCCCACATCAAGGATTGGTGGGAAACCTACTGCGAGTAGAAGAATAGAAGTATGGGCTCACTATTTTCAGCTGCACCCACTTGGGATTCATTCCGGGATGTCGTCAAGGAGTAGTACTACCTTGTTAAAAGCTATGAGGACAAATACATCAAACAGACCACACTGTGGCAGGGAAGGGACCAAGATGTGCCAGAGTTCACCAAAATTTTTCATACCCTTCGCACACAGTTGGGTATCAAAGATTCTAAGCTGCATTTGGTACTCAAATACCGCGGCTGCCTACATAGATACATCCAGGAAGAGATGGAGTTCCTGAACATCTCCTCGCTCGGCACGGTGTACCGATACGCTGCGAAAATCGAGCAAAAGTTCAAACAGAAGAAGCAAGACTTTGGATCTGCAAATCTGAAGCCCAAAGGACAAAGCCAAGGTGAGGTGACCCAAGACAACCCGTCAAAGCTGCAAGAAAAGAACAACACCACAAAGCTAAAGAAGGACACAGGAAAGTGGTGTGAGTTCCAAAAGAGTCCCACTCATAACACAAGTGAGTGTCGGACCAAGTAGTCGCTGGTGGCCGAGTTGAAGGCTTCCGAATCAGATGCATGTTCCGACCCTGAGCCAGAACCCGACAAGTGGAATGGAAAAGGGATGTAGATCATTGATGCAGAGCCCAACGCTACTGTTGCCACCGCCAAGATCTAGAAGAATGAACCCGAAGATAGAGAGGAGGGGGAATGTCTTTTCCACTCACAGATGTGGGTGAAGGGTTCGCCGCTGCGATTCATTGTCGACAATGGTAGCCAAAAGAACCTCATTTCAGTAGATGTCATGAAGCGGTTGGGTCTACTGACTACACCATAGCCGCAGCTATACAGTATTAGGTGGCTTCATGAAGGACGAGATCTCAAAGTTCGCCAGAAGTGTCGCCTTCCCTACAGCATCAAGCCCTTCACAGATGAGGTATTGTGTGATGTTACACCTCTGGATGTTTCTGATGTATTATTAGGCCAGCCATACTTGTGGAGGCAACATGTTGTGTATGAGTCAAGGCATCGCGCTGTCATCATTTCTTTGGGTGATTCATTATACAGGATACCGGAGGTAGCTCCACATACCACCACCTCTTTAATCACTGCTAAGAAAGGAAACAAGCTCATCTCCTGGACTAGGAAATTCATCTGTCTTGTTCGCTCCCAAAGTAAGGGGAAGATCGTTTCCACATCCATGACCCCTGCAAAGGGTTCCTCCATGCAGTAGCAGTAGCAAAGGAATACGGTCATGACAGAACACAGGAACAACTTCTCCTCACCCACAGGGGTACCACACAAGCTTCAGGTGGGAAACAAATTCTAGTTGCATCTACAGAAAGAATGCCTTACAAGAGCCCATCAAAAGCTCCGACCACGCCGACATGGTCCTTACACCATTACCAAGGCTACGGGAGACAATGTTTTGAAGCATAACATTCCTACATTCCTTTGCCTGCACCAAGTGTTCAATGTGGACCATTGTCAACCATGCTTCCCACCATTATTGGACACATCAGAGATTGCAAAACAAGTTCAACAAATGGAGGAACTCAACGCAATAGGGACCATTGCTTCCTAAGGGGGGAGGAATGATCCAGGTGTATGTTGGTGCCCACCCACATATCCCATTTGGACCCCCACAACTGTCTCTTTCAGTTTTTTCAGTTTCCTAAATTGTAGCACAATTTACTATTTTTAGCAGTTTTTCGGGTCCTGAACTTCTGGAGCCATTTTGAGGCCCTAAACGACATTTTTTGGGAAAATTGGGAGCAACATATGTCCATGGACTGATGTTTCTCTTCCTAAAGTTGTAGTTCTCGGATAGATATTTCTAACGAGATATTGTGCACGTCAAACGGAGATCGTATGCCAAAGTTACGACCCCGGGAAGTTGATGTACCAATTTACCCAAATGGGGCCCATAGTTTGGCGTTTCATCTTCTAGGGTTAGGTTTTGGAATGTTAAGGGTTTTCCATTGTTTCTTAACAATAAATAGGCCTTCGAGCCTCATTGTAACAGAGTTCAGAGGCATATAGCCACCACATCTCTTCTCAGAGATAAGCTACCATCGCCCTAGCTGGGTTATTTCCATTACTGCTTGTAAGCATATTTTAGTATTTTACATTAATGAAATGAAGTATTATTTTCGTTGCATATTTGTGTTTATGGTTATCTCTGTAATTTATTGCATTCCTGTTTAAATCCGGATCAAGTTTGGTATCAGAGTAGGTCTTTGGCTAATGTGAATTGAAAGTGTGAATGATAATGAGAAACACGCTCCAAAAGGGTGAAGGTAAACTTAATTCCTTTGATCCAAAAGGAGATCATGCAACATGGAGAAGGAAAATGGCAGATTATGATGCTCATATGGAGGAAGAGAAAGATTTTCACAAATCTTTTAACACTATGCTTGAAAAACTGGACAAATTTCTTACATAACACGAGAAGACATTGGTAAAGTAGGATAAGAAAAAAGAACCAACAGAAGAACATGTAAAATAAAACAACAGTAAGAGAGCTTTGATGTCGTGTGGAAGAGATTATGAAGGTCACTTGTAATCTTTAAATATCATCTGTTCGTATTGAAATTACCAGGTCACTTGCTAATAATGATTTGACGGTACCATTGCTAAATTTCTCCAATTTAACTATGTTGGAGAGACTGTAAGTGCCTTATTCTCACCTTAAGCCCTATGTTTCGATGAGAGAATAATATATCATCATTTTTATAACCATCCACTCAGTTCGCTTATTGTGTAAATACCTACAAAATAGAGTAAACCCTAAGCTTTGACAAAACCATCATTGATGGTCGTTTTAATGAAGAATCCACTTTATTTTCTTATTGCGTAGACATCTACAAAACAACAACTTGAATGGTAGTGTTCTAGACTGGCTCTCTGAACTTAAATACCTGAAGGAGTTGTATGCCACTTTCTAATCCTCTTATTTGTAAAATATTGCTTCATTTTCATTTCTTTCCTTTCACTTTTATGGTCACAGGTTTATAGAGAGCTCAATAACTTCACACGTTTATACAAAACAATAGCTTCAATTGTGTAATTCCTGCCCAACTTCTATCTAACCCTTCATTGGACTTCAGGTAATCTAAATTTGTATTACCTGTATTACTTGTGTTCAACAATGGATTCTCCTTCTCTTATTTCCAGGTTCAAAATTGTAGCAGACAGAAACAAAACTGAATTATCTTGACCTTAGGTGTTCTTCATTTGATGTGTTGCAGATACTCTGAGAACCAGAACCTACATGTCCTGAAAAGACATAGACTTGGGCTTATCCTCAGAATAACAATACCTGGGGGTATAGTCATCCTTTCAGTGTTTATAGTGGTCTTTGTCTTATATCGCAAGAAACAGAGGAGAAAAGGGAGCATCATGCTGGAAAAGGAATCAAAACATGGTGTAGACAAAGGTAGGGAAATATCTTGAATTTTATGATTTTGAATAGTGGGATTTTTCCCATGAGATAAGGCAATCTAAGGCTGTCCTATAATGTGCAGACAACTCCATGATCATCCGGCCAAATACAACAAAGTCTCGCGCCTTTACTCTAGAAGAGATAACAACATCCACTCAAAACTTCACTCAGAAGATTGGGCAAGGAGGTTTTGGATCAGTCTACTTTGGAAAATTGCAACAAGGAAAAGATATAGTCGTAAAGGTGCTCTCCTTGTTTGGAGGACAAGGAGTTTATGAATTCTTGAATGAGGTAATTAGCATGTAACAACATGGTTTAATTTTTCTATCAAATATAATAATATTGACACTAGTTACGTTGCTCTTATGAGTAATCAAAAAACACATAAATTATATAACTTGTGAAATTTATGTGTGGTTTCACTTGATGAGTAGGTTGATATTATTTTTAAAGTCCACCATAAGAACTTGGTGTCATTACAGGGATACTATAATGAAACAAGCAAACTTATTTGCAGTGGCATGATCCGGATTATCCACAGTTTGACGTTTCAAACCCCAATGAGGGTCCATCATCAGGACAAATTTAGATAGATAGAATATGAATGAAAGCATATTGAGAGAAGAGTCTATCGACCGACGAATAAATAAACCTAGATCCCTAATTTTTAAGAAGTCGACACTTATATGATTTCTTATTTATTTTAATTTGTTATTATTTTATTTTATTTTATTTATCAATTTTTTTTTTATTTAATTAAATTCATTATTTAGCCTTGGAACCTAAAATTATTTTAATTCATAAATAAGTTTATTTTGGTTTATAATTTAATCTATTAGTTTATAATTTAATTAATTAGTTTAATTTGATCCATAATTCTTTTTATTAATTGTTATTTACCATATTTCTTATTTAGCCTTAGTTTTCTAATTAATCATTAAATTAATTAATTAATTAATTTTATTTATTAATCAAATATCTGATTATTATTAATTAATTGACTAATTATATTTAATTAGAATTAATTAAAATTGATGTAATTAAATTAAATTAATTAATTTTGATTTAATTAATCTAATTAAATTTAATTTTAATTTAAAATTAATTAAGTAAGTAATTAATTTATAATTCTTTCAATTTCTTTTATTTATTTAATTAATCAATTAATTTAAATTTAATTGATTAATTAATTATAGTTAATTATTAAATTAATTATTTAATTAATTTATTTTATTTATTAATCAAATCTCTCATTATTATTAATTAAACTAAAATAATTAATAATAATCAGAGATTTGATTAATAAATAAAATTAATTAATTTAATGATTAATTATAATTAATTAATCAATTAAAATTATATTAATTGATTAATTAAATAAACAAAGGCAATAGAAAGAATTATAAATTAATTACTTAATTAATTTTAAATTTAAATTAAATTTAATTAGATGAATTGATGATGATGATGATGATGGTTAACGTCCGCTGAGACCAAATAATGATCTATCGGACCTAAAAAGACAAATTATTTATTTTGATTTAAGATTTTATTCCTATGCTCAAAAAGCTTGGAGAGAAGCCTCCCGAGTTCACTATAATTTTGGCATTGTAAAAGGCTAGGAAGGTCAGTATTGTAACAAAGGTTGTGAAATTGAGATCTACTGTGGTTGTATGCAGGGCACTCTAAGAGGAAGTGGTTTTCATCCTCGATGTTCCTATTCTCACAAATATGGCAGATCCTTTCCATCAAAATTAATTAATTTAATTTAATTTAATTACATCAATTTTAATTAATTCTAATTAAATATAATTAGTCAATTAATTAATAATCAGAGATATGATTAATAAATAAAATTAATTAATTAATTTAATGATTAATTAGAAAACTAAGGCTAAATATGAAATATGGTAAATAAAAATTAATAAAAAGAATCATGGATCAAATTAAACTAATTAATTAAATTATAAACTAATAAATTAAATTATAAACCAAAATAAACTTATTTATGAATTAAAATAATTTTAGGTTCCAAGGCTAAATAATGAATTTAATTAAATAAATGCTAGTCTATGAGTACATGTTCGGAGGGTCCGGGTCCTTAAGGGATCACCTTTATGGTAAATATGTTGCCGAGGGTTCTGTTCGATTCAGTTGGTGCATATTAGACAGGACATAGACCAAGCAGTCAAAATTTAATTCTCTAATTGGTGTCTACTAGATACTAAACAGAGAAAGCAGAGACAACTCATTTGTTTTCTATTTTTCCTTTCAGGTCCTACTTAAGAACTTTCTCAATTGAATTGGAAAACCAGGCTCAAAATAGCCTCAAATGCAGCACATGGTAACTCTCTCCTCGTTAAATAATTTCATGCTCTCCTCGTTAAATAATTTCATGTTTTGTGATAGAGCTCGTCGTATTATCTAGTGATTATCATGTTTCTGATCTCATCCACTTGTAGTTTCTATTTGAAGGACCGGAATACCTCCATGTAGGTTGCACCCCAAAGATAATTCACAGGGATATTAAGACGACCAATATCCTTCTAGACAGGAATGTTAACGGAAAATTAGCATATTTTGGCCTCTCAAGGATGGAAGTTGAGGGGGAAGCTTCTTATGTTACCATTACAGTGAAAGGAACATTAGGATACTTGGATCTAGAGTATATGACACATTTCACAATTTGCAATATTTTTTATGCTGAAGCGTTTAGATAACCTGCTAATAGTAGAGGTAATTTCATTTTTGTTTGGGTTGCTTTCCTAAATTTATTATGGGATGCTTTCACAGGTATTTTAGCACATAAATGTTTTCCAAGAAGAGCGATGCTTATAGTTTTGGACTTGATTTTTTTTGGAGATTATTTGCGGTAGATAGCCCATAGATGCAAAACTATCTAAAGAGGAAATTAACCTTATTCAATGGGTAAGCAAACTGATTATCGAATTCCCATCATTTAATCTCAACAACACACTATGATTGTGGTGCATCTTGTTCTACAAAATAGCAATAATAATATCTGTTTTAATTATAGGTCACACCATATTTTTATCTTGTCTGAATCATTTGAAACTGTGATGGTTACTATTATCAGCTAGACATGAATCTTTATGGAAACTCAGAAACAAAGTAAAAGCAAGTCAATGTTCTAAAGATAATAATATATGATAAATTTTTGGCATTACTCACTCAAGGTTACTGAGGATAACAATATGAAGGTTCTTCAAGGGACTATTAGATTGTGTGGTTTCATAACTTTGAAAATATGTAAGGATGAGAACACGTGGATACCAAAGGGAACATTCGAGAGAATAATTTTAGGTTGAACATTTCTACGTTATCCTGCAATGTCATTCACATTTTGTATTCATCTCTAAACCTTCTTACAAACATCACTAATCAGTTATGTTTCCCATGATTGTTATTTATTTATCTAAAACTCTTTTTATTTTTTATTTTTTTAGATATGTCGATTATTTTTCATATTTTGTTTTCTTACATAGTTTTCACAAACATAGCTAGCTTTTTATGTTTACAATGATTGAACTCTTTGCTTTATTTATGTAAATTTTATATTTTGTTTTTGGAAATTAAATTCAATTTTTATTTAAAATCAAAATTAGACTTCGGAATGATTTTTTTTTTTAACAAGGAGCAGGTATTTAAGATGAGTTTGATATTTTAATGGATAAGATTTATTTTACTATTATTTTATTTTAGCTATTAATGATTTTTGATATCTCATAAAAATAGAAACATGTGGTTAAAGTATATGATAATTTATTCCAAATTGATGTTCATTATATTAAACAAATCATCCAGAACATTTCCACATCACCCTACAATCATACAACTACTTTTCATGATCTAGATATAACCATAGGTAGTGAAAGTCATATACATACATTCTTAATCATATGGTGTTTGAATTTGTAACACCCCCTCCCAACCCCTTGGGCCTTCTAAGTTGAATGGGAGGTGTTACTTTGACCTAACCAAACTTCTAAGATCTTGTTATGGAAATGGGTTTATAAAATCCCTCCTTTTCCAAAGCTAATGGAATTAACTTTGGATTACACCATTGCGTTTAGGTCAAGGAGAGCTATCTAATGATGTAAACCTTATCAAAGTACAACAATAAAATCAAAAGTTATGGCCATTTAAAGATTGACGAGTAAACCCTCGCCACCCAAACTTGCAATGACACGTGGAATCTCAGACTAGCCTATGTGGTACTGCTATATCACCTGCAACCCCTAGTGTGGCTCCTGCCACATCATCATGCCCTCACCCTCTACACCTTTGCGCTAGTACATTGGCATTACCCTAGTAGACCTCTAGGGCACAAAATAAAATTTTAAAATCCTCTGCTAGATAGTATTCTCATCCCCTAGCCTCCATTAACTATGGCCTCTGCATAAAACAAACGGTTTCATCCTCTTGGGGTTCATGTCCATGATGACAATCTTTCCATCAAGTGCCCTGGAGATTTCACATCCCCTGGCTCTACCAATCGCATTCCATCTCCTAAATTATACACTTGAAACTCATAATGTCTATGAACCATGATGATGTCATGTTGAATTCATGTTGACATCATCTCGTACTAACATCTTGTTGATATCACAATGGTGAATTATTTGTTAATTGACAAAAATATTCTCGTTTCCCCATCACCCTCTATTCTGGCTTGGCCTGTGAACGCGCAATTTGAACCTCTTGGGGTCCACGAGCCTGAGATGACATCATGTTGCTATGTGACCTCTCCTAAAGGTGTCATGTGTCACTCAACTATATACCACTTAAAGGGCCTCCTACGCTTGCCATGTATCACACCTCCCACGTGCCACATTATCTCCTCATCCACTTCATTTTTCCATGTGGACTCAGTCTTGGGACCCACTAGGGTCCCAACTATTCATACATAATAATAACTCCATGTTATAATGTTCTTAGGTCTATTATTGAGCCCATCCTTTGGCCCTCGACGTAATTGCACACTAACTCACTTCCATTGCAGCACAAAATGGAAACCCCTTGGGCCACATCAAAGTGGCATACTTTCTCAACCTCCCAAGAAAGAATGAGAAATCCCATGGTTAAGTGATGAGAAGAGTCTCTTTGTCAACGCCCTCTAACACTTAATGATATTGTGTCTATCCCTCATGAGTTGTGGATAACCACTAAGTCGCAATCTTGTGGTTATAATACTAATGCACAAGGAGCACACCTTCTCTATGAACCTGTAGAGCATAGGGTCTCTATCGACTGCAACATATCCACAAGGAAAACCTTGACCAAAACCTCTAGATTATTAATTCACTGGCCCTCTCGACCTTAAAGCCCCAAACACACTTAAACATAGGAAATTCAATCCTTAATGTAAACGAGACAATTTCAAGGGTGACTATACAAAGATTAAATGTAATCATAGGTACATAAGTCAACCTTCCCCTTAAGTATCACCATAACCATTTCATGGAAATTATCACTTTGTAAAATCAGTAACAACCACACCACACTTTACTGGTCCATCTATGCACAACATGTAACTCCATGAGTAAGAAAAAGTAAAGACCAATAAATAATTCAAAGTCCATAAATTCTATGATAAACATGTTTAATACATTAAAACATCCTTCCCCCAACCACAAAGGCTCTATGTCACTCCTGACATGAAGGCCAAGGAACTCACACACCACACTAGCACATATGGATGCTACTTAAAACATCCATCTGAATCATGTGATTACTATGAAAATACCAGCAGGTGCACCTCATGCAACCATACACAACGATGCATATAATTCTATAACCATTGGAACAACATAAGCCCATAGATCATAATCCATATCATGTTCATGAATGCATATAAGTAAAAAATCATTCAACAACCTCTTTAAGCCAAAGCTACCCACATATGAATAGCACATAAATGCACTACTCACAAAAGTACATGAAACTATGGTCACAACAGTGAGTTTCCTAGATCTTCTAGATATAGAGATAACTAATACATAAGATGTTGTGATAGTCCAGCAACCCATATACTCATTGCTCATACAAGTTAGCTACCCAAATTATACTCATATCAACAGGAGATAACTAAAAGGGCATAAAGTAATAAAAGAGTTCCTCGATGTTGTTAGACCACTAGGAATAGGCACATCAGAACTCCTACAATGATTCGAAAAAATTAAATCCACCTAGCTTAGATAACTCATAATCACCATAACACATTACATAACCAGTCACCTTCGCTATATGATGAACCAAACATTATTACTTGAAAGTTACAGGAGATAATTATTAATCATTCATAATACAAGTATTTACAAGAAGTAAACACTTATATGAATTATATAAAGATGTTGAAAACTAGAGGAGGTACTCTGACTCTACTCCCAACTGTAGGTTAATATCCACTACAATCTTTCTTGCAGATAACAGAACCCAAGCTAGATTCATAGTCTAAATAGTGAAGTGCTCAAGGGAATATGCTCTAGCAAATCAACAAAACACATAGGGTTCTAAGGATTCCACAATGATTCCACATGCAACCCCAACATGGCTTTTTCCTAACCATTGTGGCTCCTTCTCCTCAACAACAACTTTTTCTTTTCTATTCCTTAGTCAAGCATACTAGCATGCCTTCAAACCAATGTATATGTTTATGTGTTCTTTTCTCCAATCTTTATGCCTGGTCTCCGTACAAAAATACATTTTTCCTCTTCTTGTCTCCTCTTTGCTTATTCCCAACCATTCCTTCTATGCCTCATTTTGCTTGAGAGTTTTATTTTTCTTCGCCCCCTATGCTCCCCGTGTGTGTTGACCATGCCAATGTGTTCCACAAGAATAGGAAAGCCCCATCCTTGTGCATAGGTATCCATAGCACATTTTAAATGCATGTACCAACTTGTCTTTAATTTCTATAGGAAGATAGGTAATATCTTAAATGCGCTTCTGAGATTAGTATTTTCCCAAACATTTCCCTAGCAACTTCTCCACTCAAGCTATGAATATGTGTCCTCTCCTCAAACAGTCAATGTGTTACATTTCCACATTATTTATAAGATTACAATTCATAATGTAATTACAAAAGGGATTAGTGAAAGGGGTTGTTACAAAACCCACCCCTTAGAGGAATATTGTCCTATGTGCTCTATTCCTAAGCATAATTTTAATAGTGAGCTTTATAACACAACTCATTTACAATTACATTTACATTCATAGTTACTTACCTAATAACTCTATGGGTATAGCACCCCATTAAATCATTCGTATTCACAGTGGCTATTAGTTGATAGTGCTCTCAATACACCTTTTCTACTTGATTAATTGGCTTTGAGAGTGATGTTTGCCTCCCATATTTAGCCATGTTTTCTACTATGTTCAATGTTTCTTCAGTGAACAATTTTAACTCATTACTACTCAAGAAATATCCAATGTACTTATGATCCCAATTAGCATTCCCATGATTCTTTAAAGCCAATACAATTTGAAGTTCCAAGATCCCCTTCTTTGCTTCCTCAGTCCCTGGGGTGATGTAGTTCCTCTTTTCGTGCAATCACTCACTTTCCAATTTCAAGCATCCCCTTCTCCACTTCTCAACCCCTCTAGAAATCTATCCCTTGGAAAAGTTTCCTCCATAAAAAAAAGTTCATAACGAAAATACCTTCCTACCTTAACACACTCATATCAATAATATCACACTCATATCAATAATACCATGCCTCATGGAACTCAATACATATAATTTTTTATAAAATAAATAATGTAAAGCTAAAAAAAATCTACTTTATGTAAATTAAAAAGACCAACCTAAAAAAATAACATTTTTAACTATATCCTATATAGTGAACTTTGCTAACTTCATAACAATACAATTTTTAAGAATATACTATATATGAAAAATTTATAGCTTTATGATTATTAAAACATATTATTCCTAAAAATTATTTTTTGGTCATAATTTAGTATAAACCGTATATAATAATTTTAAATTCTTAAATTTATATATTTAATTATTTTTTTTGAAAACATTAACTTAATTTTTTAATTAAAATTATAATTTAAAAAATAAAAATAAAAATATGATATTTACGGTTTAAAAAAACAGAGACCAACAAAAATATTTGAGAAAATGGAGTCGCATTAAATCTACCGATCGATATCATGGCGTATTTAAGTATTTTGGGAGGGAGTGGGATGTTCTATTTTATTTATTTAAGAATATTTTGGAAAATATTTTTAATATAGTTTAAAGATTCTATAATTTTGTCTAGAAAATATAAATTTTTTGGTATTTTTTTTTTTAAAATTTAATAAAAATTTTGAGATTACGGCAGTCTAACCATAGAATTATGTGGGTGGTAAATCTATTTTTACTTTTAAATTCCAGATAAATTAAAATTTTACAAAATAAAAACATCCCATTTTGATGAAAAAAATTACCAGGTGAAATTTCGCTTCATTGGACAACACCATTTTTATTTGCCATGTGTTTAATATACGGTGCAACGAGATGAAGAACGATCAGGTTAAGCTACCTCTTCCACACTAGAGTATGACAAACGTATGCGAATAAAATGAAGTAAAACACACGAGAAAGACGGAAATGCATATCTCATTCTCACAATCACCGGAGAGCGAGAATTAGCTTTCCATGTGGCATCATTACCCATTTATCCATAATTGATAGAATTTGATTGTTAAAATATTTGTCGCTGGATAGTTTTGAAAAAATTAAATTATTCTAAAAAACATTCAAATTCTCAATTAAATTTTACATAATTCACAATATTTCATAATACATTATTGGTCAAACTTCGACTATCATCATATTTACACTACATTATTGTAAAAACAAAATGTTCTTACACACTTGGAATTTGATGTTTCCACATGATATTTTAACTTTGTGGACATAATTGACGGAGAACAAGAATCCTGAAACTTAACAGTTAGAGGGAAAGATTGCAGAACTGTACATTTGACGTCCTACAGTCAAATTTAAACCACCATCATATTTACACACCATTATTGTAAACAGAAAATGATTTTACAGGCTTGGAATTTGATGTTTACACATGAATTTTCAACTTTGTGCGCATAATTGACAAATCCTGAAACTTAACAGTTACGGGAAAAAATGCAAAATTGTACATTTGACGGTTACCTGTCCTAAATTTCGATACTTCCTTTTTAGGTGGAGATTTCGGTCCTTCCTTTATAGTTGGAGGAGGCTTAGCTTGAATTACCATGTTTAATTTAATTAAACTACCTATAGCATTAAAGTATAAATGGATAAACTTACGGTCACGCTGTTTACCCTCTTTTCGCGAGCCAAGCATGGTTTCTTTTTACCGCGAGCCAAGCATGGTTTCTTTTTACCACGAGCGAGTAAGTGTTCAAGTTTTGCCATCAATTGCCGCTAACTTATGTTTTCAATTTTAGCTATCAATTGCTACCAAGAAGATGACACCTCTCTTATGCTCGTTGACACGTAATTTTTATTCATGTATGCTAGCTTTTTATTTTTTTGGAAAGGAAAAAAAAGTTGATTTTATTATATTATAGTAAAGCAAGTACATCAAGATTTATTTGGATTTAATATGGTTTAATATGAAAGTGCAACGTATTACTACATAGACCAACAGTAGTCGAGTGTATCTTATTACTATATAGACCAACAGTAGTCCAGTGTATCATATAAAAAAGGAATGGATTCAGTCTCTACAATTAGCGAATGTACCAAAAACAAAATTGAAGAAAGAAGCATATAACAGTGAAATAGTCATTTAGTGCAAGACAAAATAAAGCTAGAAATGCTAATTCCTAATGAGCATTATATGAAGTGGAAACAATAAAAAAACAAAATACAGTGTAAAATGAAGTGTAGACAAAAATTCAAGGAAAAGGCATAAAACCGACCTCTTAGACAAGGCATCTGCAATACTATTGTAAACTTTGTGAATGTGTTGTATAGTGACTCCCTCAAGAATGTCGTGAATGTGTTGTATAGTGACTCCCTCAAGAATGTCGTGAAGATATGTGATGTTACTTAGCCAACCTTGTAGATAAGAGTGTGTAATAGTGAAAAAATGATGACCTCAAATTTCCATATATATTTATGTTATCGACGTCAGCCTTTAGGTCACTAATTTTGACCAGATGTTACATTACATTATATTTGATTCGTTTTTTCGCATTTTTGACTAGATGTTGCACTACATTATATTTGATTCGTTTCTTCGCATTTCATAGTTACACATTACATTATATTTGATTCGTTTCTTCGCATTTCATAGTTACACATTACATTATATTTGATTCGTTTTTTCACATTTTTGACTAGGTGTTGCATTACATTATATTTGATTCGTTTCTTCGCATTTCATAGTTACACGAGGTTGCAATACATTATTTTTCATACGCTTCTTCACATTTCATAGTTACACTCCATTTTCATTTGAATTTTTCAATATAAGATTATTGCTCAAGCCTGGACATTTTCAAGGTAAAAAAGCCACGAACTTGGAATAAGATGATGAGTTTCCAAGAAAAACTTGTCTTTTAATTAACCTTGCAACTTTGGCGGGAGCACCATTATTATAACCCTTCATCCAAGTAATTGTTAAAAGAGTATAAAGCCATTTTAATCACCAATTTAACAAAGATTACATAGTAACTAAGTAAGTAAAGCATTGGCTCATTTTTTGATTTTTTTTAATTAAAAATATATAATTTTTATATATTTATCAAATAAATTTATAATTAATATATATAAATTATTAATTAAATTTATTAAGTTTTAAATAATTATTATTATTATATGTTTTAAAATATTAATATATAAATGCTTATTATTTAAATTTATTTTAAAATAATATATACTAAATTATATAATTAAATAATAAATGTTTATTAGATAAAATATTTTCACACTTAAAGATTAAATACTTATCACAAAATATAATCATAATCAATTTTATAAATTATATATATATATATATATATATATATATATATATATAATTTGATTAAATATTAATTTATAATATAATTTTTTTATTAAAAAATATTATTTATTTTAAATAATATAAAATTATTTTGATTTCATATATAAATACATATAATTTATTTGATACATCAATTAATTTTTAAAAATAAAATTATTTATATAATTGTTTTCCAACATTTACAACTATGAGAAACAATATGTATTTAATAATTAATTTACAAATTGAGACATTAAGCCCATTATGGCACATCACTAATCTTCAAATTTGTATGTAATTACTATAAGAATCTTGTGACTAAAATATATTATGTACGGTTATGAAAAGAATCTCATGACTAAAATAGTTTTCCAAAATCAATAGATTTTTATAAGATAATGGATTGTTATTTGTGGGTATAATTATATTATATTTATATTAAAAATAATGGATTTTTATTGGATAATAAATAGTTATTTATGAGTAATTTATTTAAATTATGAAGTATATTAAATTTATAATTAAAAAAATATATATCTATATAATAATAGAATATTTTATTTAAATTATTCTCAAATACATTAAATTTATAATTAAAAAAACTATTTTTTTATATGATAGCGGATAATTATTCCTGAACACTTTATTTAAATTATTATAAAGTACAATAATTTTATAATAAAAAAACGAGTACATTAAATCACGTGAACTTTGAGGTTTTTGTAGACTGTATGAGAAAATCTCCGTCGCGATTCAAACAACCCACCTGTTAAGCTGTCACCGTCATTAAATCTCGAATGAGATCTGTATGCACGCAAATATTAAACTATACGAATGGTGCCCGGGTTTAGTGGTATCGGTAAGTGATTTTTGTAGATTTCTTTAAAACTTCTGGACGGTGAGTAGGCAGTGGTAAAATTAACGATCGTTTCAAAAGGCGTAAGAGAGGCGGAGAAAATAATAATCGTTATATTAAATTTAGTATTTTAGTAGTGTTTTTTTTCGTAATTATATATATGGTGGATTATCATATGAAAAAAACATACATGTAACATAGCTAAAAAGATAATTTGAAATTTCTAAAGTCTACATTTTATTAAAAAAAAAATTCAATGAATTCTTATCAAGAAAAGCATAAGCTTTTGAGTTTTCTCTGCCTATATGTGATTCGGCTGACATTTATGGATTTACAGTCGACCTTAATGTCTGCAAAGTAGATAGAGCTAAATATTAAGATTTTTGATATCTAGAATCAAGATTTATGTAACATAAAATTTGACAATGTAATGATAGCCTCACAAAATGGCATGAAGGCTCAACAATGTTGTTTCATGAGAAATCTAAGTCAAACTTCAAACAACAAGATGTCACAAAGGCTGGACAATTTGGTGTGAACATGATACCATGGCAGATTGTTTTTCGGATGGTCATGCTTTAATCATGATTACCAGTTGCTCTTATTTTATTTGGAAAAAATATATAAACTTGTGAAGTAATGTGCCATTTCAAATTCAATGATGGACTATGTGACAATTAAAGAGGTAGTTTTCTTAGAAGGTGGAACAATTACTTAAAATGAACAAAGTATTAAATTTTACTAATATGAAGCATTATGTCTTTTATTAACATTTTTTGTTAATATTTTTTCATACTTTTATTAACATTTTGTTGTTAATATTCTTTCATACTTTTATTAACATTTTGTTGTTAATATTCTTTCATACTTTTATTAACATTCTTTTGTTAATATCCTTTCATACATTTAGATGTACTAAAGTAATTTTTTTGAATATATTTTTAAAAAATGAAGAATTTTATTATAATATGGTTGTTAACTTCCATTTCAATATTTCAATTATTATTTTAATTGTGTATTACCAACTTAATACAAATACATTAAAAAACCTAAATCCAATACAATACTTATTATTTCAAACCAAAATACAATTTAACAATCTTATCGACATATGTTTGCACCTTGTAGGACAATTGTTAATATATACTTAAACCAAAATCTTAATTTCAACACATCTTAATGTTCAACGAAAAAATGTCGTTATACTCGAAAGCGTCAAAACTATTATGTTTGAACCATCCTTAAAAAGCATAACTAAATTTTCCCCATAAATATTAATGTAAAAGCTAAAAGGCAGTGGGTTTGTAAAAAACCCCATAAAAAACCTTTTAAAAAGAGTAGAGGAGGTGACTTTTTTGTTGGCATTATTTTGATGAAATTCAGTTGCAGTCTATATTATAGTTGTTAAGCTTTGGGTGTTTCATTCGTTTTTGATGGTGCGAATCCATTTCTACTATACAAAAATGATTCAAAATTGGATTTCTTAAAAATATATATTTTGATGGCGTTGAATCCATTTCTACTTACAAAAATAATTCAATATAAAAGTTCTTGAAAAAATCGACAAAATTCTGATAAGAAATTGGCCCTTCGGTCAAAATTATCACCTCATTGTATCTAATAAATATGTCTAGAAAGAAATGCCCTTCATACTACATACATCAGCGAATAGCAAAATGAACACATGAGAACAAAAAATGCAAGGATGGAAGATGGTAAGGAATTGGCCAAACTAGTTTGCATGACATTGTTGAGACAAAGGAGTTTATAGTCTCCTATGTTTGCATTTATACAAATCGTTTCTTTTGGGTTCCTCACTGATCATTAGAACTCTCTATTGACAACATAAAACATGAAGAGTTTCTTGGTTTTTTGCTAGAAAATTCTTATAATATACTACGATTCCGAGATATATGCTTAGAGAGGAAAGAGAAATAGGAGGGAAAGCAAAGAAGGTTCAAAATCTGAATATATAGGTGTTATAGGTGTTTTCTAAACTCTATCTTTCATGTGAATCGACCTGCGATTTTTACTTAACGTTTACAATTCAGATTGGATTGATTTTGCTACCCTACCCTCTCAGTCATGTTTTTTTCATTGTGGACTTTCATTACAGTATTTAGTTATCCAAAATCATAGGTAGATTTTCAAGCCAGGCAAGCACTTCAAAATGCAGTGCCAAATTTCTGTAGATTTTTCACTATACTTTTACGCCCTATAGATACTTTCAATATTTTCTTAGACACGATCTAATGTAAGTTAGAAATGCACTCAAGGGAAAAGTTTTGTAAGGTTTAATAAACCCACAATGTTGGCTTCAAGCAAAGTAATGAACATAAACAATATTCAGATATTAAAATATAAACCTTTTGTTGAAGCTAATCCCAAGCTGACAACTAAAAATTTGTGGAAGTTTTTGCATGAAAATATTTATTACTGAGGGACGATATGATGATAAAAAAATCTAGGAAATTGAATCTACAGTAAAAAAAAATTAAAGGTCCACAACTTCCTCAATACATGTGCAAAAATACATGCAATGAATAACTAAAAAAAAATATTACGAGCCAATAAAAATCTCTATAACTGACTCCTAAGAATTGATCCATCTCAATCTAACAACAAGCCTCAGAAATCTGAACTCTGAAATTGTTTTAAATCCAATACAAGTAGAAGCAAACATTGTGGTAATGACAGGAAAATTAAACCTCTCAGTGTTTCTGTGATTGATGAATCCTCTCTCCTAGTGACTTGCCAATATGGTTTTATGAAACAAACTAGTGTTGCTCAGATGTCTTCCCAAATTTCAAGGTGAATCCGCTTGAGTATATAATCCTCTGAATGTAGTTGGTCTGGTTTAAACAGTATATGCTTGTTGAATGGCATTGATGTCTAATCCCTTTAACCAAACAACTGATTCCACGTGTCCCTTCAATGTATGCAGTTCTCTCAACCTGCACAAGTACTATTAGCATCAACATGTTTTTCCATCCCCCGACAAAATGGTCAAGTGAAGCAAAACTCAAAGTTTCTAGATGAATAACTTGAGTATACTTTCTTGCATGAAGCAAATGGAAGGGATCACTCATGTGCAATATTTTAAAACAATGGTTCTTTCCCAATGTTGTTTCCAAAATATAAAAAAATATCATATAATTGAATATGGATGAGGATTGATTTTTTGTTTTAATAGATCATCAAAAAGTTGCAAATATTAAAAATAGGTTTTTCTTGCTTCAAATCATTGGTGAAATGGAATTGAATGCAAGCCATGTATATTTTCCAAAATAATAAAACTTGTGAAAAAACACAGAGAACACACTTTTTGCTCAGGGCATGGTATTTAGAACCTTAAAATTATTTTCAAAATGCAGAGATTCAAATCAATTTGGTTTTTCAAATGAAATAGGATTAGGGCGATAACATATACTCTTAAAGCATTATGCATTTCCATTATTTGTTACCTTGAAATTTTTGCATGTCTTCTGGCTTGCTCTGCAATCATGGATGAACGGCCTGCAGAAGTGTAGGCATCAAGAGAAATCAGACCAGGTAAAGTTCTCTGAGCAAGTGCCCATTTGGCTTCTATGTCCTCTCTTCTGTAATCCTTCTCTATTGTGAAAGTCGTCTACATGATGTCATTGTTACCAAAATGAGCCTTTGCAAGAGAAGAATATATGCTCCAGGGAAACGTTTCTGACACATAACAAAACAAAATACCTATGAAGAGTGGAGAATGCCTGAAATTGACCTTCCTCTCAAAGAGAAATTCCCAAGCTTGTCCACTAAGAGTGTAACACACTGCAAACTTGATTATATCTAAAGGAACATAGAATACCACATTGTAAAGCGAAATCACTCCAACCCATCCCCATCTGATGCCTTTTATGGAAGAAAATCCCCAGTGTGCATATACTTCTATCAACGTTGCAATCTGAAATGAAGATATTTAAACATGAAATTTGCACAGAGAGATAATACTGAGCTTGAGAGAAGGAACAATTAAAAGGTAGTTACTGAAATAATATTTGATCTGAATCCTAAATGTTTAATGGATTTTTTTTAAATGGACACTCATATTATATCAATGAAAAATTAACCAAGCACGTGTTCTAAAGTTTCAATTTTCAAATTAGAAGCTTATTCATAATTACCAAACTCGGCTTGGAAAACCAATTGGAAAGTTAAAATAATCAAGAAAAAGCTTGGCAGTAAAATCATGAAAAAATGAGCAAATGGCACCCTTTTATGGGAGATATAGTTTATTGGCCGAGTCAAACTTGTTAGCCATGAAATTGACTGAGCCCTAGTAGGAGAAAAAAGTTTGACTACCAATCTGAGTCAAACTCACAATTCATCAAGTCAAACTCTCGATTCATGTTTTGAAATCACATAATTACAAACAATATTTTGCTCCAGAAAGAAGAGATGAATCCCTTAGACTATGTCTTCTTCAATGAGGTTATTTGACTATATCGATTTCCCCAACTATATCATCTTTAAAAAAAGATACCAAATTATCGAGCCAATTTTGGTGATGTAGTGGAAAATGTTGGGTACTCATCTCCAATTCAACATTTCTCATCATCAAATTGTCAGGGATAAAGAATTGGTGAATAAGTCAAGAGCATATTCCTTTGCATTGTCTACTCAAGCGTCAACCCAACAATTAGACTTGATAACAAGGAGACCTCGCATTTCCCAGTCCTCAATACACAAAAGAAGTATCACATTGATACACACAAGCTTCAGTAGAGGTCGGTTAGCTCCATTGTTTTCATAACAGAAGGCAAAGAGAAAGTGAGAGAAATCTACCAGTCAACAAATCATGATTATTGAGAGCTTTGACACCGTGTTAGCTGTGAAAAGAGGTGCTTTCTATGGCACAATATGGTCTCAATATGGACTGGCTAGCTCTAGACTCTAGTTACTCTATTGTTTTCATAACGGTAGGTAGAGAGAAAGTGAGAGAAAGCTACCAATCAATGAAACACTGACCATTGAGAGCTCTTACACTGTGTTTGTTGTGGGAAAAGATGCTTTCTACGACATAGTATGGTCCATAACTTTTTAGTAGGTTAAAAATAAAATGCAGTATCCAATCAAAAGAAAAAGGAACAAAAAAAATCCCCTCTAAAGTAGGGTATATCTATTTTAACTTAGAATCTACCAAAGTAAGGTGTATCTATCTTAATTTAGAATCTATTAAAGCTATTGAAGATTTTGGATTTTTCACTATTGAAAAAATTAGTATATTATAGAGATTTGATATCTCTACCTACTTGATAGATTTCGAGTTAAAAAAGAATTATGTTGATTTGGATTTTGTTTTTACCTCTTTTAGTGTTTGTTTAGAATTTTAAACCCTACATGTGTTTTCTTAGTGAATTCAAAAATACATATATATGTATATAATGCAATGAATATCTATGACTACTTTTAACACTGGTGTACACTTACCTGGAATATTATTGTGGTTTCTTGCCTGCATATACATAATGACAGATAGACACAGAGACATGGCTACTTCAAAAATACATGACTGAATACTGAATACAAGATAAATTTATGTACCTCCATAGCTCTCTCCTACAATGTAAAACTCTTTATTTTTATATTGAGGGAAACATGACCCCATACACGAAAGCCACTACCATTAGGACCTAAATGTGATATGTACATGTGATGGCTCCATGGGAATTGATCTCATCGTCCTCCAACAACCAGACCTAAATAATCTTATTAAACAATGACAACATACTTGACAACAATATTATAGCCAGCAACGATGAGTCAACGGTTATGGAACTAACATACCATTCATTAACAGAGGGATCAACTTTGCTAACAGATAAAAAGAAGGATCAGCTCTGATAACATATAAAAAGAATATGTCAATAATTGAAGACTCCATTAGGCACTATGACCTAATACATGCCACCCAATAACTTGCAGACCAAACTTGCGAACAAGAATTTTGTTATCTGTGCTCGTTGAAATACTTAGAGTTGAGAGATTGCTCAAGAATGTTGTCATTGCCCAATTCATTTGAAGATCTAACAAAACTCCAATATATATATTTGAAAGGAGCTTCTAGGTTGAAGATGCTTCCAAACTTATTTAGGAAATTAACTCTACTCACTTATCTATCTCTGAGAGGGTGCAGTGAGATATAAGAGCTGCCTAGTGTGGAAAATTTCACTTCTTTGGAGACATTAGATGTTAGGGATGTAAGAATCTCAAGAGCATACCATGGTTGGGCCAGCTCGCAAAGCTCCAAACACTTGATGTTAATGGATGTCATGAAATACAAACACTGTCAGATTTGGAATATTTGAATTCTTTGGGAAAGTTTAATGTTAACCGATATCATAAGCTCTAGAGCATACCAGAGTTGGGGCAGCTCACAATGTTCCCAAAACTAGATGTTAGTGAACGCAGTGAGATACAAATGCTGCTGGTTTGGAAAGTTTGACTTCTTTGGAGTCTCTTAATGTTAGTCGGTGGCAGAAACTCCAGAGTATACCAAGGTTGGGGAAGCTAACAAAGCTCCAAATACTAGATGTTAGTGGATGCAGTGAGATACAGATGTTGCCAGGCTTGGAACATTTGACTTCATTGGAGACTTTTAATGTTAGGGGATGAAAGAAGCTCCAGAGCATAGATATTAGTGGATGCAGTAAGATAGAAATGCTACCAGGCTTGGAATGTGTGACTTCTGTGGAGAATTTTAATGTTAGTGGATGCCAGAAGCTCTAGAGCATACCAGGGTTGGGGCAGCTCACAAACCTCCAAACACTATATGTTGGCGATTGTTGTGAGATACAAGGTGTGGAAGAGCATATGACTTCTTTTGAGGTATTGAATATTAAGGGATGCAAGAAGCTTGAAATAATAATAGGCTTGGGGATTCTCATAAAGCTCAAAACACTAGATGTTAGTGGATGCAGTGAGATACATATGCTGTCAGGTTTGGAACATTTGACTTCTTTGAACACATTGAATATTAGTGGATGCAAGAAGATGCAAAGCATACTAGGGTTGGGGTAGCTCACAAAGCTTCAAAATTAAATGTCACTGTATACTATGAGATAAGAGAGTTGCCAGATGTGGAAAATTTATACGTCTTTGGAGACGTTGAATGTTAGTGAGTGCGATAAGCTTCAAAGAATACTAGAGTTGGGGCAACTTACAAAGCTCCATATACTTGATGTTAGTGGATGTAGTGATTTACTAAAGCTTCAAGGTTTGGAGAATTTGACTTCTTTGAGTATGTTGAATGTTCGTCAATATAATGAGATACGAGGGCTACCTGGTGTGGAACATTTGACTTCTTTGGAGAGGTTGGATGTTGGATGCGTGAAGCTGCAGAGGATGCCAAGGTTTCGTTTGGTTGTTTGTTTGGCGGTATTATAGTCAAAAGAGAAGTCAAGCATATCAGAGCACCTGTGTTGAGTGTAGAAAAGGTCACCACAATGGCATTTAAAGCTCGTCAGCCCCACCCACCTATTGCACGCAAAACACCTCTTCTTGCTCTTCCTTGGATGTTCCTCGCCTTGTTCATGTTTCTCCACCTCCTATTCCTCTGAGCTGGATGGGGTGGTGCTAATGGTCGTCTCCACTAAAACTACTGCTTCCACCATTAGGGTGTCACTACTTGAGGGCATCGACACAGTGGGAAGTGGAATCGATGGGTGCTTCTCATTTAGCTGCTCAAGCGTCGGTTGTTGGGTTTAAAGTGAGAAGCAAAATAAGGTTGTTTGGCGTTAAGCTCTCTGTAGCAGTTGGAGCACAAGTTCATGGTGGCGTGCTCCCAAAGAAGAGAAGTTGTTCAAGCAGTGAATGGGGCCTTCAGGCACTTGTGTCGTACTCCCTTCCTCTTGCATTTTTGAGCTATCTTGTGATGCCATTTTCCAGATGTTGCTACTGTAAGCCTGAGTCCAAAGGCATAGAAAAGCAAAAGAAAAACCCTCAAATAAATCCTGCTAAATCGATTTGTGCCCTGCCCTCAACCCTCCTCCTACGCATACGATTTCACCATAGAGACCCCTAGTAGTAGAAGAAGAATTGCATAGAAAAACCTATCAATTTTTTTTTTCAAGCTCTCCACCCATAACTGAAATGCTCACCATTCCACCGCCTGTAACTGAACACCATAACCAATACACTTAAACATGCCCACCTGTAACTGAACACCATAGCCAATATAGTTACACACATGTTAATGAAGTGGAATAGTTCTGATCGCTATCGATTTGTGTCATCCCACCCCCACCGAAGAGACAATTGTAAAATTAAGTGAAAAAGGTAGACAAAATTTAGAAGGGAACTGATTCAAAGCAAGGCCTATTGGCCTAATTATTATATAATAATAAAGTGAATCAATGAAATTTAAAATAAATAAATTAAAATATTATTAAAAAATAATAAATTTAATTTTTAATATTAAATTTTGGAGAAATTTGTAAATTCTTTTATTCAAAACAAATTAATAACAAGTTAATGAAAAATTGAACACAATATACTTGTCTTAGAGATATGATAAGTGTTAAGAGGGATCAAATTATTTGAAGTGCAAACTTTCTTTAGAGTGAAAAACATGGAAAAAATGAATTTTATAGATGACTTAGCACAAACTTCCAATTCCAACCAATCCTTAGTATATTTCATACAAAATTGACAAAAAAATATACTTGAAAAGAGACCAAAATACAAAATAGTGAGTTTACTAAATTTGTTAAACATAAGCTTTTTTTTCATATATATATATATATATATATATATATATATATATTATTGAACTATTTTATTTAACATGGACATTAGGAATTAATTGATTTTTTTACTTATAATTGATTTTTTCTTTATATACATATATCAAACTGATCCTGAAATAAATTAGTTTGTTTAGATTTATCTCTCTAAAGTTAATATAAAATTACATGCTTCACATGGATATTGAAATATTTTAATTATGGCTGAGAGTAAAAGAGTAAAATATTTTTATAACATCTCCCACACAAAACATTGTGTTTTATTATAGTGGAGATTATTTATTTATTTATTTATTTATTTAGATAATATTTTATTTTTTGTTTTAAAAGGGGCACATGTTAACTCATTGGGCATTGACAGAATCACAGATTTCCCTCATACTAGGTTGTGAAATGAGCCTTCCAACGCAATATTTTTTCGTGTAAGTCATCCAATTTAGTTAGTTGTCATTCATGTGTTAGTCATATGTGTTTCATGTGTGTGAGCTAAGATTAGCATGATTATTCTTCACAATTTTAGGTATTTATACTCATGTGGTATTTAAGCAACTAAATCAAGCAATCCACTAAGCAACAACTCTCGTTTGAGTGTATTATTTTATGATTTCCTTCTCTATCCCTCTACCAAATTGATATGAGAGCCAGAAATTCAAAGAGGCAAAGTGTGAGGTCTACAACAATATTTTCCCAAGCTACTTAGAGAGAAATGAAGTTAGTATTGTGCCTTTTGCACATCCGCTATCTGAACAAAAATCATTACCATTGAAAAAAGTGATTAGTCATGGTTCTATAGTGTCATTGCATGAACACTGCTCATTGAGGGTTTGAAAACCCATATGTTTGGAAAAAACCATCAAAAGATTGAGAAGTAGCCACAATTGTCATGAAGCGCAGTCGTCGTCTTTAGAGCAATATGCAAATCTAAGTATGTGTGAATTTATGCATAATACTGAGCTATTGTAATCGAGTTTGTTTGGTGTGCAGACTATTGACACCTAATCTTTAGGATTACGAAAATTCATGTGAATATTGTAAATAGAAAAATAAAGGAAATTGGAAGATGAAGAGACATTGGAAGATGAATCCCAATAGTCTCGCTCTTCTTGTATATATCCATGTTTTCTCTTAATGAAAAACACAATTCATTAATGGAGTTACTCTCCTGACCTGACATAATATCATAGGACATGCTTAAAATTACTCCATTTCTATTTTAACTCTTGCCATATTATCCCTCTATCCATAGTTTATGTGCGTTTGGA
Organism: Pinus tabuliformis; assembly: GCA_031772625.1. Taxonomy (NCBI): domain Eukaryota; kingdom Viridiplantae; phylum Streptophyta; class Pinopsida; order Pinales; family Pinaceae; genus Pinus; species Pinus tabuliformis. The sequence continues at coordinate 570,007,793 of CM062810.1, forward strand.
CAAAGTATTCAATTATCTCTGCGAATTTTGGAGCACTGTATTTGATTAAGCATTGGAATAAAAAAAATGGAAGGTGTATTTGTGATGCAACCATCCCTGTAATGTTTGTTGATTAATCTATTGTACGTTCTTTGCATGAACTATGGTGTGAATTGTGCTTGGTGTGTTTAATTCTGATCGTTCTTGCAATACTTTAGAGACTGTGTAATGCTTATGGTGTGATGGTAGATCCTGCAATTCGTGTATATGGTGTCGATACATGATGCATAACAGTTTGACTCATGCATTTTGGTGCAAGGTTGTTTCATTTCCATTTCAATGGTATGTATAGTGCAGTTCTTGTTGCATTGATGATGCTATGTGTTGAATAGTCGCCATGTATGGTGAATGTTGAAGTTTTTTTGAGATATGTGTGGTATGTGCATTGGTTTCTGAATGTTTTGAATATTTTTGTAGGCACTTACAGTTCATTGAAGGTTTTTTATGGTTATATTATATGTAATGTTGTATTATGTTAGTGCGCATTGTATGGTGAGGTTCTCACATATGTAAAGTGTGTATTCTATGGTGAAGACCATAAGTATATGAAAATGTGTTCTGTCTTTTCTGAAGACCATAAAGTATGAATAGAGAAAAGATATATATATCACATATCATATATTATGTGAGTAGTGATATATTATATGGTGGTGTGACTATTCATATGCACAATAAAGAGTGATTTTTCTTTTTTCCATTTACATATTAAATTAGTGTTTTACTTAAATATATGATATCAAGAAAGGTTGTGATTGTTATATAGAAATAAAATAATCATTTTTGATGATGCATTCACTTATCTCTATAATTGGAGTGGTTCTCTTTGGAAAATAGAACTACAATGAGTGTTTCGGGAAGATAAATCACACCTTTACTTTTAATGAGTTATGGAAAGGGGTTTGTGAAGGAGAAGGAGGTAATCCTCCTCGGTAGCCTACTTCTGACAAGGAGTTTGTCATATGGGATAACAAGAACATTAATGCCTATGCCTTAATTGCAACATTCGTCAATGAAGAGATGAGTCGTCATATTACTCCTTCTTTTGGTGCTTTAAAGAAGTTGAAAGAATTATGTGACTCACACTCTGAGCTAGAAGTTGTTCAATTGATTATCAAAGTGTTTAATTTAGAATTAAATGATGATGATCTCCTTTCCTTGAGTATGAGATAAGAGCCATTATGTGTGACATAAAATCCATTAGTGTTAAAATGGATGTTCCTCTCACAGCTTTTGTCAAGGCATTGTATGTATCTCACTTATTCCTATTATCTTGAGTCATTATAGTCTAGAGATAAACTTTCAAAGATTTGTTTTGAGTATCATGTGGACAAGTTTGTTGAAAGAGAAAATAATTTTGAGAAGAAGAAGACATATGTTTAGTAACCTGAAGAATTTGTATGCCTTGCACAAAAAGAGAAAAATTAGGGACAAGATTATTCTAAAGGAATAGGTGGTCGAAGAGGACAAGGAAGGAAGAATTTTAGAGCTAGGGGGGCATAAATTTCCAAGGAGAAAGGTCTAATCTTCATTGCATACAGTGTAACAAAAATGGTCATGATGCTTCCACATGTAAGCTCTCATGGGATAAGATTAGATAGGAAAGGGATGAATAGAAAGGAAAATCATCAGATAAAGGGAAAGGTAAAGCACCTGAGTCCACTCATTATGTTGTGGCACATTACAACACTCGAGTAACTAAAGAAGTATTTAATGCTTCACTTGCTTCATGGAAAGATGCTTAGTTGCTTGATTCAGTAGAAATTTACACATGACTTTTAGAAGATATTTCTTTGAGGAATTCACTAACATTGTTGATGGAGCAATCTAATTTGCAGACAAGTCAAAACTCAAGCCATCAAGGCTTGGTACCATCAGGCTCAAACTTTTTTGTCTTCCAAACTTTCATCTACATGATGTTATTTACCTCTCAAAGTTGAGGAGAAACTTTTTTTCCTTGGTTCACATCCTCTATCAATGACACTCCATTCACATATTTGATGGAAAGGTTGAGGTTAGAAAATCATAAGATAACTTACTTGTCATTATTGGGATAGAAGAAGAAATACTTTTGAAGTGGTAAGGAACCTTTGCTTATGTCTCGAAATTTTCATACAATTTCATTTGATGAAGGTATACTTCCATCAAGTCTTTTATGGCAAGCTATATTTGGACATTTGAACTATGGAAATCTTTGTTTGTTGAAGAAAAATTGTGTTATTGGTTTTCCTACATTCCTAGGAAACTTAAGCAAGGTAATGCTTGTCTCTAAGGCAAGCACAACAAACAGTTTTTCATGATTATCATTCCACATCACATAGAAAGCTTGATCTCATTCATTTTGATTTGTGTGTCCCTATGTTTGTTCCTTCTGCAAATGGTAATAAATACATGATTACATTTATTGATGACTACACCAGAATGTGTTGGGTTTATTTGTTGAAGAAAAAAATTGAAGCTTTTGAAGTATTCAAGAACTTTAATGCATGGATCGAAAATGATACACAATCTCATATTGGATCCATTCGTACTGATAATGGAAAATAATATAATTCAAATGAATTTGAAAAATATCTTCGCCAGCACGAGATCAAACATCACATAATCATGCCTTATAATCCCCAACAAAACGAAGTAGCTGAAAGAATGAATAGGAAAATATTAAATATGGTATGTTCAATGATGTTTTTCAAGAATGTTAAGCTGATGTTTTGGGCCGATGCATTTCTATGTGTTGTATATATAAAAAATATGTGTCCATATGAAGCCTTGAAAAACAAGTCTCCCTGTGAAAAGTGTATGGACACATTCCTTCAGTGAGGCATCTCAGGGTTTTTGGTTCGACCTATTATGCCTTGATACCTAAGGAACAAAGAAACAAATTCAGTACAATGATTTTCAAATGTATCTTCTTGGGGTACTCAAATATCTCCAAATCATATTGTATCTATGATGAAGTAAATAAGAAGCTTATAATATCTAGAGATGTGATCTTTCTTGAATCACCCAAGACTAGCAATGTTGTTGAGCAACAACGTGATCACTTGGACAAATTCAAGCATGCAAAAAGTTTTCAAGAGTTTGATAAGGATATTACACATCTTCAAAGGGGGATTCATATATTGGATCAATTTGTGGAATCTCCTTCTAAAGCACTGATCCAGGTGGCTCTAGAGAGGCTAAAAAATTGAAGTATTTGGATTTCGTCAAAACTAGGACCTAAATGAAGAGCTCATCATCTTGATTCTAACAACGCATAAGACACTCAAATCCGATCTTGTATGTGAAATTTATTGGTAGAGAAAGCTCAATTCAAAGGGAGGAATACATTTTTCGCCAGCTAAATTTGGAGGCTCGCCAAATTTGGTGTTCCTCCTAAATTTAGAAAAATCCACTAAAATTGGCAGCCACTAACCGAGCGACAATTTGGCACTTATCGGTAGCTGAAATTACCAAATTGTCACCTGTTTAATTTTTCCGTTGACTTGAGAAAAGTCTAGCAAACAATTGTATATTGTTAATTGAAAAATGAAAAATGAAAAGATAAATTTGATGGAAGGCCACCAAACTCGCCAACCGTTGACTATATATTAAAACATATATATTTAAAATATGGGTGGGTTGCCATTGGCAAACTGACCAAATGAACCACCATTTAATATGGGAGTTGGCGGCGATCGAACCAACCCATCCCTCTGGCCGACATGCCTAACGAGTGGCCCCATCACACAAAAAAACTAAAATTAAAATACCATATCATTACCATATTTAAGAAAAAAATATCCACAGTTTGTTTTGAAGTCCCACGAAGGATGGGGGTCGACCCTAGAACCTCCAACAACTCAACAACCCAAACAATTAGTGCTAGCTAAGAAAATTAACACCTCAAAGTTATATAACAAACCAACTTTTTCCATGTGATGGGGAGGAGGAACGAAAGCAAAATCAAGAGCATGAAGACCAAGACTGGAGGGGTGCCAGACATGATTTTTGAGGTGAAATATTCAATAATATTTTGTAGAATATTCCAAGAGAATATTCTAGATTCCAAATGACTTTTCTTGCACTATAATATATAGGAATCTAAAATATTCCACGAGGGCCAGATTTTGATGGTGTCAGAAATATGCCAAGTTTATACTCATCTAAAACGAATTTTCGCTAGTAGTATGATGGTGTAGTTTGTTTCTTTATATGATTAGTGAATTTATCTCCCACCTTCAATAGAGAATCTTGTGAGGAACCTAAAATATTCCCTAGGAGCCTAGATTTGACCGTGATATAAAGGGATCGTGTTTATACTAAATTTTCATCATTTTTCACTAGCAACCTGATGGTGCAGAGGGTTTTTTTATCTAAGCAACCCATTTTTAGGCCATCCAAAGATTTTGAGGTATAAGGTGTATTTTTTCCATGTATTCATTTGATTTTGTTATTGATGAATGAAGAGGCCTCCCCACTTTAAGTAGGGCCTCGGGACATAGTCCACATTGGATGAACTTCGTTATCAAGTTTTGCATGTTCCTTGTCTTTATGGTTTCCTTTAATTTTCATTTTCTTTAAATTGTATGCACATGTTGTTTCCATGCTTTTTTACTTGCAACTCTGAATACATCAATGAAGTAAAAGATCATAGATCAAGTTTGGTATTAGAGCAGGTCTTTGGCTAATGTTAATTGCAAGTGTGAATGATAATGAGAAACAAGCTCCAAAAGGGTGAAGGTAAACTTAATTCCTTTGATGAGGAAGTAGTTCATGTAACACAAAGAAGGAAAATTGGAGATCATGATGCTCATATGGAGGAAGAGAAATCTTTTCACAAATCCTTTAACACCATGCTTGAAAAAGTGGACAAATTGCTTACATAACACGAGAAGACATTGGTAAAGTAGGAGAAGAAAAAAGAACCAACAGAAGAACATGCTTCGGTAAATCAAGGGAATGGAGAAGAACCTCCTGAATCTCCATCTCCCTCTGCTAGTGAATGTTCCACCTCTTCTTCATCTTCTTGTTATTCTAACAATAGAAAAGCTCATAAAAAACCTTTTTTCAAGTTGGATGTAATTTTTTATTTTCTTGTGTTTAACAGAGAGTCCAATGCAGAAAAGTTGAATAATTGGATCAGATATATTAATGTGTATTGCCAGATTCAGCAGATTGAAGAAGATAGGCTAAGATCTAGTTAGCATCTCTTCAATTGGGAGGCACCGCTCTCACATGGTGGGAGAGAAAACTTTAGAAAATAAGTAAACATGTGGGTAAACTCCTTTCTTCCTCGTCTAAATTTTTTTATGCTCTAAAAGGAAAATTTTATCCATTAGAATATTGGTAGAAAGCCATGATAGAATGGCAACATTTAAAACAAGGTAAAGGTCAAGATGTTCAAAGCTTCACCGAAGAATTTAGAAAAAAATGCTTTAACATTAGGCATTCCTTTAGAATCACCTGATACCTTGATGAAGTATATTGGTTCTTTACATGATTATCTCCGACATTATTTAATATTGTTTGAGCCCACTACTCTTGACTCGTCTAGTGTGAAATCCATTCACCATGAAAGCAGGGGAAGGTATGAACACATAAACTATTCATTGAAGGCAGTGACAACAAGGAAAGAGGAGGAAAACCCCTCTTGTACTCATTGTGAGAAAGAAGGGAATGATTAGGAGCATTGCTAGAAACGACATCCAAAATTGAAGCAAAATAGGAATGGAAGAAAAGAGAAGAGAAGGTATCCACCATGAAACAAAACTAAGAATCTGATTTAGAGGATGAGGTGAAGGCGATAACTACTATATGTGTAGGTGTTGGACCAATTGACATGGGATCTAATTTAGGTTATGAGATGAATATCACAACTCTTGGGATTATAGGTGATGGCCCTATTGACTTAGGTTCTAATTTAGGAAATGAGACGAAGATTGCAACAAACATTGAGCCAAGAATTAGAAGAGAACCAAAGACAACATGGCTCCAAGAACTTGAGGAGATCAACCAGAGCATTGAAGTAGAGAATTTTGAAATGAGGAGACTCTTATAAGAAGCATTGGAGGAGAAACAAAGTTTGTAGCATCAATTACAAGCCAAGGAGGAGGCCTTGTAAAATTTGCAACATGACAAACCATCATCACACACTTCAGATTTAGAATGCGAGGGCATTGTGAATCCCATCAAAGTGGAGGAATTTCCTTGTTATGCAGGACTTTATTATGTCAGAAAGGAGGTTGGAGAATTCTCTAAGACAACTAGTGATAATAAACGACAGATGTTGAGAGCACATCACAACATTCTAGTGATAGTGAGGATTCCACAGGAAGAGCTAAGGAAATTTATCCTCTCTAGAGACGCACCAAAAATAGTCGCTCGAAGAAGGAAAGGAAAGTCTAGAGAAGAAAGAACCATTGTAGTCATTGCAACAGGAGTGGACATCATAGAGCCATATGTTGGGAACTCCATGACCATAAATCACCTATGCAGGAACGAGTCTGTGAAGTAGAGAATCAACTACAGGAAGAAGACCCATTCAACTTAATTAGTGAGAGATGGTGGCTTTAGAACATTTTTTGAGCATGGCCACATTTGTAAATCACATGTTATGAAATGCCTATAAAAGTGGTGAATTGTTTTCCATCACTTAGGAATGCAACATGGTGATATTTTTGACCTTTTAGTGGATAGCTTGGGATATGACTTCTATTAGAATTCTGATGTAAACTTGACCATGAGTGTGTTATAAAATTTGGCAAGTATGGGGTTTTCTTGAGTTGTGATTGGTCTTGTAATTGAACATGTATTAGCAGTTATGGGTTTTCATATGATACAAGTGTCATTTTCATCATTTCGAGTTCCAAATAACAAAGGTGAAGTAAAAGGAAGGTGGCGAGTCAGAGGCATCTATTGCACAGATCAAAGTTGTAGTCAAATTTATGCTTTAGGATGACCCAAAGCTCTTGAGTGGGAAGGAATGATCCAGGTGGCTCTTGAGAAGCTAAAAAATTAGTCTTCATATTCTTTGCAACTAGAACCAAAACAAATATTTTGTCATTCTGATTCCAATGGTGCAGACGACACTCAAATCTGACCTTGTATGTGTAAGTTATTGATAGTCAAAGTTCAAGTCAAAGGGAGCAGTACTTTTGTCGTGAGCTAAATTTGGAGGCTCGCTAAATCTGGTGAAATTCACTAAAATTGGTGGCCACTAACCAAGTGACAATTTTGGCACTTATTAGTGGTTGGAAATGACCAAATTGTTGGTTGTTTAATTTTTCGCGTGACCCTAGCAAAATCTGTTGAACGATTGTATATTGTTAATTAAAAAATAAAATTTGGTTGGCGGGCTACCAAGCCCACCAATCGTTGAATATGTATTAAAACATATATATTTCAAATATGGTTGGGATGTCATTAGCGAACCCACCAAATGAGCCACCATTTAATATGGGGGTTGGTGGGGATCGAACCCGCCTAGCCAGCTGGGTGACCTCATCACACAAAATAACCAAAATTAAAATATTGTATCATTACCATATTAAAAAAAAAAAGTTGATTCTTTGTTATGAAGTCCCACGAGGGGTGGGGGTCGACCCCGAAACTTCCAACAAACCAATGACCTAAACAATGAGTGCCAGCCCAGACACCAGCGGGATGGCTTTGACATTAATGCCCCAAAGTTATATATAAAAATGACTTCTACCATGTGATGGGGAGGAGGAACGAAAGTAGAATCAAGAGCAGAGAGATCAAGACTAGATGGGTTTTGCCTAGGCATGATTTTCTAGGTGAAATATCTACAAAATATTTAGTAGAATATTCCAGGAGAATATCTAAATTCTAATGGAATATTCTTGCAGCACAATCTTGAGGAATCTAAAAGATTCCCTAGGGGCCAAATTTTGATGGTGTCATAAATATGCCAAGTTTATACTCACCTCAATCAATTTTTTGCTAGAAGTTTGATGGTGCAATCTGTTTCTTTATCAGAGAAATTGATTTGCTGCCCAACTTCATAAGAGAATCTTGTGAGGAATCTAAAATATTCCCGGGGAGCCCAAATTTGACCATGACAGAAAGGGGTGTTATTTATATTCAAATTTCATTATTTTTTGCCAAGAATATGTTGGTGTAGATAGTTTCCTAATTCAAGCAGCCCATTTTCAGGTCATCCCAATATTTGGAGGTATAAGGTGTATTTTTGTTATGTATTCATTTGATTTTGTTGCTAATGAATGAAGATGGCTCCCCACTTTGAGCAGGGTCGGGAGACGTAGTCCACACTGGACGAACTACGTTATCAAGTTTTGTGTGTTCCTTATCTTTATGGTTGCTTTTGATTTTCCTCTTCTTTAAGTAATATGCACATGTGATTTTCATGCTTTTTTTGTATGCAATTCTGAATACATCAATGAAGTAGAATATCTTGGATCAAGCACTCCCTCCCCCTTATGAAGCTCTAGCCACTGATCAAGAAGACACTTTGAGTGATGTGATTGAGAGAATTGGGAGGCTAAATCTTGATTCAGCCCCATCTCGGTCTACTGAGCAACCTAGGCCATCTCCAAAAGGTCCTCCGAAATGGCTTACAAAGCCACTTGAAAGTGTTCATCCTCATGAGGTTGGAAATATAGGAACAAGAAACTCAACTAGACATAATGGAGGTGATGTAGATGATCTTGATTCACCTCTCGATATGGATGTTTCTCATGATTGCGATTTTTTTTTAGATATTTTGAACCAACTTCCTTTACAGAATCCACTTTTCATGGTGAATGGAAATAAGTGATTTTGAAAGAATATGATGCTTTGATAAAGAATGACACCTGGAAGCTAGTTGATCCTCCATTGGAAACAAAACCAATAGGCTACAAGTTGGTCTTCAAAAACAAGTATAAAGCGGATGGCTCACTTGACAATCATAAATCTAGGTATGTGGAAAAAGTTTTTTCACATAAGAAAGGGGTTGATTATGAGGAGACTTTTTTACCCGTGGAAAAATGGGCTACCATTTGAACTTTCTTTGCCCTAGTAGCTCAGAACGGTTATAAATTCCATCAAACATATGTAAAAATTGCTTTCTTCAATGAAGATATGAAAGAGAATGTTTTTATGTCCCAACTAGAAGGATTTGGTGTGAAGGGTGAGGAACACAAATTATGCAAGATTCTCAATCCTTGTATGGCCTCAAACAACCACCATGAGCTTGGTACGAGAAATTGATTGAGCATCTTCTGAAACTCAATTTCAAACATTATGATCTTGATGATGCACCTTTGTTTGTCAAGAAAGTTGGAAAAAAAATTGTATATCTTATCGTATATGTCAATGATATTCTAATTAAAAAGAATAATGAGAATTTCATTGCATCCATAAAGAAAGAATAGAGGAAAGGTTTTGAAATAACTGACTTGAGACATGTTCACTATTATCTTAGTATTGAAGTAACCCAACATCTGAAGTTTATATTCCTCTCTCAAATGAAGTACATTAGAGACCTGTTGAACAAGTTTGGCATGGTTGAGTGCAATCCTTTGATTACTCGGATGGAACAAAATTTAAATCTCACATCCATTGAAGGAAAATAATTTGAGGATGCAACAAAGTACAAAAAACTCGTAGGAAGTCTTAGCTACCTGACTACTACCAAAATAGAAATTTCATTTGTTGTTGGAATCCTCTCCATGTTTATGCAAAATCCTTGTGAGGGTCATTGGTTTGCTGCAAAAAAGAGTTCTAAAGTACTTTAAGGGAACTCAAGACTTTGGACTCAAGTATACATAGGTGGATGACTTCAGCTTGATTGGATAATCTGATTCAAATTTTGATGGAGATAAAGAAACTAGAGTATATACTTCAAGTTATGTTATGAGTCTTGAATCAGGAGCTGTGTTCTGGAGTTCACACAAACAATCAATTCCTGTAGATTCCAAACCGAGGAAGAATACGTGATAGCAACTAAAGCAACGAAGGAAATTGTGTGGCTCAAGAAGATTATGGAAGATTTGGAAGAAAAGCAAGTGCATTCAACTACTCTTCTAATTAACAAAATTTGTGAAATAAGGTTAACCAAGGGCCCAAAGTTCCATGACCATATCAAGAAAATTATTGCAAAGTATCATTTGATTTGACATCATGTTGAGGCCAAGACAATCCATCTATGACATTTTTCAATAAATGAGTAGATTGCAGACATCTTCACCAAAGTGCTTGGAAGAGAAAAAATTGAAAGATTCAAAATGATTCTTGGACTCACCAACATCCATTCAGATTTGGGGGGGGATGTTGACACCTAATCTTTGAGATTAGGAAAATTCATGTAAATATTGTAAATATCAAAATAATGGAAATTGGAAGATGAAGAGATATTCGAAGATGAATCCCAACAGTGTCGCTCTCCTTGTATATATCCATGTTTTCTCTTAATGCAAAACACAATTCATTCATGGATTTACTCTCCTAGCCTGACACAAACAATGTAAAGAGTGCTCGTTGAAGGTTTGTTACTGTCCATTTTTCCGAAGTTGTCAATTGTCACAGAACCAAAGTCATAGCTCGTTGATAAGCTGGCCAACTAAGAGAGTCATGGTTGGAATTTCACTTGTGAAAGAAGTGCATGTCATAACAGTGGACAAATGACCGGAAAAAACTTAAGTCTCCAAACCATAGTTCATGAAGTAATGAGTAGGTTATTAATTTGTTAGTGAATATTTTTATAGTTAGTGGATTTTTCCTGAGACTAGATTTTTAACAAGCATGTTAAAAGTAAATCTTTATTATAAGTAATATATATTTGGAAAGTAAATTTCAATTAGACAACAAAAAAAAGTGATTAAGGATTATTTGAAAAAAAGAAGAAAATATATAAGAAATAAAAGGAAAAGAAACATTGGAAATTGAAGATAACTAAGAGAGAAGAAAAAAAAAGAGTTTATTTCCTTTAAGAAATTGTTTTGTTAATAGATTTTTGGTGATTTAGATGCATAACATGGATTTTAGTAGTATTTATCTTCCTCTTATTTTTACTGGTAAAAATGATGAGTTTTAGGCCATTAAGATGAAAACCAGATTACAAATGGCTGAGTGATGGGATATTGTATTTGATGGGTTTGAAGAACCCCTAAATCAAGCAACCTATGATGTTATGACACAATACCGAAGAGGTCAACTAAATAATAGGAAGGGTGATGCAACATCATCATCTGTCATTTGAAAAGGTTTGAATGATAGCATTATTCATAAGATTTCAACAGTAGCGACATCTACAGAAGCTTGAAACATTCTAGAGATGACATACAATGAAAGGGGGAAACATTGAGATGAGACACAAGGGATTGCAATTGTTAATGGAGTGCTTGTTGTAATGGAAGTAACATGATAAGTTGTAGAAGAGTTAGCTCAATAAGAGGAAGATATGCATGAAAATAGTCTACAATTGTCAAAGAGAAATTTGTTGAAGAAATTGCATAAGATTTTGATATTCCAGAAATAATTGGAGACATTACAGAAAATCTTGTTAGAGTAGAAGAACATAAATAAGATGTGGACATTATAATTGTCATATGTAATATAGTGAAGCTAGTTGAAGAAATTGTAGAAGAAAATAATGATTTTGTACAAGCTACAATGCATGAACATGGTAAAAGGAGTGACATTGAGTATACAAATATATGTGTCGAGGATAAAATTGAAACCACATTTGCAACAACAACAATAGGGGAAAGAACTTATTAGTGAATGTTGAAATTGATTATGAACTTGAGTTATCTTTTCTTGAAAAGTGACCTATAATGCCTAAGTAAAATAAAGATGAAAACGGTTTTAGAAAAGTTACCTGTTGTAGTGGCTACAACCATGACCCTCCAAAATTTTGCCTTAGCCTATTTTGGAGCCTCCCTACCAACCTTCATAGCAGCGTGCCTTGCTTCGTCAAGTCCTCAAGCTTCAATGTCTTTCTTTCTCAAAGGCAGCCTCTCGATCATAGTTTGATCTTTTCCCGTCATAGGCTGCTCACCTGGACTTGGCTCAGTTGTAGGCTGAGCAGCTTCCTAGTGAAATTTGAACATTTCTGGAGGGAAACCAGCCATTCCCTCCAAGAATTGTGTAATTCCCTCTAACAGCCCGTTGGGCTCCAGGATTGCGCAATCATGCTAGCCACCCTCCCAACTGGAATTGTGTAATTTTTCAAATTAACAGGTGGTTCATCCCAGGATTTGCGCAAATCTAGGAAAAAATTAGCTGCTAGGCCCAAAAATTGCGCAATCCCCTTGGGCAGTCAGCCCAACTTACAGTCAGAAATGCACATTTTTCTCTAGCAGTTGAGCAGTCACTTGAATGTGTAGCTGAGTTGACCGATTCCCTCTAGGACCGAGCAAAACAGACTTGCATGCATAGGCTTCTTCTCCCAAGGGAACGTGCAAATTCATCCCTTGTTTCAGGGATTTATGTTTAGCAATTGGATGTTACATGCAAGGAGAAATTCTGAAACCTCCCTTCAAGTGTCGCTTCCTCCTAGATTTGTGGCATGATCATCATAACCTCGATGTCATCAAAACTCATCAACCGAACGCTACAGAGTGCATTCCTCACATCAACCTTGTAGTTGTGACATCCCACATCACATCTAGGAGCAATTGGCACATTCATCTCAACTGTTTTGGGGTAAGCTCGCTTCCCATGCCTTGTGTTTCATTTCTGTTGCTTTTTGTGTATTCGCTTGTGTGAGTACTATTTGCTTGATTTCTTTGAACCCCTGTTATCGTTTACATATATTCAAGCTCGTCCTAGCTCCATTACAATTTTTGTTGCTATCTCACTGTTGTTGCATGCACAAAACTGTTCTGTACGGATGTTCACCCAATTAGCGAACGGCCTCACCCACATGCATGTTGATCTATTTGTTGAATCCTCCATTCATGTTTTTCATGCATTGTTTATCACTTCTGCTATCACTTAGTGTTTCCATGCATTTCATCGACTTACTTGCTTTCAGTTGCCCATCGGCGAGTCGGGCCAACCTTGGCCCATTCTCTGCCTTCACCAAGGCCCCATTGCGCAATATGGAGAAGGAAGGCTCACCTTAATCTCCAAATTTGTGCAATTTGACCCAACATTAGCCTCCTGGACTGAATTGTGTATTTCTAGAGGTCAGTGGCTTCTTGGCCCAAAATTTGCCAAATCTGTCCTTGGGCCAACAATCTTTCCCAGCTAGAATCACACATTCCGCAATGCCAGTAGCCAACTACCCAATTGGATTGCGCATTTCGCAATCCCAGCAGTCAGTTAGTCTCCTAGCAATCCAGACTATGCCTTGTGCATTCTTGGAAATTAGTCTCCTGACCTCTCAGTCGAAATTGTGCAACCTTCACGATCATTCACCCATGTACGTTGCAGGTTAGTTCTCATGTTCATTTTCATTTTCAACTGAAAAATTGCTTGCCATGAGTGTTTCCATGTCTCCAGGTATCAAAGGTGTTCATTTGCCTCTCAGTAGTACATGTACAATGGTTTCCAAGAGATTAGAGACGAAGAGACCGTTCAAAGCACGCTTGGGGATGCAGTCGATCAAGTGTCCATGGGCTTACCTACTCACGAAGACATCAAGTTGTTCATTGACAAGGACATCAAGTAGAAGCATCACAATGAGCATCATGATGAACAACAGCTGAAGGTAGCATACTGAATGCAACAAACACAACAAATGCAATGAACGCAACGGATGTAAGAGGAAGGTTGTTGAAAACATAGAGGTAGAACAAAGCTGCAAGATCAAGCAGATCAACTAATAATGAAAGAAACTTTGGAGACTCTTATTATGAAGTGATGGCGCGAAATGAAGATCACACAAAGGTAGAAGATGGAACAAAAAAGGAGTTGCATGTGCTGAAGAACAACTCAGGAAGAACATGAAGCTCCAAAGACCGTCCAATGAGTTGCAGTAGGAAAATGAACAACAGTGGGCGCAACATGTTCTCACAGATGAAACTGTGCGAGTACAAGTTAAGGATCCATCCCAACAGTGTACACAGAGAAAACACGGTGAGCAGTGTTGTTGATCACATGAAAAGGATTCAACAACATGCATGTCGTTGATCACATGCATGCAATCCAACCCATTCAACACACTCACCAAGGTGAAGACAAGAAACGATTCCAATTGGGGCTAAACATGCTCTTCGGCAAGTTGATGCACATGACCACCAACACACACTTGAAGATCAGCACAGACATTATGCATCAGTGTGTTTCCAGTTCAAACGTACCCAAGAAGACCATGCGCATGTTAGTAGATGAGTTGGATGAAGGGGCCAAACCAATGCACCGGTTGCAATGGAGGCAAGAGTTTGCTTCAGCAAGATGTCACCATGAGGTGCATGCACACCATCACAGATGACCAAGCTTGGGATCAACTCACCAACTTCACCATCACAAGCATGTCAAAGAGTTGGTCTCACCACAACAGACAGAGTGTCAGTGATGTCTTGCAAGGTTTGAACACTTACATAACTTCCTTTCCATGATTTATGAGGAAGATGAGTTTACTAACGAACAAGACAGTATGTTGCTTGCATTCACATTTCATGAATACCCATTTTGTTGGGTGCTTAGCCTATTGGCTCACACCATGCACTCATGTGAGCACTTATTTGATCTTATTAAAGACATTTTCCATCATTTTGATCCAGACCATCTTGACTGGAAACTATTACAGCAATAGAGGGCTCCGCATGAATCTGTTATTTATTTTTGGCAGTGCTTCCATAACTTATAGTTTCAAGCTCTGAAGAGCCAGATGAAGTTCTCTTATCTTTGGGATTGGTTTGAGTACTGTCTTAAGAAATTTTCCCATCCCAAGAGAAAGCTTGATGTCAAGCCTCGCTCAACCTTCTTCATTGATGGAACTGCGCAATCCCATGTGGGAGCAGGCATTGTCTCAACGGATTGTCCACCTCCCTTTCATTCAACGGTTCCGCCATCTCCCAGTGATGTTGAGGATCATGTTGGCACATATGTTCATTCTTCACACCCTCCCAACATCACTCCACTTAATTTTTGCGCAGAGTTGGTTATTAGTCCTTCGACTTCCCATATGCATTCTTTTCTTCGACCTCTGTCTTTGCACCTAGGTCTTCCTCCAGATGATGTTGTCTTGTGTTCGTCCATTTGAGACTCTTCACTTTTTGTGAATGAGAAACAACCCACTGATGAAGTTGGTGTTTCACAACCAACATGCACTGTCATTCATGAATAGTATGAGTGGGAGATTTAACATCAACACTTGACGAAGGATGACTCCCTTCCATCCGAGACCCCTCCATTCCTTCCTAGCTTCTTTGGTGAAGTTTCCATCCATGATTTTGTATGTGTGTCTTCATCTACGGATGCACCCATTATTGATCACTCGTAGGACTCACTGGATGCTAGTCCATCATTTGACAATGGAGAGGATAATTTATTCATTGAAGAGCCACTTGATCCTTCATCTAAATTTTCTGGAAGCACATAGGATGAGTTTGTTCGCTTTTCATCTACCCCTCCATTTGATTCATCTGATCATGAGGATGCTGAAGAATTCATTGAGTTTTCTGATCGTGGTGGTCGTGATCCATTTGCTTCCATTTTTTATCACGATCATGAATCTATCATAGTTGATATTTTGAAGCCACCGTTTATGATGATCTACTTGATGATAAAGTTGAGACACCTAAGGCTGTCGAGGCACTTCAGCCTGAGCTGATGGTTATGTCAGGGCCTCGGTCTCTTGGGGTTAGTCTCACTTCTGATCATGAAACTGTACAATCACCTAAGGCTCCTCATCACTCATCTGTATGCATTGAAGATCCATCTCATGCATAGATCACACTTCCTCCACTTGAACTGAACGATCCCATTTTTCATGCATTGGAGGAGTCTTACATTGCAAGCACTTGTGCATGACGCAAGTTATCTTTGATTATTTTGTTTTCTTGCATGTCTCAGTCAAGAGTGTGATTTTCCTTCAAAGTTTTGTATAGTGTCACACAACACCATGATAAGTCCGCAGACTGTCTTCCATGCACATGCACTCACTTATGTCCCATGAGCACTTTGAAACATGAAGTGTGGATATCTTCACTATCATATATTTCTTGTATGCTCGTCCGCACAACTGGGTTACTCGTGGACCAAGCCTCCACACACATGGGTCTACCAATGCGCTGGTGGTTGCATTGGAAGTATCACTTCATGTGATCAGGCCCATGCACTATTAGTGTAGGAGTAGGAATAGTGTTTACTTTTAGTGGTTTGCTTGCATGCTTTTTGACTTTCATGATTTGCTTGCCTGTTTGTGTGCTTGCTTGTTTGCTTACTTGGTTTTCTTTCACTTTTACTTGTGATCTTGCTTTGCTTTCTTGTTTGTTTTGTTCGTTCATAGGTTAGTTTTCATGAAACCATGTGTGACTCATGAAACAAGCTGGGTAAAGTACAAGAGGGTTTGTATAACTATCGCTACTTGGTTATCTATCATTTTGCTTGTGTATGATGAACTTGCTACCCTTAGTCCATGATATGTCAAAGGAAAATATGTATTGTTCGAAGTGAACCTTGGTGTAAACACAATGCCTATGTGCTAACTAGTGTCACCTTCTCTAGTCGATTGTTTTTTGGTTAACCCTTGTTAGCTCAGTCAAGTAGTGATCTAGGTGGATCTTTAGACACCATGTCATGAACGCTAAAAAATAAAAGTCTTTGAAATGACTTCAAACCAATACTAGATCGAAGAGGTCATCTTCCTAATCGTGGAGGTGTGAATGGTTCATCAATCCGAGTCCGGATGATGAAGTTATCGCGAAATGAAGGTCAGCTTGTTCCTTAAGAAAATGAGGCATTTTCTCATAAAAATGGGTTTTTTGGCCTTAAGGGAAAAATCACATTAGGAATCATGCCAAGGGTAGACTTAAGGCAGGCCTTTGGAACCCCTAATCAGCAATCTCCGATATCGGAGTCGAGGGCAGGCAATCGGCGATATCGGAGGCGTAAGACATGCGACCAGCGAAAATATCAACGATTAGCATCAGAATATGCGAATGTATCGGCGAAGGACCCCTGGCCACAATGATAGAGATATAGCGACGCAATCTCAACCGTCAAATCCATAAACCAATCAATGGCCAGGATTTAATTGGGAGATCGGCGGGCGATGCGATAAGTGAGATGTGATTTAATATGGACTGTCCGATCCAGAACTAATCAACGGGCTAGATCTAATCGGTGACATCAGCGATTGGCGATCGGTGCCTTACAATCCCAACTTGTGATATATCCTGGACCCGATCAATTTATAAGTCTGATTTCATAAATTTTGAAATCTTAATTGTCGGACTTTTAACTGTTTTTTAGTGTTTTTTCGGATTTTTGCCTAATCGTTTAAAATGATAAAAAGGTTATTTTTAATGGTTTTTGTAACGGCCAATGCTTCTAAGCAAACGACTTCTATTCTGAATAGAAATGACCCCGATTTTGATGCGGTCGTGTCCCAAACGTGTTATAAAACACGATGGGTAACAGAGAGCCGAAGGGGGCATGCCAGAGGAGGAGAGCATGTGCTAGAGAGACGAGAAGACTATTAATGGTACCTAGAGCATGGATGCAGAGAGCCAGGGAAGGTGAAAGACTGTGTAAACCATGGGCGAGAGCAATATGATGGCAAGCCCGAGAGGTTGCGTGGAAAGGCTGCGAGGAAGAAGCCCGAGAGCCTACGTGCCAGAGAGAGCTTGAAGCTAGCGCAACGCTTGAACCCCAAAAAGCCATAGAGCCGATTAATCTATAGTGTAGATAGCCATAGAGGCACAACGCTTGAAATGCAAGCAGATCCAAAGCTATAGTGACATAAGCCAGGGTGTTACAGAGCCAAATAGCCAGCAAGCTATAGAGCCGAGAGTCCAGAGTAGTTCTTCTTATTTATGATTGATTCATCTTTTGATCAATGCTTCTTTGATTATTTCTTATGATCGATTATTCTCTGTAACCATTTCTTCTTGCAATCAATGTTGTGGGATCGATGTTTTAGCGAGCTTCAGCACTTTGACAGTTTGCTTCAGATGCCCGCTTCGTCATATGGCCATTCGTAGTGAGACCATGACAGATTGGGAGTGGATTGTGCCTACACAATGATGATGTGAACAGATGTTCACAGTGGATTGTTTTATCCACTTATTCATTAATATTTTCAGATGGCCCCTGGTTGGTGAGAGGTATATGATTTATTCATATATTTCTTTTGTTACATTATGTTGTAGATCCTTGATTGATATTAATGTAGGATCTTCTTTATTTCATGTTGCATGATTCCTTGCTTCATGTTATGAGGAATCTTCATGTGATGTACTTTATGCTTTGATATTCCTTCTTGTATGTTTCTGGGATACTCTTTTTGTCGTCATGCAGGTGTTTTTCTTTGACATCCCTTTTGTGCCATGTTGGTGGGATGCACACCATACATGTTTTGTATCATACTGATAGGAGTCTTTTGATTGAGAGTTCTAGTGTAGAACATCTCTTAGAGCTACTCCTGCATGAGGGCCTTCTTCCTTGTATGACTGAGACATGATCTCTTTTGTACATCACTTCTTTTGAAAGCACCTAATGCAGCGGCCTACACCACCTTGATTAGGGCCCGCAGACGTAGTCCCTCCTGGATGAACTTCGTTAACAATGGCTTATGTTTTCATGTGCTGATGATTATTATATTCCTCTTCTCTTTCTGCATGAAAATGTATTCCTTTATGTCTTTTAAAAAGAAATTTTAACACATCACGAAAGTAAAAAGTCTTGGAAAGGTCCTTCTTCACAATTGGACCTGGATCAAGTGGTATCAGAGCAGGTCTTTATGTTGATGTGAATTGCAGTGTGAACAATGGAACATGCAATGACAGAGGATGAAAGAGCCATGTACGAGACCATGATCAACATTTCCAAGAAAGTGGAAATCATGTATAAAACTCTACAGAAAGAAACAGAGGAAAAGGAGCGATTACAACTTTAGTTGAAAGCCACAGAAGAGGCCATGAAAGAACTGAAGCAAGACATACATAATCTTCAAGCAAAGAATGATGAATTGAAGATGCATCTACATGAAGATAAGGAGGAGAAGAAAAGTTTGCTACTACAGCTGCAAGCAAAGGACGAGGCCTTGGAAAAGCTGTAGCGAGACCCATGTGAGGTAAAAAGTAGTTCTTCATCTTCATGTATGTTTCTTGAAGAGAATGGGATATGAAGGAAAATGCTTGGAGTTAATGGCCAAGGCATTGTCAATCCCATCTAAGTGGAGGAACTACCATGTCGAGCAGGACTTGGGTATGTCAGGAAAGAAGTTGGGGAAGGCGCTGAGACAGTTAGTGATCCACCAACAATGAATGATAAGCAGCCCTCATCAGTTCTTTCCAAATTGAAAGAGAAGGTAAAAGATGTTGATTTCCTTTTGATTTCATATTCTCATAGTATGATGTCTGTTGGAGATTTGGAGATCCCGATTGCAAGGACAAACATAAGGCTCCTTACAAAGATGAAGCACGAGGAGAAAGAACTTGGTGTTAATAACCAAGACATCACATAACCTTTGGAGGTTGTGCATGAACCTCGATTTGTAGGCTTGAGGTAAACTAAAGGAGTGTGCTCAAAGGTGTCAGATTCGTCTGAGACATCGTCAAGGAAATAGAATGATCGGAAGACATCCCCATCATCCCATGGCAGTTTCCATTGCAGGGAGAGAGCTGAGGCAAGCTCTCATTGCCATGCTGACATCAGAAACAACCAAGGAAGGTATAATCACTTTCAACCTTCGAATTTTCATTTTTATCATGTTGTTAATAATGAACAAAGACAAAGGCATAAAAAAACATGCACTTTTTGTGGCTTACCTAACCAGACCTTTTCCAAGTGTTGGAAGAGAATGGCAACACTCATGAGGCATGAAAAACCCTCTCGACAGCGTGAAAAGAAACAAGTTAAGAAAATATGGAGGAAGAAAGCTTACTGCAGTCATTGCAACAAAAATGGCCATCAGAGAGCCACTTGTTGGAAGCTACATCTAGAGCAGCGCCTTAAGGACAAAGCGTCGGTGCATGAATCAGGGAAAGTAGTTGTTCGACTAGCAAAACCACCTCAAGGAGGTGACCCATTCACAAAGATAAGTGAGAAATGGTTTGTAGACATGTTATATTTTTAGGTCATTCTTTTGCAAATCATTTGTTGCATTTTAAAATGTAAACGTGATGATGTGTTTCCATCACGTAGTTAACAACAATTATGTTCGGTCATGTTTTGAGTTGCATGTTAAAACTCTGAAAGTGATGTTATGTTTCCATCACTTGTCCACACAATAGTGTTTGGCCTTATGAATGTAAATCATGTGTTGCAGTGATGATGTGTTTTCCATCACTTTTTGAAGCAACCATGATGATTTGACCTTGTTGTCATAGCTGGGGTATTACGTCCATCTTGTTGTAAACTTGACCATCGAGTATGAGTTATAAACGTGTGGAAATTATGGGACATTTGAGTCTTTAGTTGGTCATGTCATTCAGAGCATGTAATTTGAAAACAATGTACTACAGGTTGCAGGAGTAACAAGTGTCGGCTCGTCGCTTAAGGCTCCGAAGGACAAAGGTGAAGGAGATGGAAGTGAGACCTTTTCATGACATTTGTGATGCTGACAGGGTACAGAGAAAGATGCATATTTATTTTTATGCTTTTGGAGGACCAAAACCTCCTCAGTGGGGAGGATTGATCCAGATGGATATTCAGACACCATGGCATGAATGCTCAAAAATAAAATATTTGAAATTACTTCCAACCAAGACCAGATCGAAGAGCTAATCTTCCTGATCATGGAGGTGTGAATGGTTCGTCAATCTGAGTCCGGATGATGAAGTTATCATGAAATGAAGGTTAGCTTGTTCCTTAATAAAATGAGGCATTCTCTCATAACAATGGGTTTTTTGGCCTTAAGGGAAAAATTTCATTGGGAATCGTGCTAAGGGCGGACTTAAGGTGGGCCTTTTGAACCCCCGATCAGCAATCTCTGATATCGGAGTCGGGGGTAGGTAATCAGTGATATCAAAGGCGTAAGACATGTGACCAGCAATAATATTGGTGATCGGAGTCGGCACATGCCAATGTATTAGTGAAGGACCCCTGGCCGCAACGATAGCAATATAGCGACACAATCTCAGCCATTGGATCCGGAAACCAATCAACGGCCAAGATTTAATCGAGATATCGACGGGCGATGCGATAAGCGAGATGCGATTTAATCTGGACTGTCTGATTCAGAACCAATCAATGGGTTAGATCTAATAGACGACATTGGCGATCGGAGATCGGCACCTTGCAATATATCCTGGACCCAATCAATTTATAAGTCCGATTTCATAAATTTTGAAATCCGAAATGTCGGATTTTTGCCTAATCATTTTAAAACGATAAAAAGGATATTTTATTATGGTTGTTGCAATGGACGATGCTTCTAAGCAAACAACTTCTATTCTAAACAGAAATGACCCTGATTTTGATGCGACCATGTCCCAAACGTGTTATAAAACATGATGGGTAACAGAGAGCCGAGGTGGGCATGCCAGAGGAGGAGAGCCTGTGCTAGAGAGCCTAGAAGACTGTTAATGGTGCACAGATCATGGATGCAGAGAGCCGGGGAAGGCGAAAGATAATGTAAACCATGGGTGAGAGAAGTATGACGGTAAGCTCGAGAGGTTGCGTGGAAAGGCTACGAGGAAGAAGCCTGAGAGCCTACATGCTAGAGACAGCTTGAAGCTAGTGTAGCGCTTGAACCCCAGAAAGCGACAGAGCCAATTAATCTATAGCGCAGATAGCCATAGAGGCACAAAGCTTGAAATGTAGGCAGATCCAAAGCTACAGTGACATAAGCCAGAGCGCTACAGAGCCAAATAGCCAGCAAGCTACAGAGCCGAGAGTCCAGAGCAGTTCTTCTTCTTTATGATCGATTCATCTTTTGATCAATGCTTCTTTGATTGTTTCTTATGATCGATTATTCTCTGTGATCGATTCTTCTTGCAATTGATGCTGTGGGATCGATGTTTCAGCGCGCTTCAACACTTTGACAGATTGTTTCAGATGCTTGCTTCGTCATATGGCCATTTTTAGTGAGACCATGACATATTGGGAGTGGATTGTGGCTGCGCGATGATGATGTGAACATATGTTCACTGTGGATCGTTTTATCCACTTCTTCATTCATATTTTCAGATGGCCCGTGGTTGGTGAGAGGTATATGATTTATTCATATATTACTTTTGTTACATTATGCTGCAGATCCTTGATTGATATTGATGCGGGATCTTCTTTATTTCATGTTGTCATGATTCCTCGCTTCATGTTATGAGGAATCTTCATATGATGTACTCTATGCTTTGAGATCCCTTGTTGTATGTTTATGGGATACTTTTATTTTTGTCATGCAATTGTTTTTCTTTGACACCCTTTTATGCCATGTTGGCGGGATGCACACCATACATGTTTTTGTATCATACTGATAGGAGTCCTTTGATTGAGAGTTCTAGTTGTAGAACATCTCTTAGAGATAATCCTGCATGAGGGCCTTCTTCCTTGTATGATCGAGACATTATCTCTTATGTACATCACTTCTTTTGAAAGCACCTATTGCAGCGGCCTACACCACCTTGATTGGGGCCCGGAGACATAGTCCCTCTTGGATGAACTTCGTTAACAATGGCATATGTTTTCATGTGCTGATGATTATTATGTTCCTCTTCTCTTTCTACATGCAAATGTATTCCTTTATGTTCTTTTAAAAAGCAATTTTAACACATCATGAAAGTAAAAGGTCCTGGAAAGGTCCTTCTTCACACTCGGACCTGGATCAAGTAGAGTAAGGTGAGGGGGAAAACCTTAACAGACACGTTAGAGATATAATACAATACTTCTCTGCTGGAACAACCTCCTCTATTCTCAATAAGTCAAGATCCCTCTTCCGTCTCTGAAATGAATAAGTGTTATGCAAAGTAAAAATTCAAAATGAAAAAAATGAAAAGTCAAAAAGTTCGAAATGAAAAATGAATAAGGCGAAAGAAGAGAAAGGCTTCTTGCGTAGGGAGGTGATGCAAGTAATTTTGTTGGGGTACTGACCACGCTCGTTGGTAGCGGAGACATACTTGTGTTCCTATGTTACTCCACTAGGGTACTATCCAGGCCTGCTGGTAGTGGAGAAACAGTAGAGATGAAACTAAAACTCTAACGACTACACTGCTTGTACACCTATATACCCCTCAAGCCCAATTGAAACAACTGTGTTTCCTTGGGTTGGAATTTTTGTTGATCAAACAAGAGTCTGGAAGATGCTACATCTTACAAACAAGTTAGTGTGAAACCAAGATGAGCTAGGAACTGAACAATACTTCCGGAGGTTTTAGACTTTCTTTTCACGAACAAGGTTTATAAAGAGAGTTTGAGTTCTACTAGTGTCTCGCCAAGTGTTGTAGTGGCTACAACCACCCTCTAAAATTTTTCCTTAGCCTGTTTTGGAGCCTCCCTACCAACCTTCACAACAACTTGCCTTGCTTCGTCAAGTCATCAAGCTTCAGTGTATTTCTTGCTAAAAGGAAGCCTCTCGATCATAGTTTGATATTTTCCCTTCATAGGCTGCTCACTCGAATATGGTCCAACTACAGGCTGAGTAGCTTCCCAGTGAAATTTGTGCATTTCTAGAGGGAAACCAGCGATTCCATCAAGGAATTGCTCAATTCACTCTAATACTCTACTAGGCTCTAGGATTGTGCAATCCTGCCAGCCAACCCTCCCAACAGGAATTGCGCAATTCACTTTAATAGTCTGCTAGGCTCCAACATTGCGCAATCCTGCCAGTCAGCCCTCCCAATAAGAATTGTGCAATTTTCCCCATCAACAGGCAGTTCAGCCCAAGATTTGGACAAATCTAGGCAACAGTCAGTTGCTGGGGCCAAAAATTGCACAATCCCCTCGGGCAGTCATCCCATCTTACAGTCAGCCTAGCTTACAATCAGAAATGCGTATTTTTCTCTAGCAGTGGAGCAGTCGCTTGCATGTGCAGTTGAGTTGACTGGTTCCCTGTGGGACCGAGAAAAATAGACTTTCATGGATAAGATGCTTCTCCCAAGGCAGCATGCAAAGGCATCCCTTGTTTTAGGGATCTATGTTTAGTAGTTGGAGGTTACATGCAAGGAGTAATTCCAAAACCTCTCTCCAAGTGTCGCTTCCTCCTAGAATTGTTGGAATGAGTGTTATAACCTCGATGTTATCAAAACTCATCAACCGGATGCTTCAAAGCACATTCCTCACATCAATCTTGTAGCTTTGGCCTCCCACATCACATCTACGAGAATTTAGCACATTCAAATCAACTATTTTGGGGTAAGCTCGCTTCCCATGCCTTGTGCTACATTTTTGTCACTTTTTATGTATTCTCTTGTCTGAGTGTTGTTTGCTTGATTTCTTTGAATTGTTGTTGTTTTTTATATATATTCTAGCTTGTCCTGGCTCTATTTCAATTTTCATTGCTATCTCACTGCTATTGCATGCATGAAACTCTTTTGCACGGACGTTCGCCGAACCAGCGAATGGTCTCACCCACATGCATGTTGATATTTTTTCTCAATCCTCCATTCATGTTTTTTATGCACTATTTATCACTTCGGCTATCACTTAGTGTCACCATGCGTTTCATTGACTTACTTTCTTTCAGTTGCGCGTCGATGAGTCAGGCCAACCTTGACCCGGTCTCTCCCTTCACTAAGGCTACATTACGCAATATGGAGAAGGAAGGCTCACCTTTCTCTCCAGATTTGTGCAATCTAACCCAACAGTGGCCTCTTAGACTGAATTGCACATTTTTGGAGGTCAGTGGCTACTTGGCACAAAATTTTCCCAAATCTGTCCCTGGGCCAGCAGTCTTCCCCAGCTGGAATCGTGCATTTCGCAATCCCAGCAGCCAACTACCAAACAAGATTGATCATTTTGCAGTCCTAGCAGTTAGTTAGTCTCCCAACAACCCAGGTTGTGCCTTGTGCAGTCTTAGCAGTCGGTCTCTTGGCCTCCTGACTGAAATTGCGCAACCTTCATAGTCATTCACCCCGGTATGTTGCAGGTCAGTTCTCATGGTCATTTTGGTTTTCGATTAACAAATTGCTTGCTATGAGTGTTGCCATGTCTCCAGGTATCACAGGTGTTCATCTGCCTCTCAGTAGTACAGGTACAATGGTTTCCAAGAGAGCAGAGATGAAGACACTGTTCAGAGCATGCTTGGGGATGCATTCAATCAAGTGTCCATGGGATTACCTAATCATGAAGACATCAAGTTGTTCATGGACAAGAACGTCAAGTAGCAGCATCACAGTGAGCATAATCTATTGAAAATAGCAACAAGAAATGCTAAAAATAGAAGTGCTAAAAGTATCACTGCTATAAATAGCAGTTCAGGTACCAGTGTGGGACATAGCAATAAGGAATGAAAAATGGAAGTGCTAAAAAAAGCATTGCTATAAACAAAATTTCGGGATACATTCAAATTTAAGTTAGTCCCTGAACTAAAATTGAGAATTAAAATTAAAATTTGATCTTAGTAGCTATTTGTAAAATAATTAATTAATTCACCATGAGTTAATTAGTTGTAGAAAATCAAACATGAAGTCTATGTGAAGACATGCAATAGTTTCTCCATTGATTGAGGAATTTATTCCTTAGTTAAGGAGATGAGGATGAGTTGTACTTTGAGTTGTAATTAGTTAGCTCAGTTATCTGAGTTAAGTACAGTTAGATTAGTTCAAATAGTTTGTTGAACTAATTTTGACTTCAGTTAGTTAATGCATGCATGCATGTAGCTGCTGCACTTCAGATAACTAAATATTCTCTCATAAATAACTCATGCATGCTAGTTCAGTCATAGACCCACATGAGATCAAAGGATGGGACAATGTACTATCATTTGGAGGATTTTTCCTATAGAGGAAACTCATCCATGAAGAAGGAATTATCTCCTTCAGGACTGCGTAGTTACTATTGAGTTTAATGTGTCGTGTGAGAGGTAAATTCACATAGGTGGCAACATTGGACCCCAGGACAAACTACACAAGGAAATAGGAGGCCTGGAGGGAAGAGGAGAAGGTTTGTGAGAAGCCTTTGACTGTCTATGAGTAGCAGAGGGACTGTAATGAGAGCAGGATAGCTTGTGAGCTAATGCTTTGTGTAATATAGACTATTTTCCACTTATATGATATTACAAAAATCAGGGTTTTAGGCTGAGGCTTTCCCCAGAGTATTCTTCTGTGTTCATGTGTGGTTGCTTTCTCATTCTCAGTTATATGTGTTCTGATCGATCTTGCTCATATTCGATTAAGCTTCCGCAATGTTTGTTGTAGAAGTAGATCTTGTATTTTGCTTTAGTATATTGCATAATCCATTGATCTATAGTGGAAATTCTACAGAATCATGAATAGCAGCTGAAGGCAGCATACCGAATGCAACGAATGCAACGTGTTGAAAATAGAAACAAGAAATGCTAAATATAGAAGTGTTAAAAACAAAATTGCTATAAATAACATTTCGAGATACATTCCAATTTTAGTTAGTCCCTGAACTAAAATTGAGAATTAAAATTCGAATTTGATCTTAGCAGCTATTTTAAAAATAATTAATTAATTCATCTTGAGTTAATTAGTTGGATAAAATCAAACATGAAGTCTATGTGAGGACATGCAACAGTTATCCCTTTGATTGTGGAAGTTATCCGTCAATTAAGGAGATAAGGATGAGTTTTAATTAGTTAGCTCAGTTTAACTGAGTTAATTCCAGTTAAATTAGTTCCAACAGATGGAGGAATTGATTGTGAGTTCAGTTAGTTAATGCATGCATGCATGTAACTACTACACTTCAGATAACTGAATATTCTCTCATAAATAACTCATGCATGTCAGTTCTGTCAGAGACCCAGTTGAGATCAGTTGGAGGGACAATGTACTATCAGCTGTAGGAATATTCCATTGTGAATATCTCTTTCATGCAGAAGGAATTCATTCCTTGAGGATTGCGTAGTTATTTCTGAGTTTAGTGAGTAGTTGTGAGGTCGGAATTCACACAGGTGGCAGCATTGGACCCCAAGAAAAGATGCGCAAGGAAATAGGAGGCTTGGAGGGCTGAGGATAGTCATATGTTGTGTCTATTTAGTCAGTGAGTTGTATTGAGGGATTGTATTAAGAGCCGGATAGCTTGCGAGCTAAAGCTTTGCGTAATCCAAACATATTTCCACTTGTATTATAATACAGAGATCGGGGTTTTTAGCTGAGGCTTTCCCCAGAGTATTCTTTTGTGTTCATGTGTGATTGATTTCTCATTCTCTGTTATAGGTGTTCTATTTTATCTTGCTCATAATCGATAAAGCTTCCGCAAGTTTTATTGTAGAAGTAGATTAAGTATTTTTCTTTAGTGCATTACATAATCAAATTAATCTACAGTGGGAATTTCTACATGGTATCAGAGCAAAAGTGATGAAAGCAGAGAACAATATACAAAGAAGGGAGAAGTTCAAAGTTTGAATTTCCTGATTATAGAAATCGAGTTCTTATCACATCTCAATTTCACCAATGGCATTCAGCGGTTTGAGACTCGAGTATGCCCTTGATGGTAGCTCGAATTATATAGCCTAGAAGGATCACATGGAAGCGGTATTAGAGGAAAACGGTTTGAAGGAATTCATTGATCAAGAAGTCCCCAAGTCCATAGTAGCTAATGCCCAAGATTTGGCAGAATGGAAGAAATGTGTGGCTAGAGCAAGGAGAATCCTCGTGGTGGGAGTTCGAGACCACATTGTCTCGAGCTTCCATGGGAAGGAGACACCGTATTCGATGTGGAAAACATTGAAGGATATATATCAGAACAAAAATGATCAAAGGAAGCTGGCACTGAATGACAAGCTTCAGAAAATCAAGTGCGAAAAGGGCGACACGATCTCTACATATATGAACAAGCTCACCACCTACAGGAATGAGCTTGGAAATGTAGGGATCACGACTGTCGATGATGACATGGTGAGTCCTGCTCTCCTCGATCTTCCTAAGAGCTAGGATAGCTACCAAGAATTGGTTAATGGAAGGGAGAAACTATCAGATTGGGAACGACTTTGGTTGGATCTGACGCGAGAGGAGATAAGAAGAAGCACCAGAGATGGATCTTCATCAAAACAAGATGATGAAGAAATCTAGCCTTAGCGAGTAAGGCTAGGAAAGGGAAAGGGAAGGCGTCCCATTCCAAATCAATTTCTTCCCATGGTGGGAAGAAGTTTGACAAATCAAAAGTGTGATACTTTCATTGTCATGAGGTGGGCCATTATGTTACGAATTATCCATAGAAGAAATCCAAGAAGGGATCCTCGAAGGAATCAGATGGTGAGGCACTGAATTCATAGTTTGAGTTGGATTTCTCTCTCATTGCATGCATGGTTTCATCCATGGTGGGATTTGTTTGGTACCTGGACATTGGAGCCTCGTTCCACATGTCCGACGTCAAGAATCTATTCAGTACCTTGGAGGAGAAGGATCTCCAGATGCGCATCAAGATGCACGATGATGGAAAGTACCGTGGTTCAGGTGAAGGTACGGTTGTGTTTCAAAGGGAGCATGGAGCTCCTTTCACCCTAACTGATGTAAAGTATCTGCTGGGTCTGGAGAAGAATCTTGTGCCTGTTGCTATGCTAGAAGATAAAGGCTATGATGTAGTATTTAGTAAAGGAAAGGTATTCCTGAGGCATATCAGCACTGGACAAACCAAGAGAATTGGGATTCGAGTAAAGAATCCCTACAAGCTAGAGGTACATGACTGTGCTGCATTGAGTTCCAAAGCAGAGGTGGTGCAAAGTCAAGATGGTGGAAAGCTATGGCATAGAAGATTGGGCCACTTGCACCATGGGGCCTTGAAGATCATGCAACAGATTTCTACTTGACTACCCAATGGAAAACTGGAGCAAATGGATACATGCAAAGGTTGTAACTTAGGTAAGTATGAAAAACCTTCCTTTTAGGATTGAGACAGTAGAGCTGGAGCAATCCTGGAGCGAGTTCACACAGATGTGTGTGGACCATTCTCTATTGCCTCCACCACTAAACAAAGGTACTATGTTATTTTCATTGATGATTTTTCTCATAGATGTTGGATCTAATTTATGTAGAAGAAGGATCATACCTTCTTGAGGTTTTGTGAGTTTAAAGCCTTGGCAGAGAAAGAATCTAGAATGAAAATAAGAGCCTTGCGAAGCGACAATGGTGGAGAGCATGTCTCCCAATAGTTTAAGGAATTCTGCGCAACAGAAGGAATTAAATGGGAGTTGACAGCACCCCATAACCCATAGCAGAATGGGGTGGCCGAAAGGAAGAACAGATCGATTGTGGGAGTAGCTCGAGCGATGTTCCATGACCAAAACCTACCAATTCATTTGTTGGTTGGGGCATGCAACACAACAGTATACTTGCAGAACAGAAGCCCGCACCATATACTGGGGATGAAGACACCAATGGAGGCATTTTCCAGGAAGCGACCAGATGTGAGTCACTTCAGGATTTTTGGATCATCGGTTTATTGCCATGTGACAAAAGATGCCCAGAAGAAGCTGGATCCAACAGCTGAGTTGGGGATACTTGTGGGGCATATTGATACACCCCACAGCTATCAGGTGTTCCTGCCTACTAGTCAGAGGACAGTGGTACGCAGAGATCTGAAGTTCGATGAGCAGAAAACCATGCGAGTATCACTTGAGATGGAGCTCAAGTTGCATGCAGAGGAGGAAATTTTAGTTCCAAAGGAGGAGGAGCCTCAAACTGATGCAGAGCAGCCGCATGCAAAGGATCCGGGAGTGGAGACATCCACTCATGAGATGGGTGGAAACGCTCAAGGGAAGTTGACATGTTGGTGATGGATGCGCGAGAGAATGTGGGGCAGCCATCCTCTCAGCACAGATAGAGGAGATCACCTGAGCGGTACATTGGTTAGATGGCCCTGGTTGGGGAGTGTGTAGATTCTGAACCTTCATTTTTCGAGGAAGCAGTGTAGCAGCTAGTCTCGGTTAATGCTATGGTATAGGAGTACAACTCTATAATTCGGAACAGTGTTTGGGATGTTGTCCTAAGACTAGCGGACAAGTCAGTAATCAGTTCCCAATGGCTTTACAAGGTAAAGCAGGCAGCTAATGGCAATGTTGAGAAACATAAGGTAAGGATTGTTGCTCGTGGTTTCTCATAGGTTGAGGGGATCGACTACGATGAGACTTTTGCTCCTGCAGCAAGGTACTCATCTATCAGATCGATGTTGGCACTATTAGCTCAGATGGGTTGGAAGATCCATCAGATGGATGTGAAGATTGCGTTCCGCAATGGCAAGATTGAGGAAGAGGTGTACATAGAGTAGCGAGAAGGTTTTGAGACCTTCAATCGTGAGTTGCATGTGTGTCGACTCTGAGCTCAAGAAAGCACCTCGTGCTTGCTACACCAGGATCGACAACTATTTCACCGGGTTGGGATTCACGAAGAGTGAAGCAGATGCGAATGTTTACCACATCATGGTAGAAGGTAAGCCATTGATAATTGTACTTTATGTTGATGATCTGATATTGACAGGTGATGATCAGTTGATCAAGTCTTGCAAGGAGGACCTTGCAAGAGAGTTCAAGATGAAAGACATGGGTCTTATGCACTACTTTCTAGGCATGGAAGTGGGGCAAAAGGATGGGGAAGTGTTTGTGTCTCAAGGCAAGTATGCCAATGAGGTACTCAGGTGATTCCACATGGAGAAGTCCAAGCCCATGCAGACTCCTCTAGCTGGTAACTGGAGGAAGGAGGATGCTACTTCAGGTGAGGTAGTAGCAGCTATTGTTTATCGACAGCTTGTGGGTTCACTAATGTATCTAGTGAACACACGACTAGATTTGTGCTTTGCGGTGAACCAGCTGAGTCAAGCTATGGTTTAGCCTACCAAGCTGTTTTGTAAGGAAGCGAATCATGTGCTGAGATACCTCAGAGGCACATCTCAGTATGGATTGTGGTACAGACGGACAGAGGGAGTGAAGCTTCAGGGCTTCACAGATGTTGATTGGGCAGGGAGTCCATCAGACTGGAAGAGCACTTCTGGAGGAATCTTCAACCTTGGTTCAGCTGTAGTTTCCTGGTACAGTAGGAAAAAGAGGTCAATTTCACTTAGCTCATGAGATGCTGAATACATGGCTGCCAGTCAAGCAGCATGCAAGGCCATTTGGATGTGGAAGATTCTAGTGGGATTGTTTGGTCAGAGGATGGATCCAACAGTGATCTATTGTGATAATCAGAGTTGTATCAAACTCTCCGAGAATCTGGTATTTCATGACATGTCCAAGCACATAGATATCCGGTACCATCATCTTCGAGATTGTGTGGTGAAGAGGATCATGTTTTTGTTGTATGTTTCGACCAAGGAGCAGGATGAAGATATTTTGACTAAGGCATTGTCAAAATGCAAGTTCGAGTTCCATAGAGACAGGATTGGGGTTACTGATAATCCATTTCTTGTTGAGAGGGAGTGTTGAAAATAGCAACAAGAAATGCTAAATATAGAAGTGCTAAAAGTAGCATTTCTATAAATATCATTTCGGGATACATTCCAATTTTAGTTAGTCCCTGAACTAAAATTGAGAATTAAAATCCGAATTTGATCTTAGCAGTTGTTCGAAAAATAATCAATTAATTCATCTTGAGTTAATTAGTTGGAGAAAATCAAACATGAAGTCTATGTGAGGACATGCAACAGTTATCCCTTTGATTGAGGAAGTTATCCATCAATTAAGGAGATAAGGATGAGTTGTAATTTGAGGTGTAATTAGTTATCTCAGTTTAACTGAGTTAAGTCCAATTAGATTGGTTCCAATAGTCGGAGGAACTGATTGTGAGTTCACTTAGTCAATGCATGCATGCATGTAACTACTGCACTTCAGATAACTGAATATTCTCTCATAAATAACTCATGCATGTCAGTTTTGTCAGAGACCTAGTTGAGATCAGATGGTGGGACAGTGTACAATCAGTTGCAGGAATATTCCATTATGAATATCTCTTACATGCAGAAGGAATTTATTCCTTGAAGATTGTGCAGTTATTTCTCATTTTAGTGAGCAATGTGAGGCCGAACTTCACACAGGTGGCAGCATTGGACCCTAGGAAAAAATGCGCAAGGAAATAGGAGGCTTGGAGGGCTAAGGATAGTCATATGTTGTGTTTATTCAGTTTGTGAGATGTATTAAGGGATTGTACTGAGAGCTGGATATCTTGTGACCTAAAGCTTTGTGTAATCCAGACATATTTCCACTTGTATGATAATACAAAGATCAGGGTTTTTAGCTGAGGCTTTCCCCAGAGTATTCTTCTGTGTTCATGTGTGATTGATTTCTCATTCTCTATTGTATGTTTTCTATTTGATCTTGCTCATAATCGATTAAGCTTCCACAAGTTTGATTGTAGAAGTAGATTAAGTATTTTGCTTTAGTACATTGCATAATCAGATTAATCTACAGTTGGAATTTCTACACAACGAATGCAATGGATGCAAGATGAAGGTTGTTGACAACATAGAGGTAGAGAAAAGTTGCAAGATCAAGTAGATCCATTGATAATGAAATCAACTCTGGAGACTGAGATTACGAAGTGACAACGCGACATGAAGATCATGCGAAGGCAGAAGATGGAACAAAGAAAGAGTTGCATGTGTTGAAGTAGCACCTCGGGAAGAACATGGAGCTCCACATTCCATCCAATGAGTTGCAGCATGAACAGGAACAATAGTGAGTGCAACATGTACTCACAGATGAAACTGCGCCAGTACAAGTTAAGGATCCATCCCAGCAGTGTACACAGAGAAAACATGGTGAGTAATGTTGTTGATCACATGCAAAGGATCCAAAAACATGCATGTCATTGAGCACACGCATGCAATCCAACCCATTGAACACACTCACCAAGGCGAAGACAAGAAACAATTCCAACAGGGGCTGAACATGCACTTTGGCAAGTTGATGCACATGACCACCAACACACACTTGAAGATCAGCACAAACACTATGCATCAGTGTGTTTCCAGTTAAAATGTACCCAAGAAGACCATGCACATGTTAGTAGACGAGTTGGATGAAGGGGCCAAAACAATGTGCTGGTTGCAATGGAGGCAAGAGTTCACTTCAACAAGATGTCACCATGAGGTGCATGCACACCATCACAGATGACCAAGCTTGGGATTAGCTCACCAACTTCACCATCACAAACATGTCAAAGAGCTGGTCTCACCACAACAGACCGAGTGCCAGTGATGTCTTGCAAGGCTTGCTCAAGCCATGTTGTCTCACATGAGTACATGTGCATTATAATGTTGGGTCATGTCAAGTGTAAGTCAAGTGTCAACAGTTGGATGTAACAGTCATAGAGTAGGTGAAGAGTCATGAGGGTAGTTGAACTGACACAAAGGGGAATGTCAAGGGTCACCCCACCCTTTGCTATAAATAGTCCCTCATAACTCATTGTATAGGCTTTTGGTCAACCAAGCTTCTACTAAGATTATCTTGAAGAAGACTTGGAGAGCATTGTAACGCACCTTGGCTTCTCTACTACATGGAGCTAGTACATCTCTTTGGAGGAGCAAGCGGATGTGGCTGTAACGTTCTACTATAGGCTAACAGGTTTACATGGTGTATTGTATAATTGTGATTTACGCTTATTTTTATAATAAAAGCTTGTACATTTTCATGCATATGTTGTTGTTGTAGTTGTACTGCTCCGGTTGCCTTAATGATATATGTTTTTTAACCTACGTACTTGTATATGAACTTATTTGTATGCAATTATATGAATCTTGTTGTTAATGTGTTGCATATGTTGTTAATTCTATCACCGTCTGTGTCGATTGCTCTGCCATATGTCAGACAAACCTTTCTCTAAACCTTGTTATATCAACTGTCACACTCGTCTGGGACTGATCCATGAGTGTTTTTCATGTTATCTTACCTTGTATGTTTGGATTGTTGCATCCGTGTCGACTGCTCTGTCGGAAGCTGTGCATGTCCTTTGTGTTGTGTTTTCCTAGCTGAGTTCGGACTGATCCCTTTCAACCTAGAACTCACATTCACCTTCCCTCCCTTTGAAGTGTTGGAATCTCTCATACTCATTCCTTGACTCACTCCATCAGTCACACCCTTACTACTAACAGAGTTCTCTTACTTGCCTCTGTGCGACATCACGGTCAAGGCATTAACTTACGCCCCACTGCTGGGACTCCTACACTGAACGGTCTGAGGTCTAATTGGGACTTATTACTGGGGAGATCCCCTTGACATGTTGGCGGGTCCAACACCGTCAACACTACCATATCAACATCAAATGATGAAATTGTAAAGATAATGACAACCATCAAAGTTGTTGAATCACTTGCAATGGGGGAAGAGAAGAAAGAAAATAAGGATGTTGTTTTTGAGCTTACAGGGATTGACAAAAAGGTTGACTAGCAATAACTGAGTTATATGTAGATGTACAAAAGAAATTGGATAAAGAAGACAAGGACGTATTGAAGGAGAAGACCAAAGTAAAGTTGAAGCTACAAAACAAGAAAAGAAATGCAAAATATAGAGTTTGGAGCAAATGTAAGAAAAAACTTATACAACACAAATTTGATGACAACATGCAACATGAATTAAAACAAGTTTTTGACTTGATTTGAATTATTGTAAGCCTAAGACTTACACCAATACACATTAGTGGTTGATATTAAGGGGAAGTGTTAGATAATAATCTCTCATGTTAACTGAAGTCATTGAGCCCAGTTAACTATTAGTTCAAGTTATTTTTGACAAAACTAAATTTAGTAGCCGGTCATGTATGTGTGTGAGATAAGATTAACATAACTATTTTTAGCAATTTTGGGTATTTATAATCATGTGACCTTAAGCAATTGAATCAAGCAATTCACTAAGAAAAAACTCACATTTGAGTGTGTTATTTTGTGATTTCCTTTTTTATCTATCTATTAGTAATTTTAAGTATCTTTAAACTTAAATGATTTTAATACAGCTTGAGTGGGCCTAATGGTGAAGAGCATGTGTTTCCTCATAAGAGGTTGCAGGTTCAAAACCAGAGAGGTGTATAGTATGTATGCCTTCATAGACTTAGTAGTCAAATCATTGCACAGAGGCGAGTCCCTTGTCCCACAAACAAGGGGGTCTCATACACCAATTTGGTGTCTCCCTTGTCCCACAAACAAAGAGGTCTCATACACCAATTTGGTGTCTAGATTAAAATTAAATAATAATAATAATATATTTATTAATAATAGCTTTAACATTATTTTCATTTAAGTTATAATTTATTGTGTAATTTTTTTCTATTAATAGTTTTTAATGAAAATTATCATCCCTATTAACTAACTTTCCCAAATTTTCCAACCTTATTAAATTTAATTAAAACGTAAAATAACTACATAAAGGAACAAATGAGCTAATGAGCTGCATCAAATGTGCAATTCACAGATGGTAAGTTTGATATTCTGTGCTTCGTGTTCTATATGAGGGCCACATTCATGGTAGAAACCATCTTTATCACAGGGCAACATTTATTTTATAAGGTATTTTTATAATCGGCCCATATTTATTCTAGAAAACATCTTTATAGCAGACAACATTTATTTTAAAAAGTATCTTTATAATCGGCCCATGTTTATTCTAATGTACAACCTTTATTTTATGGAATCAAACAAATATACGTCGATGTCAGAGACATACATCACGGTACGATTCATTTCAAAATTTATCGCTTTATATGCGCCGGTCATTATTGGGCACGCCAAGACAAGAAGATACACGACTAAGACTATTAGAGAGAAACTGACATGCCATTCAATGATTGGCCGATAGTAAGGTTTAACTCCTGGGTGGAGTTATTGGGCATATTTTTTTATATAGGATTTGTATAAATTTCGGCAAAAATAGTTGAAATCACAAAAACTCTATTCAGTTAGTGTTTTATCATTAATTTTTCAGAATACTAAATGTATCTATAAATTTATATATATATATATTTTAAATAAAAAAAATTACTATTAAAATATATTTCAAAATATTGTATGTAGTTTTGAAAATTTTATTTATTTTTGGATAAAATATAATAAGAATTTTGGTAAATCTAAATTATAGTTGTCAAATTTCAAGATTTTAATTGTCTCAAAATTTTTTGATAATACTTAATCTATTTCTACCATTAAAACATTATTCAAATACTATTACTACAACATTATTCAAATACTATTACTACAGTGTTTTTTATTTTTTACCTCAATTTTAATCACTTTTAACCATGTGGAGAATTCCTCCCTCAACCTCGGTAGACGACTCCCATTAACTCCCATTAAAAAATAACACTACTAATAATATTGCTTAGGAAATTTCTGATAGTCCAATCATATATTTTTTTTAATTAGTCTCAAGGAAACAAAATTTTAACTCTCCCAAAAATAATATTGAAAGTTCAACACATGCCACGCTAAAACCAAAAAGACAGGCACCGATGCACCGTCAGTCCCGACCCTTCTGATATTGGATTTCATTTGAAATGCTTCCGAGTTACCAATCTGCACCTTTCCGTATCCTGCTTCCGATGCCTGTCTTCCATGTTAAAATATGGAGTCCATTTTAAAAATTGGTGCAAACATGTCAAAAATGGGTTGTAGTAAATGGGCAGGCTTGGTGGCTGCCAGCTTGTTGTTTCACATACTGGCTACTATTGCTTTACCAGGTGCTTAATTCTACCTTCCTGAACAATTCATGTCGTCTCTCCTTCAGAGGATTGCAGAGTTTTCTTAATCTTCCAATCATTCTTCGAAATCTCATTTTTTTTATTGCTCATCGATAGTTTATAGTGTATGTGCCTTATTGGAAAAGATAAGGTTTGACGTAGGTGAATTTCTGAGTATTGATGGTGGAGGGAAAACGAATCACACTGAACACAATAGAACATGGGTGACTAATAACCAATTCATAGAAGCTGGTCAGATAGAGGACACAAAACGCCACCTTTCCATCTTACCTGCAAAATCTCGATTCTTCCCAAAGCCTCTAAAAAGGTCGTGCTATCATTTGGCTGTGAAAACCGATATGCGCCACCTCTTGAGACTATGGTTTGCAGCTGGAAATTACGGTGCGTACAGCCAAACCATTCGATACTCTATTGAGACACTCAGTCTGTGACCGTGAGAAGCAGAACGATCAAGAATACCCATCCAGTGTTTCGTGATGAAACGATCGTGGTTAGTTCTGTCAGTGTGTGATGAACCTCCGAGAGATATGATCCCTTCATCTCTGCTATCGAATTGAGGGTCCTCCAAGATGACATTTATCGATGGGCTAAGCCAGGGACAATGATGGGTTTACAATTAAAATGTGATGTTGGTGGAAAGTCGTTGGTCAGGTAATCTCTTTGAAGTTAATATGCTTTGCCGAAGGAACGAACTAGGTCACTACTTGATGGACTACAGATGGGCATCTTTGATACTTTTTCTTATTGTGTAGGTACCCACAAGACGTATTCGACCGTTTCTGGGAACCCAATAATGTGGTTGTTCGAGAAGGATACATTAATGGAGGATATTCAGTTGTAAATTGAAGCGAAAGCATTTCAGCAAACAAGACCCCTGATCTTCCTCCAAGTATTGTGATGCAGACGGCATTAGTAACCTTTGCCAATCACAACACCATAGAATTAACATTACCTAGGGAGATGTTAGAAAATAGAAAATCATTAGCTCAGGAGTCATTACTCTTATTATATTTTGCAGATATATTGCCAATTCATAGAGCAGAAACTATATCCTATGAACTTAGCATAAATGGGAAAAAAAATTCCAACTCCATGACTATTCTGCCATAGAGGTACCGATATCTCTACCGTACACGAATACAAGTTACTCTTTGGAACTGTAGCAAGCTCCTTACTCCATTCTTCCCCTAATAATCAACGCTTTTGAGTATTTCTTGATTGTTGATACGGACCAGCTAACATATCCGCAAGATAGTAAGTGCTCTCTCCTTATAAAACTCGACATATTGAAAATGTTGATATAACACTTAGACAAGTAGATATTAAAGCTGTCGTTGGTATTAGGCCTCACCAAGTAGAGTTTAAAGCTGCAGTTAAAGTTCTTGATGCTATCAAAAGCATGTTTGATATAAAAGAATGGATTTCCGATCCTTTCCATGTTATCGACTGGCACAGAATTAGCTGTGATAAAAGCGGTTCGTCTATGAGGATTTCTCAAATGTAAGCTGAATTCTAAGTTTTATGTTTTACTACCTTTAGTTAAAATTTCAGAAACTTAATAGTTTTCTTTGTTGCCAGTAATTTGTCCAGAAGGAGCCTTACAGGATCGATACCTCAGAATATTGCACAATTGACTGCATTAGTTAACGTGTAAGTAGAATTCTACTTTTCTGTCTGTGTATCAACAACCTAGATTTCTGTATCCTATTAAAAAAAAAGAAAAAATTGTGAATTTTCTTCGAAGTTTTTGGACACCTCCTTTGGTTTAGATGTTTTCTTAAGGACCTGCATCCATTCGTGGCTAATGGCTAATGGCTAGTTTTTAAATATCATATGGGAAGCACCCGCACTCATCCAGTCAATATCGAACAACAATCTTACAGGACAATTGCCCAATTTATCCAATTTAACCATGTTGGAGAGACTATAAGTATATTCTTCTTAATATAAACCGTACTTTTTTTTACAAAACCAAGATTGACCATTATTTTAGTAACACATCCATTCAATTCACTTATTGTGCAGACATCTACCAAACAACGATCTGACCGGTACCATTCCAGATTGGCTCTCTGAACTCAAGAACTTGACGGAATTGTATTCCCCTTTTATCGTTCTTTTAATAAAAATATAGTAATATGGTAATTTTTAATAAAGATCAATAAATTGACAGGTTTATAGACACCAATAGCTTCATTGGCGTAATTCCTGCGCAACTTTACTACAGGCCTTCATTGAATCTCACATAATGTATACATTATTGTTTGTATTTGTCTTGTTCACCCACAGATTCACATTATATGAGTTTCCGGTTCAGATTAGCTTTAAATTCGTTACTACTAGTTATGAAACGAATGTTGTGGACATAAATGAAACTGAATCGAGTTGTGTGAACTCTCGTTCGTTTGATGTGTTGAAGATTCTCTGGGAACCCCCTCCTACGTATCCTGTCGAAGCCAAACCAGGACAAACCGAGGCTCATCCTCGGGATAACATAAAGTGGAAGCCTTGTCATAATTTTGTTGTTGATAGTGATTATTGCAGTGGATCACAATAAATCCAAGAAGGAAAAGATGGGGAGGTTGGAAGAGGAATCAAAACATGTCCTTAACCAAAGTTAGGAATATCTTGATTTTACGATTGTTTATATGACCAATAAGGGTGGGATTACATTCAAATCTATTTTAAACACCATCAAAATTTTAGAGGTAGGAGTTGGCCACGAGACTTACATTTAGATTGCTAATATAAATGAGTAATAAAATTTATATTCATATTGCTTGTATCCTCAAAGCACGTTTATTAGTCTCTTGTCTTTAGTAAAACTATAGCTATGGATTGATCGCCAATTAATTCGTTCCTTGACCCAAATTATTTCTGGTCTATGTAAATTAAACTAAAATTTTATGTTTGTAATTTCATTCATTTCAATTTTAAAATTTTATGTTTGTAATTTCATTCATTTCAATTTTAAAATTTTTGGGCAGTAAAACATTCCACCCCTTATTGCAAATTTCTCTTGCCCAAAGTAAAACTATAGCTATGGATTGATCGTTGACCGCCAATTAATTCGTTCCTTGACCCAAATTATTTCTGGTCTATGTAAATTAAACTAAAATTTTATGTTTGTAATTTCATTCATTTCAATTTTAAAATTTTTGGGCAGTAAAACATTCCACCCCTTATTGCAAATTTCTCTTGCCCCATGAAGTAAGGTTGAGGCAACCTTATTTTATTTTATCCAAAATCTATTTGTGGCCAAGTTTTATAATATCCAAAGTTTTTGGTGTCCCAACTTTTCTGGGGCAAAGTTTTTTATATCCAAACCTTTTTAGAACTGGGGCAATTTCTTTATATCCAAATTTATTGCCATGCATGCAACTCTAGTGCTATCTACAAGCCAGCAAGCATGCAACTCTGGTGCTATCTACAAGCCAGCAATCAAGTTTATTATGCATCCCGACCTTGGGTTGATTATTTCTTTCGACCAGGTCTTGAATTCTATCGTCCAAAACAAGCGGTCAATTATGTGTAATCTCCATCACTGGGGAAATTAGCTACAAAAGGGGATCTAGCCTACAAGATTAATGTTACTTTTTCTTGTTAAGTACTTGACAAGATTCGATCCCGTGAAGAGTTGGGAAATGGAAATGTTAGCAGGACGCATTTGTTTGTCATTGTTGCAAGGGTGAAAGATCGACCACAGAATGAAGATGCGGAACTCAGGAGTGGGGTGATGCCTTCGTTCGTGGTGGTACACTTGTTTTGTTTCTTTTGTTATTCCATTCTTTCTGGTACACACAAACTTTTCGTGGCTCTAAGAACGGTGAAGTGAGTTATGTACGCTTTAAACATAATAGTATTGTAAAATATGTTACAAATTCGAGCAACAGTTTTGTTTCCACTTGTGTAGGAGATTAGCGTTCTTCGGTTTGTCTAACAATTAGAAGATTATTTTTCGTAAATAATAATAACGAGGACTTGGTTGCCTACTTTCCTATATTCCTTCCTTTGTCAGTGTTAGTGGCACTGGCCTCCGTTGTCTGCATTGTCCATACAGAGATAGAGGTTTGATTTTGGTCGAGGGCGGCAATCGCGAAGAGTAATTAAAAGGGAGCAACATACTACCAAAGGTGGAGACCGCGATGAGGCCCCACATCAGGCTCACGAAGGAGTCGAGATACATGAAACGAATTGAGAATTTCTCTCTGAGCGGCATGAAGGTTCTGGTGGTGGATGACGACCTTCTCTATCTCAAGGTGCTCAAAACACTGCTCCGAAAATGCTACTACAACGGTCAGTCTGTCCAATATTCATTTTTTCCCCTCATCTTATGGTGGAGGGGTTATTTCTTTTGTTTTATATTTGTTGATGCCTTAAGATTTTCATTCTATCGTTTAATGGTCTGAATTTCTTGCATTTTTCTTTCATGAATTTATGTGCTAAATTTTTTTATTTTTTTTTTGCATTTCCATGATTCGAAATCAGATAAATCCAAGAAATTTCTATGATAAAGTTCTTCATTTCTTTCATCTCGTTATTTGCATGAAGCATGATAAAGTCATATAGTCATATGTCTCCCTTAAATTTACCCAAAAATAATTTGAATTTAAGTTTCGTTAAATTTACCCAAAAATAATTTGAATTTAAGTTTAGTTAAATTTACCCAAAAATAATTTGAATTTAAGTTTAGTTTGCAAGAATATTCTGCGTTAATAACTTAATTGTTCTGAGTTTCTATCATTTGAGGAAATAATCGAATATATTTATGTGATAAAGTTCTAGCATTTTTTTAATTCAGTCAAGTGCCATAAATCTATATCCCTACGGAAAATTTAATGGAAAATTATTTAAATTATAGTTTGAAATTGGAATTAAAAAAAAAAACTAATTTCTGCCATAAATTTATTGCATCTCTATCATTTGAGAAAACAATCAAAGAAACTTCTGTGATAAAGATTTTGGATTTCTGTCATTCCATGAAGTGTCCTAAATTTAACTGAAAATAATTTAAATTCTGATTTCAATTTGAAAATAAAGATATGCATGGATTTTTAGCCTTTTATTATTTGTGAGCAACCCCTTTTGGTCTCTATTCGCTTGAACTTTATCAAAATTAAAATTAGATTTGAGGGAAAATAAAAGGCATTTACATATTTGAACAAAAGTTCACGAAAGAATATGCTACAT
The DNA here is from genome assembly GCA_031772625.1 of Pinus tabuliformis. Lineage (NCBI taxonomy): Eukaryota > Viridiplantae > Streptophyta > Pinopsida > Pinales > Pinaceae > Pinus > Pinus tabuliformis. The sequence continues at coordinate 570,049,873 of CM062810.1, forward strand.
CTCTTCTAAGGAGCGATGCTCTCTATGATTATTACTTTCTTGTTCTCTTTTGAAATTTTTCCATCTCTCTCAATAACTAGCTAGATTAATGACATCTTAGAAATAACAAGTGAAGTAGTTGAGGGAGTCACTAGGTGAGAATGTTGTTTACAATACAAACCATTTCAATTTGTTCCTCCTAGTGTACACTAATCTCTTCTTCACGTTCAACAATCCTTACAGTGTCATTCCATGTCATTCATTCCTTCTAAGGATAAAATTTGAGACACGTGGTCCGCATGCTCTCCCTGCATGCCTGTTGGGAGCGGGATCCCCCAAGAGCAGTTTTGGGGCTAAAATCCCATGTTTGAGTCAAATTTTGTAATAAAATTGTAAAGACTCTACATTTTGTGGTCACGGAGTGTGAAGGTGTCACAAGTCATAAAAGGGTTGTCCGCCCTTAGTTTTGTAAAGTAAAGTCGGTTGTAGGAGATCTACCCATGGTTCGCAGACCATGGGATTGTATAAAAAGAGCTAAGCACTAAGTAGTTAGAGTAATCAACCATGTAAGAGAGTCATAGCTCTGAAGTAAGAAGTCTAAGTTTCAGGTCGTAGTGTAGGTGGAGGCTCTGCAGCTAAGTGCACATAGGCTTAGGATAGAAGGTAGTTGAGTGCGCAGACCCCTACAGTTGTGTGCACAAGATGGATAGAGTTTGTAATCACTTGGAAGATATCAATAAAAAGAAATATTATGCAATTTTTGTGTCTTTGTTCTGTTGATGCATCTTGATATGTTATGTTTGAATTTCCCTTAGTATGCTTATATGATGCATGAATGAATGTAAATACATTGGAAAACTGAATGCAATTAAGGCTATCTATTTACGTGGTGTTAACTATAATTGTTTGATAAGATAAGCAAGACACTTAGACTAATTTGGGAATCTGCACAGTACGCTACTATAACATCATGAAAGTACTTGAGCCACCGGTTAGGGCTGCGTGAAGGTCGATTGCACCCTTTCGCGGAGGTATTGAAGGGCGTAATAAGGGGTTAGTCTGGCAAGCCCTAGAGCTAAGTGACCTGTGTGAAGGCAAGAATAGAGGGAATTAACCGACATCAAAACCATCTCAGGGTGTGGAAACTTCGTTTTGGCATCCCCCCATACTGCTTCAGGTGAGACTTCGGTCCGCACTTCGCGGGCTGATGCCGAAAAGGCCAATAGTGTAGGGATTTGTTTGGCTAATTAATGTTGAACCTCGGTCAAGCCCCCTCAAGCCAACAAATAGTTTCGTTGTCAGGACTAGAATCTGCATAAGAGATGTGTGATGTTGTATCACTAGAATCCAACTAAATAAGATATCGAAGACTAGTTGGGTAGGAAGATCCACAAATTCGCTGTGCAAGAGAACAAAAAACCACAACTGACAAAGGAACAGTGGTTGGATAGATACCTATATACAAAGATCCATGAAATCCTTTTATGCTCCTTTCCGGTTGAGCTATACGAGTGGATCACAAAGCTAGCAAATTACCAAGGAAGGTGGAAACTTGACGGTCCTATTGTTTGGATCCCAGAGCTAGTACAAAAATTGGAAGCATCTGAGGACAATAGTCTGCGCTGTTGATCATTGGCTTGATTGCGTCATAGGGGGATTTGTGACTGAATTCAAGGTCGACACCTCAGTGAGCTATAGTGAGGCGGAGCGACATTTTTTCAAAGGACTGTGAGGTAAGTACGTGAAATCTTTGAATACCTGGATTAAAATGTTATTGTACAAAAAATGGGTTGTGCAGCTACCTTGATGTTCAAAGCTACGCGAAGCGGAAAGACTTATAGGAACAAAGGAAAAAAGGGTCCTTAGTATAGTCCATTGATTTCATCTCTGCAAGGTGACGAATAGGGGATAACGCAGGTTTCTCCGCGAAGTGCTATTCAGTTAATAAGACAATGATTCCAGTAAATACCACCTCTGCCCACACCACCTCCAACTTCACCACCATCCCCTGAGACTTCACCCGTACCACCTCCACCTCCACCGCAGTTCAGTATGGAAAATTTAGTGAAGATGCCTTTGTTCAAAGGCTTGGAGAATGAGGACCTAGACCAGTTCTGGTTCATTGTGAAAATTGTGTGGGAAGCTCAGAGTGTTATAGATGATCACATAAAGAAGGCGACATTGGTTAGTTCTTTGCAAGATCGTGCACTAACCTGGTATATCAAGTACTGTAATGATAACCTGAATTTTGGAGTGGCAGACATCTAGAAAACACTAAATAGAGAGTTTAATAGGCCTAAATCTGTGGCACAGTCGATTGTGGGATTCAAGGAAATCACAATGAAACCAGGTGAGACACCTTGGGAATTAGATCAGAGGTTGAAATGTAAAATTTGCGAAGCTAACATGAACTTAATAGATGGAAAACATTGTGAATGGTTTGTAGTGTAGGGATTTGTGGCTTCTTTTCTACGACACTCAAGGGTTTCGTTGTCACAACAAAAGATAACAACTCAGGCATAGGCCTTGGATATTTCCATGAGACTGCATGAAATACTGATGCAAGATCCAAATCTAGGGGTTCAACATATCCATGCGTAGTTGAAAAATCTGTGCCTCGAGATGCAAAGTCTAAAGCAGGACAAAATGGTTCAACTCGAGGTGTGCGAAGAGGTATGGTGCCTAAAATGCAAGAGTCAGGGACATGACAAACCAAGTAGCAAACCAATAGCTGAGCAATGCAGAGTTGTCAATTTTCTTTATTCATTACAAGCTTACGTGCATGACTTTCCTTTTTCCTTTTCTGTCCTTTCCTTTTTTCCTTTCTTTTTTTTTACAAGCATGCAAAGGGGAGTACTAATCAACTCAAAAAGTAGGCTCACTAATCAATTCAGAAATTTCCCACACCATAAAGGTTAGACATACTAGTTCCCTTTCATAAAGCACTTGTTAGCCTTTTCTTAAGCACTATTTTAGACCTAGAAGGGACTACTGCTGCTTGTAGTTCGGACTATTGCTGCTTGCAGTCCTTGTTATGAAACAAGTTTATGAGTGTCACATATTAAGAGTTCCAATACTAAAGCAAGCTTATTATGAATGTCACATATTAAGAGTTCCAATAGTAGTACTAATTCGACTTCAATTGATAAAGTGCAGGTAAGTCAGTGGTTATAGTGCCAAATACAACGTGCATGTAAGTCAATGGTTATAGTGCCAAATACAACAAATTCCTACACCTTTACTCTAGAAGAGATAACGGCAGCCACACAAAACTTCAGTCACAAGATTGGTCAAGGGGGTTTTGGATCGGTTTTCTTTGGTAGCTTGGAGCAAGGAGAAGATATAGTGGTTAAAGTGCTCTCCGTGGTCTCCAAACAAGGAGTTCAGGAGTTTCTTAACGAGATAAATTTGAATATAATATGGTTCAATTTTTGGACCAGATCTACTCTCATTAGTATTAACAAAAAATTCAAATTATATATCTGTAGTAAAATTCATGCGACGTTTCACTTGATGACCAGGTTGAACTTTTTTCTAGAGTCCATCATAAGAACTTGGTGTCATTACTGGGACACTGCATTGAATCAAGAGAACTTATGCTTGTCTAGGAGCACATGTCTCAAGGGTCCTTAAGGGATCGCCTATATGGTAAATATGTTAGATTAAGTTTCCGTATATTATATCTCAAATAGACAAATATCAAAAATTTAATTTCCTAATTGGTGTATACTAATATTAAATAGCTGAAGTAGATAAAACTTATTTTCCTTTTAATTTTCCTTCCAGGTCCTATTGCAGAACATTCTCAAATTAATTGGAAAACCAGGCTCCAAATAGCTGCCCAGGGTAACTCTTTTCCTTCTTAAGTAATTTCATTATAAATATTTTGTGATATAAAAATTCATTCTCATTATCTATTAATATATTTATGATCTCATCCACCTGCAATTTCTTTTTAAAGGACTGGAATACCTCCATATAGGTTGACCTCCAAAGATATTTCACAGGTATATCAAGACGACCAACATTCTTCTAGATAGATATTTCAATGGAAAACTTGTCGATTTCGACCTTTCAAGAATGAAAATTGATGGGGAGGCTTCTTATTTTATTACTAAATAGTGATAAGAACCTTAGGATACCTGGATCCAACATATTTGACACATACAACTTTTGCAATATTCCGAGTAATTGCTAATTTGGAAGACGTAGTTCATTTTTGTTTGAACTTCTTTGCTTATTTTTTGATGGGTTGCTTTCACAGGTATTTTAGCACTCACATGTTGACGAAGAAGAGCAATGTATATAGTTTTGGAGTTGTTTTGTTGGAGAACATCTGTGGTAGAAGGCCCATAAATTTGAAACTACTCGGAGAGTAACTAAACCTTATTTGTAACGTCCTAGAGCTGCGAGGTGTTTCGAGACGTCGCACGACAGAGAGCGCGGGCAAGTTGGAGAAACAACCACAGATAAACACGCGAAGCCACTTGTAAAAATGGCTAAGTGTGGGAGTTGCAAGGAGATATATAGGGGAAGGCGGTCCCAAGGTAGGGGCGCCCAACTGATGGGCTGACGTGCAGGAGTGATGAAACGATGTCCGAATGGATGGTCGGTTGGGTGGGCCGACGTGATAAACCATGGCGGAGGAAGCATATAAGTATATGGCAGTGGAGAGCCATCCAACAATCATTCGAAAAGTAAGAAAACAAGCATCCAAGCAAGAGAGCAAGGTGCGAGCTGGTCTGAAAATCTAGGTGGAGGTGTAGGCGGACAAGGGTCGAAGCACCCAAGCCATAACCGAGCTGTGTGCCACGGAGGTGCAAGTCGCAGGGCGCCACTGAACGAGCTGTTCGAACAATCATTCAGAGTTGGTCAGCAGGTGGATCGCACGATGGTAGGGCGAGACGAGCTCGTGTGCAAGCATGCGACAGTAGTGAGATACAGGAGAGGTGAGCTTGTGTGTGTGTGCACGATGGGTGGATGAGCCGGGCGAGACGAACTCGTGTGCAAGCGCATGACATTTGGAGGAGCGCCAGGTAGGCTGAATGGAGAGCTAGTGAACGTGAACGAAGGGCATTCGGGCGTGCCGATGGGCGATTCATGTGGGCGCGCCCGACACAATGACACGACAGCACAAAATAATACTTCATTTCATTGATATAAAATACTGAAATATGCTTGCAAATAGAAATGGAAATAAACCAACTAGGGTGATGGTAGCTTATCTCTGAGAAGATATGTGGTAGCTACAGGCCTCTGAACTGCCTTACAATGAGGCTCAAGGGCCTTGTTATTATTGAACAATAAGAGCAAACCCTAAACAACCAAAACCATAACCCGAGAAGATGTAACACCAAGAGTTTATGGGCCCTGTTGGGGTGAGTTGGACAACCAACTTCTCGGGGTCGCAACTTGGTCATATTATCTCCGTATGACGCGCATGATAGCCTGATGGAAATATATCTCCGAGGACTACGACGGAAAAAACGATTTTCAACTATAAGCAGTTGATGGTAGATTTCCTAAAAAAACATCGTTTAGGGCCTCAAAATGGCTCTGGAAGTTTAGGTCCTGAAAAACTGCTAAAAATAGTAAATTGGGCTACAATTAAGGAAACTGAAAAACTAAAAGAAGCAATGGTGGGGGTCCAAGTGGAATTGGCTAGTAGCCACAAATATCCACCTGGATCATTCCTCCCCCCTTCGGAAGCAATGGTCCCCATTGCGTTGAGTTCCTCCATGAGATGAGGGAACTTCTGTTGAACTTGGTCCCTAGTGAGCCACTAACCTTGGTGAAGGAGTTGGCCTGCTTTAACAGCTCGATAGAGTTGGATATTCTTCTGGCAAGTGTACTTGATATGTGTGTCCATGATCCGATCAGTTGCAACTTGTTCCATGCAATCTAGATTTAACTGTGTGGGTGTGAGTTGTTCTGCAATGTCGGCTGTGTCTAGTAATGGTGGAAAGTATGGCCGAAGGCAGTCCACATTGAACATTGGGTGCAGGCCAAGGAATGGGGGAATGCTGAGCTCAAATGAATTGTCTCCCACAACCTTGGTAGTGGTGTAAGGACCATATCGGAGTGGTCTGAGTTTCCGATAGGGTCTGGTAAGGCGTTCCTTTTGCAAATGCAAACAGACTTTGTTTCCCACCTAAAACTTGTGTGGCACCGATGTTGATCATGTCGCTGCTTGTATTGGAATTTGATTTCTCCAGAATGTCATGGACTTGCTGGCGAATATGTTGGATGTGCTCAATGAAGTTGTTTGCCTTATCTATTTCGGACTGGACATGAGTTGAATCTGCGTGAGTAGCTGTAAATGGCATGGCCACATCAATGGTACATAGTGGCTGGAATCCCAAGCCCACCTGAAAAGTGTTGTGGCCAGTCGAGTTGTGGAGAGCCCAGTTGTAGCTGTGATGAACATAATGGAGGCTCTCATCCCATGTGCACGGATGCTTTGAGTTGTACATGCGCAGAATGTGTATGTCATCCTATTGACAACCTCTGTTTGGCCATCAGTTTGAGGATGGAAGGATGTGTACTTAGTGAGTTTGGTGTCCAGCTTCGACCAGAGACTGGACCAAAATGTACTGAGGAATCTACTATCCTGATCTGAGATGATAGACTGTGGGATTCAAAAGTGTACCCAAACTTGTTCAAAGAAGAGTTTAGGAGTGGCTTTTGCTGTGATATTCTTCTTGCAGGCTGCCATAATGGCCATCTTCGAGAGCCTATCGACAACCACAAAAACACAGTTATTTCCATGCTTAGTGGAAGGAAGGCCTGACATGTAATCCATGGAGATGGATTCCCAAGGTTGACTAGGGGTAGGCAACGAGGTATAGAGGCCTTGCTTCTTGATGGTAGGTTTGGAAATGACATAGGCAGTGCATGATCTGATGTACTTCCCGACATCCTATCGAAGATTCGGCCAATAGAATACTTCTGTAGTATTGCCACCATTTTCTCGACCCCGAAATGCCCAGTAGCCCGACTATAGTGCGCTTCCAAAATCATCTTGACACGCTTGCTTGAAGTAAAACAAAGGTGACCCAGGGGGCATAATAGGGCATCCTGGAGGTGAAAATCTGGAACATGATGACTCTCCAAGAGTGTCTGGTATGTGTGGCTAAATTCTGGGTCGCTTTTGTAGAGAAGTGGCCAATCAGAAGTCTCGTGCCCACAAGAGTTGAGCACGGTGGTCAACGCCGTGATTGGTGGTCCACTGAGGCAATCTGCAATATTATTGGTGCTGCCCTTCTTATACTTGATATTCAACTGGAACTGTTGCAGGTATGTGGACCACTTCTGATGGCGACCATTCTACAATTTCCCTTCGGTCTGTATGAATTGCAGGGGGCAGTGTTCTATGTGGATGAATGTTTCCTTCCCCAAAATGTAATGCTTCCATTGTCGCTAGGCCTGCACAATGGAATACATCTCTTTGTCATAAGTGGGATACTTCCGGACTGTGTCTGAAAGTGTCTCACTATGATATACCACTGGATGCCCATGTTGAGTAAGGACTGCCCCAATAACATAGTCAGAGGCATCTGTCTCGACCTCAAATGGTTGTTGCAAGTTTGGTAATGCGAGCACTGGTGCCGAGCAGAGGCAATATTTCAACTCTGTGAATGCATTTTGTTGAGATTTAGACCAAAATAATTTTGCTTTTGCTCCTCCCTTGGTGACTTGACTCAAGGGCCAAGTGATATGAGAAAATCTGAACACAAACTTGCGGTAGAAGTTGGCAAGACCTAGAAAGCTGCAAAGCTCTGTCAGAGTGGTTGGAGATGGCCACTCCCAAATGACTTGGATCTTGGCTGGATCCACATGCACCCCCTATTCATCAATAATGTATCCCAGATACTAAACTTGGGTCATGCCAAAAGTGCATTTCTCCAAATTGGCACATAACTTGTGTTGCCGCAGTGTTTGGAGAACCTGTCGAATGTGGTGGAGGTTCTCTTCCCAACTCTGGCTGAAGATCAAGATGTCATCCAAGCATACCACTACAAATGAGTTGGTGAATGGTCGCAAGATGTCATCCATTAGCCTCATGAAGGTTGCAGGAGCATTCGTCAATCTGAAAGGCATAACCAACCATTCGAAAAGGCCTCCTTAGCTTTGAAGGCAGTCTTCCACACATCGGAGGGTTCGATTTGTACCTGGCGATATCCAGACTTCAAATCGATCTTGCTGAAATATTTTCCCCCTTCAGTTGGTCCAGGAGGTCATAAATCCATGGGATCGGGTACCTATTATGAATAGTGATCTTGTTCAACCCCCGATAGTCAATACAGAGTCTCCAAGTCCCATCCTTCTTCTATACCAACATGATCGGGATCCCACAGGGTGATGAACTCGGATGGATGTGACCTTTCTGCAGCAGCTCCTGAATCTGCCTCTTGATTTCATTATTCTCCAGAACGGAGCGCTGATAGATTGGTCCATTAGGCAGCGGCGCACCTGGGGTCAAATCGATGGAGTGCTTGACCTGATAGTGTAGAGGAACCCCTGTGGGGGAGGTGAATATGTCCGTGTACTCCTCCATGACCTTGTCCATCTGTAGTTGTCGTGAGAAGGGGCCCTGTTTGGAGGTCATGGCCACCGTCTTCTTCTTTCCTTGAGGGCGTATCATCAGGAAAATAAATTTCCCAGTTTTGAGAATGAGCTTACTGCATTGTTTTGCAGTAACCAAAGAAATGGCAATAGGCGGTGCTACCTCTAGTATCCTATACAACTTATTTCCCAAGTAACAATAACAGCACGGGGCCTTAACTCATACACAACATGTTGCTTCCACAAGTATGGTTTTCCAAATAATACATCACAAACTTCAGTGGGAGTAATGCCACACAATACCTCATCCGTGAAGGGCTTGATGTTGTACGGAAGGTGACACTCCTAGCTCATGCGAAGATCCCGTCCTTGGTGAAGCCACCCGATGGTGTACGGTTGTGGATGTGCTGTGGTCGGTAAGACCAGCCGCTTCACGACCTCTGTGGAAATGAGATTCTTTTGGCTCCCGCTGTCGACAATGAACTATAGTAGGGAGCCCTTTACCCACATCTGGGAGTAGAAGAGGCGCTCCTCCTCCTCTGGATCTTCGAGTTCCTCCTTCTGGATATTCATGGTGGCAATGGTGGCATTGGGCTCCGCATCGATAATCTGCTTCCCTTTGTCATTCCCCTTGTCGGGTTCTAACTCAGAGTCAGAACATGCATCTGATTTTGAAACCTTTAGCTCGGCCACTAGTGATTGCTTGGCCTGACACTCACTTGTGTTTTGAGTGGAGCTCTTATGGAGCTCACACCACTTTCCCGTGTACTTTTTCGGATTCATGGCACTATTCTTTGCTTGCAACTTTGGCAGGTTGTCTTGGGCCGCCCCGCCTTGGCTTTGTCCTTTGTTTGACAATTTGGGGGCACCTTTTCCTTGCTTCGGATTTGCGGATCCAAAGTCTCACTTATTTTGTTTAAACTTTTTCTCGACCTTGACGGCATATCGGTATGCCATGCTGAGCGAGGAGATGTTTAGGAATTCTATTTCTTCCTAAATGTACTTGTGCAGGCAGCTACGATATTTGACTACCAAATGCTGCTCCATATCCTTGATACCCAAATTTGTGTGAAGGGTATGGAAAATATTGGTAAACTCTAACACGTCTTGGTCCCTTCCTTGCCACACCGTGGTCCACTTTATGTATTGATCCTCATAGCTTCCGACAGGGTAGTACTGCTCCTTGATGGCATCTCGGAATGAATTCCAAGTGGGTGCGGCTGAAAATAGTGAGCTTGTACTTTCATCCTTCTGCTAGCAGTATGTTTCCCACTAGTCCTTGACACGGGGGGTTGCTTTGAGAAGAGTGAAAATAATCTTTTCTCGACTGGAAAAATCATGAACAGAAAAGTAACCCTCTAGCAGGTTTAACCATTTATCGACGACATCTACGTCTATTTGACCCTTGAATACGGGGATTTCAAAATTAACCTGTACCTTATATGGTGTGGCATTTCTAGAGTAGTCGTTGGAAGCCGACGTGTTGCCCCTGGGTATCCGCTGAAGGATCTGGGAAAAGTTGTCCATCATCACATTTCTTTGTCGCTTGAGGGCTTCTTCGAGCAAGATTTTGATAGGATATCCTGCCCCCTCATCTTTCTTTTCATCTGCCATGGGAGGCCATCGGGTTTTGCGAGGCTGGTCTTGAAAAGGTTTGACTAGTTCAAGCCCTAACTCCTTATATCCCGACCTTGTTGGGGACATGCAACGAACAACAGAGAAAAAAAGAAACTTGCTCTGATACCACTGATCTGGATTTAAAGATGAATGCAACAAATTACAGAGATAACCATAAACACAAAGATGCAACGGGAATAATACTTCATTTCATTAATGTAAAATACTGAAATATGGTTACAAACAGGAATGGAAATAAACTAGCTAGGGTGATGGTAGCTTATCTCTGAGAAGAGATGTGGCAGCTATATGCCTCTACACTGCCTAACAATGAGGCTCAAGGGCCTTTTTTTATTATTGAACAATAAAAGCAAACCCTAAACAACCAAAACCCTAATATGAGGAGATGTAACACCAAGAGTTTATGGGCCCTGTTGGGGTGAGTTGGAAAACCAACTTCCCAGGGTCGTGACTTAGTCATATTATCTTCGTTTGATGGGCATGATAGCCCATTGGAAATATCTCTCTGAGGACTATGACAGAAAAAGACGATTTTATACAGAAAATTGTTGGCGGTAGATTTCCAAAAAAACATCATTTAGGGCCTCAAAATGGCTCCAGGAAACATCCTTTAGGGCCTCAAAATGACTCCAGAAGTTTAGGAGCCAAAATACTGCTAAAAAGAGTAAACTGTGCTACAATTAAGGAAACTGAAAAATTGAAATAAGCAATGGTGGGGATCCAAGTGGAATTGGCGGGTGACCACCAATATCCACCTGGATCATGGCAGTCGGTGAACGATTCAGAGGGCGAGTTGGTGAACGCGTTTGAGTGAACGACGGGTGAAACGGTGAACAGTTTGGGCGGTCGCTGTGGGCGTGCCTGAACGAAACAAAAGTTCGTGCGATGGAATGAAAAACAGGTGACTTTGCCAGGTGGGTGGGCAAAGCTGCACGATGAGTGCAGGAAGGTGAATTTTATAAGTGAAGAGGTGAAACTTGGGGTTTCCCTCCATTGTAAACTTATATATGGATTCTGAATATTATCATTATTGATACGACAAACTCATAATTACAAGGAGTTTCCCCTCCCATGATATTCTGCTGTGCACTTATATGTTAATGGTGATAATATGTTGATGTTAATGTGAATGTTTCCACTGTGTTTAAAGAAGAATATGCTTAGCTGTTGAAAAATAATCTAAGTATCGAAAGTAGGCGTAGTCCTCGATCGCAAGTATTGGTGAAAAGAAAGTGGTCGGTGGTGCCACGCCTCCTATCGTGTGGTTGGAAGAGTACTCCCAATGTAGGGGTGTGACAAGTGGTACGAGAGGCTCTATGATTTGCGGGCTTTGGTGATTTAGAGGTGTAAGATTTGCAGCGAGAACCTGGTCTCACTGCACTTCATGACAAAGTGGTATCTTTGGTGATTCAAAAATCTGAAAGGTGATTCTCAGGTTGTGACAAGTAAATCTAGCCATAATGCTGGAGAAGCTATTCTGAATAGGGTATTGGAACGAATGGAGGAATTGGGTTCTGATTGGACTTCGATGAAGGCCGAGAACATGTAGGTTCGTGAAGGTTATGCGAAGGTGAAAGAAGAACTTGAAGAGCTCAAGGACGTATACAAGTATACTAAATGGAAGTATACACAAACAGAATAAGAAGTCAAGAAGATTGGTGAAGCAAGAGATCAAGGTTGGGCTGAAATCTTGAAATTGCAACAAGCTCTTGACGAAGCTCGAGATGAGATTGTGGTTTTGAAGAGGGCCATGAGACATAACTCAAGTGAAGGTGTGACTCATGTCAAAGTCAAAGAGTCGGATTCTTATGATGGTACAAGGAGTGCGAAGACTCTTGGAAACTTTCTATGGGATATGGAACAGTACTTGGAGCGCTTGGGATTATCCGATGAGGAAAACAAAGTGAAGGTAGTTGCTCAATTCTTGACGAAGGATGCTAAGATGTGGTGGCGAAGGAGGATGGATCAGATTGCCAATGGCAATGCTGAAGACATAACTTCATGGGATGACATGAAGAAGGCTTTACAAACCCACTTCAGTCCACAAGACGAAACATGGGATGCAAGGATGAAGATAAAATATATGAAGCAAAAGGGAAGTCTGCAGGCATATCGGCGAGAGTTCTGGGACAAGGTACTCAACTTTGTCATAGGGCTGAAACCTTGGGCACGAAATGAAGTGAAGAGGCAAAAGATTAAGACACTTGAGGAGGCTTTTGTTGTTGTGGATCGTTTGGTGGAAGACTATGATGAGGATTTTCATGAGAAGAAGAAGAAGTTTGACAAACCAAAAGAGAAGACTACGAAAGAGGAGACTTCGAGATTGAATGACAAGTCAAAGACGAAGAAACCATTGAAGTGTTGGATATGTGAGGAACCACACATGGTGAATAATTGTCCTTCAAGACCAAAGGTTGATGCCTTGGCACAGTCCAATACGAAGAAGAAAGAAGAAACTTCTGTAGGGGTTATGCGGATTCTAGGAGCTACAGTGGCTATGGAAGCTGTCTCAAGGAGAGACCCGGAAAGAAACAAATTGGAGTATGTTGAAATGAAAGTTGGGAGTGCTGAGGTGCTTACTATGGTGGATAGTGGTGCAACTCACAACTTTATGAGTGAGGATACTACGAGAAGGATTGGGTTAAAGTTTGTATCGGTGCAGGCACAAATGAAGACAGTGAATTCTCCTCCAGATTCTGTGATTGGTGTAGCTGAAAAGGTGGATGTGACACTTGGTGAATGGACAGGGAAAGTCGATTTCACTGTGGTGTGGATAGATGACTATGAAGCTGTACTAGGTATAGAATTCATGAAGGAATTCGATGCGATGATTGTTCCCCATATGAAGAAACTGTACATTTACAACGGACGAGAGGATGTACCCATTGGTGTACCAACCGTGGGAGTATCTAAGGCCGAACGTAAGCTGACAACGATGAACATGGAGAATGGAAAGCGAGATGAAGAGATCTATAAGCCGTTGTCTGTTGCAGAGGCAAAGCTTATGGAGCAGTCACAAGTTATCAGGGCATTGTCAGATAGCATCTTGGATCTATCTAATAGGCTGGAAGAAGTGGAGGATGACGATGATGAAGAGTATGTGAGGCCGAATGTCCAAATGGAGGATTGGGAGGCATATTTGCAGAGAATGGAAGTGGAGGATCCAAATAGGTGGATTGAGTTGATCAGTGAGGGAGAGCCTTCGACTTCTTCTCCCTCCTCATGATCTTAGGCTATCATGGAGCATGAGGCTCATTGTTAGCTTCTCATGGCAGTGAGTCTCCAAACACTTTGCGCAGGAATCTAGGGGTGAGATGACACACGTTGATAGGTAGCATTCAGTGGAAAGTCCTGATGATGTATGGGGCATGAGTTCTTGTGGAGGCGATGCATGGTTGTATTAGCTACCCAACCAATCACTGACATGAGGGGTACCAACACATGATTCCTTGCAGAGAAGTGGCATATCTATGGCGTGGCAATAAGTTGAGTAGTGGACATCTGGTTTATCCATATACACAGTTATGTGGATGGATATCTTGGCGACAGGTGGTCGTTGGGATGGAAGATTGTCGAGGGTGACAATGACTTTGAGTGGAGGAGGATGTAACGTCCTGGAGTTGCGAGGAATTTCGGGAGGTCACATGATGGAGAGCGCGGGTGAGTTGGAGAAACGACTGCAGATAAACACGTGAAGCCACTTGTAAAAATGGTTAAGTGTGGGAGCTGCACAGAGATATATAGGGGAAGGCGATTCTGGGGTAGGGGCGCCTAACCAATGGGCTGACGTGTAGGAGTGATGAAACGATGATCGAATGGATGGTCGGCTAGGTGGGCCAACGTGATAAACCATGGCGAAGGAAGTGTATAAGTATATGGCGGTGGAGAGCCATCCAACAATCATTCGAAAAGAAAGCAAAGAAGCATGCAAGCGAGAGAGCAAGGTGCGAAGTGTGAGCTGGTCTCAAAATCTAGGAGGAGGTGCAAAAAGACAAGGGCTGAAGCACCCAAGCCATAACCGAGCTGAGTGCCACAAAGTTGCAGGTCGTAGGGCACAGTTGAACAAGTCGTTTGAACTATCATTCGAAGTGCAGGTCGGGCAGCACATGCAGGCGCACATGGTGGAGTTCGGCTGAATGGTTAGTTGGTCGGCAGGCGTGAGCACACGACGGTAGGGCGAGCCAAGCGATGCGAGCTTGTGTGCGGGCGCACAACGGGTGGACGAGTCAGGCGAGACAAGCTCGTGTGCGAGCGCACAACGTTTGGAGGAGTGCCAAGTAGGTTGAACGAAGAGTCGGTGAATGTGAACGAAGGGCGTTCAGGCGTGCCGATGGGCGAGTCGTGCAGGTGTGCCCAACACAACGACATGATAGCGCAGTGAAATTTTGGCGGTCGGTGAACGAGTTGGAGGGCGAGTTGGTGAACGCGTCTGAGTGAACGACAGGTGAAACAGTGAATGGTTTGGGCTGTCGTGTTGGGCACACCCAAACGAAATGAAAGTTTGTGTGATGGAACGACAAACGGGTGACTTTGCCCCGTGGCTGGGCATGGCTGCATGACGAGTGCAGGAAGGTAAATTTTATAAGTGAAGAGGTGAAACTTGGGGTTTCCCTCCATTGTAAACTTATATATGAATTGTGAATATTATCATTATTGATATGGGCAGACTCATAATTACAGGGAGTTGCCCCTCCCATGATATTTCGTTGTAAACTTATATGTTAATGGTGACAATATGTTGATGTTAATGTGAATGTTTCCACTGTGTTTAAAGAAGAATATGCTTAGCTATTGAAAAAAATCTAAGTATTGAAAGTAGGCATAGTCCACGATCGCAAGTATTGGTGAAAAGAAAGTGGTTGGTGGTGCCGCACCTCTTATCGTGCGGTTGGAAGAGTACCACCAGTATAGGGGTGTGAAATTATTTGATGAGTAAGAGACCCCATTGAAATGCCAATGATTAAAATTCACAACAACATATCTAACATTAAATTTGGATTATGGTTTTTCTTGTAAATTTTCTTGTATAGACCAACAATAATAACAATCATTGTATTAGTTTTAGGTGACACGTATGTGGAGATGGACAAAAATCCTGCAAAAATGGAGGAAATCATAGACAAGAGGTTGGGTAGAAATTACGACATCAACCCCAAATTAGCGACCCGATGTGTTCAGCCCGAACTATCCTATAGGCCGAGCGTAGGTGAGGTAGTAGCAAAGCTCATAAGGATAAGGATTCCCTAAGGATAACGATTCCCTAATTTCGGAAATTGATATTGAATATGAAGATTTAGGTGTGAGCTCGACCTGTTTATCTGTAGATTCCAGTGGACCCAGCTGAAAACAGCTCAAAAATATCTAAACAAGGATGATATGTTAACGAGATAGATATCGATAACATCGTATGAAATTTATTTTAAAGTTCATCGGATTAAAAATAGTTTATAGGATTATTAGTTTTTTGTTTTGTAATTTATTTTTTGTTTTTAATAAAATTGATTATAAGTTCGCTCAACTTTTCAACAATTCTCATACTAAAAAATGAATAACATCAAAGTAAAAACAATACTAAAAAATGAATAACATCAAAGTAAAGCAGCAAAACAAAACTGTTTTGAAAATTGTTTTCATATAAAATAAACCTGTAAATATTTCAATTGTTGGTATTTACGGTAAAACAACATCAGCCTGCTATCCTTTATAAGTCTATTTTCGTGTTAATGAAAATTATGTGAACCACGCAGCCTTAGAAACAAATAGATGACCACAAGCACCCCATCCGTAGTCCTGAATTAATTAATCACCATAAATTTTGATGCGGAATTACTTAGATACTAAACCCAATTAATTTTTTTAGTAATCTATTAGCATCTAACACTTGAATTTTCGGGCAGCACATGCGGGCGCACGGTTAGTTGGTTTACACATACATTGGTAATTGACTTTTGTAATTTAGTCTCAAAATACATTGTTAAAACCAAAATGTCACGAGAAAGAAATTAACAAACCAGCCATAAATGCAAATTTACTTTTATAATTCATTTGTTACTCCCTTCTTCAAAAAATGGTTCCATTAGCCTTGTATTGGTTGAAATGAAGGCAATTATTGTACTATATGATTCCAAACATTGTGTTATATAATTTCTTTCTTTTTATTGCTACTTAATAGTCAAATATCTATGTATGTTTATTCCATTGTAGATAAAGTTGCACCGTCCATTCTAGATAAAGTTTCACCGTCCATAATGGTGTTACCTCTATTGATGTTACAATACTAATTACATTAAAGTACTTTTGTGAATCATTGTCTTACCACGTTCATAATGTTGTTGGTCTTTATTGATGTTACAACACTATTTAGGTTAAAGTATCCTTGTGAATCATCATCTTACCCCGGAGTTTGAGAAATGAAGGCAATTATGGTACCATATGACTCCAAACATTGTGTTCATTATGTTTTATAATTGCTTTCTTTTTATTGCAATTCAAATATCTATGTATATTTATTTCCATTTTAGATAAAGTTTTGTGTAAATCAGCAGTTTATATTAATTCGAAAAATACATATAATACAAAATGTTCTGTTCACACAGACACAACCAAATTTTTTTCAAGTTCAGAATATCTAGGAGCCGCTAAATCCTCCCCTATCGATCCCCAGGCAAATTGCGCAGGGCTGCCTGTTGAAGAAAATGGGATCTGAAAACAGTAAAACACTATTGGCAAAGGGAGCTGACAGTGAGAAAATAATGGACAACTACTGAGAGCCTATGCAGTACCGTGGGACACAAACCTAACAAAATTGGATCCACAAGCAGACATCAGGTGATCATTACAGCTTTAAAATAACATAATCTGGACTTGAAACCCCTAGGACGGCCGCAGCAGACGCTTTCTCAAGCTGCGAAGTTCTTTGAGAAGGGTGGCGCTTCTCTTGATTGGTTTCTGGAACCTCCTCCGTGCCCTCCCCTGCATCCTTCGCAGTCTGACGGATGGAATTCTTGAGGATGCTGATGAAGATGCTCATTTTCTTTGACAACATATTCATTTCCTGAGTCAGAGCACTAAGCGAGAATTCAATAGCATCAAGTTTGGCTAGATTCTCTACCTGGTTGGCCTTTTTGTAGTCTTCCGCCTGCATGCTTAGTGCCTTAGCCAACATTGTTTTCATTCTCCAGCTTTCACCCTGCGTTTGAATGAATTGCATCGCCCTTGTGGTCGCCGTGCCCAGATCGAAGAGCCATTCCACATCTCGCTCCATCTCATGTTCTTCCATTTGTTTTCCGTCCTCCATGACAGCTACCTCAAGCTCCTCAATCTTACGCTATTCATGCTTGGTGGTTCGAGTCTTGTAGGCCTCACGGGCTTTTTGCAGGTCTCGGTTAGCAGAGACATTTCGGCTGCCCTCGCCCACCATGATGCTAATACAGGACACAGAGTTGCTGGATCGCCAAAACCCACTGCGGATTCTTGGACCCGAGCTGTGCGAAAATTTTGTTTTGATCTTCAGGATGGGGGCTATAGATATAGCCTAGACTAGGCATATCCGCCTCGAGATTGTCCACTTCACCGCCGAATGGGCTTTAGCTTTGCCATAACACCTGATGATGCAAATTCCCGAATCATTGCCCGATATCGTGATCAGAGTAATAACTCTGCCCTGCTTCAGCTTATTGGATGAGCGCCAAGTGTTCAGCCTTGGGGTCCCCTGACGGCATATATCATAAATTTTATAGGTGATCCTCCACCTCTGATGCCCTCCGCTCTTGTTAACGATAGCCTGATCCTCCTCCTGCCCTGCCTGGGTCAGCAAACCAAAAATACTTCGGATTTTCTCCTTCATTCGCATTTAAGTAAGGCTAAGTCCTTCGTACCTGGCGCCACCTCCCCCATTACCGAATGTTTTGACTCGAGTCCATTTTAGATAAAGTTGCAGTATCCATAATGGTGTTTCCTTTTATTGATGTTACAATACTAATTAGATTAAAGTAATTTTGTAAATCAAGATTTTATCATGAATTTTTGGAAGAAACATGAGTTTACTATTGTAGTTCATTTTTTTATTTTTATTTTATATATAATATTAAAAGGTTTAAAAATGCCTCCGACTTGTTGTTATAAAGTAATTGGGAAGGAGAATTTTTGTGTCTTAGGTATGCTTACCATATTCATGGGTAGTATCGAGTACTTCTTTTACTTCGATTACGAGAATATCTTAAATTCAACATAGGTATCTTTTCAAGCATGTGAGAAAATGTGAGAAAATTCTTGATGTTTTTTATAGAAACAAGGTTGATCTAGAAATAGGTTAGTGATATCTAAGAAAGTTAATGTTCATGGAAATAAGAACTTTGAAAAGTCATTCCTCTATATGGAACGTGCTCTCTTAAGGTATTGAAAGCATATTATTGAAGAACAATGACTTGGAAAACGTATTCTACTTGTGGCGAATATTTGGCTTCAATTCTTTAGTAGAACATGGTTGATTTAGCTATCCTTTATATGTTAAAATATGTTTGAATTCCCACTTCTTTTTTGATTATTTGTTTAAGTTCTTAGAAATAGATAAACGTAGAGAAAAATCCAAATAACATTTTAGCTCATTTATAGTTTGATGGCTATTCTTTTCTCAATAGAATATTGAGATCATAAAACCTATGCTTGTGAAAAAATAGAAGGTATATTGGTATAGATAACTTAAAGACCTAACATTGATTGATACATTAAGAAGTAAGATCCATTTTCCATTGCACTATCATATGGCTTCTTAATTGTAGGTGACAGAGAGAAAGGAGCTAAATAATCAATCCTCAATATAGGTTACATAGAAAACATAAGCCACATATCCATTTTAAATACTAGGAATAGAAATATAGAGTTCAAAAGTTATTTAACTTAGGGATGGTAGAGATAGAGATGAACCTTGAGACATAACATTTCCAACTATCGGACTAATTTATGTTAATTATGCAAGAAAAAATGTCATAAAAAATACCTTTTTAGAAGTTACAAGTCACATGCCACATCTATATTTATTTTTAAGGAGGAATGTAAAGGAGACTTCCATAATCCAACAAAAAAATTGAAGGGACATGGAGAGGTGGAGGGTTTTAAATATTGTATGTAGCAACCACAAGAAATTTTTTACCACTCTGTTAGAAACCTTGAGCACTACCGAAAGGGGGATGGTGAATCAGTACTGTAACTTATGACCAATTTATACAAATTTTAACCTCTTTTATTTTCATCCATTGAATCATGCACAAAATTAGAAGCACACCACAATATATTAGTAACAGTTAGAATGTGTATAACAAACAAAACAAATGATCATATAACCATGAGACCAACAATGCATAAACCATAAACCATCACAACACATCGATAAGCACATCACACAAGGACACCAGATGTAAGGTGGAAACCATAAGGGTAAAAACCATCGTTGGCAGATAATATTTGTCCTTGTCTCTTCTATTATTTAAAAATTATTTTACATCTAATTCACTGAACACCACTAGTGTGAGAGCCACAAATTAATAATCATGTGAGTTGCTACTCACTCCAGACAACAACTTGTATGAAATTTGCAGATCACCAACTGTAGGAAGCCACCACTGCCTCGACAATGTAGTGAACCACCTGATGGAAGCCACTACTCCCAATAGGTCTCGCCTAGCCACCATTGGACTATTCAACCACCATTGAATGGAAGCCACCACTCCCAAGTTATCAAGCCATTATCTAAAGAATGCCACTACACCCTAAATATGCAAGTCACCACTTTCTCACTGAAACCCCCAACCTTCAACACATCTCATGGACCTCATTTCATCTATTTTCAAACTATGGCCCAAATCATATGCATACGAAAAATCAATGAGCTTTGCTTCATCTCATTTTCACATTGAGCTCACAACATACAATGAGCACATCAACTAAATATTGTATCTCCAACACATTCTCTTCACCATAACTAATATGATCACAAACAATCAACAAAACACGTAAAATTACTACAATAGTTAGTGTGTGCATGCCACCTGATTGCTACCTTATTCGTGAAGTGATGGGACATGTGGAGCATATGACGTGTCATAATTGGATTGATGTTGTTAGGTCCCTATAATACTAGTGTATTCCCTTATTATTATTGTCATAGTAGCCCCTTATTGTTATCATTGTGCCCCATAAAAGCCCACTTTTGTTATTGTTGTGCCCTTACATTATTATTGTTATGCCAACTCTCATGATATTGTGACCCATTAGACTCCTATATATAGAAATGAGGTTTTATCATTTGAATCATCCAAGAATTACTCATTTGTGTAACGTAAAGGAGATTGACCCCTCGAAGAGGTTGATTTTGAAGTCATTGATCTCTCTTTTTCTATTTTGTGAGTTGGTTGCATAACATTTGGTATCAAAGGCTTTGGATTCTAGGGTTTTGCTACTTCAAACAGGTCATTGTGGAATTTTCGCTATAACTTTTTTCTACGAAGCTTCAGAAGATGAAAAAACAAACCCAGTTTAAACGAAATCAGGATGAACATCATGGCTTAATTTAAGATCTTGGCTCACTACATTTTAGGATATATGATGTGAGGAAGTTAGGGTTTTTGTAGACTCCCTAATTCCATCTCAAACATGTGACCTTGGGAAAATCATCATAACTTTCTCTCTGAGCATAGGATTCAAATTTTGTAAAAATTGACAAAAATAGCACATACTGTAGTTGGTTGGGTATTGTTTTTAGAGCTAAAGGTCGAAACAGTGACATGTGGCACTTCATACAAGTTCTCCCTACTGAACGAGTCTATAACCGGGTCAGCATGGTATATTTGACATAAATCTTTCTTGGAGAATCCAATCTTGATCATACTTTTGGGGTTAGAGAGAGGACACAGAGAGATATCACATAACGGAATTTCAGACCTTGTAGAACAGAGATATAATAGATTCAATATCAAGCTCCTAAAAAGCGAAGAAAGTTCTGTGGTCTTTTTAAAAATTTGCATAAGTTTGGTTTGAAAAATTAGTTTGAAGTGATTCAAACAGAACAATGAAGCATAATTATCATTAATTAATGCCCCGAAGAAAGAAAATGGAAACACCTAGTAAGCAACCTGAAATCTCTAACATGACTCATGAAGAAGAGGAAGAAATGCAACATGATATATCAAAATTACGAGACCAAGTGCAACAAAATTCACTCTGACAAAAAGTAATAGAAGCTAAGATGGATGGTTTAAAGAAATACATGGAAGCTAATATGAATGGCGTGGAAGCTAATATGAATGGCATGGAAGCTAATATGGATGATTTAGAAGTAAACATTGAAGTTTTGAAGAAATACATGGAAGGTTTGAAAGGAGGTTTGGCAAAGTTTCTACAAGAAATGCTTCCTAATGGTGAAAACGTAGTAGAGGAAACTCATGATGAGAAAAAAATAAATGTTAATCATGATTTCATAGAATATAATGTTGGATTGAATACCCACCATGTTCCAAAGAGAAGATATGAGGAATTTTGATGGAAAGGATCCCGTAACATGGATACTATAGATGGAGAAATATTTCAATCTCCATAATGTACAAAACACACAAAAGGTACGCATTGCAACTTTATATTTGGAACCCAATAAATTTGTATGGTATCGATTGCTTTTCTCTCATGAAAAAATAATCACTTGGTCAATTTTATGGAGGAAATGATATCACATTATGAGGATACAAAAAGAAACACCTTCTTTAGGAAATTGATAAATCTCAAACAAAAACATACAATGGTGGAGCACATTGAGGACTTCCAAAAATTGAATATAAGGGTAAAAGATATTCTAGAGGAGCATAGGATTGATCTGTTCATAGGGACTTTAAAGGATAACATCCAACATAAGGTTTGCCTTTGGGAACCTGATTCATTGGAGAAGGCATTTAGGTTGGCAAGAAAAATTGAAAGAAAAATTATGGAAACAAGGAATCCTACCACTCACAACTATAAACATGGAAGTGTTGCTTCCCATAGCCTTCCACAACCTACAAGGTTGACACCTCAACAATTGGAAGAAAAAAGAGCAAAAGAGATTTGTTACAGTTGTGACAGAAAATACTGTAAAGTTCATAAGTGTGTTGAGAAGAAATTATTTTACAGAGATTGTGAAGAGGAGGAAGAAAAGGAACAAGAAACATCAAAAGAAGAGGATATACACTAGTAAATAACCCTAGAGAAAGAATAAATGAATCCGACCATATATTGTAATGAATTGGCATGAATTACCACTCCTAAAACTCTCAAGGTAGACGGACATATCACGAAGAAAAAGGTAATAGTGTTGATTGATTCGGGTAATGCCCATAATTTTATTCATTGTAAGATAGCCAAGGAATTGAATTACTTTCTATATCCAACACCAAAGTGTCAAGTAATGGTTGCAAATGGAGGAACCATAAATTTCTCTAGAAAGTACCATAATATCAAGCTATCCATGGGAGAATATGTATTGAATAGTTTAATGCTTTCCATTCCAATGGGTGGCGCACTGATGTTGTATGAGAAGTCTAATGGCTACAATCTTTGGGTACAATAACTTTTAATTCTCAAGAACTTTTCTTAATTTTTTTTTTTGGGAAGGAAAGGAAGTTGAATTAAGGAGCATTTCAGGGAAACCGTGAAAGCTAATCAACTCTAAAACCATGACAAATCTTCTAAAGAAAGAACAACGAGGTGTAATTACATAATTATGGTGACTAAAGGTTCCCACATCGAAATCATCAATTTCTCCAGATCTCCAAAACATTTTGGACAATAATTCCAAGTTGTTTTAGACTCCTAAAGGCCTCCCACCTATTCGTTATCATGATCATGTTATTCATTTGATTCTAGGAAGTGTTCCTACAAACATCAAGCCTTACAAATATCCATATGCCCAAAAGAGTTAAATTGAACGTATGGTTGCATAAATGCTAGAGGTTGGTATAATTCAACCTAGTCAAAGTTCTTTCTCGACTCTAGTAGTATTTCTACACAAGAAGGATGGATCATGGCGCATGTGTTTGGATTATTGGGAGCTCAACAAGCTCACTATTAAATATAGAATTCCCATTCCTGTCATTGATGAATTATTGGATGAATTACATGGAACAATTTACTTTGCCAAGTTGGATATTCATTCAGGATATCATCAAATCAGAATGAAGACTGAAGACATTCCAAAAATAACATTTAGAACTCATGAGGGTCATTATGAAATTTTGGTCATGACTTTGGTCTTACCAATGCACCTTTTACATTTCAAGTTTTGATGAATTCCATTTTCAAACCCTTCCTCAGAAAATTTGTGTTAGTATTTTTTGATGATATATTAATTTACATCAAGTCTTGGAAGGATCATGTTCGACATGTTGACAGAGTGCTCAAACTATTGGAGGAGAAACAATTTTATGCAAAAACCTCCAAATGTTTTTTTGGGGTACAAGAGGTGGAATATCTGGGTCATATTGTATCTCATGAACGTGTTAAGGTAGACCCTAAAAAAATTAAAGCCATTATGGAATGGAAAATCCCCACATCAATAAAGTATTTGCGAGGTTTTCTCGGGTTGACAAGGTATTATCACAAGTTTTTTAAGATTTATGGGAGAATAGCAACACCTCTAACAACATTAATAAATAAAGATTCATCTTCTTGGAATCCAAAAGCAATGAAGGCCTTTGAACATATTAAAGAGGAAATGTGCCAAGCACCAGCCTTAGCTACGCTAGACTTCACAAAAACCTTTATTGTGGAATGTGATGCCTGATGAACCCCAGAAATGGGTAATTATATGGGCTCATTTAGCCTCCTATTTTGACTTAATCCACCATTATCATTAGTTTATTGCATGTTTTTTATTATATTTATGCTAATAGAGTGAATTGGGTTAGTCATTATGCCAAAAAGTCTAATGTGTGCTTTATGCAGATTTTTGGTCAATTTTGAGACAAAATCAAAGGTTTAATGAGCATTTGGCAGCGAAATTCGTGGAAGAACAAGGGAGAGGACTTGTAGGAGGGTGTCCCCTTAATTTATGAGCCCTTACCTTGAATTCTCCACTGGTAGCTTGGAGTTCAAGGGCCACCACATCGATGATCACAAGGGTAGCCGAGCAGGGCTAGTAAAGTTGCTGTTAACTGCAAGTTTTGGGAGCCGAGTTCCTAAAGTTTAGGAGGGATTTTGGGGTCCTCAATTTGTATAAATAATAAGGCTTAGGGCCTCAGTTTTTTTAGTTATATTTTATTTAGATTTTAGTCATTTTTTTAGTCTATTTTCGCACTCTAGTGCAGCCCTGTATCAACTCATTTTCGAGCTTTTTCTTGTAGACAGTTTTTGGGATGTAACTATTATTATTTTTATCAATAAAGATGAATCCAGCTTCGCAGTTCTTGTGGTTAAGAAGTGGATTGTATCCCAAAGGGAATGAGGAAAGTACACTTCTTAAGGTTCAGCGCAATCGAGCGCCATTGGCAAGTGTCCAACATTAACTGTAGGCTCACGACATGCTTCTTGACTAGCCCGAATATGGTCCAATCATCAAGATGCACCTCCAAGAACTTGTATATGAATTCCTTGAATGCATCTACCACAATGCAAGAAAATATTGCCGGCACATTCTTCAGTCCAAAGGGCATCACTGTATACTGAAAACAGCCCCATTCAGTGGAAAAAGTTTTTTTACTCCTATCCTCTGGCATGATCTTAATTTGGTGATATCCTGAGAAACTGTCCATGAAGGAGTAGGTCTCCTGTCCACCCACATTTTCCAATACCTCGTCTGTAAATGGCGTTGGAAATGGATTGTTAACACATGCATCATTGAGCTTCTTGAGATCCACACAAATGTGAATTTCACCTTTCTGTTTCTTCTCCTGCACAACCGTAGGACTTACCCAATCAGACTCCTCTACTGGTTCAATTATGCCTGCTGCAAGCTTCTTGTCTACCTCTTTGCGCACCTTCACTTTGTATTTTGGATTCAACTGGTATGGCCACTGCTTAACTTGATTTGCATCTAACTTTAGGGTTATCTTCATTGTTCCTAGGTCACTAAGGATCCCTTTTTACTCCGTGATTTTTGTGGGGAATAAATCTTGATACTCGCGAAGCAATTCGATGACTTTTTCCACTATGGCATCGTCCCAATAATCTCCCAGCGTTGTATATTTCGACTCTTCCTCTGTTTTGATGTTTACTTGTTTCATTTTTAGTGGCACAGTGATGTCTGGATCCTTGATTGCTAGTTCGTGAACCTCACTACTCCCCTTTGTTTCTAGAATATTGATGTTTCTAGGGTCATCCTCGTCATCTTCTATCTGCAGATTGTAACATTCCAAGGCTTGGCTCAACTGTCGCGACCAGTCTAGCTGCACTATTTCTTTTGGTTCCAGAGGTATTTTGGAAATAGCGGTTTTCACAAACTACAACGTGTTATCCATCGTATCCATCCATTGGTCTTCAAAGAGGAATGTTGAAAAAAACCCTTCGGACAAAATATCCCACTCGCTAGTGCCATGTCAGAGCTTTGTTTTAGTATACTAGTTCCTTGGAATGACCTCCAAGGTATGATAAAATAAGTGTACCCACTCTGGCTGGGGTTCTTCTCCATAGGCCTGGGTCCATCTGGTGAGGTGCATGCACGGGTCATCCCATCCATCATATTTCTTAGTTAGGTGTAGGTCCGGCTTCACAAACCTTAACTGCACCATTCGTCTGCAGCCACACCACTCTTCAAAGGTTCCTTCATGTGTTCCACACCAACGCGCAGGGGTTGCGCGCGACACCCATTTCAATGCATAGAACCACTGGGCCTCTTAGTGTCAGTCTTTGAAGCCTTCCACCAGTGATCAAATATGCTCTTACAAAGTGGTTTTAGGATGTTACAGTCAAATTTTGTCATTTTAGAGAATCTTCAAGTAAAATTTTATCACTATGTATTAGGTCTAGGATTTGTTTTCACTTCTTTCAAGGTTGTCCAATGTTGGTCCATGTCACCATTTAGATGAGTGTACCATCATTCAGAGAGATTTCATTATCAACTCAGGTTCCAATGGGTCATTTTACACCTTGTTCATGCTTCAGCTGTGCCTAGGTAAGGTTCATTTCCCTCTCCTAGGGTTTTGAAGGTAATTTCTCTTGGATGGTCAAATCATCAACAAAAATTGTATTCTGATGTTCATATACCTTCCCCTATTCTTAATTTACCTTCTTAAGTACTTCCCATCACTGATATCCTTCAAATTCATCATTTTCCCACAAACCCTAGCTTCTTGCTACAATTTGACAATTTTCTAGGCTAGGCCTGTGTTTTTCCCTTTCGGACCTCTTCCCCTCACTCAATATTTGAAATTCCACTTTCTCTTACTTCCTAACATTCCTACATACTTTTCAAAATTTTCTCAAGAATTTAGAAGCCCCTTATCCCCTTCATTTCACTTCATTTCGACAAATCCCGTGTTCCACACATCGGGATCGATTTTACTCAAATGATGTTTCTGAGCAAGAAAAAATGTATTTCGAAAACATGAGAGAGGTTTTTGTCCATAACAAGCCAAGGAAGAAAAACCTCCTTCACTTTTTACACAGATGTAATGGTTTTAGAGAAATGTCAAAAATAGAGTTGCCTCAGGAGAGTTGATGCACCTTTGGAGTGACCTTAGAAACATCAAGATTTCTCCTAGCTTGGTTGGCCAAATGACTTGTTTGATGAGTGAAATGATAACTAGACATCAAGATCTTTCCATTTAGCTATCATCATCTCAATTTGGAGTTGAGGAAGACCTTCAAAAGTTGATTGCAACAACACACTATATTTAGGCAGCCTCATTTTGAACATTTTGACTAGTCTTGGGAGATTTGATGTTTGCCTGGGAAAATGAACTCTAAATTGAAAAATTCAAGTTGTTTCGGAAAGTAGACTCAATAATATTTCCAATGAGCTATCACACGCCCAATTTTGACATAGGGAAGGCCTCCAAAAGTGGTCTGTAAAAGGAACTATGCATAGGATCACTCGCACTGCGCATAGAAAAGGCGTTGCACACCTGGCAAAGTTTGACAGTGTAAAATTACATTGGCGCTGCGCATACAAAAGGCGCTACACACCTATGTGAGGGTGTTGCACACCTATCAAACTCTTCCAAATCACTCCAATTTTCCTCAATTCTCAAAATTTGCCTCTTGACAAGTAAGTAACACAATTACTCTTGTTTGAAAAAGGGTTTTTTGCATCACTCTATGGTACTTGTGTTTATCAAAAACCAAACCCTAGTTTTCACCAAACTGTCTCATATACTTTAAAGCTCATTCATAGATTTTTGTTATATTTCATCCATTGGTTGTCCCCCTAAAACCATATTCCCTCATATAAATTTCCCTAGATCTCATCCCTTCATACAAATTTCCTAAACCCTATACTTCCTCCCCAAAACCCCACATAATTTATTCATATGCATCCCAAAACCTACACTATCACTAAACCCTACTCACTCCCTAAGTCTTATCCACACTCCCATTCACCTCACCTACTTTCCTATTCAAAATCTCTTCATACTCATCATACCTTCACTCACCAATCCATCACTCCTCATTGACCATAAAGACAAACAACAGTACAATAATGGAGAGGGATAGTGAGTATGAACTTGAAGAGGAAACCCTTAGTGACAGTTCCATGGAGAGACTTCAGAAGAAAAAAGGAGAAAAATAATTTGGAAATCCTAGCTGATTCCTCATTATCAAAGCAGTGTTTTGAGGGTGTCTTGTGCCAATTTTGTGACAATTTTGATAAAATTTTGTAATTTTCAAATTTTGAATTTTGAAACACAAGAAATCCCAATAGGTGCGCGCTGTGCTATTGTTAGGGACACTTTCTTGCAAAAAAGTTTATATTTTTGGAATCAAAATGGAAACATATGGAAGCTCAGAAATGGCTGAGAATTTTGGACAAGTTCTAGGTCTCCAAAAGGGCAAAAAACACCCAAAAAGTGCCTTCTCTACCACTTTTTTGCCACATAGGAAGCAGTCTTGGGAGAATCAATTTTTAGAGGGGCAAATGGACTCGAAATTCAAAAATTCAAGTTGTTCCAGAAAGTATACTCATCAAGATTTCTAACAAGCTATATTGCACCTGATTTGGACTCTGGGAAGCCTCCCAAAATTAGTCTAGAAAAAGCGTTACACATAGGATCAATAGCGCTGTGCATAGGATGAATTTTGCTAGTTTTGTTCAAAAATCCAAATTTCACCTAGTTTTTCTACAAGTTGACGTTGCCTCTCATCTTGGATGAATTTATGATTTTAAATGATGTTATTCTATGTAAATATAATTTAAAAATGACTTTAGAGGGTAGATTCATCATTTTGAAGTGGTTTGGGGGTGAATGAATCAGTTTCCATGGTTTTAGAGGCAAGCCGTTCCACTGCCTATATTCTTGTTCCTAGTTTAGATATGGTTGAAACAACCCCTTATTTCTTGGATTCGACCCCTAATGGCTAGCATGGGTGGTTTTCATGTCTATATTATGTATTTTATTCCTCATTTGTAAAGGTTGTACTTTGGCAGAAGTGTGGCTCATTGAACATTTGTACCAACAGTTTGGCAAGGAATAAAACCAGGTTTTACAGCTATTTTGGTGGGATTCTTGTGACAGTGAGTTTATGTATTGTTTCTTCTTTGTAATGAGTTTTCTCAGATATTTTATATGTATCCACATATTTCTCTTTCTTCTAAACTAAATGATTCAAGGTGAAAAGACAAAATACACTAATTTATAGTGCTTTGTCTTGGGAATGCATTTGGTTTTCAATGTTTTCACTATTTGAAAAGAATTCATAGTTTCTTATGCCCACCTCAACTCCTTAGTAGTCTTACTATACCATATCAATCATTTGTTAGTACATAAGCTCTTGTCTACCTAGACCCACAAGACGTGACTATATCCCTGAATTGATTTCCCATATCCAATCTGCCTTCTCCAATTGATCCAGCAACCAAAACCTAAAATCAAACCAGAAACCCTAATCTACTATACCTAGCCTAAAATCAACATTCATTTAAGTCATCTCAAGCCCTAGTTGCCATATTCTAATTGAGATTGACAAGGAGAGAGCCCTCTCCCAACCTGGTAGGGCTAGCTACCAGGTTAAGCGTGGTTTGATGTTACCCTAGACCTATGTTCCCTCAGCTTGATGTAGGTTTAGGCACTAACATAGTGGCGACCATACTGGGGATACATAGTGCTATGTTCCTCAGTGAAATGCATCAAGTTTTGATTTGATTGTTGATGATGAACAATGATCAGACATCAGAAGGCTGAAATCATTCACCTGGTGACTCTAAATCAGTTTCGAGATCAGATCCATGGACTCCACTGGAGGATGAACCTGAACAGCAGAAACATGAAAGGACAATTTGGAAAGATCAAGTATTCAAGTTGGAGTTTCATCCAAGACATTTTGTTCTTTGTTATAAATTATTTCTTCTCTTTTCCCGAGAATGTCAAGAAGGCTTTGCAAAGTATATTGTATTTGAGAAAAGATCCTTGGCCTACATTTGATTCCTTCCCTTTTAAGATTGTGAATACCAAAGATTTGCATGCCTTAGAGCTTGATCAAGACGCTTCTTCTAAAGCTTGTGATGACCATATTCAAACTGATGAGCCTCAAGAGACCAAGACTGATTCTACAACTTTTGTACATACCCGTATACCTTGTAAAATTCTAGATCGATACAAACCTTTGATTTTACCTCCTATATCTCATGCTTTCCCTAAAAATCATTACCTATATCTACCAAGATTTGATGGTGAATGTGACAACATCACTACTGAGAGACATGTACTAAATTTTGAGTCTTTTCTTCACCTTTTTGAAGTTGATGAAGAGAATGTCAGTATTATGCTTTTTTCTCTTTCTTTGCAAGGCAAAGTCAAGAGTTGGTTCAAAACCCTGCTTGATGCGAGCATCTCAGATTTCCAGCAGTTCTTCAAAGTTTTCCTCGACAGGTGGGTGGTCAGACAAAACCCTTTCTTGATCCTAGAAGAGTATAACTAGCTAAAAATACATTCAGGGGAGACGGTGGAATAATTTTTTGCCTTAACCAAGTCTACTTTTTGATGCCGGTTAATAAAACACCTCCTCCTGGATCTGCTCTCTTGCACTATTCAGATGTTTTTGATCCAGAAATGGAGTTTCAACTGAGAGAAAGAAACCTTGCAACACTTGAAGAGATGCAAAACAATGCAGTAGATGTAGAGGCTCATTTTTTGATCAGAAGGGAAAAGTTGAAGGAAGAAGAGATGAAGAACATAGAACCAGAGGAATCAACATCTTTAGAGGTAAAACTCGACATTTTGGTAGTGCAGTGGAAGAGATTATGCAAAGGATCACCACAAGGAATGAGTATGGTGTTCAAGACCATGGCTCGCTGATTGAAGCAGAACAAGTGGATGATCCAAAAAAATTTCTTTCTTATCCCAGTTGTCATAGATCTGATAATGATTGTTTTATGGATCAACTTGTAGAAGAGAGATCTATTGATATGACATGTATGCTTGATGATGTGTTTTATACTGATTATTTTCCTCAGTTTGATCAGTATGATGATGATTATGTTCTCCAAACAGAAGCTAATCTTGTAGACAAATCAACGGATAGTTTATGGGAGGAGGAAGTTCACTTTTAGCAATTCGAATACAGTGATCAGCCATTGCATATTAGTTATGGAAGTGAGGAGGAAAGTGCAACAAAATTTGAAGTAAGCGAAGGATCTTTGCCTTATTGTTTTGATTTGTTTTAGATCATCATAGACAAATTTCATGCTATCAGAAATCAACCATCGATAAGTTTCGATCTTGACCATTTAGAGGGCAATGAAATCCTTGTTCAAGATTTGTCATATCTAGATTTGCAGCCCCTGAATGCCATTGAATGTTGGGTTGCAGATGAAGACTTGGAAGTTGGTACATATGATCAAATGATGCAAGTTGATTCCTACCATTTTGTTTTGAATCATTTTAGTTTTTGAAGGTAAAATTGCATAGTATATCTTCAAATGAGCAGCCTGTAGGAAATCATGTAATCTCAGCGGAGCCAATAGAAAATGGGTTGCAACAATCTTTTCAAGTTTTTCACGATCCAATAGCTAATGTGTTGGATGATGTCTGCAGTCAAAGTCTTTCTCCATTAGCTACCTGTGAGCTTGAAACGTGTACTGATACAAACTTGATCTAGCAGTCGGTTTCTTTGTCATTATCAATAGGAGTCTCGTCACAATTCTCAGATCAAAGTTTGCATTCACGGTACAAGGAGAAGAAAATTAATCCATTGGATGAGCTAAGTCCCAATGCACATGAATTTCAAGATCCTTATGCAGTGTTTCTGGACTCAGATAGAGAATCCATATCATTCAATGGATCCATTTACAAGTTTTCATGGGAGTTGCCTTTCAGTAGTTCTCTCTTGTTTTTCATAAACAAGAACTTGCAGAGAATTCAAACAACAACCAGAATGCTTACTTGGCTGCATTGGTTGTTTCATTTCACTTGATCAGGTGATGAATGGAACTGTTAGAGTAGGTTTTGATGAATAAGCTCTATTTTGAGCATAATTTCCAGCCTGTTAGTTTTGTTTAAGTATCGAGTCAGTTTTTAGTTGAGTGAGAGTCAGTTTGTGTTGTCAAGTCGTTAGTTTTGAGTCATGCATTTCAGTGTGAGTTTTTGACTCCATTGCCCAATGGATAAGGCACTGGTCTACTCTCCCAAAGATCTACGATTCTTGGCACCTCCAAGGGGCTACTATCCCCATTGGAGCCAATGTTCCTTTCAGTCTTTGAATCCTTCCACTAGTGATCAAATATGCTCTTACAAAGTGGTTTTAGGATGTTACAGTCAAATTTTGTCATTTAAGAGAATCTTCAAGTAAAAATTGGTCACTAGGTATTAGGTCTAGGATTTGTTTTCACTTCTTTCAAAGTTGTCCAAATGTCGGTTCATGTCACTATTCAGATGAGTGTACCATCATTCTGAGAGTTTTCATCATCATTTCAAGTTCCAGTGGGTCATTTTACACCTTGTTTGTGCTTTAGTTGTGCCTAGGTAAGGTTCATTTCCCTCTCTTAGGGTTTTGAAGGTAATTTCTCTTGGATGGTCAAATCATCAACAAAATTTGTATCTTGATGTTCATATACCTTCCCCTATCCTTAATGTACCTTCCATCACTGATATCCTTCAAATTCATCATTTTCCCACAAACCCTAGCTTCTTGCTACAATTTGACAATTTTCTAGGCTAGGCCTGTGTTTTTCCCTTTTGGACCTCTTCCCCTCACTCAATATTTGAAATTCCACTTTCCCTTACTTCCCAACATCCCTCCCTACTTTCCAAAATTTTCTCAAGAATTTATAAGCCCATCATCCCCTTCATTTCACTTCATTTCGACAAATCCCATGTTCCACACATCGGGATGGATTTTACTCAAATGATGTTTTTGAGCAAGAAAAAATGAATTTAGAAAATGTGAGAGCGGTTTTTTTCCATAGCAGGCCAAGGAAGAAAAACCTCCTTCACTTTTTACACAGGTGTCATGGTTTTAGAGAAATGTCAAAAATATAGTTTCCTCAGGAGAGTTGATGCACCTCTGGAGTGACCTTAGGAAAATCACGATTTCTCCTAGCTTGGTTGGGCAAATGACTTTATTGATAAGTTAAATGATAACTAGAAACAAAGATATCTCCAATGAGCTATCAGGAGCTCAATTTTGAGTTGAGGAAGACCTTCAAACGTTGATTGCAACAACACTCTGCATTTGGGCAGCCTCATTTTGCACATTTTGACCAGTCTTGAGAGATTTGACATTTGATAGGGAAAATAAACACCAAATTTAAAAATTCAGGTTGTGTTGGAAATTAGACTCAATAAGCTTTCGAATGAGCTATCACACGCCCAATTTGGATACCGGGAAGGTCTCCAAAAGTGGTATGCAAAAGGCGCTGCACATAGGATTAGTGGCGTTGCGCATAGAAAAGGCATTGCACACCTGGCAAAGTTTGACAGTGTAAAATTACACTGGCGCTATGCATACAAAAGGCACTGCGCACCTATGTGAGGGCACTGTGAACCTGTCAAACTCTTCCAAATCACTCCAATTTGCCTCAATTCTCCAAATTTTCCTCTTGACAAGTAAGTAACACAATTATTCTTGTTTGAAAAAGTGTTTTTTGCATCACTCTATGGTACTTGTGTTTATCAAAAACCAAAACCTAGTTTTCACCAAACCATCTCATATAATTTAATGCTAATTCATAGATTGTTTTCATATCTCATCCATTGGTTGTCCCCCTAAAACCCTATTCCCTCATATAAATTTCCCTAGATCTCATCCCTTCATTCAAATTTCCTAAACCCTATACTTCCTCCCCAAAACCCCGCATACTTTATTCACATACATCCGAAACCCTACACTCTCCCTAAACCCTACTCACTCCCTAAATCTTATCCACACTATTACACAATAATTTGTCACTGCCTTCACTCCCAGTCCATCTACTGTGTCATGTGTCCAAGTCAAACATGCTCATGTTGAACAAATGCGCTCTTATGTTGCCAAGTGACCCACTTTTCCTAAGTTATCTGCCTCATCGCGACTATTGGCTTAATAAACACACTGAAGGGAACTCCTAAACAGTCCATTCACACTACCAATGCAGAAGTATATTTGTTTCCCATGATGGCTCGATTTTATGCACCAGCGCGGGGTCTATGTGTTTCCTTCAGCGATGATCTGACTAGCAACACTGATCACTCGCGATGCCAGTGTTGAATCCCAGTTATGTATCTGCGCTGATCCAGATTGCGCGAATTGTTCCAACAGTCGGCCTTCCAGATGACTCCAGGCCTGGTTGTTGGCCTAGTTTGTGTCACCCTTCCTTTCCTGGTGTGGCAGTTCCGTCAATTGTGCTACATTCCTTGATGATAAGCTCCCTCTCCCACCTTTCATGGAGACTCCTTCTCCTATTTAAACACTCACCTTTGATATGATCAGCTAGTTGGCATAGTTGGTAAATTCTTGGCTTGAGCAGTGATGTTACTGCTTTTGATAGATAGCTGGTGTGAGTGTGATAATTGTGAGAGTGTTGATAGCTTGAGGAAGGTTGTGAAGTGCCCTTGATTTCATGTCAAACTTATGAGTGAGTGAGAGAGAGACCTTTGTATGTTGGGAGATCCATCTTCAAAGAGTGAATGCTTGAAGAACATGCTGGTTGGATTCCTCTGAGAAGGCTTGTGACGTCAAGACTTTGGTTGTAATCTTGCTCTTATTTCATTATTAATACACAATGATGTTTTCGTATGTCTTGCATGTAATGTACTTGATAGCTCATGACTTCTTGACTTTGTGAGTAAATAGTTCATTGTTGTTTTTCAGATTACATGCTTTGTTGTATTTCCTTTGCCTTGTTTCAGGTTGATCACTCATTGAGGAGAAGGAAGCGGAAGCTAGAGCAGCACAACGGAACTCCATTGACCACCGGGAGAGGTAGGCCTCCAACTCTAACTATTTAAGGAAAACTATTGTTGATCTGTCCTTGTTTGTGACTAGACCCACTCTAGGGCTAGAGGGATTGCCTCTGTCCACAGATGGAACACTTTCCTACATCACAAATTGGCGACTCCACTAGGGAGTCTATCCTATGTTTTTCTCTTTTCTATTGTTTTGATTTTGAATTTGGTCTTTCTTTGCTTTTAGGGATTTATTAGCAGTCATTTGGACCATCTGGGTTGAACTGGGAAGTCCTTCTCTTATCTGTTAGATTGGCTAGTTTTGGTTTGTGAGTCTTTCGCTTGTTTGCCTTTATTTTTTGAATCATTGCAGATATTAGCTTAACAGTCGTGCTTACATCGCGATCCCCCTTTTGTAAAATCCTGTGCATCGCAGATTAACACTACACAGTCGTGACGATCCTGGAAATCGGATCATCGCGGGAAAGACATGTACTCCCGTGCTGACAGCGCTTTGTTGCTACAACTGATTCTTTATCAGCGCTAGTTGCTAATGTTCTACCTGCACTGACACCTGTAGAATTGATTTTTTCAATTCTGTCTTCCGAATTTGCTAGTTATCTTTATCCTTCTGCTTTTCTGCTTGCTCAGTGACTTGTTTTTCAATTGTTTATAGTCAAGGCACTCACTCATTGGCTTGGTTGAATGAATTTTGTATTTTTGCCCGTTGTGACCTAGTTCATCATTTCAAGTTCCTTGAATCACTTGTCTTGGTTGTTGGCTTGCTCAAGATTCATTTACGGTCTCTTATTGGTTTGATTGAGCCTTCCTCTTTCTTTGCTTCTGGTTCGTTTTAGTGATAGTTATTGAACCAGTCCTTCGTATTGATTCGATTTCTTTTCGCTACCGAACATAGATCACAATTGTTTGGGTCAACCGGTTTCTTTCACACTTGCTTGTTTGCCTCCTTTGTTTTGAAAAAAAACACCAAAAATCAAAAGTTTGCATTTGTTTAGTGTGCAAAAGTGAAAGCGAATTTGCATTTCAAGTTGCATATTGAAAAGCAAATGATTAGATCTCTCATTAGTAGTCCTTATGCATTGTAGGAATTGATACTTGTATGCATTGTGAAATTGATTTTGGTCGGCTTGGTTTTCTTGGCGTGGGAATGATCTGTCTACCCTCTTGTAGGTAGGTGTTCATCAAAAGAAAAGGATATTTCATTCATTGTAGCTGCATCCTAGGCTTTGTTATATACATACGGTAAGGCTTGAAACTCAAACATAATTCAAGATCAACCTTAAAACAAACTGAATAAATCTAACAACGCATTGGAACATAACACTCATTATTTAGAGGTCTAGACTAGAGATGTGCTTCGGCATCGTTAAACCTAGTCACTATTGTTTTCACTCAAGGTTGGGTGATTCCTCCTTCTGTGACTCAATAGCAGTTGTTTGGTCAATTTAGTGTATTCTAAATTTCTATTTAAACTGTCAATCCGGGATTCGTAAACTGACGAAGTGTAATATATGTACTAGATAACCATTTCCTTAGTCTTTTGTCATTTTTGAGTTTTCTAGTTTGTTTTTGCCATTTGGATTTATCTTTTCCTAATGTGTGATGGCGAAAATGAAAGTTAAGTGTGGATGGTGATGGTGATTTCTACAGTGATTTCCCCAAACTTAAAAGTGATCAAAGAGAAAGCTTTAAAACAATTGTAATGAAATCAATTCTTAAGAGGAAGTAAATGTATCAAACAGTGAACTAATGACAATGGCCGAATATCCTTGCTGCTGAATGAAAAGAAAATAAAAACTGAACTTAAAGAAACTCAAACTAAAAACAAAGCAACTAATTCACACTACTTCAACTCTTCAGATCCTTTACCCTTCAACTCAATCTACCTTGTGGGAAGCAATCATGAACAAGTCAAGTAATATGATATCTAAATGGCAAGAAATTAAATTGCATAAAAGAAACTAATCACACTACTTCAACTCTTTAGATCCTTTACCCTTTAGCTCAATCTACCTTATGGGAAGAAATCATGAATAAGTCTAAGCAATATGATAACTAAGTGGAAAGAAATTAAACTGCATAAAGGAAACTAATCACACTACTTCAACTCTTCAGATCCTTTACCCTTCAGCTCAATCTACCTTGTGGGAAGCAATCATGAACAAGTTCAAGCAATATGATAACTAAATCACACTACAATAAGTAATATTATGATTCCTTACTAATAGAGTCACTTGACTATAGAAAGAAACCATACACAAATGAGTAGTATGATGTCTAAGTAGCAGAAAAAGAAATAAGCAAATCACAACTTGAAAAAGGACAGTGCTGGAATTAAACTTCAGAAAATGGAAATTAGGAGGAAGGAAAAGATGATCTCATATGTCAATAGTTATCAAAAATATGAAAATTTGCCCGGGTTGCCTAAGAAAAACTGCAGAAAAACGTTGATTAGCTGACAGCTATAAGAAAACAAAAGTGAAAATATAAACAGCAGTGAATTAAAAACATCAAAACAACATGTTATATACAAGCTAGTAATTATAAAAACAGAAACATAATAAAATCAAATGACAACTATACAAGGCTTTAGTGCGCAGGGGCCCTCTGCCACCTCAGTCAGTCAATGAATAGTCACAAGAACGAGCTCAAGAAAGTAGTTTTCTCATGTATTAAAGCAGCAACAACATATATAAAACAGAGTACAGTGGGGTGAAAATAGAAACAATTCAAAAATTACATTCCAAAAAGCTTCTTTACAGCATTCATCAACGCGTTATTTATAATGAAAAAGTGTTGAACTGAATAACTGAATCCTATGCTATTAACTTTGTTGCCAAAGACACGTATATCTCCTCAGCCGAGATCTAGCGTAACTGTCATCATGCCTATTAAATCTTCGGAGTGGTAGCTGTTGGATTTAGGTTACGGGGATGATCTCCAGGTGTGCCGATGTCTTCGTGGGCTGAGGACTAGGCCACGTAAACTCTCACGTGCTCCAAACAGAGACGTGCCACCGCTAAATACCTTGGTTGGCTTTGCCTTTGACCCTTGTTGACCATGACCTTCTATGGATGATTTGGCAGATTTGAAGGGACACGTTCCATGTACCCATCACCTGTAGCTTGCCCATGTGGCTCGTTTCTTCATAGGACACCTGTAGCATAGATTTTAACAAAATAGCTACGAAATCCTGTGCTGGCTGCAGAAACCTGTGCCGGCTGCGGAAACTGACAAGTTTCCGCAGCTGCCTGAACAAAAATATAAACCAAACAACAGTCATAAGCATAGTTAGAAAACCATGTCAAAAGCTCTTTTTAGACTATAATGCAATGATTTAATAGCTTGATGGATGTAGTAAGTGGGAAAAAGAAGGCTGAGAGGGTGTATAGGAAGATGTAGGTTTGAGGCTCAACATACCCCCACTGTGAAGGTGTTGCATGTCCTCATGCAACCAAAATTTAGTTATTTCCCTCTAATCCATATGCTCCGAGGCTTCTTCTAGGACATCTAGCCCTCTTTTCTTCTTCTTTGATGCTAACATCATCCTTGGTTTCCTGACTAGACATTTGAACTTGAGATTAATCAATGCTCTGCTTAACTTTTTGCACTTCTTCTTCAGTTTCCTGTTTTTCTTTTGCCACAGTCCTAAATGGAGCATAGTGTTATCATGGACAATCTTGTCTACTTTACTCTGCTCTTTGAGTGCTTCATTTTCCTGTTTGATATGCCTATTTAGGACTTCTAGTTCAAATACTTCCTGTTTCAAAGACTGAACTTGTGCATCTAGTGGCAGAGTGGTACTTGGTCCTGCAGCTGATTGTTCTAAGGACTCCAGGTAGTTATATGCCTCTTGCTGATTAGGATCTACCTCAGGTGTCTTTCTCGGACTAGGCTCAAAATCTGGTGGAGGAGGAGGACTGTTCTCTCTTTCCGGCCGAAAAGGGCTTTCATCATGTGGAGGACTTGATTCAATGCTTGGCTGGGCTGGAGATTTCTCAATTGTCTCTTCACCTAAATCAATAAAGTGAGACTATTTTTCTTGGGTTTTATTCACTTTTCCTTTTAGCCTAGTGCTCCTCCTTAAGTATGGACTAGTAATCTTCTCTTGTGCACTCTGTTTTCCTTTTTCCTTTTTCTTTTCTATAGCAGCAGCTTGAAGATGTACTAATCTTTTTGACAGAGGTTGATAATCCTCCTCTATGGATTGCTCAGGGGATGGATAGACTTCCTGAATGGTTCTTTTGCCTTTTTCTTTCTTCTGTTTCTTATTTTTAGCTCTATCTTCTTCTTCTTTTTGGAAAGTTTCTTGAATTTCTATTGTAGGGGAGTCTTGGACTGTAATGTTCTTTTCTTTCCTCCTACTTTTCCTTGGAATCTTTGGTGGACTGCTTCCAGAGGCCTCAGACAGCTCTTGGAAGTAGTTTCTTGTCAAAAATTGCTCCCAAGTATCCTTAGTTTTCTTTAACTGGTCCTCAATAAGAATTTTTATGAATCCATGATGGTAGAGATGAGATTCAATGTTGCCTATGTGTTTTTGAACTGTAAAACTCATCTTTTTCAAACTCAATAATAGAAAATGAGGAAAATTAAGAGTGTGACCTTCTAGGAATTTCATCATAAGTCTAGCATGATACATATACATAGAACCAAAATGACCTTCACACGTGATGAATTTCTGGATGACTAACAATAGACTAGACCATTCCTCTTTTAGTGCATGAACAGGGATGCCTCTTGTAAATACGGTGGTATCCATACCTTGGTTTTGTAGCATGATTCTCCATATTTGATCGTCCAAGCTTCTATTTTTAAACCACCTTTCACCTTCTTGAGGTAGGCCTGTGCCAGCTGCTACTGTGGCCTCAGTCACTGTAAACTTTAAGTCTCCAATCTCCACTGTTTTTCCATCAAAAGACCGCGCAAAAGATTTGGTCACCTCCTTGTTATGGCCTTTAAACTTTTGAATAAATCGTAGCCATCTGGCTTTCTTCAGGAATTCCTTAGTTTGAGGATAACCCTCCAAGTATTTCGGTCCTTCTGGCTCAGCTCTCAATAATTTTCCCATCTGCTGTTTTAAATTCCAACTGAGAGTTCTTCTGCGTGTGAGGGTTCAGAAAAAAAAAAACGGCTCTGTTACAGGGTTTAGGATAGACTGTAGTGACTGCAGTCGGGGTTTTAGGATGACTGTAGTGACTGCAGTCGGAAATGGAGAACAAACTGTAGTGGCTGCAGTCGGAAATGGAGAACAAACTGTAGTGGCAGTACCCGAATTACCGAAGGAACAGAGGGTGAGCAACAGTGAACAAGTTCAAAATAAAATGGGGATGCATGCGAGAGGTATGGTATTAGTGGAGTGGTAAACGAATGGAATCGGATTGATGACTGTGTATGAAATTTTTACACATCTCAATAGACGGCTGCGGAAATTACGGCTAAGAAGAACCGTAACACAATAGGTCACGTCTCAAGACAACGGGTAATAAATGGAAGTGCAGCCAGTCTTGAGTTTAAAATCGGAATAATCATGAGACCGTTGGAGAAATGAATGCAAGGTGTGTGGAGTGATATCGTGGAATAGGAGTGGTAGTGGAGCTATCGTATCAAATCATTGCACATAGTAGAACTTGTTATGGTTTGATAACTATGTGTAATTATGACTTGAATTGTTATTTGATAAAGATTTTTGATCATACCTTTGGAAACTTTGTCAATTTTTCCTCAAGGCTTCTAACCAATTGCTCTTCCTTGATGTCTTGGAGATGCCCCATGTCTTTAGCTCAATTACACCTGCATTTCATGATTATGGCACTAACAGTTGACTGTAAATTTGAAAACAGAGTGATGCTGGCTGCGGAAATCGTTTCTGGCTGCGGAAACTGCTTCTGGCTGCGGAAACGGTGTCCAGCTGCGGAAACTGAGACAACACCCCCTTAACTGCACAAAGATAGTTAGAGAAGAACTAGCTGAATGAAAATAGTCCTGAAAGG
Source organism: Pinus tabuliformis (assembly GCA_031772625.1). Lineage (NCBI taxonomy): Eukaryota > Viridiplantae > Streptophyta > Pinopsida > Pinales > Pinaceae > Pinus > Pinus tabuliformis. Next base: position 570,090,599 of record CM062810.1, read on the forward strand.
GACTTTTATTGATGAAGTGAAATGGAATGAGTGGAATGAAATGAAAATGAAGTGGAGTGAAGTGAAATGGTAATGAGAGTGAGATGGAGGTGAAGTGAGATGGAAAATGAAATGGAGTGAAGATGGAAAGAGAAGGAGAGGAGATTTTTTTTGGAAAATATAGAGTGTCAGGTGTCCCTGATTTTCACTCTACATTTTCTGTATAAGACTGCCAATCTATGATTGGTTTTAAGGCTTATACGATTTTTTTTTTTTTTTTACTGAAAGAAACAAAGACTAGGCTGATGGGGGAGAAGGATTCTTCTCCACCATCCTTATTGCAGAATTCTCCTGGAATATTTTGACAAATTCCTCTTTTGAGAGTGGCTTATGATAATTTTCAATCGGCGGCCATTCACAATGAGAGGAGTTTGAAATTCATCAATAGTCTTGATTCTTACTGCTCCATTGTTAAAGACTTTGTTAATCTCATATGGCCCAAGCCAACGAGTCTGAAATTTTCCTTTGAAGTCTTTAAACTTGGAATCAAACAGTAACGCCCAATCTCCTTCTTGAAACATTCTCTCTTTGATGTATCTGTCATGCCACTTAGCTCTTTGATGTTGAACTAGATCAGTCCTTAAAATTGCATCTTGTCTGATCTCATCTAGCTCATTCAGCTGCTCCATTCTGTGCTTTTGGGCTTCTGATAGATTCATCCCCAACTGGACTGCCATCTTGAAAGTCTTGATTTGAAACTCAATGGGGAGCTGGACCTCCTTCCCATAAACAAGTTCATAGGGAGAATGTCCTATTGTATTCCTCCATGTAATTTTGTAGGCCCATAAGGCTTCAGGAAGCATTTCTGCCCAATCTTTTCTGTGTAGATGAACAATTTTGGTAATGATGCTTTCAAGAACTTTGTTTGTAGATTCCACTTGGCCATTTGCTTGCGGATGGTAAGGAGTAGATTTTATATGCTTGATTTTATATTCTTCCATCAACTTCTCCATCAAGTTAGATGTAAATTGACTTCCCTGATCTATCACAATTTCTCTTGGGACACCAAAACAAGTAAAAATATCCTCAAAAAGAAATTGAACAACTGAATTTTCAGTGGCAGAAGGCAATGCTTTGGCTTCTACCCATTTAGTGACATAATCAGTGCATACCAATATATACTTATTTTGCTTAGATGGTTTATTAATGGGTCCAATGAAATATAAAGCCCATTTTTCAAAGGGTTCGATGAGTACCTGTGGTTGTAATGGCATTTCATTTGAAAGAGTTGGTCTCCCAACTCTTTGGCAGCTGCCACACCTTCTGACATATTGTTTTTCATCTTTGAAAAGGGAAGGCCAATAATATCCTAAAGAAAGGATTTTATAGGCCGTTCTTTTGTCAGCAAAGTGTCCACCGCATGGTTCATCATGACATGCTTTGAGGATGTCAGACATTTCATCTTCCCGAGCACATCTTCTGATCATACAATCTAGCTCTGTTTTAAACAATTCATTAGAAATCCATGAATAACTTGAGCTCTCCTGAATAATTTTTCTTTTTTCACCAGGAAATAGATGTGGAGGTAGCTTCCCTGTAACCAAGTAGTTAGCAATATCTGCATACCAAGGAGTCTTAATAGTTACTGCAAACAAATATTCATCTGGAAACTTATCCTCTATAGGAGAATCTTCGTTAGTATTTTGGATTCTAGACAAGAAATCAGCTACTATATTTTGTTTCCCTGGTCTATCCAACACAGTGATATTGAATTCTTGTAAAAGTAAGAGCCATATTGTAACTCTGCCATTAGTAACAAGTTTATTCATAAGATATCTAATTGCAGAATGATCAGTATGGACAAAAGTTTCATAGCCGGTTATATGGTGTCTAAACTTATTGATTGCATGAACAACGACTAAGAACTCTTTCTCAGTCACATTATAGTTTAACTCAGTGGGAGTCAAATTTTTACTGGTGTAGTAAATGGCATACGGAACTAAATCCTTTTGTCCTAACACAGCTCCTAGAGCTTTATCTGAAGCATCTGTGGAAATATGGAAAGGAAGTTTCCAATTTGGACCTCTCAAAATGGGTGCTTCATATATTCTTGTTTTCAAAGTTTCAAATGCAGATTGTCAATTAGGATCCCATTTGAATTCACAATCTTTTGTAAGTAATTTGAAGAGTGGAGATGCTATTTTGGTGAAGTTTTCAATAAATCTTCTATAGTATCCAATAAATCCAAGAAAATTTCTAACATCTTTTTGACAATTTGGAATAGGCAACTTGGAGATGACTTCAACTTTTGATTTATCAACTTTAATCCCATCTCCTGAAATATGATGTCCTAAAACAATCCCTTCAGTAAACATAATAAAGAATTTTTCATGACTTAATGATAGGTTTGTTTCTTTACATCTTATAAGGACTTTTTCCAAATTCTCTAATGCCTCTTCAAACGAATTACCATAAACTGTAAAATCATCCATATAAACCTCTACACAATCATGGATTAGATCAGAAAAGATTCCTAGTACTGCCCTTTGAAAGGTTGCGGGTGCATTGCATAATCCAAAAGGAAGTACTCGATAAGAAAAAGTTCCCCATGGACAGGTAAATGTAGCCTTGTCCTGATCTTCAGGTGCTACCTGAATTTGATTGTAACCACTAAAACCATCCAAAAATGAAAAATATTTTTTGCCTACTAAAGTATCTAATACCTGATCGATAAAGGGTAAAGGAAAGTGATCCTTCAAAGTTGCTTTGTTCAATTCTCTGTAATCAATGCATACCCTCCATTTACCATTCTTTTTAGGTACTATAACCAAAGGAGAAACCCATCGGCTATCTGAAATTGGATAAATGAAGTTCACATTAAGTAACTTTTGGAGCTCTTCTTTCACTATCTCCCTAAGGTTTGGATTCATCCTTCTCTGAGGTTGTCTGATTGGTCTACTGTTTTCCTCAATATAGATGTGATGAATGCAAGTCTTAAAGGTCAATACCTTTCATATCGGTCTACTCCCATGCAAATGCAGTAGAATTATTTTGCAAGATTTTGGTTAGTTCTTCCTGTTGTGATCTTTCCAAATTTTTGTTGATATTCAATGTTTTTCCTGGAAAGATCTCAATGGCAGAACTACCAAATTCTTCCATAGAGAAAAGAGACATTTGTCTAGATGATAGATACTCAATGTCAGAATCTAATTGAAATTGTGTGCGGTCATATTTTGAAGATGTTTCAAAATTTTCTAATGTGTTCAGAATTTGACTATCTTCACTAACTTCAGAAATGGTAAAGACAGGTTGTATAGTATATTCATCATCAGTCCATTCATTATCTCCTATTCCTGTGATTTATTTTGCTGGAGGATACAGATTGAATTTCTTTGTCGAATTACCATCAGAAATATACATATCCCCAGACCTACAACTAATGAAAGCATCGGCTGTGGCTAGCCAAGGTATTCCTAAAATGAGAGGATGTCCTCCTAAATTACTCTTGGGAGTTAAAATCATGAAATCCACTGGATATTCCCAAGAGTCTAAGGAGACTGAAATGTCTTCTAATACACCATCTGGTTTAATAATTGATCGATCTACAAGTTGCAGTAAAGTAGGTGTAAAGAGAAGATTAGGAAGTTTCAGTTGTTCCATAGTCTGTCTACTCATAATGTTGATAGCAGCCCCTAAATCAATCAAAGTGTTTGGAATTTCAACCCCATTGATATGTGTTTTGACAATTGGACTACCGGGATCTACATACTTTTGCATAGTAATTTTTCCCATCATGATGTCTGCAAGTTTCCCTACCAGGTGGATTCTTCTTGTGTCTCTAGGTTTCCTTCCTAGTCTTTTAAGACTCAACTCCTTTATTGTTTTTGCTAGAATACGAATCTCTTTAATGGCTTGTAACAAGGGAATATTGATACAGACATTCTTCAATTCATCTAGAAAATCATAGTCAGGCAACAAGATTTGTTTTTCCACCCCTTTGTCAATTTGTAATCTTTCAGTAAAAGGAGGTGTGGATGAAGATACAAGTTGCTCAACTATAGGAGTTGTAGGGGTTAGTTCTTCTTTTTATTTCCGAGTGTTTGGGTTTTGAAGAGATGCTTCATAACCCTTATTGGCTTCAAGAGATTCTTCCTCAGAAATGCTTTGATTTTGGGCATCTATAGAAGGTTTATCTAGAACTCTACTAGATCTGAGTTGTACATCATTGAGAGGAACAATCATATAGGCAGGAAATTGTTGACCTTCTATCATGTAAGCATTTTGAGGGTTTTTATTATTGGGGTTTGGAAATGGCTGAGAAGGAAGTTGATTTGACTTCTGTTGGAATGGAAGCAAGAGTTGATAATTTGGGTTTTGTTGAGAAGGTTGTTGTTGAAATGGCAATGATAGTTGTGGGTTTTGATTTGGAAGTTGTGGAGCCTGTTGGTTTTGAAGAGATGGAGGATATTGATAAAATTGAGAAAATATCCCATAAGGATTTTTCATACCTTGTACCCATGATTGAAAAGGATTTTGAGGTTGGGACCAAGGTTGTTGCCGAGGATTCCAATTTGGTGAGGGTTGAAAGTTCATAGAGTTGTTAAACCCTTGATTTTGTTGCCCCTGCCAAGGTCTCCTTGCAACAAAACAGAGAGACTCAATTGTATTTGGGTCTTCTTGAAAGACAGCTTTGAGCCCAGGAATTGAAGGACAATCCTTGGTCTCATGATTCTCTGAACAGATCACACATGTTTCTACAACTTTTGCATCCAAGGGACATTCCCTGAGAGCATGTGTTTTTCTACATTTTGGGCAAAAGATGGCTAAAGCTTCAGCTTCAGCTTTCTGCTTATTGTGGATCTTGAGAGCATCTAGTTGCTCACTAAGACTTCCTAAGATATCAATTTTGAATTCATCAAGCATATTGCCAATCTCAGCCCTACTTACTGATCCAGTTACAGATTTGTTTGCTCTGATGAGAGAAGGATCTCTAGGCCCTTTTCTAGTTTTAGATTTTCCTCTTGAGAGATGGACACATAGTTCTGCTATGTCATGAAGTGGAAGTTGAGATATGTCTCCTTTTCCCATCATGTTCAAAATATCTATCCATTCATCTCTAATGGATTTTAATAGAAGGGCTTTCAAAGTCTCCTCATCTAAGTTACTCATCTTTGCTCTCTTCAGATTGTATTGGAATCTTTCAAGTAAATCCTCCAAGTTTTCATCTTCTTTTTTTACCATTTTAAATACTTCATCCTTGTGGTTGGTAGGCATACAATAATCCATGTATCTATCCAAGAATGTTTGTTTCATATCATTCCAAGTCCTAATGGATTGAGTGAGTAATCCCATGAACCATTTAAAAGCATCTCCTTTCAATGTTGAAGGAAACAATTTGAGTTTTTGAGAGTCTTCCAGATAATCATAGGTTCGACACACGACCTCAAACTCAAATAGAAATGTTTTAGGATCTTCATTTCTTAACCCATGAAAGTTTGGGAGGACAGATGGTGAAATATTTTTCATTGTTGCTCGAGAATCCTCATCGACTATAGGAAATCCAAATGAGTTATCTCCATCTCTATTTCCCCCATTTTTATAGACATTTTTCTGCCTTACAGCTATAAGCATGAAATTTCCATAAACCAAGGGATCCTAAGTCCCTAAAGATGTTGTTCCAGCCCCTAAAGGAACAAGGTCAACCAATGACAGCTTCTCCCAGAAGTTCTCCACCAAAAACCTGCTCAAAACTAATCAAATCAGGATCAATTCAGATGCTCCACTAGCTGCCTGCGTTGCAAAGCACCCAAATACACTGGCTAGGTGCATTGCAACGCAGGTGAATGCACTACCATGGTGCGTTGAGCAGGAAATGACAAATGGCAAAGTCATTCAACGAGGTGGAAAGGCAATGGAAGCTTCCAGAATCTTCTCCAATGACACTTGCCTCACTGAATTCGACCAGTGATGAGTAAGAGGCTCTCAGTCTCCAAGTGGAAGCAAGAACTGAAAGAGAGAAGCCACAAGTCAAAACATAAGCTGACTCATCCTCTCTGCTTACATCTATATATGGATCCCTCATCCCAGAGATCCAGAGGCTGGAATTTTGTACTTTGCAGAGAATTACTGTTGGTTTTGAGATTGAGATTAGTGCATTGGGTGATTTATGCTTTGTTGGAGGTGAGGAAGGGATTCCTTTGCTGGGAGGTAGATGATGGATCGGGACTCACTTGGTTGTATCGCCTCTTGGACTTTCTTATTATATCAATAAAACTATTTGAGTTTCTCCTACATGCTTGTGTATCAATGATGTTTTATTATATATGCATGTTTAGCTTAAATATGATCCTAAGATATTTGTGAGTGTAAATCTATGTCTTTGTGTAGTTTTCCTCTTCTGTGATTTTGTAGGAACTTGGTGAAGCTGAAAAAGTAAGGGAGCAGGAAGCGGGTATCAAGCAAAGAGGAGAGCGATTGGATCAACAAACTAGCGCAAGACACAGGTTAGTTACATCCTTCCTCTTCATTTACATTTCATAAAGAAGAATACGAAAGTAGTTTTCCTTGTTTTTTGCTAAGGCACTGTCACACCTTAGAGTGGGATAGGGGCGTTCTGAGTAGATACTTTTCCCAACAACACCCATTGTTACCTCTACCTCCTCCATTATTTCCTCCCCCTCCTCCTCTACCTCTACCTCTACCAAATCTGTTAACTCCCTCTTCTGTCATGGTAGTTTTCTCAGAGATTTCAGAGTCCTCTGGTTCTTCTACTAATGGCGATCGAGGAGGAATTTCTCCCTCTTCTTCCTCAGGTGATTCTACTTCTTCAATTACAGTGTGTCTCTCTGTAGAAGAAAAGAAAGAATCTTTTCCTAATTCAGATTCAATGGATGGTGAGGAAGAGTCTCCTAACTCAACTACTGTCTCTTGAATTCCAGGAATCCTAGGGCTAGGAGTGTAGGTTGGAGATGATGGAGGTGTCTCTTGTCTATTCCTTGAGGTAGAAGGAGTTGTAAAAATCGAAATCTTGGCTCTAGCTAAAAACCTTGCCCTAGAATCTCTTGCTCTATGCATGTCATTTTTATTTTTCTTCAAGTTGGGCTAATAATTCTCTTTCTGATCTTCCAGGTCACTCTAGGTGCAAGAAGAGAGCATACTCAAGAAACTATTAAACCAATAACTTTCTCTTTTCTGATACTCCAGATCACACTAAGTGCAAGAGGAGAGCATACTTTGAGAGGTTATCAATTTTCCTTCCTTGAAATTTTCTTGTTTTTTTTTTAAGAAAGTGGCTACCTAATTTCACTTCCCTGGCAACGGCGCCAAAATGTTTGGTCAATTTAGTGTATTCTAAATTTCTATTTAAAATGTCAATCTGGGATTCGTAAAATGGCGAAGTGAAGTGTACTATATGTACTAGATAACCATTTCCTTAGTCTTTTTTTGTTTTTGAGTTTTCTAGTTTGTTTTTGGATTTATCTTTTCCTAATGTGTGATGGCGAAAATGAAAGTTAAGTGTGGATGGTGATGGTGATTTCTACAGTGATTTCCCCAAACTTTAAAGTGATCAAAGAGAAAGCTTTAAAAGAACTGTAATGAAATCAATTATTAAGAGGAAGTAAATGTATCAAACAGTGAACTAATGACAATGGCCCAGTATCCTTGCTGCTGAATGAAAAGAAAATAAAAACTGAACTTAAAGAAACTCAAACAAAAAACAAAGCAACTAATTCACACTACTTCAACTCTTCAGATCCTTTACCCTTCATCTCAATCTACCTTGTGGGAAGCAATCATGAACAAGTCAAGTAATATGATATCTAAATGGCAAGAAATTAAATTGCATAAAAGAAACTAATCACACTACTTCAACTCTTCAGATCCTTTACCCTTCAGCTCAATCTACCTTATGGGAAGCAATCATGAATAAGTCTAAGCAATATGATAACTAAGTGGCAAGAAATTAAACTGCATAAAGGAAACTAATCACACTACTTCAACTCTTCAGATCCTTTACCCTTCAGCTCAATCTACCTTGTGGGAAGCAATCATGAACAAGTTCAAGCAATATGATAACTAAATCACACTACAATAAGTAATATTCTGATTCATTACTAATAGAGTCACTTGACTATAGAAAGAAACCATAAACAAATGAGTAGTATGATGTCTAAGTAGCAGAAAAAGAAATAAGCAAATCACAACTTGAAAAAGGACAGTGCTAGAATTAAAATTCAGAAAATGGAAATTAGCAGGAAGGACAAGATGATCTCATATGTCAATAGTTATCAAAAAGATGAAAATTTGCGCGGGCTGCCTAAGAAAACCTGCAGAAAAATGTTGATCAGCTGACAGCTATAAGAAAACAAAATTGAAAATATAAACAACAGTGAATTAAAAACATCAAAACAACATGTTATATACAAGCTAGTAATTATAAAAACAGAAACATAATAAAATCAAATGACAACTATAGAAGGCTTTAGTGCGCAGGGGCCCTCTCCCACCTCATCCAGTCAACGAACAGTCACAAGAACGAGGTCAAGAAAGTAGTCTTCTCATGTATTAAAGCAACAACAACATATATAAAACAGAGTACAGTGGGGTGACAATAGAAACAGTTCAAAAATTACATTCCAAAAAGCTTCTTTACAACATTCATGAACGCGTTATTTATAATGAAAAGGTGCTGAACTGACTAACTGAATCCTATGCTATTAACTGCGTTGCCAAAGACACGTAGATCTCCTCAGCCGAGATCTAGCGTAACTGTCATCATGCCTATTAAATCTTCGGAGTGGTAGCTGTTGGATTCAGGTTACGGGGATGATCTCCAGGTGTGACGATGTCTTCGTGGGCTGAGGAATGGGCCACGTAAACTCTCACGTGCTCCAAACAGAGATGTGCCACCGCTAAATACCTTGGTTGGCTTTGCCTTTGACCCTTGTTGACCGTGACCTTCTATGGATGATTTGGAAGATTTTAAGGGACATGTTCTATGTACCCGTCACCTGTAGCTTGCCCATGTGGCTCGTTTCTTCATAGGACACCTATAGCATAGCTTTTAACAAAATAACTGCGGAATCCTGTGCTGGCTACGGAAACCTGTGCTGGCTGCGGAAACTGACAAGTTTCCGCAGTTGCCTAAACAAAAATCTAAACCAAACAACAGTCATAAGTATAGTTAGAAAACCATGTCAGAAGCTCTTTTTAGACTATAATGAAATGATTTAACAGCTTGATGGATGAAGTAAGTGGGAAAAGGAAGGCTGAGAGGGTGTATAGGAAGATGTAGGTTTGAGGCTCAACAGTGGTCTAGTACAGAATTGTGCTCCCACGTACCGTCGAGTATATGGGGAGACCCCACTAGGTCATCATCGTTTATCCCTAGGAATCAGTGTCTACCGCCTTGTAAACCGTAACGCACCGAACATGGCATTCAGGAAGATTTACTACCATATGGAAAGTCCTTGGTTTTCATATGACTGCCAAGGTGTATATGCAGTTTTACGAGTTGTTTGCTAAACCTTGTGCCTAGTTCTCCAGAGTAGACACTTTCGTTCCTTTTCGGACTCCTTAAAAGAAAAGGTCCATCTGATCACTTGTCACTTTAGGCTCATTAAATATTTGAAGGCGACTTGAGTCATCTTTTGGTCCTTTTCTTGACTCTTAAAACATGAAAGGGTCAAGTTTTGTTCCTGTGTCATAGAATCTACTGTGCACGAAATATTCTTGGTAATAGTTCAAGTTCTTGGTTGTGAGAAGAGTGTTTTTCAGGCTCATTCCCGATGGCAACGTCCCCTAAATCTGCCGGCCCAGGTGTTCCCCCGAATGGAAATCCTGGTCCATTTCCTCCATTTGGAAATGCCGGTGCTCCATATATGGCAACATTGTCCTTTCCTAGGTTAACCATTTGTTTGCCTGTGTGGTTATTTTCAACTGCGGTGGTCCCGAGTGTCATGACCCCTGTTTCACCATGTCCTTCATCTGAACCACAACATGTTGATTCCAAGGTTGAGCCTATGCCTTCTTCCCCTGGTTCTTCCTCCTCCTCTCCTCCTTCGCCTGGTGAAAGTTTCACATCTCGTAACGAGGAGACTAAGAAGAAGAAGAAGAAGATGAAGAAGAAGAAGAAGATGTCTGATAAATGTGAGGCCACCTATGTAGCTACTGCTCCGAGTACATCTCAAGTCATACCACCTTCTGCTTCTTCACGGAAGGTTAAGTTTCCTTGTAAATTGTGCAAGGGTGACCATCTTCTTCCTGATTGTCCTGGCATTCCTAGGATCTTAGAAGTGTGGTCTCACGATCTGGCTCGTCCCTCATCATCCTCTGAAGCTCATGTTGATGCTACCCTATCAACTGGAAATGGTAAGAAGAAAGGGAAGATTCAATTCCCCTGTAGACTATGTGAAGGCAACCATCCCCTTCACCTTTGTCCACTCATGGATAAAGCTTCCATTGTTTTGGAATGTCTTACAACTTCTTCACCCCAACTTCCCGTTGGTTATCAGAGGATCTCTTCAGATCCTCTCCCTGTCGACAAAGAGATTGAATTAGATTCTTCTCTCGTTCGTCCTCCTCTTTCCGCACCTAGTTGTGCCAAGCCTGCTCTAGACCAACCATTGGTCAGAGAGAGTGTCGACTTGGGTTCACCACCTGTTGATCACTCTATTTTGAAGAACGTCATGCTCATGTTCTTCTCGTCTTGTTAGATTCTCCTGAGTCCGAAAATGACCCTTGTACCCTCGTTGGTCAAGAGGGTCCTTCTTTGGTTCCTGTAGAGTAGGGGGGCAATCATACGATTCCCCCACCAAGTAGTTCGTTCGTTTCCTTCGACTGGAGTCATTTGACTACATTCTGCCTTCCATCCCATGTGCCTTTCCAGATTATAGTACATGCCTATGATAAGGCAGTACCTAGCACTGTCTTGGATGAGGGTGCGTCAGTTAGTCTCATGCCTTTCACTACTTGGCAAGCTTTGGGCTCCCCAAAGCTTGTGCCAGTTGCGCAGAATCTGTTAGCGTTTGACGGAGGAACTAGTCAACCATTAGGGATCCTTCTGAAGTTCCCTGTTACTTTGGAAGGCAAAACCATCTATATAGACATATTGATTGTCCAGGGTGCCTTAAATTTCAGTCTTCTCCTTGGCCGTGACTATGTTTATGCCATGGGGGCCCTTGTGTCTTCACTTTTCCATGTGGTTTGTTTTCCACACGATGGAAGAATGGTGACCATAGATCAATTATCATTCTTTAGTCCCCTGGTGCCTCCTGCACAGCTGTCATCCCCTCTTGGTTCTTGTTCGCAAGCAGTACCTTCTTTGCCATAGGTCAATTATGTGGCCACCCGTTCCATCTCTGCCTCTGCTGATGATCATGCAGATGGTCTCGTACATCATGTACTGGGGGCATTGGAACTCGATCTATCATTAGTGCCTCTTGACATGTATTCCTACTAGAGCACGTCCCTTCCATCCCGTGAAGACCTCTTGGGAGCCATGTTCTTATGTGGCCAATGAACCAAGGAGTTCCAAGGATAGTTCTGATCTTGTGTAGACCTCGTTAAAAAATGAAACAAGGTGTGAGAGGATAGTTTGTTCTTGTCTCAACCTTGTTAAAAAATGAAACCGGGTGTTACGAGCATAGTTCCTTGTCTTGGGTCAAGCTCATTAAAAAATGAAACAAGGAGTCCCGAGGATAGTTTGTTCTTGTGTCAACCTTGTGTTGAAGCCCCGAAAATCGGGTCTACAACAAGGGGGATACCGGCCCAGTTTGGACCTTGGTTGGCAGCTCCTTTTCCGTTTGGTATAGCGGGTTCGACTGGGGATATGGGACCAATTTCCCAATTGATGAGTCTGTGTGTGTAGAATTTGATATTTCTGATCTAATGGTTCCTAATTAAGATGTTCTAATTCTAACTTTAATGTAATGACTAGCTATTGTATTCTAATAAACATAAACATATAAGTCTATACTAACCTCGGGTGTAATTCTTCTATTATGCGATCTAAAATGATTTCAAATGACAACTGGTAATAAAGATCATTCAGCTGTTATAAGAAAAGAATTCAATATAGATGAACCACTTCGCATAAAAAGTTAAACGAAACAGTTGTGAAAAACATATCGCATAGTAAGCTATTCATACATTAAGCATAAATAAATAGCTCTCACCGTACAAAAGTGCCAAATGATAACTTAGGCATTCACACATTAATATATAAACAACTGAAACTGAATATCACTTTACCACATAAGCAGAAATGGTTAAGAGATACAAGTACCATTTATAACTAGTCCTACTCATGAGCTTCAAGCGACAATGATTTATCTCTCCTTGATCTAACATCCACTAAGAGTACAGAAGTGCAACATTAGTAGCAGATATTAAATGCAAACATCAACAAATCCTGTTCCATTCATTCATCAAAACCTCCTTGGAGGGTGAAAAAGTGCATGTTCTGAGGACAAGTTTTTGACAAATTTCTAGACCCTTCTCTAAATGCATGAGAAGGGTTTAAATACTACTAATTAAATCTAAAAATAACTTATTAAAAAATTCAGGATACGGTTTAAATGACCATCCTTTTTCTAGGCAAAAAATAAGACAAACTATTTCTAAAATTAAATCTAACATCTAACTATTTCTGTATTTTCTCCTTAATATCGCAAGCATTCAGCATTTTCCTGAGAAGAGTCGGTTGAACGACTTCAAATTTTAATTGTCCTGTGAAAACGGAATTAGCAAGAGCTGGTGCCATCTTTTCAGCAGAATTGATGATGTATTTGGGAATCATCCACTGACTATATGGCTTTACCATGTATGCCCAGTTTTACTCCCAATTTAACTTGATTAACCCTTAGATTGCTTCTGCCTTTTCTTTAGCTTTCTATTTCCAGTTTGTTTCTATCGTCACATTCTTGCAATTTTCAGGGTTTGCAGGTGACTGAGCAATTGGAAACTTTCCTTTTTGAGAAATTTTCTCAGTGATGCGCGATTAGGCGCTAATCGCGCATCAGAAACTACCTTTGTTTCTTGATTCGGGCTTCCTTGACGCGTTTTTCGCCTTTTGCACCTTTTCCTTTTGGCAGATATAAAGCTCAAACTTTGTGAAGATAATGGTTCTCTAAGCTTTTGACCCTGAGTCTTAAACTATTCATTTCTATTATCAGCACTGTCCGTGTATGGGAGAATTTGGGGCCTTGCCGCTATCTAGTGTAGGAATGAACAATCCAAGTCTGCACTGATGCTTCAAATGACTTTGATGAGCCTGTAGTAGCCACAAATCCCATTACCTTAGGATTCTCTTCCTCAAGTAGATTATATGTGCCTTCCCAGGTGGAAATACCCACATATCTATTGCTTGAGATGTCTGTGTATAAGGGAGCCATTTCTTTATTGTTCGGACATTGGAGCCTTGCCTTTCTTTCCCATAGTTTCCTACATTATGCTTTGTATAACCTTCTGCTCTTCGTTCCTGCATTTTACAAGTGAAGTGAAAGTAATGATAAAAAATAATGACAGGAAAGCTTTAAATGCTGAAGATATGCAAAAACACGCCACCTTATGTGAACTGGCTCTTCAATAAACACAAAACCATATTTTATTAACAACTGGCATATAACTCATTAATTATCATTAAAGCGTGTGACGAGTTCTTGGTTTATGAAAAAAACTTTTTCTTGAATAATGAGCCAGGAAAATCTGCGATGGAGTGATTCTACGATTTGCTTCGCAATATCACAGATCGCTGCATTGCATTATCGCAATATCATTGTGCTGCTCTGTCGTAAGGCCGCTTCAGCGTTTTATCACAATATTGCTTGGTCGTAGTATCGATTGATTGCAAGATCGCAATATCGTAGTATCGCAATATCACAAGATCGCAGTATCATTATGTGTTGATATATTTTATGCAATTTTGCGATATGCGACATCGCATATTGGTGATTTTGAGGTTTTCCAACGTGAGTGCGTTTCAAGGAGTGTGATGCGACATATGTTTTGAGTATATAATCTCACGTCGCAATCTTGCAATTTTTAGATTTTGGCTTGTAAGAAGGCATCCTATCATTCTTTGAGCGATGCAATATTTATTAAGGAGTGACTTTACTTTATTCATCATAAAACTTAAGCTTTTTAGATTTTTCAAAGGTATTTTCCTAAGTTCATGATGGTAAGTTTTATCCAAAAGGAAATATAAGCACTTTTTGATTTTTAAAATTTTTTTGACTAAGGGTCCCTATTGTTGGGAAAAGTATCCAATACGGAATGACCCTATCCCACTCTAAGGGTGATAGTACCTCAGCAACAAACGAAGCAAAGCTATCTAAGATTTCTTCTTTATGAAAGTAAAATAGGGGAGAAAGGGATCCACTAACTGATGTCTTTCGCTAATGATTGATCCAATCTTCTCTCCTTGCTGCTTGCTCCCAGCTCCTTGCTCTTTCACTAGACCAGCTACACCAAGATCCTGCAAAATGGCAAGAGAGGGAAACTACAAGAAGCATACATTCATAATTGATTCAAGGATTAGAATAAATCAAATACATAAGCATAACAATACATCATTGAGACACATGCATATAGAAGAACCTCAAATGCTTTATTAATGGAAGAAGTAAAGTTCAAGAAGTGTTACAACCATAAGAGGCCCAATCCAGCAACACCTCCCAACAGAAAGAAATCTCCTCTTCGCCCCCTTCAAAGCAAATCACCCAATAGCTCTAAACTCAAACCAACAACACTTCCTTACATTCACAAGATTCCAGCCTCCAGATCTCATAGAGTAGATATCCTTATATAGAGTTTTGGAGAGAGCATGAGTCAGCTTGATGTGTGACTAGTGTCCTCTCTAACTCCAGTTATTCTTCAGTTCTTGAGTCCACTTGGAGGTTCTTTCTTCCACTTGGAGATCTAGACCCTCTTACTCATCACTAGGCGAATTCCTTGATCCAAGTGTCATTTTGGAAGCTTCCTGGGCGCTGACACCTTGAGGAATGACTGTGCCACTTGTCCAAGTACGCTCAGCGCAGGTGGCCTTCTTTGCAGTTGAAATTCAGCGCAGGTACAGAGTGGAGCACTTGACATTCAGCACAGATGCTCAGTGGAGCAACTGACATGATCCAGAAATTGCTTGTTTTTGAGTGTTTTCAGGTGGAGAACTGATACTCAGTGCTGTGGTTTGCTGACCTTGTTCCTCTAGGGGTAGGAACAACATATTTAGGGACTTTGGATCCTTTAGATTATGGACATTTCATGCTTCATGCTGTAAGGCACAAAAATGTCTATAACAGTTGCCCCCTAAAGTATGAGGTCGTTTATCGGGTGAAATGCTTTATCAGGAGGATCCGAAGTTCATTCAATCGCTGAGAGGTGATCTGTAATAAAATACAATATAATACATTATTTTTCATTCTTCTTTCATGATCTAGCTGAGGCGGGCATTCCCATGCTCAGCTTTATAAATTCATTTTGGTAGATAGAACAGACGATCCTCTGATGGTAGACTGATAATTCTCTGCTGAAATTATCATCCTTTGAGTAGGATGATCATCTGCTGCAATGATGTACGTGTCAAATGTCTTTATATTTCCTGAATATATATCGCAGCCCAGATGGATGAAACTAGATCCGGGGTCTTCAAACTCGTTTGATCTTCACTCTAAGTACAAGTCGATCCATGTGAGAATTGCGCTGAAGTCGAACATGGAAAGACATCGCTTGATTACCGGTCATTGATGTAAACCGTTAACAAGCGCGAGAGGAATCACCGATAATGAAAATGACCCTCAAGGTACTGCAGTACAATTCACGTGGTGTTGTTATAGACAATTTTGTGCCTTACAGCATAAGCATGAATTGTCAATAATCCAAGGGATCCAAAGTTCCCTAAACATGATGTTCCTACCCCTAGAGGAACAAGGTCAGCAAGCCAACAGCTCTCAGATCAGTTCTCCACTTGAAAACACTCAAAAACAAGCAATCCTGAAATCAAAGCAGGTGCTCCACTAGGCTTCTGCGCTGAAACACAAGTGCTCCATGGTGTACCTGCGTTGCAAAGCAGGCAGAACAAAGCCCACCTGCGTTGGGCGAGTTTGGACATGTGGCACAGTGAGTCATTACCTTGGAATCTTCCAAAAATGACACTTGGATCAGGTATTTCGCCTTGTGATGAGTCAGAGGCTTTGTTTCTCCAAGTGGAAGCAAGGTTCACCAAGTGGACTCAAGAACTGAAGATCAACTAAAGATTAACTGAAGAGAGAGAGGACACAAGGAAGCTACACATCAGTTGCAAGCTGACTCATCCTTTCTCAATTCATCTATATATTGAGCTCTCTCTTATGAGCTGAGGAGGCTGGAATTTTGTGCAAAGTAATGACATGCTGTTGGTTTCATTCTTGAGTTATCGGGTGATTGTTTGAGAGAGGTGAAGAAGAGCAACTCTTTCTGCTGGGAGGTGTTGCTGGGTTGGAGCCTGCTATGGTTGTAATCCTCTCAGAACTTTTTCTTCTACATTAATAAAAGCTATTGAGGTTCTTCTATGTGCTCTTGTTTCATTTATATATTATGATGATTGCATATTTGGTTTACACTAATCCATGAACCAGTTATGATTGCATGCCTCTTGTAGTCTCCTTCTTTGTTTGTTGTGGGGAAAAGTATCCGACTCGGATGACCCTATCCCTACTCTAAGGGTGACAGTCCTTAGCAACAACTGAAAGTAAAGCTTTGATTATTTTCCTTTATGAAAGTACAGAGAAGGAAGAAAAGATTAACCAACCGGTGTCTTTCGCTTTTGTCGATCCTGTCCTTTCTCTTTGTCTCTTGTTCCCAGCTCCTTGCTCCCTTTGCCGGCCCAGCTACACACAGATCCTGCACAAACAAGAGAGGGAAACTACAAGAAACATGTACTCATAACTGATGCATGGATTAGAGTGAATCAGATATACAAGTAAATACAATACATCAATGCAATACAAGTATATAGGAGAACATTCAAAGCTTTATTGATAGAAGTAAAAGGGTTCTGAGAAGGTTACAACCATCAATGGCTCCAATCTAGCAGCACCTCCCCAGCAGCAAGAAATCTCCTCTTCACCTCTAGAAAGCAATCACCCAATAGCTCTAACTGTAAACCAACAGCACCTCCTTGCTTTGCACAAAATTCCAGCCTCCTTAGACCTCATAGAAGAGCTCTATATATAGGATAGAAGAAGAGAGGATGAGTCAGCTTGAGACTGACATAAAGCTGCCTTGTGTCCTCTCCCTCTTCAGTTAATCTTCAGTTCTTGAATCCACTTGGAGATCCTTGCTTACACATGGAGATCAAGTACCTCTTACTCATCACAGGGCGAATCCCATGAACCAAGTGTCAGTTTGGAAGCTTCCTGGGCAATTGACACCTTGCAGAATGACTGTGCCACTTGGCCAATCTCGCCCAGCGCAGGTAGCCTTCATTAGATTTGACTTATAGCGCAGGTACAACGAGGAGCAGTTGCATTCCAGCGCAGATGCTCAGTGGAGCAGCTGACATGATCCAGAAATAGCCTGTTTTTAAGTGTTTTCAGGTGGAGAACTGATGGGAAGTGCTGTGGTTTGCTGACCTTGTTCTTCTAGGGGTAAGAACAACATGTTTAGGGACTGAGGATCCCTGTAATTATTGACATTTCATGCTCCATGCTGCGAGGCACAAAAATGTCTATAACAGTTGCCCCCTAAAGTATGAGGCCGTTTATCGGGTGAAATGCTTTATCTAGAGGGTCCGAAGTTCATTCCAGTGTTGAGGAGGCGCCCTGTAATACAATACAATACAATACATTATTTTTCATTCTGTTTTCATGATCTAGCTGAGGCGGGCATTCCCATGCTCAGCTTTATAAATACATTTTGGTACATATAACAGACGATCGTCTGATGGTAGACTGATAATTTTCTGCTGAAATTATCATCCTTTGAATAGGATGATCATCTGCTGCAATGATGTACATGACAAATGCTTTTATATTTCCTGAATATATATCGCAGCCCGGATGGATGAAACTAGATCCGGGGTCTTCAAACTCGTTCAATCTTCACTCTAAGTACAAGTCGATCCATGTGAGAATTGCGCTGAAGTCGAACATGGAAAGACATCGCTTGATTACCGGCCAATAATGAAAACCGTTAACAAGCGCGAGAGGAATCACCGATAATGATAATGACCCTCAAGGTACTGCAGTACAATTCACGTGGTGTGAATAAAGGACTTGGCGTCGAACGCCACGCAAAATCTTCTGGTCGAAGGTCTTTGATGTATACCTGTCGCCGGAAGTGAGAAACTTGCCATTGAGGCATGCAAGCTTCAAAGTACTGATGGGGGTGTTCCTAGATCAACTTCTTGGATAATGAGCTGAAGTCGACAAGAAGCGATCCGTCAAAGGAGGGCCTTAATGAATCCCACATCAATGACACGGAACGGAGCTAATGATTTTAGTGGAGGTGAAAACAAACTGTGACATATGATTCAGGGTGGCGATCATGAACGGATGAAGGATAATGTATGGCAGTGGATGGGACACGGTTGACACTTTCAGAATGACCCCTCTTGAACATATAACAACACTGATGCGATGGATCGGTAGCATTACCCCAAATGTGGATGGTTTGGCGAGGACCATGGTGATGAGACCGGTGAATGAAACAACCCAACCCGATGTGGTACGGAGGAAAAGTGTCATGTTCAAGAGTGACTTGCTACCATTAAACTTTGATGTTCTCCCAATTTTTCCCCAGTCATTTCTGACCAGTACCTCTTTATTTTTGTCAAGCTTGAGGAGGATAACATATGCTTGTTCTATAACCTGCCCTTCGGGCAAGCCCATCGCTATGATTTAACGAGCTTAGCGATAGGGAAACTCGTTCTCGTCTAAAGACAAGTTTGTCGCTATTTAATCATTTTAACGAGTCTAATGACAAGGAAAACTCGGTCCTTTTCATTTTTAGAGAGTCTGAAAAGGTACAGAAAGTTAACTCCATGATTCCGTTTTCGTCATCTAATCCCTTAAGTCCGAAAAAGTATAAAACAATATAGAAGGGATGAATTTTCGATTGCTTTAACGAGCCGAATAAGACAAGCGCTCGATCTTTTTGTGCAATAATCCCTCAGGTCCAAAAAGATTAAAATCTAGAGGAGGGATAGCGTTCTGGTCGTTTAACGAGCTGGAAGGCCAAAACTCGGCAAACTTTTCATATTTTACGAGTCAGTGAAAAGAGCTCAAAGAAGACTCGTCTTTTGAGGAACGAGTGATAAACAGGGATAGCAACTGATTCCAGGTACAAATTGGAATTTTCCAATCACGGCAGTGTCACAAGGATGGCTAGGTGAAATCACTCTTCGCAGCTGTTTCTCAAAAGAGGTAAACACACAAATGGAGGTGAATGATCGGCCAAATGAACAGTGGAGGTGACAACACAAACACGACCAAGGCTTTTATGGCTGATGAATTTACGATCTCAAAAGGTTATTTACCGGTTCATTTTTTCTGAATGAGCTTGAACTCTAAAGGAAAGCCTGCTCATAACCCATGTTTATTTTTTAACGAGCATGAACTATGTGCTAAAACTGCTCGGATCTTGCGTTTATTTTTTAACGAGCATGAACTATGTGCTAAAACTGCTCGATATACCAGTCATAATAAGAACGCCTCCTGTGAGATAACTATTTTTTAAGGAGCTTTATCTCACAAAGCTATGCTCCAATTTTGGCAAGTTTTTACCTTTTCCCCACAAGCTTTCTTCATGTAAGGTTGGAATCGACTAATCCTACGAGTTTAAAGGGTTAGACCTACAGGTTTAAAGGGAGGACCTAAAAATTTAAAAAATAAATAGTCGTCCCTTGCTTACATTCCAAAAGTTTGCATGCCCCCAGGTATAGGATAGAATTTCGAGGCTGCCCCTCCTCTCCCCTACCTCTGCTTTTCTTTGGGTGTTCACAGTTACTTATCATCTTGCCAATCTAATGTTAACGATACTAGTCTTCTCGTTATTTTAAGGGGTCTTACGCGGTACTTGTCTTCCCGTCGGTCCAACTTTTAACGAACAGCTATTTGTGACAAGAGAAGAACACTACTCAAAGATAAAACATTGGTATTATTGAGGGAGGCTTGCTTCTTTCTTATTATCCGAAGAGGGTTCTATTCGCTGCCGCAAATCAATCTCTTTCTTCGGCGATGTCTATCATTGGGTTTACTCAAAGATGGTTACCCCTTGTCACAACAATATAGTCTCCTTCTTTGGAGGCTGCCCCTACTTATCCTTCAAAACATTTGTTTTAATGGGTGAGGCTTGCTTTTCCCCAAAGATGGTTATTACTTGTTACAATAAAGGGAATTCCTACTTGGGTAGTGCCCACCTATTTAGACAAAGGTGAATGACTCTTTTGCCAAACACATAACTTTAACAAAAGAATACTATTCTAGAACAACCCCTTCCCATCCACGGATGGGGTACGGACTAGTCATATTCTTCTACGGAAATTCTTCCTTATACCCAGGGTTTCTTCTGCCCGAAGCAGACCAGGGTGCATGCCCCCTGGGTCCTAGTCTTTCTTTCCGAATCACTCGCACTCATCGGGAAGGAGGACTGGGGGCGGAGGCGTATCTTGAGTGAACAGACCATTTAGGATTGGTATTTGACTATTTGCGATGCGAGATCCCGGAAATGAAAGTTGGTCTACGAGCTTGACCATCCTTCCTTCGTGTGGAAAACACATTACTCTAAAGAGTGAGGAGACTATCGCTCCCATGCAATAAATATAGCCGCGTCCAAGGAGTAGGTTATAATCCAAGGGTCCTTGGACTACCAACACGTTCATATTAACGGTCTTCCCTTTCAATGTAACAGGTACATTGGGGAGGATTCCTAATGGTCGACTGGTTCCTTTATCAAAACCTGAGAGATTTCTTAACTCAGGTAAAAGCGCTGGGGAACCTAGTGCTTTCCAAGCAATAGAGGAAAGGATACTCACAGACGCCCCTTCATCAATGATAGTACCAGCCATAATCATTCTATAGATCTGGACAATGATTCTGAATGGTATACTGGCTTGTAACCGGGGTCTGCCTAGTTGATTCCAATCAAAGGATACAACCAGGTTGCTTGGTGGTGGGACCGAATATACGGCCGGGTATGACCCTGATGATGTTCCTTCCTGCGATAAAGGAATGGGCGCATTGCCCTGACGCTTATCAGAGTCGGTGCTAATGAAAAGAACCTGGATGGTGTCATCCTTATTCTCTTCAGTGAGGGTGTCGCATGAAGATGACTCTTCGGCGACGGTGTCATTTGAAGATGGGTCTTCAGTGACGGAGTCATTGGACGATGAAACCTCTGAAGGAAGAACCGGGTCAACTGCCGTTTCGACCTTTAGACTTTCGTCTGGTCTGGATTTAGTAGGCTCATTCTCAATGACTGACACTTCAGCTGACCACTTGGGCGGGTCGGCTGGATTTTCAACTATCAAGGGATTAGGCGCGAGTTTTTGGTATCCAGGAGGAAGTCGTAACGGTAAAACCGGACGATCTTCTAAAACTCTCTTGGCCTCATCTAAGAATGGACATTTTTGGATGGCATGATCGCCTTCACACAATACACAGGGTGATCTTGGTCTCCCTCTTCGTCCTTCACTCTTGCTAGTTGACGGACTGCAATCAACATGACTATCAGAGGTTGATGCTACCGGATTGTGCAACCTTGGGGACCAGTCCCTTAGTATCCGGGGAATACAAGGACAATCACGATGAAAGTGGGTCCCTTTGCAAATGACACATGGCGATTTAGGCCCGGTCGGTGCAGTGTGTGGGTTTTTGTCAGCTTTCTTCTGCTTGCCCCCAGTCGCCTTCGCCATAGGCTCCTTCTGCTTCTTTTCTCTCTTCTTCTTTTCCTTCTTCTCCTTGGGAGGCTGACTTTTGCCAGCTCTACCTTGCGAAGATGAAGGATCAGAGGAAGTATCGGAAGAAGTGGAAGGCTGGTGGGTAGTTCTAGATTGTTCTGACTGTTGATTCGACTGCTCAGGATTAGTGGCGATCTGGACTACATTAGTTGAAAAAAACCATACAGGTAGGCCGATTGTCAATCCTGGAAGTGACAATGTTGCCATATGAGGCGCACCAACATCTCCCCAAGAGGAGAAGGGATTTGGACTTCCGCCAAGGTTACTTCCTTGGTTGGTGGGCTCCATACTTTTCAACTGAAAGATCAACGTGGGAATAAAAGTTGATTATGTTTCGCTTAAAATAAATTTTATTAACGACGCTTTTAGACACAAACTTGCTTTTTCATGTTTTAAGAGTCGAGAAAAAGCTAAAGATGACTCTAGTTGCCTTCGATGTATTAACGAGCCCGAAGTGACAAATGCTCGGTTGGACTTTTTCAGTTATAGAGTTTGAAAAAGGCCAAAAGAAACTGCTCTGGAGATCTAGGCAGAGGGTGTGCCAAACCTTTCGCGAAACCACAGAATACGTTTTACGGTACGGGTGGTCGATCTTCGTGAATGCTGTGTTCACTGCATCGCGATCAGTAGGGCGGCCGACACGGCTTCCTAAGGATAAAGGATAATTGCCTATAGGGGTCTCCCAATATACGCGACGGTACGCGGGAGCACAAGTCCGGATTAGTGCCACCGACTCTCAGGAGGAATCACCCACCTTCGTAGAGATCGACAGTCACTATGTTTAACGACGCCGGAACACGTCTCTACCTAGACCTCTAGATGTTTGCGTTATATTACAAAGCGTTGTTATGTAAATTGGGTTTATTTTAATGTTGATCTTGCTTAGCAGTTTGCCTTTAAGGATCACCACGAGATGTATATATACAACTTCCTAAATGCAATCTAAGATGAGAAGCAAAACTTTTCAATCTTTCAACTTTGAAAACCTTAATCTACTGAGGGAAAAGAAAGACACAACTTTTCGCACAGATCATAGAACACACACTAAAATGCAAATTTTCCTAAATCGTCAAGCACACAGTCAAATGCAAATATGCACAATGCATGTATTTCTTTTCGTTATCCTTAATGTTGATGTAAGACAAAAAGGAAAACTGTTGTATGACTTTTGAATCTAATTTCAAGCGAAAAGTAAACAAGCTTGTCCAAAATCAAAAGACACCTTAAGATCGACTTGTTTAGACACTGGAAATGTATAGATTCAAACCATAAAGTGAAAAACAAACAAACTCAAACAGCCATGAACAGTAATAAAAATAGCTCTTAAGATCACAAAGACACTTTAACAGTTCAGGATCTAAGAGGCCACAGCTATACTGGTTCGCTTTTCACAATGGGAAACTGTAACTGAAGTAAGAAATACTGAAAGAACAATTACAGTTTCATCACACAACTGAGGCGGAATAAAGTCAAGGAAAGTTGGTTTACAGCAAGTACAATGACCAGCAATCAGCAGCAAAAAATCAGTGAAAACAGGGCTAAGACACAGTGGAAACCTCAGGAAGACATAGCCTAACTGGATCAGCGCAGGCTCTGGTCTGTCAAATTGACTTCCAGCGCAGTTCCCGAAGGGAGTACCTGCGCTGTATTGGAGACTGCCTGTGGACAGCCTGCACTGAGACACGAGAGTTGCGTTTACAAGGATTTCCGGGTCATAAAAAGCTCAAAAATGCACTGTTTTTGCTGAAATAAAAAGTTATAGGTCAAGTACAGGCTAAGGGATGATCAAGAGGATGAAAAGCTATCACAAAGAGTACAAGAGTCTTTTGTAGATCAGCTCTTCAAATCATGAATCTGCTCAGTAAATGAGCAAGAGTAGCAAGCCCTCTACTTCGCTTTTGATATAGTCAAAAGCTTTTCGATTTGGTACTCTTTGGTTCAGGAAATGAATAGCAAAGATACTACAAATACCAACAAGATACTAGGCTCCCCAGCGGAGTCGCCAGTTTGTTGTGGGGAAAAGTATCCGACTCGGATGACCCTATCCCTACTCTAAGGGTGACAGTCCTTAGCAACAACTGAAAGTAAAGCTTTGATTATTTTCCTTTATGAAAGTACAGAGAAGGAAGAAAAGATTAACCAACTGGTGTCTTTCGCTTTTGTCGATCCTGTCCTTTCTCTTTGTCTCTTGTTCCCAGCTCCTTGCTCCCTTTGCTGGCCCAGCTACACACAAATCCTGCACAAACAAGAGAGGGAAACTACAAGAAACATGTACTCATAACTGATGCATGGATTAGAGTGAATCAGATATACAAGTAAATACAATACATCAATGCAATACAAGTATATAGGAGAACA
Organism: Pinus tabuliformis; assembly: GCA_031772625.1. Taxonomy (NCBI): domain Eukaryota; kingdom Viridiplantae; phylum Streptophyta; class Pinopsida; order Pinales; family Pinaceae; genus Pinus; species Pinus tabuliformis. The sequence goes on from CM062810.1 coordinate 570,114,870, forward strand.
TTCAAAGCTTTATTGATAGAAGTAAAAGGGTTCTGAGAAGGTTACAACCATCAATGGCTCCAATCCAGCAGCACCTCCCCAGCAGCAAGAAATCTCCTCTTCACCTCTAGAAAGCAATCACCCAATAGCTCTAACTGTAAACCAACAGCACCTCCTTGCTTTGCACAAAATTCCAGCCTCCTTAGACCTCATAGAAGAGCTCTATATATAGGATAGAAGAAGAGAGGATGAGTCAGCTTGAGACTGACATAAAGCTGCCTTGTGTCCTCTCCCTCTTCAGTTAATCTTCAGTTCTTGAATCCACTTGGAGATCCTTGCTTACACATGGAGATCAAGTACCTCTTACTCATCACAGGGCGAATCCCATGAACCAAGTGTCAGTTTGGAAGCTTCCTGGGCAATTGACACCTTGCAGAATGACTGTGCCACTTGGCCAATCTCGCCCAGCGCAGGTAGCCTTCATTAGATTTGACTTATAGCACAGGTACAAGGAGGAGCAGTTGCATTCCAGTGCAGATGCTCAGTGGAGCAGCTGACATGATCCAGAAATAGCCTGTTTTTAAGTGTTTTCAGGTGGAGAACTGATGGGAAGTGCTGTGGTTTGCTGACCTTGTTCTTCTAGGGGTAAGAACAACATGTTTAGGGACTGAGGATCCCTGTAATTATTGACATTTCATGCTCCATGCTGCGAGGCACAAAAATGTCTATAACATTGTTGTTTTGCAGGATCTATCTGTAGCTGGGCAAGCAGGAGGACAAAGAGCCAGGAGTAAGTGGCCAAAGAGAAAGATTTTGGATTCGACATTAAGCGCAAGGCAACGGTTAGTGCTTTTTCCACTCTCTTTTGCTTTCATAAAGAAGTAAACTGTCAGTAGTTTGTCTTACAGTTGTTGCTAAGGAACTGTCACCCTTAGAGTGGGTTAGGGTCATCCGAGTCAGATACTTTTCCCTACAAGAAATTGGCGACTCCGCTGGGGAGCGTATCCGTTTGATTGTGTTTGTAGTATCTTTGCTATTCATTTCCTGAAACAAAGAGTACCGAATCGAAAAGCTTTTGACTATATCAAAAGCGAAGTAGAGGGGCAGCTACTTTGGCTCATTTCTGAGCAAGTTCATGATTTGAAGAGCTGATATACAAAGATCCTTGTAAGCTCTTAGTGATAGCTTTGCACCTTCTAAATCATCCCTTTGAATGTGCTTGACTAAATGTCTCTGATTTGAGCAAAAACCGTGCATTTTTGAGAAAATTATGACCCGGAAACTGTGAAAACGCAACTCTCGTTTTCTAGAGCAGGTAGTACACAGGCTACCTGCTTTGCAACGCAGGTCCCGAAGGGGCTACCTGCACTGAGAGCCAGTTTGGCTATGCAGAGCCTGCGTTGGCCCAAATTTTCCTAGTGCATTTGGGGTTTCCTCCTTTCTCTTGCCTGTTTTCACTTAGATTTGCTGCTAAGTGTCAGTCTTGTACTTGTTTTGAAACCAGTATTACTTGCCATCATTCCGCCTCTGTTATATAACGAAATTGTACTTGTTCTTTGTATTTCTTATTCATTTACAATTTCCCATAACGAGAAGTAAACTAGTCATGCTTTTGGCCTCTTAGATCTGAACCTGTGTTAGGCATTTTGCTGGTCTAAAGAGTTAGCTTGCTTGTTGTCCATAGCTGATTAGTCATTTTACTTTCGTTAGTATGGTTTGATTTCATGTATTTCCAGTGATTAAGCAAGTGAATCTTAAGGTGTCTTTTGATTGTTGGACAACTTGTTTACTTTCGCTTTAAATCGAAATCAAAGTTATATAACCACTTTCTTTTTGTATCCATCCACATTAAGAAAGGGAAAAGAAAATACATGCATTGTGCATTTTGCATTTGAAAAAGTTTGCATGATGATTTAGGAGAAAGTGCATTAGTTTGTGCTGTATGAACTGTGTGAAAAGAATTTGCTTTTCTTCTCCCTCAATAGTTAAGATTTTCATCAGTCAAAAAGATTTGAAAAAGCTTGCTTCTCATCTTAGGCTACATTTAGGAATTTGTCATATACATCTCGTGGTGAACCTTGAAAGGCAAACTTTAAAAAGATCAACTTAAAATATACTGAATGAACCTAACAACGCATTTGAAACATAACGCAAACATCTAGAGGTCTAGGTAGAGACGTGTTCCGGCGTCGTTAAACATAGTGACTGTCGATCTCTACGAAGGTGGGTGATTCCTCCTGAGAGTCGGTGGCACTAATACGGACTTGTGCTCCCACGTACCGTCGCGTATATATTGGGAGACCCCTATAGGCAATTATCCTTTATCCATAGGAAGCCGTGTCGGCCGCCCTACTGATCGCGATGCAGTGAACACAGCATTCACGAAGATCGACCACCCGTACCGTAAAACGTATTCTGTGGTTTCGCGAAAGGTTTGGCACACCCTCTGCCTAGATCTCCAGAGCAGTTTCTTTTGGCCCTTTTCAAACTCTATAACTGAAAAGGTCCAACCGAGCATTTGTCACTTCGGGCTCGTTAATACATCGAAGGCGACTAGAGTCATCTTTAGCTTTTTCTCGACTCTTAAAACATGAAAAAGCAAAGTTATGTTTAAAAGCGTCTAATAAAATTCATTCAAATCGGAAACACAAATTTTCCCCTTTATATTTTAGTTGATCGAGTAATCCGCAATCGTGGAAGCAAGTCAATTGAATATCCGTCGTTCTCGGAGGCTTGCGAGTCAACCGTCTTTGTCTCCGGAATCGAAAACAATCCGGACAAAGCGAGCTCGTCGAACCAGTTCAAAATCTCCTTTGAAAGTTAGAACAAACGTTCCAACATCATCTGAGATTCTGGTCACTCCAAACATTTCCGGAAACCCTGCCTCAATAGAAGAAGTTCAATCGCCATAGAGGGACAGTAATACTGATCCTAGTCTGGGGGCAAATACTTGTATGACTGAACCAGTTCCATCTGTAACCGGTCCAGAGAGTTTTGTTCCTCAAACATCCGTCGCGGTCGATACAACCCCTTCTTCGGCACCAGAAATCTTTTACGGACCTGACGGTCTTCCTCTTCCACCTGGTCTGATTGCGATAGAGGAAATTATAGAAGAACCGCAAGTATCCACTCCAATTCAATTTGGGGTAGGGGTCGCTCTATTTCCTGCTACAACAGAAGTTTGTCCATCACCAGTGGAAGTTCCTGTAGAATCACTAGGTGATCAATTGGATAGACTAAAAATGACTGAACAACCATCGACATCTAGGACTGTGTCGAATGACATGGCGACGGCAGAATTACCTGCTGTAAATCCAACAATGTTCGCCGGCATACCATCTGTCCCAACTAGCTCGCAGTCGCTAGAAGGAGTCCACCAAGAGACTACCTCGACAGTATGGTCTGTTCCTGTTTGTTCCGGAGTAATGTCTGGTAACTCTTACGGTGAGACTCATCAAATTGACCCTTTTGGGAATCTAATTAGGCCATCCAGTCCTCCAAGACAGGCAGTTGCCTTGAGTTCTGGGTTGCTACCGTATGGGGGGCAGTACCCATACGGGAGCTCTCAACCTTATTCAAGTTATGGAGGAATTGCAACGGGTAGTTGGGTACCTATGCTATCCCAGCCACCGAGAGTTGTATATTCTATGCAACAGTGTGTACCTGTGACAAACATCCCAACTACACCGGCTATTGTGACCGTGTCGCAAGTTCAAACAATGCCTGTTGTATGTCAACCTCAGATTGCTCAGGTTCTCATGCAACAGCCCCTCGACCCTGCAACCCAACCACAATCACCTACTGGTGGGACAACACAAGTACAATTGGGTACAACTACCGCACATCTTGGTCCAATGGTTAGTGTAGCGCAACAACCCATGGTGTCGCAACCGTGGATAATGCAATACCAACAGCCACAATTCCAACAAGTGTACCAAGGTTCTGAACAACAAATATTTGCGAATACTGGACAACCATATATTCAAAATGGTCAAAATCAACCACTTTATAGTGGTCAAGTCCATCAACCGTATTCATCATACCAACATCAACTCCATTATGCTGGTATGCAAAGACCGACTGTTCAGGCGATTCCATCGTATCCTGGTTACGCTTCACCTAACTTGAACCAGCAGTTACCATTCGTGGCAACTTTAGAGTTGCCTGATTTACATCGGTTAACAAACGATCCAATTGCTTACGCCCCTTGGTGGCCAGTGATTCCGCACAAACTTCCATCCGACATTCCTAAATTCAATGGAAATCCAGGCGAAGACCCGTCGAATCATGTGATGACATTTCATCTATGGTGTTCGTCGAACACTTTGAATGACGATTCGATAAGGCTTCGCCTCTTTCAGAGGACATTGACAGGTCCGGCGGCAAAATGGTATATAGAATTACCTAGAGCTTCGTTCGACAATTTTGGCTCCCTTGCCACAACATTCTTGACCCACTTTCAATTACCAATAAGGTACGAAACGGGAACAGAGATATTGACTAACTTCAAACAGACAACCGCAACTCATATATCAGATCATATACATGAGTGGCAACGTCGACGAAGAATGGTTAAAACATACGTTCCTGATCAGCTTTTAGCTGAGTGGTTTATAAAGTCATTACTTCCGGCTATAACGGAAGATGTAGCAAAGGGAGGAGTCGTAACAGAAGAGCAAGTTATCGCTCGTGCACAATACTTGGATTTAGTATATACTCAGTCCGGCACGCTCTATGACAAAATACCAGACGCCCCTAGACCGGAATTTTCAATCCCTCCTCCTCCTAAATCGAACAGTGACTCTCATGCCGGCGATGGCGTGATTGGCACAGCAAATACGAATCCGAAAAGGACCAATCAAAAGAAGGCCCGTAAGGATTCGAATCAAAATGCGCATGAAGAAGTTCTTGCTTCGGAAGTAAATGCCGTATCGACAGATAGGGGCAAAGAAACCAATCAACCGGGAAGCAAGAAAAATCAAAACAAAGGGAAGAAGAAGAAACAAGGAGAGTCATCTCCTCGAAAAACTTCTTCAAGCCCTCCTCGAGATAGGAAACCACCTTATGGGTGTCAGATATGTGATGAGGATCACTGGACGAGAGAATGTCCATACAAAGCTGATCTAAGAAGATTCTTAAAGAGTTCACAACCTCCAGCTGTGTTAACTGATCTGTTTCCGAATCGAGGAACAAATCTGGTTGATAGTGGAAATGCTTCCCCGTCGCAAGTGCTAATGTTGTCAATATCTAAGCAACAAAATGATGCTTTGATTTTGACAAGGAACAAAGATTACGGGAATCCACAGGTGTCGAACGATAAAGGTAAAGATCAACCTAGCAATTCGACAACAACTTCGGCAGAAGTTGTACCCCCCATCACGCATGAATTAACAATAAAACCGCCAAAGGGAGTAGTACACAAGTCGACATTTAATCCTCGCGCCAGGGCGGCGCAGCATTATAACATAGTAGAAGATTTGGCCCAATCGCCATCTGCTATGTCGACTCTTGAAGTACTGCAAAATTGTCCATCCCAAAGGCAGGCTTTGTTATCAGCTATTGGTGGGGTTGATCCCAAGGATTCCAATCTTGTATCTTTTGATCACAAAGGACACGATCCTCAGTTACCAGCTCAACTAGCTTTCCTTATCCAAGTGAAAGCCCTCAACAAAACTGTTCATAGAACAATTATTGATGAGGGGGCATCGACATGTATTATGTCGATGAGTTGCTGGAAAACTTTAGGATCTCCTACCTTGTCGCGATCCTCGACGACATTGAAAGCATTCGACGGAAGGACATATACCCCATATGGTATCCTTAGTAACTTGAAAGTTGAACTAGGGGGCAAAACAGTATAAATAGATGTTGAAGTCATCGATGGGAACCTTGATACAACATCCTACTGGGAAGACCATGGATTTATGCCATGGAAGCTGTTGTGTCAACCTATTTTAGGAAAATCGCATTCCCCTTTCAAGAAGGGATTACGATCATTGACCAACAAAATTTCCTCCCTAATGGTTCACAAGTTACAGGAAGTGTTCCTATGATCCATGGAAGCGACCATTCGTTTCAAAATATCGGAGTAGGCCTACTAAAAGATCCTACATTAATGGGAACTTTCACCCTTCCGCCACCGTTCATTGTGGGAGAAGTGGCATCAGTAGGAACTTGCAATATGATATCTGCCGCACAAAAGATGTCAGAAAACGATGTCAGAATGGATCATCCAAAGGTTTTGTCCCCAAGCCCAATAGAAGTATTGTAGAAATCAATTTTCTTGGCCTGGGGGGCAACCCCAATTCAACTCTCATCTAGCGTTTGGATAGATAGGTCTAGAGAATATGGTACCCCGTCAGATCCTTGGTCGCGAGTGCATGGAACCGACAAAGGAATAGTCCAATCAATGGTAATTGACGGGGCACCATGGAATGATTCCCACCATCGTTCCCTTCTCCCGGATTGTGGGGAAGATACTCGAGATGACCTTTATCATCCTTCAGTTTTCAATTTTCTATCGAATACTGTAAATACAGTGGGCTATGAGGATAGTTCTTTTACTATGTCAACCTCATTAAAAAATGAAACAAACCCCTTTCCAAATATCAATGGTAAACCTTCATTCCAACCAACAAAGTTGAATGCAATGAAGCTTGGGGGGCATGCACCTCGATTTGCGTTATTATGCTGGGGGCATGCAAACGTATCACCGAGCAGTTTTAGCAATGTTCATGCTCGTTAAAAAATAAACGCGAAAAATCGAGCAGTTTTTGTGCGTAAGTTCATGCTCATTAAAAAATAAACGCAAGATTCGAGCAGTTTTTGTGTAGAAGTTCATGCTCGTTAAAAAATAAACGTAGATTGTGAGCAATCTTTCCCTAGCAGTTCAAGCTCACCCAGAAAAAATGAACCGGTAAACAACCTCGAGAAATGTAACCTTTGAAAGCCATATTAAAAACCTTTGGTCGTGTTTATATGCCATCACCTCCATCCGTTCATTTGGCCAATCGTTCACCTCCATATGTGTGTTTACCCATTTTGAGGAACAGCTGCGAAGAGTGATTTCACTTAGCCATCCTTGTGACACTGCCGTGATTGGAGAATTCCAACCTGTACCTGGAATCTGCTGCTATCCCTGTTCATCACTCGTTCCTCAAAAGACGAGTCTTCTTTGAGCTCTTTTCACTGACTCGTAAAATATGAAAAGTTTGCCGAGTTTTGGCCTTCCAGCTCGTTAAAGCGACCGGAAAGCTATCCCTCCTCTAGATTTTAATCTTTTTGGACCTGAGGGATTATTGCACAAAAAGATCGAGCGCTTGTTTTGTTCGGCTCGTTAAAGCAAATCGAAAACTCATCCCTTCTGTATTGTTTTATACTTTTTCGGACTTAAGGGATTAGAAGACGAAAAAGGAATTATGGAGTTAACTTTTCGTACCTTTTCAGACTCTCTAAAAATGAAAAGAACCGAGTTTTCTTTGTCGTTAGACTCATTAAAATGATTAAGTAGCGACAAACTTGTCTTTAGATGAGAACGAGTTTCCCTATCGCTAAGCTCGTTAAAACATAGCGATGGGCTTGCCCGAAGGGCAGGTTATAGAACAAGCATATGTTATCCTCCTCAAGCTTGACAAAAATAAAGAGGTACTGGTCAGCAATGATTGGGGAAAAATTGGGAGAACCTCACAGCATTAATGGTAGCAAGTCGCTCTTGAACATGACACTTTGTCCTCCGTAGCACTTCAGGTTGGGTTGTTTCATTCACCGATCGCAGAATCATGGTCCTCGCCACACCATCCAAAGTTGGGGTAATGCTACCAATCCATCACATCAATGTCGTTATATGTTCAAGAGATGTGGTTCTGTAAAGAGTCAACCGTGTTCCACCCACTACCATACATTATCCTTCATCCACCTCATGACCGCCACCCTGAATAATACATCACAGTTTGTTTTCACCTCATCACAATCACTAGCTCCGTTCCGTGTCACTGATGTGGGATTCATTAAGGCCCTCCTTTGACGGATCGCTCCTTGTCGACATCAGCTCATAATCCAAGGAGTTGATCTAGGAACACCCCCCTCAGTACTTTGAAGCTTGCATGCCTCAATGGCAAGTTTCTCACTTCCGGCGACAGGTATACATCAATGACCTTCGACTAGAAGATTTTGCATGGTGGTCGACGCCAAGTCCTTTATTCCCACCATGTAGATTGTACTGCCGTACCTTGAGGGTCATCATCCTTATCGGTGATTCCTCTCGCGCTTGTTAACGGTTTACAAAATTGACCGGTAATCAAGCGATGTCTTTCCATGTTCGACTCCAAAAAATTCTCACATGGATCGACTTGTACATCGAGTGAAGATCGGAAGAGATTGAAGACCCCGGATCTAGTTTCATCCATCCGGGCTGCGATATATATTCAGGACATAAAGACATTTGATATGTACATCATTGCAGCAGATGATCACCCTTTTCGGAAGATGATAAATTCGGCAGAGAATTATCAGAAAAGGATGATAAATTCGGCAGAGGATTATCAGTCTAGAAAAAGATGATGAATTCGGCAGAGAATTATCAATCTATATCAGACGATCGTCTGTTCTATGTACCAAAATGTATTTATAAAGCTGAGCATGGGAATGCCCGCCTCAGCCAGATCATGAAAAATGTATGAAAAATAATGTATTGTATTGTATCTTATTACATGACACTTCTCAGCAGATTGAGCGAACTTCGGATCCTCTCAATAAAGCATTTCACCCGATAAACGACCTCATACTTTAGGGGGCATCTGTTATAGACAATTTTGTGCCTTACAGCATAAGCATGAATTGTCAATAATCCAAGGGATCCAAAGTTCCCTAAACATGATGTTCCTACCCCTAGAGGAACAAGGTCAGCAAACCAACAACTCTCAGATCAGTTCTCCACTTGAAAACACTCAAAAACAAGCAATCCTGAAATCAAAGCAGGTGCTCCACTAGGCTTCTGCGCTGAAACACAAGTGCTCCATGGTGTGCCTGCGTTGCAAAGCAGGCAGAACAAAGCCCACCTGCGTTGGGCGAGTTTGGACATGTGGCACAGTGAGTCATTGCCTTGGAATCTTCCAAAAATGACACTTGGATCAGGTATTTCGCCTTGTGATGAGTCAGAGGCTTTGTTTCTCCAAGTGGAAGCAAGGTTCACCAAGTGGACTCAAGAACTGAAGATCAACTAAAGATTAACTGAAGAGAGAGAGGACACAAGGCAGCTACACATCAGTTGCAAGCTGACTCATCCTTTCTCAATTCATCTATATATTGAGCTCTCTCCTATGAGCTGAGGAGGCTGGAATTTTGTGCAAAGTAATGACATGCTGTTGGTTTCATTCTTGAGTTATTGGGTGATTGTTTGAGAGAGGTGAAGAAGAGCAACTCTTTCTGCTGGGAGGTGTTGCTGGGTTGGAGCCTGCTATGGTTGTAATCCTCTCAGAACTTTTTCTTCTACATTAATAAAAGCTATTGAGGTTCTTCTATGTGCTCTTGTTTCATTTATATATTATGATGATTGCATATTTGGTTTACACTAATCCATGAACCAGTTATGATTGCATGCCTCTTGTAGTCTCCTTCTTTGTTGTTTTACAGGATCTCTTTGTAGCTGGGCGAGCAGGAGGACAAAGAGCCAGGAGTAAGTGGCCAAAGAGAAAGATTTTGGATTCGACATTAAGCGCAAGGCAACGGTTAGTGCTTTTTCCACTCTCTTTTGCTTTCATAAAGAAGTAAACTGTCAGTAGTTTGTCTTACAGTTGTTGCTAAGGAACTGTCACCCTTAGAGTGGGTTAGGGTCATCCGAGTCGGATACTTTTCCCTACAACAGGTGTGAATAAAGGATTTGGCGTCAAACACCACGTAAAATCTTTCGGTCGAAGGTCATTGATGTATACCTGTCGCCGGAAGTGAGAAACTTGCCATTGAGGCATGCAAGCTTCAAAGTACTGAAGGGGTTGTTCCTAGATCAACTTCTTGGATAATGAGCTGAAGTCGACAAGAAGTGATTCATCAAAGGAGGGCCTTAATGAATCCCACATCAGTGACACGGAACGGAGCTAATGATTTTAGTTGAGGTGAAAACAATCTGTGACATATGATTCAGGGTAGCGGTCATGAATGGATGAAGGATAATGTATGGCAGTGGATGGGACACGGTTGACTCTTTCTGAACGACATCTCTTGAACATATAACGACACTGATGCGATGGATTGGTAGCATTACCCAAAATGTGGATGGTTTGGCGAGACCATGGTGATGCGACCGGTGAATGAAACAACCCAACCCGATGTGGTACGGAGGAAAAGTGTCATGGTCAAGAGCGACTTGCTACCATTAAAGTTTTGAGGTTCTCCCAATTTTTCCCCAGTCATTTCTGACCAATACCTCTTTATTTTTGTCAAGCTTGAGGAGGATAACATATGCTTGTTCTATAACCTGCCCTTGGGGCAAGCCCATCGCTATATTTTAACGAGCCTAGCGATAGGGAAACTCGTTCTCGTCTAAAGACAAGTTTGTCGCTATTTAATCATTTTAACGAGTCTAACGACAAGGAAAACTCGGTCCTTTTCATTTTTAGAGAGTCTGAAAAGGTACTGAAAGTTAACTCCAAAATTCCTTTTTCGTCATCTAATTCCTTAATTCCGAAAAAGTATAAAACAATACAGAAGGGATGAGTTTTCGGTACTTTTAACGAGCCGAACAAAACAAGCGCTCGATCTTTTTGTGCAATAATCTCTCAGGTCCAAAAAGATTAAAATCTAGAGGAGGGATGGCTCTTCCGGTCACTTTAACGAGCTGGAAGGCCAAAACTCGGCAAACTTTTCATATTTTACGACTCAGATGAAAAGAGCTCAAAGAAGACTCGTCTTTTGAGGAACGAGTGATAAATAGGGATAGCAACTTATTCCAGGTACAGGTTGGAATTTTCCAATCACGGCAGTGTCACAAGGATGGCTAGGTGAAATCACTCTTCGCGGCTGTTCCTCAAAATGGGTAAAAAATCATATGGAGGTAAACGATCGGCCAAATGACGGTGGAGGTGACAGGTGCAAACACGACCAAGGCTTTTTATGGCTAATAAATTTACGATCACAGAGGTTATTTACCGGTATGGGTTCTTTTTTTAACGAGCTTGAATGCGCCAAAACACTGCTCAATCTTATGTTTATTTTTTAACGAGCATGAACTATGTGCTAAAACTGCTCGGATCTTGCGTTTATTTTTTAACGAGCATGAACTTGATGCTAAAACTGCTCGATTATATGGTCAAATTTTGATTTTTTACCATTACTAGCTTTTCTCTTTTCAAAGATAGTACTGCATTTTCAATTGCTGCATCAAACTTAGTTAGAAATACATAATCATGAGATGAAAACCCTAATATTTTGCTTTGAACTACGTAAAAACCATTAAAAAGAGTTTTTACCTCTCATTTTACCATTTCATTTGCATTTTGTTTGTTGGAGCTCTGGAGGTGCCTCTTCCCCCTTGATTTCACCAGCTGATTTCGGGAGATTCTGTGGACGATTCTCGGCACTGTCTGGACCAGGTAGGAGCTAAACACTAGCTCTTTCTTTTCATGGTTTCCTTTTCCTGTTTTGTGCCTGTTTTCCAACTCTTCTGAGCCTCAGGGGTTTTTCCAGGGCACCCTATCTTCAGCGCAGGTTCCCCATTCGAAACCTGCATTGAATGTCAAGCTGCCTTAAGGCAGTCTGACCTTCAACGCAGGTAGGACACTACCTGCCTGCGTTGATCTCAAAAAACTGAGTTTCCAGCACATTTTTGATGAAATTTTCGCCAGTTTCTCATCAAATTCAGGATCTTACTCATTCTCTTGGTTGTTTTGCAGGAACCTTTGAGAAAATGTCCCTTACATGGCACGAACGAGAACATGAAGAAGAAGATATGATTGCTCTCCATGACCCAGTCATGGTGAACGCGCTTCGGAACTGTGGCCTGCTGAAGTTTTTCCGTATCTCTAGCATGAGGGCACAGATTACTTTGCTGCAGTATATGCTTGATGCTTGGGATCCCATCAACCAAGTATTCCAGATTAGAGGAAAAACCATCCCCTTGACCATTATAGACATCTACTTCTTGATTGGGTTGTCAAGGCGGGGTGCCCCCATTTCTTTGTCAGGTTCGGCCCAGGGGAATGACTCCGTGAGAGACTATGTTTGTCAGTACTGCAGGGAAGGTTCCCAGCCGAGCAGAGACGGCAAGGTTGTTATCCGTGAGATTACTGATAGGTCTCTCAGATCCATTCTGTATACTATTGGTAGGATGGCCGGTAGCGCATCTCTACATGTTGCCAACAGGTCTTATGTGCAGCACGCCTTGGAGTGTCTCCAATCGAAAGTATTCAACTGGTGTGATGCAGTACTTGTTCAGATGAAAAGTCAGTTGACCAAGGTGAAGGACGGGAAGCTGAAGAACTTTGGATTTGGTTCTATTCTGACTGCCTTCACCTTGGAGAAAATCCCACTGATGCAGCCTCAATATATCATACTCGACTTGCCTTCTCCGACCGAGCCACGCATGCAGAGGTGGGTCGATCACATGTCTAGGCATGCTGGTCAACCTCAGATTACTTTTACTGATGCCTTCTTTAGGTGGTTCCAGCGCCAGGAGATGGTCTTTTCCAAGTATCCATATGTGGGTATGGATTTCCGAGGTGATCCGGACTTGGTGTTACCGGATGGCGAGCAGTGGGGCGCTATTGGTAAAATCTATGACCATATCACTGTTTACTGTTTTTATTCATAATGTTGTTGTGCTTTATTCTATCAAGACTTTTAATCAAACTCTTGGGTGCATGCAGATGTTGGTCCTGTTCGTCCAGCAGTTCGTCCGCGATCGCCCGTTGCTGCCCCGGCAGTGGAGCCTGCTAGGAGGGTTATCCTTCGCGACCTTGACGATACTGAGACCCTTACAGCTGTGCAGGAGCAGGTTGAGAGCCTTACTCTCGGTATTCCGGATGTACGGATCAATGAGTTACCTTTACAGTTGCAGCGGCATACTACTGGCGCACCTAGACGATGGACTCGTCTCTTGCGCATGATCGCACAGGCCGTGACGTGCTATCATGAGCGCCATTAGGCTAGGGTGCCCCCTAGCACTTTTGAGTTTTTGGGTCATATGACCAATTTTTGTCTTGGTTACAGAACATTATGTACAAACGATAAACAACTTTATATATTTTGATTTTCGAGGTTTATCCTGGTTGATTCATGTGATCCACTTGCATAGCACTGATGCATTTCTTTTTATAAATGTCGTAAATGTCTATCTAATACATAGTTTGCTAGTGAATTGGTTAATGTGTTTAAGTTCCTGGAAATATGCTGGTATTGAATTGAATCAAACTGCCTTTCCAAAATCTTAACCCTTAGAAACATTCGATAAATAGCTGGATTGCGGACCGAATATATACCATTGAGTTGTAGTATTACAAGTTGTGAGTCTAGCCTGACGATTAGTCGGCGTATACCATGGGCGATGGTATCAGAGAGGAGTTCTATGAACGCGCTATACTCAGCGATGTTATTCGTTGATTGCCCAATACACACACCTCTGAAACTCACTAACTCGCCGCTTGGATCAAAAACGGCCCAGGCTGCGGAGGATAAATTCCGCGAACTACGATTCGCTCCGTCAGCATATCCCACATATGTCTCAGAAAAATTCGACATCTGCAACAAACGAAAACGGTGGATTACACGACCGAAACAAACACTTTAGCGAAAACAAAATACAACAAAAGCACTCAGGTTACTACTTAGGCATAGTAACGCTTGAGGTACAACCCGTTGCGGGGTTGCGCCAGTGGTATTCCGTCATAATCCATCAACTCGTAGGCTCCTTTTGCTAACACCCGTTTAACAATATAGGGACCCATCCATAAAGAATTAAATTTTCCTGCTCCCAATTTGTCGGATTCTTGGTCGTAAAGCAAGACCAAGTCACCTTTAGAGAAGGCACGAGGTTTGACATTCTTGTTGAACTGCGTCTTGAATAGTTTCTTATGGGCTTCGTTAGCCAGAGCGGTGTCACGATGGGTTTCATCCAACTGGATTAATTCCAAGAAACGGGCCTCTTCTTCTGAAGTTCCGGGGAGGAGGTCAATTGCGAGTTTAAGAGACGAAATTTCACACTGGATTGGTAAGACTGCCTCCAGGCCATACACCAGTTGAAACGGTGTGAACCCAGTGGCATTTTTTACCGATGTTCGGTAAGCCCACAAGGCTGAGTACAGGATTAGGTGCCACCTTCTTTTGTGAACCCCGATCATCGTTTGCAACATACGCTTCAGGACCTTGTTGATTGCCTCAACTTGTCCGTTGGCTTGCGGATAATACGGGGTAGAGCTGTCGTGAGATAGCCCTAGCTTGGCAGCTAATTCAACCATCATGTGATTGCGAAAATGCGATCCATGATCTGTAACTATAGCCTGCGGTATGCCAAACCTGGCGACTACATGATTGAAAAGGAAAAGGGCAGTTGTTTCACCAGTGTTATCCAATGTAGGCATCGCCTCAGCCCATTTGGCAACTATAATATACCCATGCCCCCCGGTCGAGGTGGGGTTACATTGCATGAAATCGATGCCCCATTTGGCGAAAGGCCCAACAACAACTATTGGCTGTAAAGGTGCGGGTGGTCTTCTGGTTTTGCTATCAAAAATCTGACATGCATGGCAACTTCTAACTGCGATTATGCAATTTTTGAACATGGTTGGCCAGAAGTATCCTGCTCGTAAGATTTTTTTTGTGCTGTTGCATATCCAGATTGATGCCCCCCACATGCGCCTGAATGACAATCATTCAGGGCTTTCTCGGCCTCCTCATGGGTAAGGCACCTCCTCAGAACTGTATCGATACCACGACAGTAAAGCGTATCACCGAAGATCATGTAGTCTTTAGATCGGTATCGTATACGTTTTTGTTCAGAGTGTGAGGTGTTAGGCCTGAATTTTTAGGTTTGGAGATAAAATATGATATCTCCATACCACTCATCGCTTGTAGATATCAGAAACAAATTTTCATCCACGATTGACTCTTCCGATGTTTCATCGTTGGACGACGATGGGAGATCGCACAATAATTCCACGAAAACTAGAGCTTTCTTTGATTTGGATTTTACAAATTCCAGATCAAACTCTTGAAGGATTGATATCCATTTTGAATATTTGCCCCCCAGCAACTGTCGCGACAGTATATACGTCATGGGGTTGCAATCTGATAAAATGGTAGTTTTCCGAAAGAGGACATAATGTCGAAACCTTTGAATCGCTTGAACAGCTGCAAGCGCTAGTTTTTCAACATAGGAATATTTACTGTCTGTATCATTTAAGTTTTTACTTTAAATAATAAATAGGATGTTCAATTCCATCGACTTCTTGCGCTAAAACCATCGCAATGGTCGTATCTACTGCAGCTAGATACAGGTTAAAATCTCTTTGATAGTCTGGGGCGTACATTAATGACGCTCTTACTAGAGAATCTTTCAGAGCATCAAAGGAAGCTTGCGCAACTTGGTCCCAGACAAAAGGTACATCCTTTTTCAAAAGACGAGTGTAACCTTTAGCAAGTTCTGCGTAATTTGGAATGAACCTCCTCAGAAAGTTTGCTTTCCCTTGGAGTTTCTGAATCTGAAGCACGTTTGAAGGTGGAGGAAAATTAATGATTACCTGAAACTTGCAAGGGTTGAGACGAATCCCATCCTTAGAGACTACAAAGCCAAGTAAACGACCAGAACCGACGCAAAACACACATTTGTGCGGATTGAGTCTTATCTTGTAGTGTCGGCAACGTAGAAATATCGCTCTCAAATGCTGCGGATGATCATTCCGCTTTTGCGAATGAGCCGGAAGGTCGTCGAGATAAGGTTGAACGATGTTCTTGATGTCATGGAAGGGATAATTCATTGCCCTCTGAAACGTCGCCCCTGCGTTCTTTAAACCAAAGGGTAATTTTCGATAAGCGAATGTGCCCCACGGACAAATAAATGCAGTCTTAGACTGGTCCTGTAGGCGGATATTTATTTGATTATACCCAAAAAATCCATCCATAAAGGAAAAGATTTCACATCCGGCGCATTCATCAATTGTCTGGTCGATGAAGGGTGTAGGGTAGTTGTCCTTTGGACAAGCTTGGTTTACATCCCTATAGTCGACACACACTCTTATTGTCCCTTGTTTCTTCATAACAGGGACAATATTCGATACCCAATCGGTTAGAGGAACCGGGTAGATGAAACCAGCATGGAGAAGTTTCTCAACTTCTGCTTTAATTGCAGCGGCTTTCTTCGGGTGTACTTGTCGAAGCCGTTGTCTTACTGGTTTGACATCAGGATACATTTTAATTTCATGTTCAAAAATACTCAAGTTAATTCCTGGCGTTTCATCATATGACCATGCAAAGACATCTCTAAATTCGCGAAAGAGAGCGTCATATATTTCCAGTTCTGAAGGGGAACAACTTTTGCCGACATAAATATTCTCTACAACATCAGGCTTTGTCGAGATATTTATGGCTATAGTCTCTTCAATATTGGATAAGTTTCGCTCGGAATCCACCATATTTATAGTATTTGTTAGGAATTCAAAAACTGAAGGGTGGTAAAGGTCGTGTTGAGTATCTTCTTCACATTCTAGAAGAAGGGAACGATGGTGGTGATCATTCCATGGTGCCCCCTCAATCAACATTGATTGTAAGATTCCTTCGTCAGTCCCATGCACTTTCGACCAAGGATCTAATGGGGTACCATATTCTCCAGACCTATCTACCCAAACGCTTGACGAGCGTTGACTTGGGTTCGCCTCCCATGCCTGAAACATTGATTGCTACAATATTTCTATAGGGCTTGGTGGCAAAACCATCGGATGATCCATGACGACTTTGTCTTCTGCGACCTTCAAGGAAGATATCATGTTGCATGTTGCTACAAACGAGATATTTCCTATGTGGATAGGAGGTGGCAACGCGAAAGCTCCCATCATTGTGGGGTGTTTCAATAGGCCTACTCCGATATCTTGAATTGAATGGTCGCTCCCATGGATCATGGGAATGCTTCCTGTAAGTTGTGAACCATTAGGGAGGAAGTTCTGTTGGTCGACGATCGTAATCCCTCCTTCAAATGGGAATGCGATCTTCCTAAAATAAGTCGACACTACAGCTGCCATGGCATATATCCATGGTCTTCCCAGTAGGATGTTATAGTCAAGATTTCCATCAATAACTTCAACATCAATTTCCACTGCTTTTCCTCCTAGTTCAACCTTCAAGTTATTTAGGATACCGTACGGGGTGTACGTCCTTCCGTCGAATGCTTTTAATGTCGTCGAAGATCGCGACAAGGTTGGAGATCCGAGAGTTTTCCGGTAACTCATCGACATGATACATGTCGATGCCCCCTCATCAATAATTGTTCTGTGAATAGTTTTGTTGAGTGCTTTCACTTGAATAAGGAAACCTAGTTGAGCTGGTAACTGAGGATCATATCCTTTTTGATCAAAGGATACAAGATTGGAATCTTTAGGATCCACTCCACCAATAGCTGATAACAATGCCTGCCTTTGGGATGGGTAATTTTGTAGTACCTCAAGAGTCGACATAGCGGATGGCGATTGGGCCAAATCTTCCACTATGTTATAATGTTGCGCCGCCCTAGCGCGAGGATTAAATTTCGACTTGTGTACTACTCCCTTTGGCGGTTTTATTGTTAACTCATGAGTGATGGGGGGTACAACTTCTGCCGAAGTTGTTGTCGAACTACTAGGTTGATCTTTACCTTTGTCGTTCGAAACCTGTGGATTCCTGTAATCTTTACTCCTTGTCGAAATCAAAGCATCATTTTGTTGCTTAGAGATTGATAACATCAGCACTTGCGACGGGGAAGCATTTCCACTATCAACCATATTTTGACCTGGATTAGGAAATGGATCAGTTAACACAGCTGAGGTTTGGGAACTCTTAAAGAACCTCTTTAACTCAGCTTTGAATGGGCAATTCTTTGTGTTATGATCCTCCTCATCGCATATTTGAAAAAGAGATTTCCTATTTCTAGGAGGGTTTGAAGAAGTTTTTTGAGGGGATGACTCACCCTGTTTCTTCTTCTTCCCTTTGTTTTGCTTATTCTTGCTTCCTGGTTGATTGGAATTTTTGCCTTTATCCGCAGATATGGCATTTATTTCCGAAGCAATAATTTCTTGATTTTCTTTTTGATTTGAAGTCTTACGGGCTTTCTTATTCGAATCCCTTGTCGACTTCGCGTTTGCAGTGCCAATCACACCGTTACCAGCGTGAGAGTCACTATTTGATCCAGGAGGAGGAGGAATTGAAAATTCCGGTCTGGGGGCGTCATGTATCTTGTCATAGAGCGTGCCAGACTGAGTATATACTAAGTCTAAATACTGGGCACGAGCAATAACCTGCTCCTCTGTTACGACCCCTCCCTTGGCCACATCTTCTGTTATAGCAGGACGAAGCGACTTTATAAACCACTCAGCTAATAGCTGATCTCGTACATAAGTCTTTACCATTCTGTGACGACGACGCCACTCATGTATATGATCGGATATATGTGTGGCCGTTGTCTCCTTGAAATTGGTTAAGATCTCTGTTCCAGTTTCGTACCTTATAGGTAACTGAAAGTGGGTTAAGAAAGTCGTGGCTAGGGAACTGAAATTGTCGAAAGAGGCTCTAGGTAACTCAATATACCATTTAGCTGCCGGACCTGTCAATGTCCTCTGAAAAAGGCGAAGCCTTATCGAATCATTGTTCAAGGTGTTCGACGAACACCACAGATGAAAAGTCATCACATGATTCGACGGGTCTTCACCAGGATTTCCATTGAATTTAGGAATGTTCGATGGAAGCTTGTGAGGAATCGCTGGCCACCAATGGGCATAGGTAATTGGATCATTCATCAATCGATGTAAATCTGGTAATTCTAAAGTTGCCACGAATGGTAACTGTTGATTCAGGTTTGGCGAGGCGTACCCAGGATACGATGGAATCGCCTGAGCAGTAGGCATTTGCATACCAGCATAATGCAATTGATGCTGGTATGACTGATACGGCTGGTGGACTTGACCACTGTAAAGTGGTTGATTTAACCCGTTTTGAATATAGGGTTGTCCACTATTCGCAAAGATCTGTTGCTCAGATCCTTGGTACACCTCCTGGAACTGTGGTTGTTGGTACTGCACCATCCATGGCTGTGAAGCCATGTTTTGCTGTGCTATACTAACCGACGGACCAAGATGCGGGGTAATCGTACCCGTTTGGACCTGTGTCGTCCCAGAAGTTGGCGATTGTGGTTGTGTTGCAGGGTTAAGGGGCTGTTGCATTACAACCTGGGGTTGACATACAACAGGCATCGTTTGAACTTGCGACACGGTTACAATAGCTGGCGTCGTCGGGATGCTGGACATAGGTACACATTGTTGCATAGAATACACAACTCTTGGCTGTTGGGGTAACATAGGTACCCAACCACTTGTCGTAACTTCAGCAAAACCTGAATACTGTTGAGAACTGCCGTATGGGTAACCTCCCGGAGGGGGTAATGAAAGGGCATATTGCCCCCCATACGGTAGCAATCCGGAGCTCAAGGGTATGGTTTGCCTTTGAGGACTAGATGGCCCAAATTGACCTCCATAGGGATCAATTTGTCTAGTTTCAACATAAGAATTACCAGGTATTATACCGGAAGAACAAACTGGAACAGACCATACTGTCGAAATAGTCCCTGGGTGGACTCCTTCTAGCTGTTGAGAGCTAGTTGGGACAGCTGGTACGCCGACGAACATCGTTGGAGTGGCGGCAGGGGGTTCTGCCATCGCTGTGTCATTCGACACAGTCCTAGATGTCGACGGTTGCTTTGACATTTTAAGTCTATCTAATAGACTGCCTAGCGATTCTACAGGAACTTCCACTGGTGATGGACAAACTTCGGATGTAGAAGGAAAAAGAGTGACGCCTACTCCAAAATGAGTTGGAGTACTTGATTGCGGGTCCTCTCCGATTTCCTCTATTGCAATCAAACCACGTGGAAGAGGAAGACCGTCAGGTCCGTAAAAGATTTCTGGTGCCGAAGAAGGGGTTGTTTCGACAACGACAGTTGTTTGATGAACAAAACTCTCTGGACTAGTTACAGATGGAACTGGTTCAGTTATGCAAGTACTTGTTCTCAGACCAGGATCAGTGTTACTGTCCTTCTGTGGCGGTTGAACTTCTTCAATAGAGGCAGGGGTTCCAGAAATACTTGGAGTGACTGGGATCTCAGATGTTGTTGGAACTGTTGTTCTAACTTTGATGGGAGATTTTGACCCGGTCAAGCGAGTTCACTTTGTCCGTACTACTTTCGATTCTGGAGACAAATACGGTTGACTCGCAAGCCTCCGCGATCGACAGGGTTTCAATTGAATTTCTTCCACGGTTTCGGATTACTCGATCAACTAAAATACAAAAGGGGAATTATGTCTCCGAATTGAATGAATTTTATTAGACGCTTTTAGACACAACTTGCTTTTTCAGTTTTAAAGAGTCGAGAAAAAGCTAAAGATGACTCTAGTCTCCTTCGATGTTTTAACGAGCCCGAAGTGACAAATGATCGGTTGGACATTTTCAGTTATAGAGTTTGAAAAAGGCCAAAAGAAACTGCTCTGGAGATCTAGGCAGAGGGTGTGCCAAACTTTTCGCGAAACCACAGAATACGTTTTACGGTACGGGTGGTCGATCTTCGTGAATGTTGTGTTCACTACATCGCGATCAGTAGGGCGGCTGACACGGCTTCCTAAGGATAAAGGATAAATGCCTATAGGGGTCTCCCAATATATACGCGACGGTACGTGGGAGCACAAGTCCGTATTAGTGCTATCGTCTCTCAGGAGGAATCACCCACCTTCGTAGAGATCGACAGCCACTACGTTTAACGACGCCGGAACACGTCTCTACCTAGACCTCTACTGTGAGCATTATGTTGCAAAGCGTTGTTAGGTTCATTCAATATATTTTAAGTTGATCTTTTTAAAGTTTGCCTTTCAGGATCACCACGAGATGTATTGGTACAAATTCCTAAATGCAGTCTAAGATGATAAGCAAGCTTTATTCAATCTTTTCGACTTATGAAAATCTTAACTACTGAGGGAAAAGAAAGACATCATCTTTTCACACAGATCATAGAGCACACACTAGTGCACTTTCTCCTAAATCAACATGCAAACTTACAAATGCAAAATGCAAAATGCAGGTATTTCTTTTCTCTTTCTTAATGTTGATGTATTACAGAAAGAAAGCTGTCGTATAATTTTGAATTCAATTTCAAGTGAAAGAAAACAAGTTTTGTCCAAAAATCAAGACACCTTAAGATTTACTTGTTTCGACACTAGAAATATATAAATTCAAACCATATGACGAAAGCAAAAGCTCAATCAGCTATGAACAACAAACAAACTAACTCTTAGGATCAATACGACACTTATCACAGGTCTAGATCTAAGAGGCCACAGCAAGACTAGTTCACTTTTCGTTATGGGAAACTGTAAATGATGTAAGAAATACACAAAGAACAAACACAGTTTCTTTATACAACCTATGCGGAATAGTGGCAAGGAAAGTTGGTTTCAGACAGGTACATTGACTGATAACAGGCTGCAAAAACAAGGATGAAAACAGGGCAAGAAACAACAGGGAACCCCAGTAGCACAAGGAAAGACTGGTTTAGCGCAGGTAGTACACTGTCAGTTTCACATTCAGTGCAGGTAGCCCCTTCGAGAACTGCGCTGAAATGCAGACTGCCTTCACAGTGCCTGCAATGAAAAGAGAAACTTGCGTTTCTCTTGGTTTCCGGGTCACAGATTGCTCAAAAATTCACAGTTTTTGGCCAAATCAGAAGCCATCAGTCAAGTACACACTAAAGGGTAATTAGAAGGATGAAAAGCAATCACTAAGAGCTGTTTAGAGTCCTTGTGGATCAGCTCTTCAAATCATAAACATGCCCAGAAACTGAGCTAGAGTAGCTGCCCTCTACTTTGCATTTGAAAGATCCAAATGCAGTTCGATTCGGTACTCCCTGTGTTTAGGAAATGAATAGCAAAAACACAAGCAACCAACAAGATACGATCCCCAGTGGAGTCGCCAGTTTGTTGTTGGGAAAATTATCCAATACGGAATGACCCTATCCCACTCTAAGGGTGATAGTACCTCAGCAACAACCGAAGCAAAGCTATCTAAGATTTCTTCTTTATGAAAGTAAAATAGGGGAGAAAGGGATCCACTAGCCGATGTCTTTCGCTAATGATTGATCCAATCTTCTCTCCTTGCTGCTTGCTCCCAACTCCTTGCTCTTTCATTGGCCCAACTACACCAAGATCCTGCAAAATGGCAAGAGAGGGAAACTACAAGAAGCATACATTCATAATTGATTCAAGGATTAGAATAAATCAAATACACAAGCATAACAATACATCATTGAGACACATGCATATAGAAGAACCTCAAATGCTTTATTAATGGAAGGAGTAAAGTTCAAGAAGTGTTACAACCATAAGAGGCCCAATCCAGCAACACCTCCCGGCAGAAAGAAATCTCCTCTTCGCCCCCTTCAAAGCAAATCACCCAATAGCTCTAAACTCAAACCAACAGCACTTCCTTACATTCACAAGATTCCAGCCTCCAGATCTCATAGAGTAGAGATCCTTATATAGAGTTTTGGAGAGAGCATGAGTCAGCTTGATGTGTGACTAGTTTCCTCTCTAACTCCAGTTATTCTTCAGTTCTTGAGTCCACTTGGAGGTTCTTGCTTCCACTTGGAGATCTAGACCCTCTTACTCATCACTAGGCGAATTCCTCGATCCAAGTGTCATTTTGGAAGCTTCCTGGGTGCTGACACCTTGAGGAATGACTGTGCCACTTGTCCAAGTACGCTCAGCGCAGGTGGCCTTCTTTGCAGTTGACATTCAACGCAGGTACAGAGTGGAGCACTTGACATTCAGCGCAGATGCTCAGTGGAGCAGTTGACATGATCCAGAAATTGCTTGTTTTTGAGTGTTTTCAGGTGGAGAACTAATACTCAGTGCTGTGGTTTGCTGACCTTGTTCCTCTAGGGGTAGGAACAACATGTTTAGGGACTTTGGATCCCTTAGATTATGGACATTTCATGCTTCATGCTGTAAGGCACAAAAATGTCTATAACAGTCCCCACTTATTTAGTATTAATAATAACACTACATAAGGAGGGGGGTTATTAGAAGTCACAACAATTGGCGATTCACTTGGAAGAACCAGTTATCTTTGTATTTCTATTGAATTTTCTAAACTTCCAAAACAAAAAGTTTTCTAGAAAGTTAAACTTTATTATGGAAAGATAAAGTACATTATGCTCTAACCTGTCAATGACATTTTGTTTCAACTATTTTCAACTTTGATTATTTGCTCCCTCAAGCTAGTCCTTGTATTTACATCAGTCATTACTTGGTCTGTAAAGATAAAACAAAGTCTTTTCTATAAACCAGTTTCAAATATGCTCATTTGTCGTAGGTAGAGCCTCTACTGCTAGCAGGCGTTTATAGCCTCGACAGGGTTACCTGTTACCAAGCAATGATCCTGTATCCTACTTAAAGAAACCTACAACTCTCAAAGAAGAATCCACATCCACACTTATTGATTTGATTTTCTTTTATCCTTAAAGAACAACGTCTTGGTGTTATAACTAATTTATGACATAGTCATTCACTAGATTTATAACTTTGCTGAACAAGCTGGCTCATGATGAGACCCCTTGTCTTTTGATTGCAACAATCTTGAGTCATTGCCCTGTTGTGGTATGCAGTGTTTGGAAAAGTCAACAAGTTATAATATTTGTGATTATGATAAGCCGGCTCGTGATGAGACCTCTCATTCTTTAAGATGGAGTGTATCCTTGGATTGTTCCTCTAAAAGTTGTGATTTCCTTAGTAGGGAGGAAGTCATTGTTTCCTTAAGATAGCTCTGGATGACAACAGTAGAGTTTTTGGAAAGAGTTGTTCTATAGAGAATCTTTATTTTGTTATTGATACCTTTCATTACACTGATATAAAACAATTTATTCACTAAAGGTTGTTTTCATCAAATTTTATGAAGTTGAAACTAGTATCATATCTAGGCTAGAGTCTTTAACTGTATCTTTCAATAATAAAGATCAATTTTCCAAAAGATTTTCTATTTATACAAGCGAAAAAAATCAAAATCTTAAAGAGAATTGGTGTCTTAATCGTAAATGCCTAATGTAACCATTCACAACTAGTTTTATTTATAAAAAGAAAAACAATTACTCTACAAAAATAGAAGAATAATCTTCTATGGAAAATATTTCTTGAGAATTTGTCCGTTAACAGGCAAAGAGTCTCTTTTACCTGCTAAATCTTGTAACATAAACGTTGATGGACCTATGACTTCTACAATTTGAAAAGGACCAAGCCACATTGGTTGAAATTTTGTATGTTTCCCTTTTTCTTCATGATCCTTTTCCCGTTTTAAAACTAAATCTCCCATTTGAAAATCTTTTCTGGTCATTATGTTCGAATCAAAAGAGGATTTTACTAATTCTTGATGATGAGCATGTGTTTTCTTAGACTGTTCTCGTCGTTCTTCTAATTTGATTATTTCCATTTGTCTTAGCTGTAAGGAGGAAGTTGGTACTTCATCAATGTACTGAACTAAGGATAAAGAGAGAATCGCTACATGAGTCAGAAGAACCACTTCTTTCCCATAAACTAAATTAAAGGGAGAAGTGTTGATGGAGGCTTTCTGCGTTATTCGGTCTGCCCATAAAGCATATATTAAGGACTTATGCCAATTTTTATGATTTTGGTCAATGGTTCGCTTGATAATCCTAATTAGGTTTTTATTTGTAGACTCAGCTAACCCATTCCCCTGTGGGTAGTAATTGGCCGAATATTTAAGTTTGAATCCTCTTTTAAGTGCAAATTCAGTCATTGCATTTCCAGAAAAGTATGATGCATTATCAAACATTAAAGTGGAAGGCAACCCAAACCTGGTGATTATAAATTGATCTATGAACTCAATGATATGTTCAGCATTAGCCGTCTTGAGTGGAACTGCTTCTACCCACTTAGTAAAATAATCTGTTGCTGTAAGAATATATCTATGCTTCTTAGAAGAGTGAGGAATGATCTCACCTATTATGTCCAATCCCCACTGATCGAAAGGTTGCTCAATGTTGACTGGCTGTAGTGGCAAAGATGGTTTCTTTTGTCTCCCAGTAGTAGTTTGGAAGACTTGACATTTCCTCACGTAACTGTGCGAGTCTTTGAATAATGTGGGCCAGTAATAGCCTGTGCGCAATATTTTATGTGCAGTAGCATCTCCAGCATAGTGTCCGCTTTCTGGCCCATCATGGAGTTCCTGCAAAACTTTTTTAGCTTCAGATTCTTCAAGACATCTAAGGAGAACATAATCATAATTTATTCTAAAAAGAACATCATTTACGAGCTGATATTGTTTAGCTTTTAACCTTAGAGCTCTTTTCTTGGTATGATCGAGGTGTGAAGGAGAATATGCATCCTTAAGATAATAAATGATATCGGCGTATAATGACTCAACATTGTTTAGGCTTACCTCACATATTTGTATCCCTGCAGATGGAATTTCAGAAATCCGTGATGCTCTGGCCAACATTTTGCAAAAGCCTTGACCTTTTACAATAGTCGCTGGTTTGATTTCTAGGTCGTACTCCTGTAAGGAAGTAATCCAATTGGCCCTTTTCTCACCCACCTCATTTTGCACTAAAATATTTCTTACCGCCGGAAACGGTACTATGATTTTCGTATGGGTTTTGAGTAGAAAAGGTCTAAAATATTTGATTGCTTTGAAAACAGCATAAGCCTGTTTTTCCACCTCTGAATAATTTAATTCAGCACCCTGTAAATTTGAACTGAAAAAAGAAATTGGGGCTTCTTCCTTTTCTTGATTTGCTTGAGTGAGTATCGCAGCATATGACCTATCTGAGGCAAATGTATATAAAATAAAAGGCTCTAAAAAATTTGGAGTTGCTAAAGATGGAGCATTAATAATAGCTTGTTTGATCAGATTGAATGCTTCGTGTTCATCTTGGCCCCATTTAAATTTTGAGTTCTTTTTAATAATGGCTTGTAAAGGAGACATGATTCTTGAAAAATCTGGAACAAATCTCTTTACAAAGTTGATCTGACCAAGGAAAGATTGGCTTTTTTGTTGTGAGGTAGGGATATTTCAGAAATCTCTTTACTTCTGTCGGAATCAATGTGAATTCCAGATTTTGACACTATGAATCCTAGAAGTTTTCATTCACTTAATGCGAAAAAGAGATTTTTTCAGGTTGAGTGAAATTCCATACCTTAAACAACATTGGAAGATTTGTTTTAAATCTCTAAGATCGTTGCTTCGTTTCTTGGAATACATGGTTATATCATCAAAATAAATTACTATAGATTTATTGACTAAACCTTTGAATGCGATGTCCATGGCTCTCTGAAATGTGGCACCAACATTAATCAAACCAAATGGCATCTTTTGATATGCATTTGTGCCCCATTTGGTTATGAATGTGGTTTTTAATTGATCAGCGGGATGTACCAACACTTGATTGTACCCTGAGAATCCATCCAAGAAGGACATTAATTCTAACCCCGCGTTTGCCTGCAATATTTGTTCCATAGGAGGCAAAGGAAAATTATCCTTTTGGCAGGCTTTATTAAGGTTTCGAAAGTCAATGCAAATTTTAATATCTCTGTTTTTCTTTCTAACGTGTACCATATTGGAGACCCATTTAGAATGTCTGACAGGAAATATTATTTTGGCTTTCAATAACTTATTGAGTTCAGTCTTTATCTGGTTTTCTAGATTGGGATGGATCTTTCTCAACTTTTGTTGGACAGGTTTTTCATTATCGATCATTGGGATAGTATGTTGGATGATGGAGGTGTCGTATGTTTTGAGTTCATCATAGTTCCAAGCAAAGACACTTTTGTATTGTCTCAAAAGACGAATATATGCTAATTTTTCTTCAGGAGTTAGGCCAAGGCCTAGGTTGATATTTTGTGGTTTGGCATCTAGATTTACTAATTCGTAATTCAAAATTGAACTTTGGAGTTTTGAATTGGTAGACCTTTTAAACCGATCTTTTAAATCATACAGGTCTTCTAACTTGACTACCGACTTAAGTATAGCATTGTTAGTTCTATCTTGTTACAATTGTCAATCATGTTGGTCTTCGTCAATTATTTGATTGGAGTAGGATCCTTCAGATGTGAAGAAATTCACGATATCAGGATCTTCGTTGAATATTCTCCAATTTGTGATGTTATCAGGAATAGAAGGTCTAAAGATTAAGTCTATTGAGAATCTATATGGACTAAAATATTCCGAAGGAATGAGCTTGGAAGCTACATTAGCTAAGAGGTCTGCACTTGCATTCTGGAGTTTGGGAATTGATGAAATGTTAAATGCTATAAAGTGCTCAGTCAGATCTTGAACTAAAGATTGATAATGTTTTAAATGACTTGATAAGCAATGTATAGTACTACATACCTGTCTGACTCCAATTTCAGAATATCTGAAAACTTGAAGGTATTTGACGTCTAATCCAATTGCCTTGTACAACCCTTGGACTAAAGCCTCATATTCTGTTGTATTGTTGGTGCAATCAAATTTGAGTCTGCAAGTTAACATAGTTTTATCTCCTTCTGGACTAACTAGCACACATCCTGCTCCTGCTCCTTCGTTAGATTTAGAACCATCAAAAAATAATTTCCAAAACAAAGATTTATTTACAGGACTATCTAAAAAATTGATACATTTTGAACTATCTGTTTGAGAAAAATTTTCGACTTGGGATAAAACAGAATGTTCTAAGTAAGGTGACATATGAGCATTAAAATTTCTTAGGAAAGAATCTACTGAGTAATTGCCAACAATGCTATTGTTATATGCTACTGGTTCATTTTCCCACTCTAGTTCCATTACTATGTATTTCTGATGTAGTTCTTGTTCAACTTTTATTTGATTTGGTTTACCATTGTAGGGAAACCACATGTGTGACCAGTTAGTTGCGAAGTATCCATGAAGTTTTTCTGACCAATCCCTGCTAAGAATTAAGCCATAAAATTCTGGAATATCAACAACTAAAATGTCAATAACTTGACATACCTTTGGGTTGGATGACAGCCTTATGGTTACCTGATTTAGTTCGCTAATCACTTCGACTCGCAATCGATCTAGATGAACTATGCACATAGCAGATTTCTGTGGTTGAACATTTAATTTGGTACATATGGACTTTGGTAAAATATTCGATGAATCTCCAGAATCCACTAAGAAATTATGTACATTTTTATTGAAAATTTCATAAGTAAGGAGAAACGGGGGAGTATGAGATCTCGATCTTCCTCCAATTAAGGCGATATTAGTTGGATCAATCTTGTTAGTCGTATTAGTTGGAGGTCTTCCCATGTTATGGGAAGCTTGAGAAAGTACAGCGGCAAGCAAAGTTGCAACTGGCACAGCATGTAATTCTTTCAACGTTATCTTTTGTTGGTTCTTTAACTTGCTCAATTAGTAAAGAGTGATGTTGGCCCTAGTCTTCTTCATGTCTTCTATAATATTGTACTCCATTTCATCCGAAACGATTAGCGTTTTAGATGGAGTTGATGAATCTGTTTGGACTGGGCTGGTTTGAGTCGCTTTAGATGTCGTTTTCTTTGTTGCGACTTTAGCCTTTGTTGTCGAGCTTGCACTCTTTGGCATCGCGATAGTCTGGGGAGGATCAAGTTGATTTCTACTTCGTGTACTAACCGAGAATGCTTCTTGATCTTCTTCTTGTGGGAGGATGAAGTCCCACATTCGTTGTAGCTCTACAACTTCTTCTTCATCAGTTTTCCCTTCAGTAGTGATTTCCTCTTCCTCTTCTTCGGCTTTAGCACTTGTAATAGCATTGGGAGGCTTTGAATCAGTTGAAGGGCTTCTTTTAAAATCTCTGTAGGGATTTTTTGAAGAAGTTTCTGCTACTTGCTTCTTGATGTCAACCATTTCATTGGACATGGTCTTCAAAACTTTTTGCAATCCTTCTAAATCGAATGGATCTTTCACTTGTTTTTTCTTGGAATCTTCTTTGAAGGTGACTTTCTTGGATTTCCGTTCCTCTATCGCAGATTTCTTGTCTAGGGCTATTATACGTTTCTCTACTGTTATTGCTTCTTTCATGTTTTCGGCTAAAGTTGTCTTATTAGCCCTGTCCACAAAGATTGCTATGTTTGATGGTAAAGCAGTGATGTACCATTCACTTCACACTTCTTCACTAGGTTGAGAAGTAGTAGGAATTTTGTTTAAGATTTTATTGAACCATAAATTGAAATCTTTGATAGGTTCTCTTGATTCGACCCTAAGGTTACTAAGGTCGTTGATTAGCGTCATCGTAGACCTGTCATCACCGAGCTTGGTCAGGAATTGTTCTTGGAAGATGTCCCAACTAGTGATAGATCCTGATGGTAACGAGAAATACCATGATCTGGCTGTTCCTTGCAAAGTATAAGGAAAAAGTCGGACTACAACATCTTCGTTGGTAACTCCATTGAGATTTATGGATAGCATAAAGTTGTTTATATGCTCTTTTGCTAGCATGCCTGCCTCAGGATTAAACTTAGGCAACCATTTTTCAGGATGGGCTGGTATTGGACTCAAGGGTGCAGGCATTAAGACTGCCCCAGGGTTGTTCCATGGAGTTTGGGCCATCATTGACCTACTAACAGAGGAAAGTGCACAAGATGATCCCTGCGGTTGGGAAGATGAGGATATTACGTTTGTAGATGATTGAGGATGAATTGTGGGGGTTCCAGTGGGCGGATGGATGATGATGTGAAGTGGAGGAGTGGATGGTTGACTTCACGGTGAAGAGGTTGAGATGGATGATGATGATGATACAGTCTCGCTATTGGACTCTTGAGGTGATTTCCTTGCTCTTTTTCTTTTGGGTAGAGGCAATTCGATTGGTCGAATGCCAAACATTTCACTCTTTAATCTGGTCAGGCGATGAGCAGGGTTATATTGCGAAGTCATGCTACCTAGAGATTAATCAGATCTTTGAGGAGATATAGAAAATCGTTGAAGTTTGTGAATCAGAGATTCAACTTCAGGAGGTTCAGTAGTAGATTGTTCTAAAATGCCAGGGTTTGTAGTAGCGGTTGTTTCTCCAGCGACTTCCAACTTTGGATTTAAATACAATGGAGAAGTCGGGGGAGATGGCGAGGGCGATTTACTCTCAGAATGGAATTTAGATTTAGATTTGCTTGCCATTCATAGTTTAAGCCCTCCTTCTAGCACCAAATATGTTGAAGCCCCGAAAATCAGGTCTACAACAAGGGGGATACCCGCTCGATCCGGACCTTGTTTGGCAGCTCCTTTTCCGTTTGGTATAGCGGGTCTGATTGGGGA
Source organism: Pinus tabuliformis (assembly GCA_031772625.1). Taxonomy (NCBI): domain Eukaryota; kingdom Viridiplantae; phylum Streptophyta; class Pinopsida; order Pinales; family Pinaceae; genus Pinus; species Pinus tabuliformis. Next base: position 570,145,356 of record CM062810.1, read on the forward strand.
TATGGGACCAGTTTCCCAATTGATGAGTGTGTGTGTGTAGAATTTGATATTTATGATCTAATGGTTCCTAATTAAGATGTTCTAATTCTAACTTTAATCTAATGACTAGCTATTGTATTATAATAAAAAGAAACATCTAAGTCTATACTAACCCGGGGTGTAATTCTTCTATTATGCGATCTAAAACGATTTCAAATGACAACTGGTAATAATGATCATTCAGTTGTTATAAGAAAAGAATTCAATATAGATGAACCACTTCGCATAAAAAGTTAAATGAAATAGTTGTGAAAAACATATCGCATAGTAAGCTATTCATACATTAAGCATAAATAAATAGCTATCACCATACAAAAGTGCCAAATGATAACTCAGGCATTCACGCATTAATATATAAACAACTGAAACTGAATATCACTTTACCACATAAGCAGAAATGGTTAAGAGATAGAAATACCATTTATAACTAGTCTTACTCATGAGCTTCAAGCAACAATGATTTATCTCTCCTTGATCTAACATCCACTAAGAGTACAGAAGTGCAACATCAGTAGCAGATATTAAATGCAAACATCAACAAATCTTGTTCCATTCATTCATCAAAACCTCCTCAGAGGGTGAAAAAGTGCATGTTTTGAGGACAAGTTTTTGACAAATTTCTGGACCCTTCTCTAAATGCATAAGAAGGGTTTAAATACTACTAACTAAATCTAAAAATAAATTATTACAAAATTTAGGATATGGTTTAAATGACCATCCTTTTTCTAGGCAAAAATAAAACAAACTATTTCTAAAATTAAATCTAACATCTAACTATTTTTGTATTTGCTCCTTAATATCGCAAGCATTCAACATTTGCCTGAGAAGAGTCGGTTGACCGACTTCAGCTTTTAATTGTCCTGTGAAAATGGAATTAGCAAGAGCTGGTACCATCTTTTCGGCACAATTGATGATGTATTTGGGAATCATCCGCTGACTATATGGCTTTACCATGTATGCCCAATTTTACTCCCAATTTAAGTTGATTAACCCTTAGATTGCTTCTGCCTTTTCTTTAGCTTTCTGTTTCCAGTTTTTTTCTATCATCGCATTCTTGCAATTTTCGGGATTTGCAGGTGACTGAGCAATTGGAAACTTTCCTTTACAAGAAATTTTCTCAGCGATGCGCGATTAGGCGCTAATTCCACATCAGAAACTGCCTATGTTTCTTGATTCGGGCTTCCTTGACGCGTTTTTCGCCTTTTGTGCCTTTTCCTTTTGGTGGATATAAAGCTCAAACTTTGTGAACATAATGGTTCTGTAAGATTTTGACCCTGAGTCTTAAACTGTTCATTTCTATTATCAACACTGTCTGTGTATGGGAGAATTTGGGGCCTTGCCACTATCCAGTGTAGGAATGAACAAGCCAAATCTGCACTGATGCTTCAGATGACTTTGATGAGCCTGTAGTAGCCGCAAATCCCATTACCTTAGGATTCTCTTCCTCAAGTAGATTATATGTGCCTTCCTAGGTGGAAATACCCGCATATCTATTGCTTGAGATGTCTATGTATAAGGGTGCCATTTCTTTATTCTTCAGACATTGGAGCCTTGCCTTTCTTTCCCATAGTTTCCTGAATTCTGCTTTGTATAACCTTCTGTTCTTCGTTTCTGCATTTTACAAGTGAAGTGAAAGTAATGATAAAAAATAATGACAGGAAAGCTTTAAATGCTGAAGATATGCAAAAACACGCCACCTTATGTGAACTGGCTCTTCGATAAACACAAATCCATATTTTATTAACAACTTGCATATAACTCATTAATTATCATTAAAGCGCATGACCAGTTCTTGGTTTATGAAAAAAAAAAATTTCTTGAATAATGAGCCAAAAATCTACGATGGAATGATTCTGCGATTTGGTTCACAATATCACAGATCGCTGCATCGCATTATTGCAATATCATTGTGCTGCTCTGTCGCAAGGTCGCTTCGGCGTTTTATCGCAAGATTGCTTGGTCGTAGTATCAATTGATCGCAATATCAAAGTATCACAATATCGCAAGATCGCAGTATCGTTATGTTTTGATATATTTTATGTGATTTTTCGATATGAGACATCGCATATCGGTGATTTTGAGGTTTTCCAATGTGAGTTCATTTCAAGGAGTGTGATGCGATATATGTTTTGAGTATATAATCTCGCGTCACAATCTCGCAATTTTTAGATTTTGGCTTGTAAGAAGGCATCCTATCATTCTTTGCACGATGCGATATTTCTCAAGGAGTGACTTTACTTTATTCATCATAAAACTTAATATTTTTAGATTTTTCAAAGGTATTTTCCTAAGTTCATGATGGTAAGTTTTATCCAAAAGGAAATATAAGCACTAATTGATTTTTTAAAATTTTTTGACTAAGGGTCCCCACTTATTTAGTATTAATAATAACACTACATAAGGGGGGGGGTTGTTGGTGGTCACAACACCTCGCTACAAAATGAAACAAGGGTTATGAGGATAGTTCTTTTACTGTGTCAACCTCATTAAAAAATGAAACACCTCCCTTTCCAAATCGAGTTTTTGTTTAAGATATCATAAAATCCAAGTCGAGTCTTTCCAAGATCTCGAAAGTGAACCTTCATTCCATCCACCGTGTTGAATGAAATGAAGCTTGGGGGGCATGCACCTCAATTTGCATCATTATGCCTAAGGGCATGCGAACTCATAACAAGCATAGTTTTTCGTTTCAAGCTTGTGTAAACATGAAACCGAATCCAAGCAGAGTTCTCCATGATTCAAGCTTGTGTAAAAATGAACCCATACTTGATTTACATCTTGTGATTGCCCTTTATCCACTACATTTTGCTAGATGAGCCTTGGTTGTTTCATTCCATTGCCACCATCTCTTTTGCTGATCATATGCCTTCACTTGGTTATTTTTCCGTTCCTGAGGAACCGCAACAATGAGTGGTTTTATTAGCCAGCCTATTGACCATTACATGTTTTGAGCAGTTCCACCATTGCCGGAACCAGTTGATACCCTTTATACCACTCGTTCCTCCAGGACGAGTCTCCTTTAAGCTCTTTTCTGACTCATAAAAAATGAAAAGATAGCCGAGTTGTCCCTTTCGACTCGTTAAATGAAATGAAAGGCAGTCTAATTTAAGCTCTTTTCTGACCGTGTAAACAAGAAAAGATTGTTGAGCTTTTGTCATTTCAAGCTCGTTATTGGTTACGAAACGGTGTGGTTTCGATCACTTTTCTACTTTTTCGGGCCGAGATCACTAATCATGAAAAGTACTCCTTGATCGTAATGATCAAGTAGTTTTTTCGAGTATCGTTTTATACTTTTTCAGGCTCGAGAGACACAAATTTACGAAAAAGGACCCCCTTGGAGTTTTCTTTTCCGTGTCTTTTTCGAACTCCCTAAACATGAAAAAGGCTCTGAGTTTTACCTATGTCGGACTCGTTAAACTCTAAAGACATTGGACTCGTCACCATGATGAGACTCGAGCTTCTCCTCCCTAGGGCTCGTTAAACTATTACTAGGTTGGATTCGACCGAAGGTCGAACTTATATCACAAGCATATGCTATCCCCTTCAAGCTTTTTTTAAAAAATAACTGGGGTACTCGCCAGCAATGGTGGGGGCAAATTTGGAAAACATCATTGATTGTCTATGGCAGCTAGTCACTCTTGAACATCGACACATCTACTTCTTGTCGGGTTGGGACATCCATACATTGTCATTTGGCCTTCCGTGGGTTTGGGTTGTCATTTAGCCTTATTCCATCTGATTCATGTTGTCTCCATCATAGCCTCTGATCCTTTGGTACCTACATGTTGCCACCCTTCAGAGTCGTTTCGTCGACATGTTCAAGAGTATAATCCTTCTGCAGTTTACATCCTCGCCTTTTCCTCTGATACTCTGTTTCACCATCTACCACTTGTTCTTGTCTCGTGTCGTTGATGGGGGAAACGTTATGGCCCTCCTGCGATGGATCATCTCTTGTTAACTTCAGCTCCAGGAGATTGATCTAGAGATCCCCTTTTGGTACTTTGGAGCTTGCATGCCTCAATGGCAAGTTCTTCGTGCCTGACGGTTGACTTACATCATTGGTCGCTGATTGGGTGATTCCACGAGTGTTCGTTATCAGCTCATTCTTCACACTTTGTGGATTGTACTAGATAGTACCTTGAGAACCATTGGCATTATTGGTGGTCTCTCTCGCGCTTGTTAATGGCTTAAGTCATTCACCGGTAATCAAGCGATGTTCTATCATGCTCGACTTCAACACCTCTATTCGCATGTTAGAATTTGTACTATGGTCGGTTGGGTTCAAGACCCCGAATTCAGATCACATATGTTCGAGCTGCGTGGATTGGTTCGTGAATACATGACCCATTGATGGATGGCTCCGACCATACCTTTATCATTATCATGGTCTCATTAGCTGGATGGTTGCGTCCATACCACAAACCTAGTTTGTATGTCTTTTGGATGGCTGCGTCCATGCCTAGACTACATGTACTTCACTATCAGAGATATTAGTTGTACTTTCACTCACAGGTCCTTCAGGATGGTGTTCCAGCTCATCCAGTTCTGTAAAGTATTTCACCCCTCCCACTCTCTTGGGCTTCATACTTTAGGGGGCATTTGTTACACAGTAATTTGTCACTACCTTCACTCCCAGTCCATCTACTGTGTCATGTGTCCAAGTCAAGCATGCTCATGCTGAACAAATGCTCTCTTATCTTGCCAATTGACCCACTTTTCCTAAGTTATCTGCCTCATCGCGACTATTGGCTTAATAAACACGCTGAAGGGCACTCCTAAACAGTCCATTCGCGCTGCCAGCATAGAAGTACATCTGTTTCCCTTGATGGCCCAATTTTATGCACCAACATGGGGTCTATGTGTTTCCTTCAGCGATGATCTGACTAGCTACACTGATCACTCGCGATGTCAGTACTGAATCCCAGTTATGTACTCGCGCTGATCTAGATTGGGTGAATTGTTCGGACAGTCGGCCTTCCAGATGACTCCAGGCCTGGATGTTGGCCTAGTTTGTATCACCCTTCCTTTCCTGGTGTGGCAGTTCCGTCAATTGTGCTACCTTCCTTGATGATAAGCTCCCTCTCCCACCTTTCATGGAGATTCCTTCTCCTATTTAAACACTCACCTTTGATATGATCAGCTAGTTGGCATAGTTGGTAAATTCTTGGCTTGAGCAGTGTCGTTAGTGCTTTTGATAGATAGCTAGTGTGAGTATGATAAGTGTGAGAGTGTGGATAGCTTGAGGAAGGTTGTGAGGTGCCCTTAATTTCATGTCAAACTTATGAGTGACTGAGAGAGAGACCTTTGTATGTTTGGAGATCCATCTTCAAAGAGTGAATGCTTGAAGAACATGCTGGTTGGATTCCTCTGAGAAGGCTTGTGACATTAAGACTTTGGTTGTAAGCTTGCTCTTATTTCATTATTAATACAACCAATGATGTTTTCCTATGTCTTGCATGTAATGTACTTGATAGACCATGACTTCTTGACTTTGTGAGTAAATAGTTCATTGTTGTTTTCCGGATTACATGCTTTGTTGTATTTCCTTTGCCTTGTTTCAGGTTGATCACTCATTGAGGAGAAGGAAGTGGAAGCTGTAGCAGCACAAAGGAACTCCATCGACCACCAGGAGAGGTAGGCCTCCAACTCTAACTATTTAAGGAAAACTATTGTTGATCTGTCCTTGTTTGTGACTAGACCCACTCTAGGGCTAGAGGGCTTGCCTCTGTCTGCAGAGGGAACACTTTCCTGCATCACAAATTCATCTGTTACATAGTAATTTGTCATTGCCTTCACTCCCAGTCCATCTACCGTGTCATGTGTCCAAGTAAAACATGCTTATGATGAACAAATGCTCTCTTATGTTGCCAATTGACCCACTTTTCCTAAGTTATCTACCTCATCACGACTATTGGGTTAATAAATGTGATGAAGGGTGCTCCTAAATAGTCCATTCGCGCTGCCAATGTGGAAGTACATCTGTCTCCCGCGATGGCCCGATTTTATGCACCAGTTCGGGTTCTATGTGTTTCCTTCAGTGATGATCTGACTAGCTACACCAATCACTTGCGATGTCAGTGCTGAATCCCAGTTATGTACTCTCGCTAATCTAGATTGGGGGAATTGTTCCAACAGTCGGCCTTCTAGATGACTCCAAGCATAGTTGTTGGCCTAGTTTGTGTCGCCCTTCCTTTCCTGGTCTGGCAGTTCCGTTAATTGTGATACCTTCCTTGATGATAAGCTCCCTCTCCCACCTTTCATGGAGACTCCTTCTCCTATTTAAACACTCACTTTTGATATGATCAACTAGTTGGCATAGTTGGTAAATTCTTGGCTTGAGCAGTGCTGTTAGTGCTTTTGATAGATAGCTGGTGTGAGTGTGATAAGTGTGAGAGTGTTGATAGCTTGAGGAAGGTTGTGAAGTGCCCTTTATCAAGCGATAAAAAGGGTCTTTTTAACTCCTAATTACCTCCACATTAATTGTCAACCCAGGGATGACTTTTTATTTCAAGAGTGTACTCAGTCTGAGGTGGCTATTTACTCAAGAGTAATGTTTTGTAGTATAGTTCTTAAAATCCAAAAGTAAATGAATGCTTGGGAAGAAATCTAACTACAAAAACATAAACTCAAATGCTCAGAAATCCAACTATTCACTCAACAATCATCAATCGAGGATACAGTAGCAATAACTCATTCCTCTAGAGATTGATACAATTGAAATCAAACTAGGACAAGACAATCAATCTGAGAATGAGGAAGCAGTAACCCATGTTCTCTACAGTTGACAGCCCTGTATTAAAGCAATTAAAAAGGAAATAGAATTTAAACTAAAGCTGCTATTAAAAGTAAATTAGGAAAACTCTTTAAAAACAACCTCTTGCAATTAACTAACAGAAATGAACAACAAAGTAAATGGAAAACAAATTGTAATTAAAGGAATCTTAATAGCAAACTCTAATTAATGGAAATGAACAACAACAAAGCCAAATTAATAGCAATCTTTACTCTAAGAATAAATTGGACAGCAACCGGAAATAGAATGGAAACTAATTAGAAATGAAATATAGAACAACGCTTAGAGCCTACGGTGCTGAAATAAATAATACACACAACATACAGAGATATTAAGAAAAACAGTAATCTGAGTCTGATACCGCAAGTATTAATCCTGGTTAGAAAGGGTAACGATTACAATTCATAATGGAACCACAATGTCAATTGAACAGCAATTGTATGAAGTATAAACCATAGACAAATACAGTAATACCAGCTTAAGAAGGTTACAGCTTGATTACTCTGCAATTAAACAACAATAGCATTCTGTAGAGAACAACAATGTTACATTAACGACTTTAAAGGAATAGCAATACGTTATAAGATCAGAATGCACATTATGATTTTCTTGTTGCAGAGAACGATATATGAAATATAACAGAGCTGCAATATAAGATAACAAAACACACCAGATTACCGATTCAAGCTGATAAGCAAAACCACGCATGAACTACAAATATAATATACAACAGCAGAAACGTACTCCACCAGAGGCTGGGCCCTTAGCCGCCAGCGGATGCTGCTGGGTTACGTCAGGATCAACGATGGAATGGCAATCAGATTTATATTAAAATATCAAAGTAGAGTTATAGTGGATTACAAATATTTCCATCTCTCAGCCATTATCCATTCTCTCTGCCATCCTCAATTCTGAATCTCTAATCCTTCATCCTCAGTTCTCCACCATTTTTCCATCCCTATCTCTAATCTCTGTTTTCATTTAAATAGAGAGATCAGAGAGAAGTTACAATAAAGATAAGTACATCATGATTTATATTACAAAATTGGTTTGCTTCTAACCAATTGATCAACAAGAGCAAGGCGAATTTGGCTTTGCAGCTGAGATTTAGAGGACGTCCGCAACAACAAATCTGAGAAAATAGTGCTCAAAGAACCCTGCGTTTCTCTCAATACAAGTCGAATTTGGGAAAACCGTTCTTCATTAAAGTTAATTGGTTCCGTTCTGGAAAAAACCCATGTTTCGGGTTTTCCAAATTCTTCTTCATTTTCTCAGAATCTCAACCGTAAAACTGTCACTTCTTATTCCAGCGAATTTCTAAGTTGGCACTTTTAATGATCAAATATTCAATCTGGAAATTATCTTGGAGGCTAAAAATGGTGAATAATGTTACAACCAATTTATTAAAACTATCATTGATAAAATCATGCACAATCATCAATTTATTAGAGATAAAGGAGAATAAATAATATTCATCCATAAGAGCATAAATCATTATAAAATGGATTTATATAATAAATTATAATAGATGACATGATGAAGAATAATAGAAATGAGTGGAATAAGCATTCAAAAGTGATAATGATAATGGCATATTAATGGCCCAACACCCTTGATTTCATGTCAAACTTATGAGTGAGTGAGAGAGAGACCTTTGTATGTTGGGAGATCCATCTTCAAAGAGTGAATGCTTGAAGAACATGTTGGTTGGATTCCTCTGAGAAGGCTTGTGACGTCAAGACTTTGGTTGTAAGGTTTCTCTTATTTCATTATTAATATAATAAATGATGTTTTCCTATGTCTTGCATCTAATGTACTTGATAGCTCATGACTTCTTGACTTTGTGAGTAAATAGTTCATTGTTGTTTTCCGGATTATGTGCTTTGTTGTATTTCCTTTGCCTTGTTTCAGGTTGATCACTCATTGAGGAGAAGGAAGCGGAAGCTAGAGCAACGCAACGGAAGTCCATCGACCACTGGGAGAGGTAGGCCTCCAACTCTAACTATTTAAAGAAAACTATTGTTGATCTATATTTGTTTGTGACTAGACCCACTCTAGGGCTAGAGGGGTTGCCTCTGTCCACAGAGGGAACACTTTCCTGCATCACACACACTCCCATTCACCCTCACCTACTTTCCTATTAAAAATCTCTTCATACTCATCATAACCTCACCCACCAATCCATCACTCCTTATTTACCATAAATACAAATAGTAGTGCAACAATGGAGAGGGATAGTGAGCATGAACTTGAAGAAGAAACCCTTAGCGACAGTTCCATGGAGAGACTTCAGAAGCAAAAAGGAGCAAGAAAAATAGGAAATCCTAGCTGATGCCTCATTAACTCATCAAAGCAATGTTGAGGGTGTCTTGTGCCAATTTTGGGACAATTTTGATAAAATTTTGTAATTTTCAAATTTTGAATTTTGAAACATAGGAAATCCCAATAGGTGCATAGTGCCACTGGCGCTGCGATTTTGTTGGGGACACTTTCTTGCAAAAATATTTATATTTTTGGAATCAACATGGAGAAATATGGAAGCTCAGAAATGGATGAGAATTTTAGACAAGTTCTAGGTCTCCAAAAGAGCAAAAAACACCTAAAAAGCGTCCTCTCTGCCACTTTTTTGCCACATAGGAAGTAGTCTTGGGAGAATCAATGTTTGGAGGGGAAATCAACTCAAAATTCAGAAATTCAAGCTTTTCCGGAATTTAGACTCATCAGGCTTTCCAATGAGCTATCCTGCACCTGATTTGGACTCCGATAACCCTCCCAATATTGGTCTAGAAAAAGCGTTGTGCATAGGATTAGTGGCGCTGCGCATAGGATGAATTTTGCAAGTTTTGTTCAAAAATCCAAATTTCACCTAGTTTTTCTTCAAGTTGACGTTTCCTCTCATCATGGATGAATTTATGATTGTAAATGATGCTATTCTATGTAAATGTAATTGCAAAATGCCCTTAGAGGGTAGATTCATCATTTTGAAGTGGTTTGGGGGTGAATGAATCAGTTTCCATGGTTTTAGAGGCAAGCTATTCCACTGCCTATATTCTTGTTCCTAGCTTAGATATGGTTGAAACAACCCCTTAGTTTTTGGATTTGACCCCTGATGGCTAGAATATGTGGTTTTCATGTCTATATTATGTATTTTCTTCCTCATTTGTAAAGGTTGGACTTTGGCAAAAGTGTTGGCTCTCATTGAACATTTTTATGAGCAGTTTGGCAAGGAATCAAACTAGGTTTTACAACTATTTTTGTGGGATTCTTGTGACAATGAGTTTATTTATTGTTTCTTCTTTGTAATGAGTTTTCTCAGATGTTTTATATGTATCCACATCTCTCTATTTCTTCTAAACTAAATGATTCAAGGTGAAAGACAAAATACACTAATTTACAGTGCTTTGTCTTGGGAATGCATTTGGTTTTCAATGTTTTCACTGTTTGAAAAGGATTCATAGTTTCTTATGTCCTCCTCAACTCGTCAACTGTCTTACTCTACCATCTCAATCCTTTTCTAGTACATAAGATCTTGCCTACCCTGCCCCATAGGACATGACTGTATCCCTGAGTTGATTTCCCGGATCCAATCTACCTTCTCCAATTGATCCAGCAACCAAAACCTAAAATCAAACCAGAAACCCTAATCTACTATACCTAGCCTACAATCCACATTTATTTTAGTCATCTCAAGCCCTAGTTTCCATATTCAAATTAATATCGATAAGGAGAGATCCCTCTCCTGACCTAGTAGGGCTAGCTACCAGGTTAAGCGTGGTTTGATGTTACCCTAGACCTACCTTCCTTCAGCCTGAGGTAGATTTAGGCACTAACAGGGCCTCTGGGACAAAAATCTGAAACTCGATTAGGAATTCATCTACCATAGTCAACCCATCATATATCGATAGTTGCTGATCCTGAGCCTTTAGGAAATACAACGATATTTTCATCTTGTTGCAGTTTAACATAGTGACTCCATTCACTCGATTACGCCATCGTTCCTCTTCCTTGTTTGAATCTAAACTGCAGGCCTCTGTGCGTACCCATGATATTTTCCATTCTGCAGATGAATTTTCCTAGTCCTGACCTTGCGTAGTGACCTTGTAGATATAATTCGGGTCCCCATCAATTTGATCGTCGCGTACTGCTTCTGTGTAGTGCGCTCCTTCAACTGGGTCTAGTGGAATGACTACACGTAGGGACTTATTTTCAAATATCATTTTCCTAGTTTTCAAATTAATGACGCCATTCATATCCGTGGCCCAACCTATCCCTAACAAAGTGGGGTAGTGGTTATTATCATCCACAATTTCTACTACCTCAAAGTCTATTTGTGCGCTTGCGCCTTTGATATCCATCGTGACTCCTTGCAATCTCCCTGTAGGCAAGATATTTTGTTGGTTCACCATCCATAATTGGATAGGACCATTAGAGTGTGGTCCTGCCCGTGCGTTCCCATGTTTGTTTAGGTAGCACATTTGCATTCGAGCCTAAATCCATGATGATCTAGTCCATCTCATAGTCACCAATCTGCACCGTTAATCGCATCTCTCGTCTAGTGTGCAAAGCATGCTTTCCTAATTTGTGAACCATGCGAGGTTTGCCTAACCCTGTGTACCTAGCTATTAGCTCTTGCAACCCTTTAACGACCCTATTGTCGCATAGCAACCTCATACATGTCTATAAAAAGGTAGTTATCGTTGAAGGATCCATTGTCATCTCAGTTTTATCCTTACTACCTAAGGTAGATACCTCTGTGAAGCTTTTCTCGGCTTCCATACTCATCTTCTTCGCATGTTCCTCTTTGCACTCCATCTGCTTTGTAGGGGTCCTATGAACCCCTGGGGTTTCTTCAGCTAGCTTTCCTTTATCCTCTCCTCTGGCCGCGCTACTTCTAAGCACCATATTTATGTTGGGATCTTCCTCACATGGTTTGGACCTTATCATTTGGACATTCTGCATCATCATAGGCGGTGCTGCCTTTTTTCATGGATTTGCACTATCAGTGTAGGGCAGTCTATCATTTCATGATCGAACTACTCGTAGTAGAGGCACAATACCCTGGTTGGATTGGTACAATCCCATGTGTAGTGCCCTGGTCCCCCACAATTGTAACAAATTAGCTGGTCGCAGCCCCTTCCCAGCCCCATTCCTCCCCGTTCTCGACCTTAGCCTGGGAACCCACCGCTCGCCATTGTCACAGTTGGATTCTAACCTCACGCCTTAGTCTGCATTCTATAGGCAGGTGACTAGTCCATAAATAATTGGTAACTACGACAATCTCTCTCTTCGTGACCTGCCGATCGGCAAAAGTTGCAAAATAGCTACTGGGGGGTCTGGTTAACTTTTCGCAGTAGATGGTAGTTATCTGTGTTGTGCTTCCCTCCAACCTGACAGATTGCACACTAGAGTGAGGGTATCACACTGGGCCCTGCCTGCACCTCTGGTCGCAATGGTGTTGGTCCCCCCGTTGCCACATAGTTTACAATGACCAGACAATGATCTTTATCATGACCCTGGCTTCTAAACTTCACACACCAAACTTCTTCCCGGGTTTCTGGGTGAGGTGCCTATTCTTGTTTTAACTTCTATGTCTCTAAACATAGGTTTTGTATCTGCACGTCGATCTGTTGAACTCCCAACCCTAGATCCTGTATCAGAGTCTCGTGCAACCTCATCGCTGTCTCCAACGCTTCAGCCTGGGTTGAGATCTTTTACTATGACAGAGCCGTGCTCAGATGTAGCATTAATGAGGCCACAAACCATGCGTAGTGTTGCGTATCCGATAGTGTCATGTTTGCCTCACATATGGTACTTTTCAATCTTTGATCCAAATACCACAATGTTTCACCAGGCATCATCGTGATCTCTTTGAACCCTATAATCAACTCTGCTTCCAACTTTGGCTGACTGAATTCTTTATTGAATGCATCCTCGATCGCTGCTACTCCCACATTCGGGTGATCGCTCAAGTACTTCATATACCACATTAGTGCGGGTCTTGCAATGCACTAATTAGAGTCACCCTCTTTATGTTATCATCTGTTACACCTTGGGCTGCCCATATAGCCTCTAACACGAACCATAATTGTTTTAGGTCTTCGCTTCCTACTCCTTTGAATACCAGTAACTGGATTGCACTTGTCATTTTTAGCTTCAGGTTTGCACATTGGTGTCCTTTGAGCTTGTACCCCTCCTGATCCAATCACTCCTCAAAGTCTTTCTCCATAGGGTTCCAACGTTCCAACACTAGACATCCCTTAGGCAGATCTCGGTCCCAGCAACAGAACCATTTGTTGGCTTGTATGGGCCTGACCCAAGTTCGAAAGAGTTATTTAGCCAACCAAATCCGCCAGCTACCGGCCCTTTCGGCAACAGCCCGCGGAGCACGGACTGAGGTCTTACTAGAAGTAGTAGGGGAGGGTGCTGGAACCAAGTTTCCACACCCTTGGGATGTCTTGATGTGGTTTCGCACACCGTTTTGCAACCTCGCGCAACTTTACTTCACATAGATTCGAAATAGGGCTACATCTCAATGTTAATTACTTAATGAGTTATTACATATTAGATTCAGTTAAAACGGTCTTTAGGCAAGCATTTAATCTAGATAACCTGTGCACGCAATTAACAACGATGCAGATTTTCATTAACCCATAACATAAGTGCATGCATAAGATTTAATAGAAAATATTAGTCAAAAATTAACTAGATTTGCAATAGCTCTGATGTAACACATGATTTCAGAATCCACTTATCTTTATTTATTTCTTCCATCAATACAACCCGATCTGCCTTGCACACTCAGCTGTAGGGGTCCACGTACACAGCTGCAAACTCTACCAGTTCTCTACACACACAGCTGCAGAGCCTCTATCCACTACCCAATACCCTTGACTCAGACTTATAGATGCTTCAAAACTTCTCAGCTCATGAACCCATTACAATTCAGATCATTCAACATCCAAAAACTAACTAACTCTATCCATAAAGCCTCACTCTATTTATATATTTCCATGGACCCCGATCCATGGGCGGGCTGACTCCACTTACATTATTCTATATTATTTCTTCGGTGGACAACCCTTTGACTTGACCTATTACATCTTGCACTCCACATATTTCAGATATTTACAATATTTTCATCCTAACTTATAGGCTTTATGCCCCAAAACTGTTATGCGGGACCTCCGCTACCCAACATATTCTATATAGGGTTTTAATTATTTACGGGAAAAGGGTTATAATGGATTTATATAATAGGGTTAGTTAATTAATATGAAAATGATGGCAAAGTGGGTTTTCCTAGGTAAAAAATGGTAAAGAGTATGCGATTGCGCGTTTTGATTTATACTTAGGATAGAAGCATTTGGTGGGTTTTTTGTGCGAAAGGATTTTACATGGGGGTGAGTCACCTTTCCTAGGTAAAAATGTGTCCACCATAGGAAAGGTTGGTTTTATTAGGGAAATGAGGGGAAATTAAGGGAGGCAAATTTTTTATGAAGGGGATTCTCAAACTTATGCCCATGAATCATCAAGCCGAGGGTTCGGTCCCTCCAAAAGTCAGAGAAATGATCTGAGCCCCTTTGACTTAAAGGATTTAAGTATTAGAAGTTGTTTATGGGAAATTAGTGAAGTAAAGGGGTGAAATGAATGAAGGGATGTTAAATAAACCATATTGTGAACCATTATCTTTGCTTTGTTTACTACTTATACATATTAGAAAGATGCATTTAAAACAATGACATAAGTGCGTTTGTGTAATCACATGATATTTCTGCAACCTTTCTACTACTTACCCATTTACTAATCCTACCACTTTTTCTTCATTTTATTTGGGTGCACTTAGGCTAGAAAGCCCTTATAAATCTTTCCCTTTCTTTTACACAGTAAACTATCTAATTCTAACCTTATATCATCCAAGGACTCAGATTAAACTGATGAGCTCCTTTTATTTACTCTACCTATCTAATGATCTTCCAAGATTACAATATTTGGTCAGATTTTATTCTCTAACTATAAACATAAAATTTAAAACATGAAATAGCCAAGTTTAAACATTTTGACTATCATGGATTGTGACATGAGTAACAAGCTGCACACAATCTTTTATTATGCATAAAAGTAAATAGTAGTGGCATTTTGACTTGCTCACTTTCATTGTCTCTCTTTGTCTTTTAGGGTTCATATATTTTCATTTTATGGACCTATTTCGTATTATTTTGTCCTTTGATTTATGTTTTAGGACATACCCTCTTTACATTTTTAAATTTTTATAATATGGAAAACATTTGCAAAAAGAAAAGGTATGTACAATATTACAAGGCATAACTTTACTCATTCAAAATTATGGTTCCTCTTGGTATAGGAACCTAATAGTGGCTCCATTTGGGGATGGCATTTCCTTGTGAAATGTCAAGCACTTTATATATCAATATCCTTTAAACTGTTGTTGATGTCACCTTGTAAAATGTTTGTCTATGCTTCTGCATTATTGACTCTTATGACAGTGAATCTTTTGAAGCTTAGGGCCTTCTCTTCAAGCTTCAACTTCAAAGACCATTATCCAATCCAAACTCGAATTTTGAAAATAGAACATATACAAATGAAAATTAGTAATTAGGTTCAAAGTAATATTTCAGCATTCGACCATTCAATGGCCCACCCTCTGCTTCTATACCATCAAGTTCTCTCAGGAAGAAAGCATTATTACCTCTAAAACCATAAATGACATATGGGCCTTTTCATAAGAAATCAAATTTCCCATGTTTACCTTTGTCTTCCCTCCTTGAATCCCACTTGAGTACCTTGTCACCAAGGTAGAAATCTTCAGCCTTGGTTTTTTTTATCAAAAATATTTTTAACCCTTTCCTGCACAACTTGAGACCTGATGTAGACCTCTTCTCTGGTTTGTTGTGGGTGAATAGTTTCGTTGATTCTTCTTTGGATACTATTTGGTTCAACCTATATTTCTTGAAGTATGTTCATTACTGGCACTCCCAAAGAGGATGGAAAGATAACTTCCATTCCATAAACTAGTTGATAGGGAGAAGTACCAATTGATTCCTTTGTAGTCAATCTGTCTGCACATAAGGCATTGACTAGGTTTCTATTCCAAGTTTTCTTATCGTCCTATAGTAATTTCTTGATGATATTTACTATGCTTTTGTTTGAGGATTCAACCAATCCATTACGTTGAGGGTAATATGCTATGAAATGGCCAAGGGTGATATGGTATTTATTGCAGAATTCTACCATTCTTTTAGATTTAAAGGCTTTTGCATTATTAGTAATGACCTTGGTTGGACATCCAAATCTATATATAATATTGGTTTCAAGGAAGGAAATTACAACAATATCTATGGCTTGCCTTGAAGGTATGGCCTC
This sequence comes from Pinus tabuliformis, assembly GCA_031772625.1. Taxonomy (NCBI): domain Eukaryota; kingdom Viridiplantae; phylum Streptophyta; class Pinopsida; order Pinales; family Pinaceae; genus Pinus; species Pinus tabuliformis. The sequence continues at coordinate 570,161,569 of CM062810.1, forward strand.
TATCCATTTTGTGAAGTAGTCAGTGGCAGTAAGGATCCATTTGTGTTGGGCAGAGGAGGGTGGGTGAATTTCACCAATGAAGTCTAGACCCCATTGTTGAAAAGGTATTTCAGCAGAGATTGGCTTGAGGGGTAATGGTAAAAGATTTTTCTTTCCCTCAAATATTTTACACTTGTGACAGGAGGTCACATATTTCTTGACATCAGCAAACAAGGTAGGCCAGTAGAAACCAACCCTCAGAATTTATCTGTTGTAGTCTTCCAGTAAAGGTGTCCTCCACAGTCACCTGCATGAAACTCTTGTAAAACTTTGTCAACTTCTTCTTTTAATAAGAAATTGAGAAGAATACCTTCATGGTCTCTCCAAAACAAAACATTGTCTAATATACAAAATCTAGAGGATTTCATCTTTAAAAACATGCTTTTAGTCCTAGATAATTCAGGAGGAGCTTGTAAATTCAGTAAAACGTAAATAACATCAGCATACCATGGTGATTCAATAAAGGCCTGGCTAATTAGTGGAGTCGCCATCTCCTCTTCATTATCTATTACTGCAATAAAGTTAATATCCAAGGCCTGACAGTTCGATTCGACCATGAGCTTGGCTAAACCTTGGCCCTTGATTAACTTTGTTGGTTTAATTTCTATGTCATACTCTAAGATAGTAGCAATCCACTTTCCTCTCTTTCCATCTGGACCATCTTGAGTTAGGATGTCTTTTACTACTAAATTAGTAACATAGGCTGCTATGTGAGAATATAGGATGTATACCCTAAAATATTTAATGGCTTTGACCAAATCCAAGGCCTGTTTCTCCATTATATTGCATTTCAAGGGGCCATCTCTCAGGGCTTTGCTAAAGAAAGCAATGGGTTGTTCATAGCCCTAGTCATTTTTCTGTAATAGGATTGTAGCTACTATGTGCTCTTAAGAAAAGGAAAATAAAATGAAATCTCTATCAAACTTGGGACTGATTAGTACTGGTGTTTTAGTTAAGGTTAGCTTAATGTCTTCAAATGATTTCTTAGCCTCAACAATCCATTTTATTGTGGAGTCTTTTTTTAGCATATTGTTAAGTGATCTACTTAATTCTGCTAAGTTAGATACAAATCTTTTAAGAAAATTTATTTTTCCTAAGAAAGCTTATAATTCTCTAATGTTCTTGGGGTGTCTTATTTGTAAGATGGATTCTATTCTTGCTGTGTCTATTCTAATACAATCTTTCGAGATTATACGGCCTAATCACTTTCCTTTCTCTAACCCAAGCAAGGACTTTTGGGGTTAAAGGAGATTCCAAACTTCCTGCATTTGATAAAGACTTGCCTCAGATGATATAAATGTTGATTATTATAATTTGAGAACACAGTAATGTCATCTAGATATATCACAAGGAAATAATGAATTTTTTTAGCAAAGGCTATATCCATAGCCCTCTAGAAAGTAGCTCTTGCATTCATTAGCCCAAAATGCATTTTCACATACATAAAAGTGCCCCAAGGAGTTGTAAATTCAGTCTTGGGTTGGTCATCAGGATGAACTAAGATTTGATTATAACGAGAAAATCCATCCAATAATGAGATTCTGGTTGATCCAACTACTCTCTTCAAAATGTGATCCATCTTGGGGAGGGTAATTGTCTTTTAGTGATACTTTATTGAGGTTTCTGAGATCCACACAGAGTTTGATCTCATATGTTTTCTTTCTTGTTGGCACTAAGTTTGATATCCAATCAGAGAATCTGATTGGTGCAATTATTTTAGCATCATACATTCTTTGAATTTATTTCTCTATAGAAAGTAGTTAGATAGGATTGATCCTTCTTAGTTTCTGTTTGAAATTCTTTTGATTTTATTTTATAGGAATAGTGTTTTGGGTGATATTGGTGTCATAGGATTTGAGGTCCTCATAACTACAAGGAAAAAAATCCCTAATTTCTTTCAACAAAATAATGTATTTGGCTTTTTTAGTTGGAGGTAATGATTTTGAAAGTTTGATCAATTTTGGACTTTCATCAATGCCTATGTTGCATTCCTCAATGTCAGATCTTAATGGTTCCATCTTAGGTTTCTTAGGAACATCATTTGAATCAAATAAATCTTCTAGAGGGGTTAATCCCTTTGGTAAGAAGTTATCCTTAAGATTGATTACTTCAGTTTCTTTGTTTATCATTTCATCAATTTCCATTAGCTCTAAGTTATCTACATCTTATTTGGTAAATATAGTTGGGTTAAGTCTATCTATTTTATCATCTTCTATCTTATTTATTTCTATTTTATCCTTAGTGTTAAGATCTATGGATGTATCAGTATCTATGTTATTATTTACAAATTCTTCTTCTGAAAGTAAAAAGTTATTTATATGTTTATCATTAGTGAATATTTTCTAGTTCTTCAAATTATCAAGAATTCCAGGTTTGTGCTTGACTTCAGCAGTGTACTGATAGTTAGGTTGGAAGGGCAATTTACAAGTGCTAGCAAACATTGCTAAGCTATGGGCTTGCATGTTATGTTTCCTTGGGATGACTGCAAGCTTTGTTTCTAAGAAAGCATTTAGTATTTATACAATAGTGTCTCTATAGCACCTTAATATAGGGTCTTTAGTCATATATACACCATCTATTTGTTTCACAATTAATTCAGAGTCTCCCATAATAGAAACTCTTTTAGCTCCTAAATTCCTAACTAACTTAAGACCTAAAATTAATGCCTCATATTCAGCTATATTATTTGTACATTTAAAATTTAGTCTATAGGCATGGCCTTCTAAATAATTATTATCTAAGTTATATATCCACACTTGTTCTCCTGCTCCTAACCTATTTACTGATCCATCAAACTCTAAATGCCATAAGATCTCATGGTCATAGTTTTCACTATCTGGTGGAATAAACTCTTTATCGTTCACAACAATTAGGTATTCTTGTTTATTAAATAGCTCTATTGTATAATTAGTCTCATCTTGTGTAGAAACTGTAACTTATTTTGGTTCTGTATGAGTGATGTCTAAAAGTGTTTCTTGTGTTTGATCGGCATTATACAAAATAAAAGAATCAATATCTAAATGTATGGAGTAGATGGGAAAGTTTTGAGGCTGATCCTGCCTACATACCATATATTTCATTAAGGTTTCTCGGTATAGTTTCTTTGTTTGTCCAAAAACATAAATTGTTGCATAAGACCTATCAAGTTGAAGAGATCCCTGAAGTTTGGCTCCCTGTGATCTAGATAAAAGCATGCCATACTTTGGTGGGATGTCAGCCACTACAATGTCCATCAGTATGCTTTTGGTAGGATATTGAACTAAAGTAACACACAAATCTTTAATTAATCCTAGACACTTTACTTGAGTAGAGTCAAAAGAAAATAAGTCTTTATAGGGCCTTGTAATGTCTAGGTTCAACTTTTCCATTACTGATTTGGGCATTAAATTGTGAGAAGCTCCAAAATCCAACATTACATTGTGTAAAATCTTGTCATGGATACTAAGGCTTATATAAAAAGGTGGAATTCCTCCTTCTAATGGTTTTCCATTAACATCAGGACCAAATATAAGTTCTGGTTTATCATTAAACAAGTTAACTAAATCTTCATTTTCAGCAAAGTTTAAGGTCTAGTTTATCTGAGACTTGTAAGGATCATTCTTAATTAGTTCTGTTAAAGGAACTGGAATCTTTAGCTTAGCTATCTCTGCTCCCAAATTCAAAGGCAAAGAAGCTTTTTCTGATTGAGGGTTTTGATTCTTAGCAACAAGGATTTGAGTAGGATTGTTTTCTTTTTCTTTATTGATGATTTCTTTCTGTGGACTTACAAGCGGAATTGAAGTGGATGGCTAATCATCAGAAGGTTGATCAGGGGTTATATCTACAATTGTGGGGCCATAAGGATTTGAGTTCTGCCTAGGGAGAATTTAAAGGACCTTTGAGACAGGGGCTTCTTTTATCTTCTTGGGCCGATTATGTGTTGTTTTCTTCGTTTGGTCAGCGACATCTGAATTCCTTTTGCTTTGTAGATTGTATTGCTTGTGGACATTGATAATTGTAGTCATACCCTTCTTTATAGTCAAATGATTCACCAGACTGTACCTGTAATTGCTGCATCATATACAGTTTTTGCTCATCTTGGGTCAGAAAAATAGTGTCTTCATCATTTACTCCCATTAGGTTAATTTGTGTGTCATGCTCTGGATTTTTTGGATTGGATGTTTCTACATAATTTTCTTGAAAAGAAGGCCTTATTTTTTTATCTGGTCCATTTTTCCCCGTATTTTGGTTATTTCTGAAATTTGGGTTTTTAATTGGAGGTTCTTGTTGGTTATTCCATTGGGGTTTCCTTTCCATGTTACCTATTCTCTCCATTAGTATTTCCACGTTTTTAGCCAAGTTATCTATTTTTAGATCAGATGGTGAATTTTATTCGTTTGTAGTTCTTTTTTCATTTCTAACTCTAGCCCTTTTGGCTAACAGGTTTTCTTCTACACTAACAACTACACTTTACATTTCCTCTAAAGTAGGGGGGCTTATTTCCCTAAGCTGGTATGAAATATCAATATCAAAACCATCAGGGAACTTTATTAAGACTAAGTTAGGTGGGGGTCTAAGGTTAACTGGGATTTCATGATATATACCATTGAATCTAGTGTAGTAATCTTGAATTGTTTCGTTAGGTCCTCTCTTGATATTTTCATATTTTGAAAGGATTTGTAAAGGATTCTTTTTCTTTTCCCACCTATCAATAAACAACCTTTGGAAGTTTGCTAGGTCTACTATGTGATTGGCTGGGAAGGATTTAAACCACTTCTTGACATTACCAGTCAAATATTGGGTAAATAGTCTCATCTAAACATCGACTTCATCTAATTCATGTAGTTCAAAGAAATCAGAGATCCTGTTTACATGCTACTGGGCCGTATACTGACCAATAGCATCAAACAAGGGAATCTTACTCTGATAATCTGCATGCGTAGCATGAAGTTGGGCATGTAAAACAAGAGGATAATATATGTTTTTCATTGTTGTTGATTGGGATGGGATAAGTTGTGGGGTTGATATAATTGGGATTAATGCAATAGTGGATGAAGAACCGAGACTAGTAGGTGGTGAATGAGCAATGATAGGCTAGTGAGGGAGTGAAGGTGTAAATGGGAGTGTAGAATGGGATTCAAGAGGTACTGACGTCAAAGGGAACTCAAATTAGTGGAGATCGGTTACACAGTAATTTGTCACTGTCTCCCTGTCAGTCTTCCTGCTGTGTCATGAGACCAAATTAATTATGCTCATGCTCTCTAATGTTGCCAAATGACCCACTTTGCCAAAGTTTTTCTATCATCGCGACTGTTGTAAGAATAATCGCGCTGATGAGCGCTCCAAAACAGACCTAATGCGCTGCCAGCGCGGAAGTACACGTGATTCCCGTGCTGGTCGAATTTCATGAGACAACACGTCTGTTATCTATATCTTATCGCGCTGATATGACTTTCATTGTTATTCAGCAGTGATGTCAGCACTCCAATGCAGTTATGAACCCACGCGGATCCAGTCTGGGCGAGTTTGTTCTAACAGCCGGCCTTCCAGATGACTCCAGACCTGGTTGTTGGCCTTGTAAATGTCGCCCTCCCTTCTCTGGCATGTCTGTTTCATCATTTGAACCATCTTCCTTGGAGATAAGCTCATCCTCCCACCATCCATGGAGACTCCTTCTCCTACTTAAGCCTCCACCATTGCCATGAGCTGCTAGTTTGGAATTCATAGTGCTTGGAGTGTTGCTGCTAGTGTGTGAGCTTGATAGGTAGTTGGTGTGACAAGTGTGGGATTGCTAGGGAGCTTAAGGAAGGTTGTGAAGTGTTTCTTTCTTGTGTAAACTTGTGTGAGAGAGAGCTTTTGTCTTGGGAGATCTACCTCCAAGGGTGAATGCTTAAGAGACTTGCTGGCTGGACCCTCTTGAGAAGGATTTGACGTCAGAACTATGGTTGTATTCTTCTTTGTTTATTAATAATAGAAGACTATCATTATGGTTCCACTCTTAATGTCATTATGATGATGTTTGAGTGTTATCCTTTCTAACTAATATATAGTTACATCTACTGGATTTTATGCTTGTGTTTGTATCATTCTTTGCGTGTGCAGGTATCCGTACACAAGGATCGTGAGGATCGTGACCAGCCGAGGCAAAGGGACAGGAGCATCAACTCTTCTACAAGTACTAGCGTTGGAATCCAGGTAGGCATTCATCATTGGTCTTTTATGTATAATTAGGAACCTGCGTGTTAGCATTGTTTGATTGTTGCTAGACCTCGTTTGGACTAGTAGGGATCGCCTCTGTCCGCAGAGGGGATTTACCTCCACAACAATTTGGTGACCATACTGGGGAGTTTTTTACCTTGTTGTTTGATTTGTAAACTTTAGACGGAGCCTAAAGCACGACCAGATAGCCTTCGAAATGATATTGCTCTGCATTAGCGAAGTAGATCAAAGCCACTTCATTCCATCTCCGGTTTGGTTTACGAACTGAATAGCTTGGAGCTGGCTTCTGTCCTTTTGTGTTCATTTTTTCCTTGAGTTTGATTTTTGCTCTCTTTTCAAAGTTTGGGGATTAGTTCTCTGTTTTTGTATTTCCTGGTTCGGTCTGGGAAGTGCCTTGATTGTTTAAAGACTGATTGCCTTGGTTTGGGATTTTTTGGCTTGATCATGCCCGTTTTTTTAGCTTCAGCGCAGTTTATAATAAAACAGTCGTGCTGCCATCACATAGTTGTTTCCTTGACTTCTTGATCATCGCGTTTATACACTGAACAGTCACGACGGTCGTGGAAATCAGACCAGCGCGTTTAGGCCGTGTACTTGCGTGCTGACAGCGCTTTGTTGCTACACGTGGTTTCTGATCAGTGCATTGTTGGTGTGTATCACCCGCGCTGATACCTGTAGAATTGAATTTCTTCAATTCTGCCTCCTGAGCTGGTTGGTCTTGCTATCCCCTGCTGTTTTCACTTGGTTTATGACTTGATTTTCATTGTCTGAAGATTGAAGCACTTTCTTGTGAAGTCTTGCTGAGCGAATCTTGCTTTTTGCGTCTTGTGACCTAGTTTTGTCATCCCAATTTCTTTGGATCAGCTTTGCTTGGTTACTCTCTTACAAAGGTTCATTTGCTGCTTGCTTGTGGTTTTTTGAAACCCTCCTCTTTGCTTGCTTTTGCTTGGTTGTTTAGGTGATTGTTATTGAACCAGTCTTCACATTGTTTCGATTACTTCTCACTACTCGGACACGGATCACAGTTGTTTGGGGTCAATCAGTTATTTTCACATTCGTTTGTTATTATTTCTCAAAAATTTGTTTAATGCACTTTGCCATCAACAAAAAAAAAAATCTCTTTTGCTTTGTATTGGTTAATGAGAACTAGAAGATTTTCGTTTTGATTAATGATTAGTGATCTTAAAGAAAATATTGTGAATTTCCGTTAGCTGCATTAGAGAAGCTGTTTGTTGTTTTTTGATCATTTCGTTTGTATGAAAGCCTTCTAACTCTCTCGTAATTAGCATTCATCAAATGGAATGACATATTTTGGCATATAGTTTGAATTTAGGCGATTTTGAGAGATTTCATACTGTAGGGCCTGAAAACTGAAACCTAATTCAAGATCAACCGTAAAATGAACTGAATGAACTTAAAAACGCATTGGAACATAACACTCACTGTTTAGAGGTCTAGGCTAGAGATGTGCTCTGGCGTCGTTAAACCTAGTCACTTTTGTTTCACTTAAGGTTGGGTGATTCCTCCTTCCGTGACGCAACATGTGGTCTAGCACGGACTTGAGCTCCCACGTACCGTCGAGTATATGGGGAGACCCCACTAAGTTATCATGCTTTATCCACAGGAAGCCGTGTCTACCGCCTTACAAGTCGTAACGCACCGAACACAACATTCAGGAAGATTGACTGCTGTACGGGAAGTCCTTGGTTTTCATATGACTACCAAGGTGTATATGCAGTTTTACAGATTTGTTTGGTAAACCCTTTTGTCTAGTTGTCCAGAGTAGTCACTTTTGATCCTTTTTAGACTTCTTAAAAGAAAAGGCTCACTTGAGCAGTTTGTCACTTCGGACTCACAAAACATTCGAAGGCGACTAGAGTCACCTTTTTGTCCTTTTCTCGACTCTTAAAACATGAAAAGTTCAAGTTGTGTCCTTGCATCTTAAAATTTATTTGGACACGATTAACATTACCTGGTTAGATCTTGTGTGCGTTAGTTTGAGTAGGGTCCTTTATCGTTAGATTCCCTTAGGTCTTGTTTGAAGTTTGTCATCCTGGCTGAACCATCGACTCCCGTTCCAAGTGATCAAGGGTCTCCGTCCTCCGTTTCTCCTGAGGTACCGGTTGCGAGTGATACTCTTCCTGTTATCCTGAGTATCCAATCGATCAACTCTCGTGCCCCGGATGACGAGGATTACGAAATTCATTGGAACCCCATCTGGGAGCCTGAAGAGGACGATATTCCTTTTACCTCTCCTGGTGTTTCGTCTCCAATGTCTACCTCTCACATGGATGAGACATCTCCTAGAGTGAGTGAGACACCCGTCTTGTCGAATATCGGCACTCCTATCCCGAATACTTCTCCAGTACCCTCATGCTATAAGTCATTGAGGGATAATATAAGTGCGAGGATCCCTGCTTCGAGTATGTGGGACCCCATATCACTCCCACTACGGGATCTTTTGTTTCACGAGTCCATAGTACACCTGTCACTTCAGTTCCAACGAATCCAACTGTTTGTGTAGCACATTAAACTCTGGTTGTTAGTGCCGTTACAATGTCTTTAGCTCTGACTACTGGTGCTGGTCCCCCTCACGGTCAAGTGAGTAGCGGCCAGCCGGCACACACACCCAAAGTTGTTCACCCTGCACAAAGTGCACCACCCTCTTCTGGTCCCATCCCAGGAGGGGGCCGTATGATGAATATGGGCAAGCTGTTCAGGATTCGAACGCGCAAGGTCCATTCTATTATTACGATTCTACTGGTCAGTACCTTTATCCTTCTAGACCCTTGCCTACTCAACCTATTGTTGAGGTCTCGATACCATTATCCGTTGCTTGGAACGCCACCACTTTCCATGGGGGCCAAGTAAGGCCTACACAGCTTCAGGGACCGCCTAACCAAGGCCAGCCGTCTTATATGCAAACCCCCTAGGGGCAACAATATTACGGCCAGTCTTACCCAGGACAACCTGCGGGCCTACAAGGACAACCTTATCAGGGACAACCTTTGGCTGCTGATGGTCCATCTTTTACTTATCTGACTCAACCTTTTGGTTATCCAGGGCAACCTGGTACCCAGCAAGGTTACCCATCTGGACAACCAGGACAACCTTACATTCAACAAGGTCAACCTCGTGTCCAGCAAGGTTATCCCTCTGGAAAAACAGGACAAACTTATATTCAACAAGGTCAACCGGCGGTCCAACAGGGGTACCCTTCTGGGCAAGGGGGTCAGCCTTACGTACAGCAGGGCCAACACACTGCCTAGCCTAGTCATCCTTCTGGGCAACAGGGTCAGCCTCACGTACAGCAGGGCCAACCCACTGCGCAGCCCACTCATCCTTCTGGACAAGCTGGTCAACCTCAAGGTCAACCAGCTGTCCAGCCTACTCAACCATCTGTTCCACAAGGACAACCCTCGGTTGCACAAGGACAACCTGGTACCCAGCAAGCTCATCCTTCTGGGCAAACGGGTCCGTCCCAAACCCAACTAGGACAACCTTCCGGCCAGATGGTCCAAGATCAACCTGTTCAAGGACATCCTTCTGGGCCCTAGACTCAAATTGGTTATCAAATGCAAGGTGGGTCACAATCCCAACCTTCTTACCAAGCGCGGCCTTCTTACCAGGCTCAGTATGGAGCTCAGCAACCGTATGGTTACCAGCAACCCCAGGGGAAAACTCAGTTTACCCCTTATCAAAATTATCAACAAATGCAGGTCACTCCTTATCAAAATTATCAGCAACAGTATGTTTCACCTGCAAGTCAAGTTGCTAATTCATGGGGTGCTGGGGGGCAGACCCAGGGTCAGCTGTCTGCTTATGGACAGAATCCTTATGGATAGAATCCTTATGGACAGAACCCCTATGGGAAAAATCCCTATGGGTAGAACCCTTATGGGCTAGGCCCGTCCGGACAAAGTCCATGGGGGCAACCACCACCTAGTTGGAACCCTGGTACTACCTCTCTTCTGTTATCACCAAAATAGGACCCTGATAGGCTGCTGATCAGACTATCTCAGTGTAACTATTTCAAACCAATCTTTTAGCTAAGGCTTAGCCTCCTTAGCCTGAGAGGGCTCTCTCAAAGGGTTAATGATATTGATTAAAGATATGGATAGATGGCTAACTCTATGGTTTGTGATTTTATATGTTTGTAGAATGGAAGATGGAGACTTGCTACCATTTGGGCTATGGAGTCAGTGACAGAGATAAGGATAACAAATAGCTCTTCTTATAAAACTGAGGCTTGTATATACTTCAATGAAAGAGTGACACATTCAAGAAAGTCTCAATAACTTGAAGTTCATAGGAGTCAGAGCATGTGGGCATGAATTCTGAGTAATGGTACATCAAGGTATTTAAAAGGAAAGAATTTAAAATGATAGATCAGAGTTTAATACCTACATGGAAGTCAGGGCATTCAGCATTTAAACATTTAGAACATAAACTCATATGGGACCACACAGTTTATGAATGTATACAGGAAGTCAGAGCACATTCATTGAATTCTGAGTGATTATACATCCATACCACTGTAAGAATTAAGGAAAGGACAACATCACATATTCTGAACATAAAAAATCCTTCATGAATCCTGAGAAGTAAGCATTAAGACTATGGAAGTAAAGCATTTCAAAGGTAAAAGATGAAGCTCACTGAAGTACACTAAGAATCTCAGCTTCATAAAAGTCCAACTGCTTCTGTATATATCAATCCCTGCATATCATTTACAAAATTAGACTTTTTCTCTCACATTTTCCCCCTTTGTACATCAGCTCTTCTGCTATATATAGAGCTCTTTACACAACTTAGATTCCTCTTCTAGGATGAGGAAAATTCGAATTCTACCTGACCTGACACCTAATGACACTCAAAACTAACTATTAAATGCAAATGACACCTAACTAGCAGTCCTAGAGACCTAATACAACTAGGACTGTATCTCCTTATCATGATTACAACAACCTTATCTAAGCATTAAACACTCCTTTTGACACACATAACTCCATGAAGTCGAATTTGATGAAGCCCATAACCTTCCAGCTGGCCCTTTTCTTTGAAATTTGTTTAGTGATAACATCTTCCACGGCCACAAATGTCCTTTAATCCTCAGTTACCTTTCTTAGCGACATTGGAACTGCCAGATGTGTCCAAGTTGACAAATGATCCCATTCTTCATAATCCATATTGGCAACCAGTTCTGACCAAGATACCCGGTGATTGCCCGAAATTTGATGGCAAAGCTGGCGAGGACCCTCAAGCTCACGTCATGACCTATCACCTTTGGTGTTCATCCAACTCATGGCTTTATGATTCCATTCGGCTCCGCCTCTTCCAAAGGACTCTCACCGGCTCGACCGCTAAGTGGTATATTGAGTTGAATCGCGGAACATTTCAAGATTTCAACTCGCTGGCTATGGCATTCCTAACTCATTTTCAGTTACCCATTCGGTATGAGACATGGACACATCTCCTTACGTCTCTCAAACAAGACATGGCCATGCATATATTCGATCATATACATGAATGGAGACGACGTCATCGCTTGATCAAGTTCTGGATTCCTAATCAGCTCCTAACTGATTGGTTCACAACCTCCTTTGTCCCTGCGATCGCGCGAGACATTGCCATGGGAGCTTGTGTGACTGAAGAGCAAGCTATCATGCGTGCTTAGTACCTCGACTTAGTTTATTCTTAGTCAGGTACTTTATATGATTATTTTCCAGACGCCCCGAGACCCGTAACATCCGAAGCTCCGCCAAAACCATCTATTGACGGTGTTATCGGCTCTGTAAATGCATCTTCAAAGAAATCATCCACGAACCCTGGGAAGCAAAAACCGAATGCTTCTAGTGAAAACACTTCTCAGGGTCAATCTAATTCTGGAAACACTTTCGAGGTTAACGCCATCCAGTCCACCATGACGGATAAATCCTCGAAAGGGAAAAAGAAAGGGAAAGCCAAGAATAAATCCGAATAGCCCAGACAGGACTCCCCTAAACCTCCACCCGAGGAAGGAGCCAAACGTAAACCTAAGTATCCTTGTCTTATCTGTGACGAGGATCACTATACTAAAGACCATCCCAGGCGGTCCGAGGTTAGTCGATTGTTGAAAGGTGCTCCTAGGACTCCTATTGTGCTTAAAGAACCCTTCCCTTCACAGCAAACTCAAATGGTGGCAGATCCATCGCAACCCTCTTCTTCATTCGGCTCTCAAGTATTTATGGCTGGGACGATTCCTGTCCACATCACTACTCGAGCAAAAGAATATCTGTCTCATTCCAGGAAAGAGCCTGAGGTCCCCTCTAGCACTCCTGCGTCCAGTTCTGGTCCACTCCACATCGAGAGACCTAGCGCTGAGACGACTATCCGACCCCCTCCAAAAGGTGTGCTCCGGAAGTCTTCTTACAAACCTAATGCTTGTGCTGCCCAGCAATTCAACATCGTTGAGGGCTTAGCTCAGGCTCTGTCTGCTATGTCCGCCTTAGAAGTCCTCCAGAGCTGCCCCTCCCAGAGGAAGTCCTTGCTATCGGCCATCGGTGGCATAGACCCGGCTGACTTGGATCTGATTTCTTTTGATCTCGAGGGCCATACGCCGAGACTCCCTCACCAAATCACTTTTCTTATACAGGTCATTATCAATATTAAAACGATTCATCGCACATTCATCGATGAAGGTGCCTCAACTTGCATCATGTCTGTCGCCTGTTGGAAAGCTATTGGTTCTCCGACGCTGAGTCAGTCTCCTACGACATTGGAAGCCTTTGACGGAAGAGAGTCTCGTCCTTATGGTATCCTCCAACGGTTGCCCATCTCTTTGGAAGGGAAGACGATCGAATTTTTCGATGCTAATCTTACCTACAACCTCCTCCTCGGACGTAGCTGGACATACGCCATGAAAGTCGTGGCCTCCTCTCTTTTCTGTGTCATTCGTTTCCCTCATCACGGGAAGATTGTCACCGTGGACCAGCTCTCCTTCTTCGCCTCATCTTCCAAAGGAAACGTGCCTTTCGTGGAGCATACCTCCAAATCATTTGAGAGTGTGGGAGTCGGACTCTTTAAAGATCCTGCCCTGATGGGTGTCTTTTCCCTCCCACCTCCTAATCTCGCTCCTATTACTATGATTTCTATACGCTCTGATTCGTGGGTCCTTCCTCCCGCCGATCAGATAGAATCTTGGGGCAATATGATGCCGTTGAGTCCCACCGAGCTCAACTACGTTGAAATCGTAGCTGCATCGGCTCCCCCTCCCGAACCTGCTCCTTCGAGCGGTGTTCCCGACTCATATGTTCATTCCCCTTAGCTTGGAGATGATGCTACTTCAGATCCATTAACGGAAATATTTCCTTCCGATGAAGCAATTATAGAGACTATGTCTCTTGAGGAACCCCCTTGGTCTGATTATCACCACCGTTCCTCGTTCCTCCCTACCCATCAAGAAACAATCGCCTGTCTCGAACGGTTTGCTTCATGTATCCCATTTCAGCCCCTTCAAACACCTATTCAAATTTATCAAGTGTCTTCTGAAGGCAATATGGGAAACATTACGCAGACCCAACCCATTAACATCTCTGTGAAACCAGGGATTATCGAGCATATTCATATTGGAGTCACTTGTACTCCAGAGGAAGTTCAACTCTACACCGATCTTTTTCGCAAATTTCGTGATGTCTTCGCTTGGTCCTACGAAGAGATGCCCGGCATTGACCCTAGCATAGTGGTGCATGAGATACCTACGTATCCAGGTGCTAAGCTCGTTCGTCAATGCCTACGCCCCATGCACCCCCGAAAGGCTGCAGCCATTAAAGCAGAAGTTGAAAAGCTTCTCAAGGCTGGTTTCATTTACCCCATTCCACTTACGGATTGGGTTTCTAATATAGTCCCTGTAAACAAAAAGCAGGGTACTATTCAAGTTTGTGTTGATTATTGTGACATCAACCGCGCCTGTCCTAAGGATAACTTCCCCACACCCTTCATCGATAAGCTCATTGATGAGTGTGTAGGAAGCGAAATATACTCGTTTATGGACGGTTTTTCTGGGTATAACCAGATCAATATAGTGCCCGTTGATCAGCATAAAATGGCCTTTATCTGTCCTTGGGGCACTTTTTCCTACAAGAAGCTCCCTTTCGGTTTGAAGTATGGCGGTGCTACCTTCCAACGTGCAATGTCCTATGCTTTTCATGACATCCGTCACATTGTACAGCCGTATCTGGATGATCTTCCAGCTCATTCAGTCAAACGTCAGGACCATCCTTCCCATCTTCGTGAAATCTTTCTCCGCTGTCGACACTACCGTATCAGGCTCAATCGTCATAAATGTGTCTTTTGCGTTGAATCGGGCCGACTACTCAGGTTTATCATCTCTTGAGAGGGCATCCATTTGGATCCCCTCAAAGTCGAGGCTATTCTAAATCTTCCTCCCCCTGCTTCTTTGCAACAGTTGCAGAGCTTGCAAGGCAAAGCGAATTCCTAAGACGATTCGTTCCAAACTATGCTGAGGTGGCTAAAGGTTTTACACAGTTATTGAAGCGAGCCACATCCTTTCATTGGAATGCTATCGCCCAGGAGTCTTTCCAGCGTCTCAAGGGTCTCCTTGTTTCTGCTCCACTATTGCGACCGCCGAATTACTACCGTGATTATACCCTGTATCTGGTCGTTGCCGATACCACTATCGGCATGGTTCTCGTGCAAGACGATGATGATGGCAATGATCACGTCATATATTACCTCAGCCGCAACCTTTTGGATACGGAAACTCGATATGCTTATGTCGAGAAGTTTTCATTGGCCGTCATTTGTGCCGTCCAACGCTTCTGGCATTGTATCTTGTTACGCACCACGACCGTGATTTCTAACTGCAACATGATGACGTACATTTTGTCACGTCAGTTACTGGGGGGAAAATACTCAAAGTGGATCGTCATCCTCCAAGAGTTTGACTTGGAATTTACTGTTTCCAAGTCTAAGAAGTCCCTGGTCTTTCCTGAGTTACTTTGTTCTTTGCCATCTCCTTCTGCACCTCCTCACACAGAGGATCATATCCCGGATGAAACTCTTTTTCTGATCAGCACCCTTGATCCCTGGTACGGGGATATTATTGTGTATCTGTAGACGTCCTCTTTCCACCCCGCTGTATCCAAAGATGCTCGGCGGCAGATTTGTCATCAGTCTCAACCCTATCGTATCATTAGGGACACCTTGTACCGTCTCGGCGCTGACTGCATCCTCCGCCGATGTCTAACCCTTAAGGAAGCTGAGAGAGTCTTGAATGACTGCCACTTTGGCGCCTGTGGTGGTCACGTTTCCGGATATGCCACAGCTCAAAAAATCCTTCGCGCTGGTTATTTCTGGCCCTCCATTTTTAAGGATTGCATTCTTGCCGTCTGTTCATGTCATGCATGCCAAATATACCAGCGGAAGATGCGTGCGCCACCAGCGCCGCTGCACCCTGTAGTCACCGTGGGCCCTTTTGCAAAATGGGGCATTGATTATATGACCTGTAAGCCTCGCTCGGCCGGGGGGCATGGGTTTATTATCGTTGCCGTCGATTACTTTACAAAATGGGTCAAGGCGATGCCCACATTAACTGAAGAAGGTCACATAGCGGCGTAGTTTTTGTTCAACCATGTTATTACGCCGTTCAGAGTTCCGCAGGCCATCGTCACGGATCACGGAAAGCATTTCCGTAATCACATGATGACCGAAATGACAACCCAACTAGGCTTACGGCATGACAGTTCGACCCCGTACTATCCTCAGTTCAACAGACAAGTTGAAGCCGTTAACAAGATTTTGGTTACGATGCTTCAACGTACTATTGACATGCATAAGTCTAATTGGCATCTGATGTTGTTTCCAGCCTTGTGGGCCCATCGAACCTCTGTGAAGGATGCAACCGGTTTCACTCCTTTTCAACTAGTTTACGGACTGGAGGCTACCCTTCCTATAGAATGTGAAATTCCTTCGTTAAAAATAGTCGTCGAGTTGCTTCCCAACACTACTCCGGTAGAGGAACGGCTTCTTTAGCTAGAACGGTTTGACGAGACCCGTCGCCTAGCCTCTCTAGCAATCGAAGCTCAAAAGAAGAGAGTTAAAACTCACTTTGACCACTCCATCCATCCTCGTTCGTTTGTTGAGGGAGATCTACTCCTGCTATACGACCAAGCAAATGACAAGTTGGGGGTAGGCAAACTCGAGCCCATGTGGCTAGGCCCTTATATTGTAAAGAAAGTGTTGTAGAAAGGGGCATATGAGCTAGTTGACTACGAAGGTAATCCTCTTGATAAGCCCTGCAATGGGTTGTACTTGAAAAAGTACTATGCATGATTCATGCACTTCGATTTATACATGCACGTGTGTGTGTGTGTGTGTTTTCATGTTTCTGGCTTGGTGTGAAAGTGTGATTGCTCCTTATTGTGTTTTTTGCTTCTTGTGCAGATGTCGGGTGCACCTTATATTGGTTTCGCTGATGGTGCCTACCGCAGCACTCGCAATTTGTCCTCTGCGGCGTGGGTGATCTACGATCCTCACGGTGAGTTGATAGATCTTCAGGGTGTGTGTTTAGGTTGTACTACAAACAATGTCGCTGAATATAGTTCTGTTAATGAATTATTAGCCGAGGTGATTAATCTCAATATTCGTACATTGGTTGTTAACCTAGACTCTCAAATTGTCGTCCATCAGCTCAATGGGCGATATTCCGTTAGAGACTGTCACATTTTAAGGTTGTACTTAAGTGTTAAATTGTTAGAAAGGAATTTTGAATTTATCACATATCAGCATATTCCACGACGATTAAACACATTATCTGATGCATTGGCTAATCATGTATTAGATAGACATTTGCGTAATTTATAATCAAAACATCATACAAGCAAGCACATAAAAGCACAATAATAAACCATAGGAATATGTATATATATGTATATCGCGTGGCACACCAAGGCGCTCAAAAATAAGTGTGCATGTCTAGATAAGGCGTGTTCTCCATACATCTGAGACACATGTCTCTCAAAAAAACCATAAGTAGGAAATAAAGACCTAAATATCTACTTTGGTGGGTTATGCTCTCTATAATCTACAGCCGCTCGTGCCACCCGCCTCAAAAGGCAGTGCATCCTAGGTTCTACCCCCACTGTATGGATCTGAGATGCTATAGGGACCTCCTCTATCTCTGGTAATTTGGAATCCCTGACAGTAAGTCCTCGAGGTTCCGTATCACGGTCTCCATCGTATCGACTCCCGGAGGAGCCAGGGCTAGAGCTCCAATGCCCTGTGCATCCCTCCGCACCTCTGGGGCCAAGCCAAGGGGTCTCATCGGTCCTACATCTGCATACCATAGCATTCATCGTTAAGACATGTACATAAAAAATCAAAAACATTACAAAAAATAAAAAATCAAAAGAGATCAAGTGGCTTACCACCATCGTCCCACTGCTCTCCAGCAGGCAGCGGCATGTCTGGGTCTCCACGGAAGTCTACGCCAGCATATGGCCAGTCCTCCACAAAAATAGTCTGCCTATCCAGCCACTCTCGGAAGTACACTCCCCATGCCACTGGTCGACCGCCACCTCCTCGTGGCATGACATGGCCCCATCGTGTGGCCCTCGTCTCTCGAGGGCCTCTAGGTGGATCCACGACCATGTCCTGCAACTGTAATGCCGGTACCCGCTCCAGCATGAGCAGGACTAAAATCGACCCATAGCCAAACTGCTTCGACTCACCACGTCGGCAGTTGGTCAGCTGTCTCTTCATACTGGTTGTTACTGCCGCTGCCCAGTTGAATATGGTAGGATTTAAACATTCGAGAGCCAATCGAAGATGGGCCTTCGAGGCCTCATGATTGGCCAGGGAGCCCGCTGCCCGAGTCACCATGAAGAGTATAGTTCGAAGGACGATGTCCTCCACCGTAGGAATAGCTACTTTCCCACTCCGCGACTTGCGTGCCTGTGGGCACACCTGGGCCATCAACATATCCAGAGTATCACCGCCGGGTCGCTGCCCCTCTAGAATGGGCATCTCACCTCGACGTGATAACCCGGTCAAAAAATAGATATTTGTATAGTCAAACTCAATGTCTCGGCCTCGGATCACAAACTTCCCATCAGTGGGATTCCAGGCTCTGATCAAGAATTCAAGAAGGTCAGGCTATGCTCGCAGGCGCGGAGTTAGGAAGAATTTGAGCAACCCGCATGCCCGCATTGCATTTCGGCACCCAACACCGTTAAATGGCGCTATGTCCTTGTTATCATGAGCTCGCTCCTGCCAAATGAATGCCATTTTACCCTGCATGATAAAAAAAATTCATTAGGGCCCTGTCCATAAAATTTCATACGTTCAATTTGTTAAAAAACTTGTTGCGCGGCGTCAGCGTGACTGTTTTCAAAATAGTCGCGCTGTTCATGGCGCCCTTTGATATTTTTTCTGGGTTAGCGCGGAAGTACATCACTCTTCTGCGCTGATCCGGGGGTGGTCGGTGTAATTCTTTTTCGATCAGCGCGGACCCGATAAGGAAATCCGCGCTGACCGAGAGTGGATTGAGTTTCAAAAAATCTGCCCAAACCATCACTTCCCACCGTTAAAATGCAGCTAAAATACTTCAAAATGGAGCGTAAAGGAGGGTGAACCTACCTAGAACAGACTGCAGGATGCTTGATGTGCGTACGGAGTGGAATTCGTCTTGTCAAACTCACAGCTCCAAGACGTCCTCCAAAGCTCCAAATGGTAACAATGGTAAAAAACTTTATTTACCCCCGTACTTATGGTAAAATATCATAATTAAATATTATTTTTCATAAATGTGGGATTCTTTGATGATTTTTACCATGTTCTTGGTACCGATATAGTTTTACTATGTTTCTATGCGTGTGGTCCATATTATTTCGAACAGGTTTACGCGTGCGGTGTTTCTTGTGCAGATTTTCATGCCGGTGGAATTACGACGGTTCTACACACACTTGGTCCCGAAACGTCGTCTTTAAGCTCTTTTTCGACATGAAATAAGAAAAGATAGCCGAGTCCCCCTCTCGACTCGTTAAAAAAAGGTGAGAGGCGGTCGCCTTTAAAGCTCTTTTTTTCGACCGTTTAAACTCAAAAAGATTGCCGGGTTTTTGTCGTTTCGAACTCGTTATTGGCTCCAAAACGACGTGCTTCTGACCGCTTTTCTACTTTTTCGGGTCGAAGTCACTACTTACGAAAAGTAATCCTCGATCATACTGGTCGGGCGGTTCTTTCGAGCATTGTTTTATACTTTTTCGGGCTCGAGAGACACAACTTTACGAAAAAGGACCCCCCCTGGAGTTCACTTTTCTGCTGTCTTTTCAGACTCTCTAAACAGGAAAAGGCGTTGAGTTCTTCCTTTTTCAGACTCGTTAAAACTTAATGACATCAGATTCTGTCAAAATTATGCCTTCCAAGCATATGCTATCCTCGTCAAGCTTGTCATAAAAAATAATCGGGGTACTCGCCAGAAATGGTGGGGAAAATGGAATCATAATCATTGTCGTGTCGGCACTATGTCGCTCTTGAACATGGCACTTGTCTGCATTCATGTCTGGGTGGGAACCTCTCATTTTTTTTTACACTGGCCTCCGTGGGTTTGGGTTATCCTGTTTTACTTTTCATCTGCTCATTGCCTTGTCACCATGACCCTTGATCATTTGAATATCAATACTGCCAAGTCCACTGTCGTGCCGCCGATATGTTCAAGAGAAGTTGACCTCTGTAAGAATACTCAACCTCCCTCTAATACCTCACACAAAATATCTTATCCTTCTTTGTCTCATGTCGATGATGTGGGAAACATTATGGCCCACCATCGATCAAGGTCACTTCCTGTCGACTTCAGTTCATTATCCAAGAAGTTGACCTAGGGACTCCCTTCAAGTGCCTTAGAGCCTGCATGCCTCAATGGTAGGTTCTTCATGTTCGAAGCGAGGTTTTCATCATTGGCCTCTGATCGAATGATTCTGCGGGTGTTCGACGCCAGCTCATTGCTTCACATGCCGTATATTGTACCTATAGTACCTTGAGGACCATTTTCATTATTGGTTGTACCTCTCGCGTCTGTTAACGGTTTTCAGCATTGATTGGTAATCAGACGATGTTCTTGCATTATCAACTTCAACTCCTATATTCACATGCTTGGACTTGTACTTTGTTCGGGTCGAGATGGAGCGCAAGACCCTGGGTTTTGTCTATTGAAATCCAGGCTGCGGTTTTGTGGATTATTATGATCATTAAATGACTCATTGATGGATGGCTGCGCCCATACCTAAGTCTTCATGGATGGCTGTGACCATACCTTTACTATCATCACGGTCTCATTAGCTGGGTGGCTGCGTCCATACCACAGACCTCTTTCATATGTCTTTTGGATGGCTGCACCCATGCCTAGACTACATGTAATTGATTATCAGAGATATCAGTTGTACATACGTGCAGGTTCTTCTTGGAGGTGTTCCAGTTCAGCCAGTTTCGTAAAGCATTTCACCCCTCCCACTCTCTCGGGCTTCATGCTTTAGGTGGCATCTGTTACACAGTAATTTGTCACTGTCTCCCTGTCAGTTTTCCTGATATGTCATGAGACCAAATTAATTATGATCATGCTCTCTAATGTTTCCAAATGACCCACTTTGCCAAAGTTTTGCTATCATCGGGACTGTTGTAAGAATAAGCGCGCTGATAGCGCTCCAAAATAGACCTAATGCGCTGCCAGCGTGGAAGTACACATGATTCCCGCTCTGGTCGAATTTCATGAGATAGCGCGTCTGTTATCTATATCTTATCGCGCTGATATGACTTTCTTTGTTATTCAGCAGCAATGTCAGTGCTCCAGTGCAGTTATGAATCCGCGCAGATCCAGTCTGGGCGAGTTTGTTCTAACATCCGACCTTCTAGATGACTCCAGACCTAGTTGTTGGCCTTGTAAATGTCGCCCTCCCTTCTCTGGCATGTCTGTTTCGTCATTTGAGCCACCTTCCTTGGAGATAAGCTCATCCTCCTACCATTCATGGAGACTCCTTCTCCTACTTAAGCCTCCACCATTGCCATGAGCTGCTAGTTTGGAATTCATAGTGCTTGGAGTGTTGCTGCTAGTGTGTGAGCTTGATAGGTAGCTGGTGTGACAAGTGTGGGATTTCTAGGGAGCTTAAGGAAGGTTGTGAAGTGTTTCTTTCTTGTGTGAGAGAGAGCTTTTGTCTTGGGAGATCTACCTCCAAGGGTGAATGCTTAAGAGACTTGCTGGCTAGACCCTCTTGAGAAGGATTTGACGTCAAAACTATGGTTGTATTCTTCTTTGTTTATTAATAATAGACGACTATCATTATGGTTCCACTCTTAATGTCCTTATGATGATGTTTGAGTTATATCCTTTCTGAGTGATATATAGTTACTTCTACTGGATTTTATGCTTGTGTTTGTATCGTTCTTTGCATGTGCAGGTGTCCGTACACGAGGATCGTGAGGATCGTGACCAACCGAGGCAAAGGGATGGGAGCATCAACTCTTCTACAACTACTAGCGTTGGCATCCAGGTAGGCCTTTATCAATGGTCTTTTATGTGTAATTAGGAACCTGCGTGTTAGCGTTGTTTGATTGTTGCTAGACCTCGTTTGGACTAGTAGGGATCGCCTCTGTCCGCAGAGGGGATTTACCTCCACAACAAGATCTATTCATACAACTCAGGGGTAGTAGTGGTAATGGATGATTGTGGAGATTTCAGAGTATACTCATCAATGGATATGTTGGCCTGTTCGACTTCAAGGTCTGTAATGAACTCAGGCTCTAGAACAATATCGTATATTTCACTTTTAGACTTTTCTTCAAATAATGATAGACCAAATTGCTCATCAAAGGGTAGATATTCTAAAAACAACCACTCATCATGACATGAATTAGCTTTAACTAAAGGTGTGTGACTAGCTGAAATTTCTTCTTTTTTGGATTTTCTTGAAATCAGGTTGGGATTATCAACTACTAGGGGAGAATTGGGATCTATATTAGCCCTAGTAAAATGAGTCTTCCTAGAAGCAAAAATTTCAAAATTTCAATTGGTTTTGTAAGACTTTTCAATATAAATTCTAACAAATGACTTTAAGAGGCTTAAAATTCATAATCAGAAATTTCTTAAAGCTTTATTAGGTCTGAGGATTTGCTAGTTCTCCAGTGGAGTCACCACTATGTTATCACTCAGAATTTTCTCTTGAAGTTATAAGAAGAAAGAAAATGGCCGAGATAACCACAAACCAACTTTTAGGCTTAGGCTCTAGACAACCTAAGTCTAAAGAGGGCTCTCTGTATATTACTTAGCTTTATTTTGCTGGTATATTAGGCTCATTTTGAAAGGTTTATGGGGTTTTTTATTTGTAATGAAATATTGGGTGGTGAGGATCTTTAAACAGATGGATAGAATGATGTCTCTAGACCATTGGGTATATGGAGTCAAAAGAAAGGTAGCATAACTAGATCAAATCACTAAAGGGAATGTTCAAAGGGCAAGATAGCAGAGTGTAGTGTAGGACTTTAGGCCAGAGGGGTGGAAAAGGTTTTAACCAGGGTGAGAGAGTAATTAAGAATTCTCAGACTAGGATTGAAACAAAGAATAAGAGGCTAATTGAAAACAAAGGGAAATTAAGAATCCTTTGCTATAGATTAAAAGAAACAACCTGAACTGAGTAATTAAGAATTCCTTAACTTAGAATGTTTGTAGAAAACAAAGATTTCCCTAAATGTTATAGCAGGGCGTAGTTAAAAAAATTATGATATAATACTTCCAGTTATGGCATCCACATTTAGATCAACAATATGAGAACATAAAGAGAGAACATCAACGATAGAAAATACTTTTCTACACTTTGCCCTACACATGATTCCTTTGAAATATCTTGTCTTTATTCACTAATATAGCTTGCTAGCTGAGTCAATGCTCCAATAGCTTTTATAGTGTTTCAATCAAGCAGTCTAAAGAAATGTTTAAGAATCCACCCTACATACTATTTCCAGGAAAAATAGTGTATTTTCGATCGACTAGTCCCACTAGGATTGGTAGCTATCCTAGAAACAAACAATCAAAGCAATTTGCGATTTCCTCTATGTATGATAGATAAGAGGGAGGCAAAGGAACCAACCTGAGTCTTTCGCTTGACTCCTTGCTTGATTTCTCTCTCCCTTGATAGAGCTTGCAACTCCTCTCCTACTTATCCCGCTTAAAGAATACTTGTAGAGATAAAGCAACAAAACACCATCAAAGCATCTCGATCTACTATATCATAAGCATTGCAAAATAAAAAATACAATGAACATACAATGGCATTTATAAATAACAACATTCACAAATACACGATTGTATGGAGGAAAATTCAGAGAAATTTATTAAAATAGAAGGGAGAATTACAACCCAGCTCTCTAATCCAGCATCATCCTCCCATCATCAAAGCCCTCTTCACCTCATGAAAAGCAAGATCACCCAACAATACAATGCTCCTTCTCAAAGACAAACTATTAACACTTCCTTGCAAATTACAAAATTCCAGCCCTTAGATCTCTCAGATGAGGGATCCATTTATAGATGTCTGCAAGGGTGTGAGTCATCTCTAGGTTTTTGATTAGTGTCATTCCACTTGTTGTTCTTTGTTCCACTTGAAGATTTCTTGGATCTCTTACTCATCCCTGAGCGAATTTAGAGAGGCAAGTGTCATAGGAGAAGTTTCTAGAAGATTCTATGAGCATCCACTTAGCAAACTGTCTCCGATATTTATAGACTGATGGAGTGTGATGCACTATATGTGCTTAGTTAACTTTTCTCTTACTTCATTGTTTTGTATTTTATGTTTGTTTTGGGGGGTTTATGTTCTTTGATGTCTAAGAATATATAGTCTATGAGAGATTTACATGGATATAATGAGTTTTTATAGAAAAGATAGGTTCCTAGGTTAGTTTAGACTCCTAAAAATGGACCAAGAATCATTTTTAACTAGTTAAGACCTAATTAGAGAAACAAAGCATCTATCTTGTCTACCATTTAGTCCTAATCCATGGACCTAATTCTCAAAAAGTAATAATGATGCAAAAGGTAATGTAATAATTGCATTCATTAGCCATTCAGCCATTCAATTCTGGAACATGATAGAATCAATCTCCTTGAAATTATCTTTTGGAATGTCAAGTGATGCAACTAAGTAATGAACTGAAAACAAAAAAGAAAAGGTGACAATTTGTAAAAATAATATTGTGCCGAGTAAGCTCAATCACTACATGCATTAGATATTCGACCAATTAAATTAGAATTGTCATCATTTCAAAATGGTTTTGAGAACATCTATTAATACAACTAATTGACAGTTTTATGCTAAGATGAGTAATCTAAGGCAGTAAGAAGGTAAACAACTATGTATTCTCATGTCTTCATTGTTCATACAGTCATTTCTCATATAATACCTCAGAAGAATAAGACTTTCACAGTTGTGATTTTTATCCTCCCACTTTTGGTTACAAACTGAAATGAAACAAAACTAAAGAAAATGGACTTGCAGAAAAACAAAGTAGCGGAAATTGAAATGAAAACAAGAAGTGAAAAACCTCCTTCAGTGTAGGGGCCTTCTCCAACTGATGTGACTAGATAATAGCTAATTAAAGATGCACTTTTAAACCACCATTGACAAAACAAAGTTTTTGTTATCAACAAAACGAAGTCTGAACAAATTTTTTAACAAAAATCCTGCAATCCTCCCTTTACTTCTAACTACTTCTCGGTCTCATCTAACCAATATTTATAGGAAAAACAACATAACTATCTAAGAGAAAATCTTGTTATAGGTGGCTTGTTCTAAATCTATCATGACTATTTATAGAAAGAAATGCTACAAATGGCTTAATTCGAATTGTAATGAGACTATTAAACTTCTTAAATAGCTACAGGTGGCCTTGATATGCATTAACTCAACTCCTGATTAGCTACAAGTGGCTTAATCTGCATTAACTCTTCAACAGAACCGTTAGACTCCTGATCAACTATGAAATATCAAAAGTCCCACTGCTACTAGATAATGTATTTGACTCCATCTTTGACCATGATTTTAGGCATGATTTTCTATCAATATGGATCGAGTGAGTAGGATAGGATGCATGTAGAGATGATTCTAGAGATGCCCATGTGAGCTAGTTCTTTATTTGACACCTGTAACGTGCCAAACCATGAGAGTAGCTACAGAACTCACAATTAGCTGTAGAATAGGCTGTGTTCTATAACTAATTTGCAAAAATCTATTAAAATAGAAAGAACATGAAAATATAATATGGTGATCATTTTAATGCTTTCCTAATACAAAATCTAGCATTTATCATTGATTGGATATGTAGTCTTGTTAGAAATCAAGAGAAAGAGGTGAGAAGAAATGTTAAGGGGAAGGTAATTCTGAGGTTCAACGAGAAGTATTCTATAAATTCTGTGTATTTGTTTCTTGTTAACGCATCTGGTTATATTACGTTTTGGGTTTAATTTACAATGTTCATGTGATGCGCGAACATATGGAATTCTATTGGCTAATTGAACGCATGTAAGAATATCAGTTTACACGATGCTAACTGTGGTTGATTAGTAAGATAAGTAAAACACTTAAGATAACTTGGGAACCTATATAATACGTTGTCATAGCTACGCGTAAGTACCTAGATAATGGGTTAAGGCTGCTTGAAGATTGATCATACACCTTTGCGGAGGTACTAAAGGGAGGAATAAAGGGTAGATTGACAGAGCCCTAAGGCTTAGTGGTCTGCGCGAAAGTAGGAACAAAGGGTATAAACTGACATCGTGACCATCTTAGGGTGTAGAAACTTGGTTCCAGCATCCCCCCATACTACTTCGGGTAAGACTTCAGTTCGTGCTCTGTGGACTGATGCCAAAAGGGCTAGTAGTGTATGGATTTGTTTGGCTATCCAACGTTGAACCTGGGTCAAGCCCCAAAAAGCCAAAAAATGGTTCCATTTCTAGGACCGGAATATGCATAAGAGATGTGTGATGTTGTATCACTGGAATGCAACTAGGAAAGAGGTCGAAAACTAGTTGGATAGGAAGATCAACGAATTCATGGTGTAGGAGAAAAAAAATCCATGGTTGACGAAGGAACAGTGGCTGGAGAGGTACCTATATACAGAAATCCACGAGATCTTTTTCTGTTCCTTTCCAGTTGAGTTATATGAGTGGATCGCAAAGCTAGTAGATAGCCAGGGGAGGTGGAGGCTTGACGATCCTATTGTCTAGACCATGGAGTTAGTACAGAAACTGGAAGCCTCTAAGGATAAGATCGCCCGTGCTGTCGATCATTGTCTTGATCACATCATAGAAGATTTTTTGGCTGAATTCGTCGTCAATACCTAAGTTAGTTATAGAAAGGTGGAGCGGGGCTTTTTCAAATGTCCGTGAGGTAATTACTTGAAGTCTTTAAATACTTGGATTAAGATATTATTGTGCAAAAAATGGGTTATGCAGCTACCTTGATGTTCAGAGCTATGAAAAGTGGAAAGACTTATAGGAATAAAGGGAAAAAGGGTCCTGGATATAGACCATTGATTTCAATGTCGTTGGGTGATGAAGAGGGAGTAGCGCAGGCTTCTCCACAAAGTGCAGTTCGGTTCATAAAACAGGGATTCCTTCTATTGCCACCTACATCTACACCACCATCATCTGCGACTTCGCCCATATGACCACCACCTCCACCGCAGTTCAACATGGAAAACTTAGTGAAGCTTCCTCTATTTAAGGGCTTGGAAAACAAGGACCCAAAACAATTTTGGTTCATCGTGAAAGCTGTATAGGAAGCACAAGGCGTCACAGATGATGACATGAAGAAGGCAACATTGGTTAGTGCTTTCCAGGATTGTGCACTAACTTAGTACATCAAGTACTCTAATGATAACCCAAACACTGGGTTGGCAGAGATCTAGACCACACTAAATAAATAGTTCAGTAGGCCTAAATTTGAGGCATAGATGATTGTGGGGTTGATGAAAATCGTGATGAAACTAGGTGAGACACTTTGGGAATTGGATCTATTGGCTACATGGGGCCTGACCTAGGTTCAGCAGTGAGTTTAGCCAAGAAAATTCCAGTACTATCGGCCCTTTCGCAAGTATTCCACGGAGCGCGGACTGAGGTGTCACCCGAGGTAGTATGGGAGGGCGCTAGAACTAGGTTTCCACACCCTAGGGATGTCTTGATGTGGGAGACTGGTACCTGATTGAATCTTTGTGCTTACTGGATTATGCGTACCAGCAAGCTTCTGGCAACTCTAGCCGTAGTATGATCGATGTTAGTTACCCAAGTCTTCCTTAATTAGGGTTTGTTCATTAATTACTTAGAAGATTCCCATTCATAATCATACCTATAAGTGCGTGCATATAAATAAACATATATCATCAACACATAACATTCAAATACATATCTATGAACCAGATGCACAATATGTCAAACGAACTGATCTTTATTAATGATTCCTTCAAAGTTTGATCCAATACAGACTCCACTCTACCTTGCGCACTCAGTTGTAGGGGTCAGCGCACCCAGCTGCAGACTCTATTAGGCCTCTTTGCACTTAGCTGTAGAGCCTCTACCCTCTACTATGGCCCGATACACTTCAGATTCACTTCTATATTCCAACCATGCCTTCGCATCTATCATTTACTTTTCCATCAAGACATGAGACTCTACACTTAGAGCCTCGTTCTATTTATAAAATCCCATGGTCTGCGGACCATGGGTAGGCCGACACACTTTACATTAAATTACATTATTTTAGGGTGGACAACCCTGGACTGTCGTGCTCCATGCCCACATTTCACAGGGTCTTTACATTGCATTTACCAAAAGTTGGGCTTTAAGCCCCAAAAACATGTTATGGGGGGATCCGCTGCCCAACAGGCCCCCAACACAATCATCGTGACTTGTCCTGAGTCGCTTAGCTGGTGCGGTGATATTTGCATGCCAGGAGATCGCATGCAACTTGGGTATCTGTAGCACACTGGTCGGGTGTCTGCTATATCTACTACATCTGAATCTCTAAAGCTTCGGAAATAGGGTCACCTTCATGTCCAACCGTAGAAAGTGCTTGCATCTCTGCTAGCTTCCCTTCAATGATAGCTGTAATCGTGAACACTTCATCAATCCATGGTTGGATGGGTTCCTTGAGCATGGCTTCAGCTTGGCAGGTGGCATCTAATTGGTCCTTCAGTTCCCTTGCATGCTATAGTCGGGCGAGTCATTAAGTAAGGGCAACTATTTGCATGGTACCCCAAACACTATCGTACTCCCGCTGTAACTCACATGTCTTGGCCACTAGGTGTTATAGATTCGGGTCTTCCTACAGGTGCATAAGCATGGTGAGTGCTTGCTCTAATAGCCCAGTGCAATCCTGTGTTGCGTAGCCAATCTGTTCTAGACCCATTTGGATAGCGTGGGCACACTGCTCTCTGAGTTTTGGGGGCGTGGAGGGTTGTGCCTTCAATCACATCTTGGAGATCCGCAAGTTCAGCTCTAACTGAACACTTGTCATTTCCTCCTAGGCCTCGCAGACTCTGGTTGCCAACCTAGAGACCCCCTATGCTGCTGGGAGCTCGGCCAGCATGGCCAACTCTAGAACGCTCTTGCATGCCTCCTCTACAGCATGTTCTAGTCCGTGAGCCTCCGTAGCCCACTCATCCCGTTGGATGCTGAGCTGGTCCATGTGGATTTTTTGCTCATGCAGGACCTGGATCGCTCGGCCTTCCCAGGTGCGGAGCTCTGCGATGACCCCATCCTGTAGCTAGTACAAAATTTCACGTGGAAGGGGGGCCAAGCTCAAGCCAATGCCTTTCATATTGCCCATCTCAGCCCAGTCATCCTCGCTTGCTGCTGCTAGCATGCCTTCGGGTAAGATGAAGGCGTTACCCCTACCCGTGCGCAGCATCTGTTCGGCTTCAAGGGTCCTGTGGCATCATACTAGGCCATTGTGCCTACTTGGGTGTGTTGTACTTATATGCCTTGGAGCTGCACACTAAGTGCCCCCAACACAGTGTTCTGTTCCATCCGTAACCCCTAGAATGCGTCCTGGGTGACCTCTTGCATTGTTTTGCTGATTTCCAATAGATCACCTTCTGTGAGCGTGATCAGGTTGCCGGACATCTTCGTGGATTTTCCCTTCTTCCGGGGAGCTGTTTTCTCATGGACGCATGACCTCTTGAGTTGAGTCGATTCTGGTCCAGGGTCTATGCATTTCGTTGTCTTATCCTCCCCCCGTATGTCCTGCTCTGTTGAAATTCCCTAGCCTTTCTTGGGCTCTTTGGTTGGCATGGTTATGGTCTCTACCATCTACACTGCCACTGCTGCCTCAGCCACCTTCTACTGCATGGCCGATTCTTGGACCTGGTGCCTCCTCTCAGCCAGCTGCGCAATGCGCAACTTAGTGTCCTACTTTCATTGCTGTGTTGTGATATTTTCCATTTCTGCCAAGTGCGGGGCACACCACTCCAAGGGCCATGAATCCATCACCGTGAATATCACATCATTCATTGCGATGAACGAGAGCTTCACCCATTTTTGTGCAGTATCCTTGCGTTCCAGGATATACGGGTTATGCATATCTTCCTTGAATTCTGCCGTGCTTTGCAAGCTGTTATGCACTGTAGGGGACAAGCGTGGCCTGCGGTTGATCCCTATCCATATCCTCACCTCCACGAACACCCAGAACACCTTGATCTCATGAATCCTCATCGTGTCTTTCGTTGCCCAGAGTTAGGTGTACCTTGTAGCTTCAGGTAGGTCACCCTCAACCGTCGAAAACTAGTTTTCCTCCGGCAACTCCCCTACAATCAACAGGATGGATAAAAGCAACCACGCATAGTGGAAGGTCTTACCCTTGTCTTGGGCCTCCCTATAATTTGTCAAAAACTCGTCGCATAGGAACTGTGCCAGGTTGAACTAGACCCCCTCTATACATTGTTATGCCAGCGCAATTACAAACACTTCTACTTCATCTGCACAACATTTCCTCATTAGCTTGTCGGCCAACAATTGAGTGGATACGCACAACCCTTGTTCCTTGATGCTCGCTATTATGTACCCTAGATTTCTCTTTTCTAGCTTATATTTGGCCTTCAAAGCTTCTGCGAGGGCCAAGTCGCTTTTCTTTCCTGCTATGGCTGTGGGATGATTTCCTTTGACTGGAAATCAAGAAATCTAGTGAATTAGATTGGCCATGATGGGAATCAGCTCCTCTAGCCAGAGATACCCATCATGGACCAGGCACAGCAACTTCCAGATGACAAAAATGGTGATGGGCGTGCGGTGGTAGTGGGGTATCCAGCACAGATGGAGTAACCCAACCCTCTCCACACTACATAACCATTTCTGCTTCAGTAGCTTCTCTGCGGCCAATTGCAGGAACTTCTCGCTATCTGCGAGGTCCCAATATTTGAACTTTGTAGTAGGTACCTATCCCAACAACGGACCTTCAAACCTTATGTAATTAGGAAGGAGCGAGGTCTGGAGCACACTCTTCATCGCCTCCAAGTCCTTTGGTATCTTGGCTTTCCCCTTGCACGGGGGGGATGTAGGGAGGTAACTTTATCATGGAAGGCACCTGAGAGACATTCTCCACCTCATCATCTTGCACCTCAATTTGGGTGATCAGAGCTTGCAAGTCTTCCTCCTCCTCCTCGGTTTCAATGGTGACAACTTTGACCTTCTCCGCCATTGACAACTTACTAAACCATGTGTTTCATGGTGATACACAGACTGGCCCCATTGTTTGCTTGTGTTTCTATGGTCATGGCATGCATGGTGACTTTGGAACTTCTGGTGCAGTTGTCGCCTCTCCAGGCTCCTCATGGACCATACAGGGCTCAAGGGTAAGTTCAGTGAATCACACTCTAGTTCTTGCAGTCGTCATCGTGTCTATAGATGAGGGTGGTAGGAGTATGTGGCACTCAACACTTTGTACTTGCTCAATTATTAAATAACCGAGTGTTTCCTTGTGGCTAGCCCTGGTGGTTTTATAACATCTTTTGAATTTGAATTCGACCCTTCCCCCCTCTTATGAGTCATTAATGCCCTTCTGACAGTAGATTGTCCCAAATGTAGCTCTTAATCTGTGTCTTAATTGTCTTCCACCCGCTCCTTTTTGCCTTAAATTGGACCTCTTGTCATGAACAATGACACCAGCGGTCACTTCCTTACCTACCTGCCTAGTAGCGCAACGCCCTACATGCGGCTGCAACCTCTGTGACATGTTGATCCTCTATGTAACCTTCTTATTGCACAACTCTCCTACAAAGTTGTTTATAGTCCCACGCTCTCTTTCAACAACTTGGGGCACTGAGACTATGCTTTCTACGACTAGTCAAGTGGTTACACCACCCATGTGAGTATTCCCTGCACCTTCCAGCATAGTCTGTGGCCACTCCTTAATTTTCCTTGCAACATTCATCACTACGTGTTCTTTCTCATGCAGTGCGCTCCCATGGTTACTTTGTCTAGTAATGTGCAGTTGCAACCATGGTAGCAGAGCCATAACTTCTCGGCGGAAAGGTTCTACTACAGTCATACTTTGGGCCCTATCTTGTCCTATCATTCCTAGATTATTTACGTGGTATGCTTGTGCGAACTTGGGAGCAAGTTTACTTTTCTTCCTTAGTTGTACCTGATCTTCAAGTTCGCAAAACTTACAGGTCCTTCATTGACTGGCTTCTTGGATTTGCATATGCTTGACCCCATGTGGTTGCATAATTCCTGTGCCCTGGTCCCCACATGTTGTTCTAAGTATGTGAGGATTCCTTCCTCCCAAAACTATGGTCTTGACGCTGCCCATCCTCTTTGGGATTGTCTCCACGCTTACATGCTTGTACAAGACTGTATGGGCCCATTGAGCCGTTGTATGCGCAAGTCCCAATTAGTTCATCTAACCCGGTGAATCTTGTTTAGGATCCTACATACCTTTCGGAATGCTTCTATGTGGAATGTTTTTGTTGCGCGTCACTTTTCATGTGGCTACTATTGGTTCCGAGTGTCGATATTCAGTCTGGAGTGGGTGGTTGTAGATGGTACAACCCACATCCATCGACACAGGTGAGCGCACAAACTCTTCTGCCCTGGCTGCCCGATTTTCATTCGACACTGGGGGCTTGCAACCCATAATCGTATCCACCTTTTACCTTCGTGCTAGATTACCATGGTCTTTTGATGGGTACTCCACCCTTGTGCAAGTGTCATGCATAGTGCCCCTTCTAGCGCATTGTACCACTGTTGTTATGGTACTGCGCTTTCAAATTTGTTTAGGAATTCCTGTATCGCTATCACTTCATCATGTGTTGGCAGTTCCCTTTCCTCTGTCGTCACATGATGGAGTGATCTAATCATCATTTTGCAATTAAGCTTCGTCACCTCATGTAACTAGTTCTACCAGTGTTCTACTTCCTCGTCTAAATCCGAAGTGCAAAAGCTGTCGTGCTCCCACGAGATTCTGCCATCTGTAGGTAGGTTCACCTAATCTTGGTCCTGCATAGTTATATGGTAAATGCAATCTAGCTCATCATTTCTTTCATCGTCACACACAGGTTTAGTGTAGCGTGCTCCTTCAGATGGGTCCAATGGGACTACGACACGTAGTGACTTTTTCTTGAATACCATATTCCTCTTCTTCAAGTTGATGACTCCATTCATATCAATCCCCCAATCTATTCCCAACAACACGGGATAAGGATTACTTTCATCGACAATCTCTATTACTTTAAAGTCCGTCTGTGTGCTTGCGCCTTCAATATCAACTGTTACTCCTTGCAACCTTCCCATGCGCATGATCTTCTATTGGTTCACCATTCGTAATTTAATAGGGGACCACTACAATGTGGGCCTGCCCATGCGTTCCCAGGTTTGCTTAGGTAACACATTCATGTCCAACCACAGGTTCAGGATTACTTGATCCATTTCATATTCACCAGTCTGTGCCATGAACCTCATTTCCCTCCTGGTGCGCAATGTATGCTTTCCCAGTTTTTGGACTATGTGCAGTTCTCCCGACCCCGTGCACCTAGTGATAAGCTCTTGTAGTCCTCTAACTACCTTATTGTCGTGCAAAAATTTCATGCATGTCTCCAGAAAGGTAGTAAGCATGGAAGGATCCATTCATGGCTTTGGTTGATACTTACTACCTGAAGTGGAGGCCTCCGTGAAGCTCTTCTTAGCTTCCATAAACATCTCCATTGCATGTTCTAAGTCGAACTCGGGTTCCTTTGTAGGAGCCTTGCAAACCCATGTATCTTCCTTGAGCTACTTCCCTTTATCTTCCCCTCTGGTCGCACCACTTCTGAGCAGGGAAAATTTTAAGAACCCCCCCCAAAATTTATAAATATAATAATTGGGCGAATCTCCATGGTATATAGGAAAAATGGAAGGCGATTTTATCAATAATATAATATGTATATATAATTTTCTGGCGAATCTCTCACCAGGCATGGCGAATATTTTACTCAATTATAAAATCTTGTAAGAACTTGGCAAGTCTTTCACTAAATAATAAAACTTTGTAAAGTCCTAGTGAATTTTAGCATTGTGAACTCTTAGAGAATTTTTTGAAGAAGTATAAAACCATATATGATAAGAGCCACATGGTGGCAATATCACTATCTTTTTTCACATTTCCACGACATGGAACTTGTCTATAAAATTATAAAAAAACCAACCAGGAACAGGAACAACTCAAATGCTTTGTGAGAGCTAGTCTAGAAAAAAGCAACAAATAACATGTCGGCAGAATTGTTCATCAGTGAGTCGCTATTTCGTGGGCAATCTGTAAAGGAGTAGTTGGATATCATATTTCCAAATCCGGGAAAGCCTTTCCCATCCCTCACAAGATTTGTTAAAAATGTTGGGTGTCTAGAAGGTGTGGATTTGCTTAAACAAATGTTACAAGTGGATGGAAACAAAAGAATAACAGCTAATGAAGCTTTGCAACATCCATACGTTCAGTCCTACAGGACTATAAACAGCTGCCATAAAGATTAAAAATGGAAATCAGCTACAAATCTCTTGATGACAACACTATCAAGATAGAGGCCGATGCTCTCTTAAAGACAGAGCTGCTGGAAATGGAAGCAGGTGCTATGAAGCTGACACTAGTAAAAGATGGGACATCACAGCTTCCCATAGTGCATCCCACTCTGGGACAATCAGTTTTTTGATGTTTTGCAGATTGGGTTACAGTCTTGCAACTTGTTTTGGATTTGTCACCAACCTGATGTTTTGCTTCTAATTTATTTTCATCTGGTGATAAACAAAGTGTCAATCTTTTCTCAGGATAAAATAGTATTCTTTACAGACATATTAACTTGGCTGAAAAGTCCAGGACAATATGAACAGGACAGCTTCCAGGTTTTTTTGAAGATTTCTCCTATCAATTTACTGCCGGAGGGTTTTCTGTGATTTCTTGCACTTCTGAAATTTAATCAAATTTCTACTTGAAATAAAAGTTCAGAAGAGACTATATCACTAATGCTAAACACACATAATTAAGAAGTCGATTTGAAGCATTGTTTTTTTGGGTGTGTTACAACTTTGGTGACCATGCAGCTCAGTCATTGCATGTTCAGTTTGTAACTCCGCCTTGAAAGAGTGAAATGTGTGGTGTAGGATAAGAAGCTCTCTGTTAAGGCACAATTGTTTTTCCCCAAAATTCTAATATCTAGATTCTATCTTGTTCATGTCTGTGTCAGGTGATGTTTCTTTTCATGTGCATGTGTTTAGTCAGATATAAAATACTCAAGTTCTCACCAGCCTGGGCTACAGTGGCCATTCTGATGATCTATTTCATACTCATTGCATTTTTCTAATAAAATGACATTATATTCATTTAAATTATGTGATTGAAATAGGGATACAAGAGCTTATTTGTATTTGAAGGTCTATAAG
The DNA here is from genome assembly GCA_031772625.1 of Pinus tabuliformis. Taxonomy (NCBI): domain Eukaryota; kingdom Viridiplantae; phylum Streptophyta; class Pinopsida; order Pinales; family Pinaceae; genus Pinus; species Pinus tabuliformis. Next base: position 570,196,742 of record CM062810.1, read on the forward strand.
GCAGAGTATAAGCTCACACCAATCCTTGTTATTCTCTGCAAGAGAAAATCAGTTTCTATTTCACTCCTCAATAACACTGACTAAATCTCAGTTTGAAAATCAGTTAAATTAAGAAGACTAAATCCCAGTTTGAAAATCAGTTAAATTTAGATGAAATTACTCATTCAAAATCATTTGGATGAGGAAATTGTCAAATAATTGTAAGTTGTCGTCTTAGAGAACATGAAGGGAGCACATTCGTCATATTCTACCAACTGCAACATACCTACCTTCAATGCACTCTCAGTAAGGACCATAACGGGAGCAAATGTGGACCCATGTACAAATTTTTACTGCCTCAGGGTTTGTTTCGTCCTGTGACTACTAGGTTCGTTAGTCCTTCACATAACTCTCGAACAAAATGAATCCAAGAGTGGAATATAGACTCTTTACACGCAATTTATTTTCTAGAAAGTCTATACAGAGAAATGAAAGTTGCAAGTATAAGAATTATGCTTCAAAAATGAATTTTCTTGTGTAGTGAGCTATACCAAGGGTATGCTTTTGCAAAGTTTTATAACTGAAAAATTTGTCAAGAGGAATTTATTAAGGAAATCTCTTGTTAGAAATGAAATCCAGTTGAGTTGAGATAAAGTCCATAGTTACAAAGAAGTATTGTTGTGGAAAGCAATTCCAATATGACATTCCTGTACATTTTAATACAATATAAAAGGAAATTGATGTGATTTCCAAGCTACTTGAATCCATTGAACAAAGAGAGAATCAGTTGAGAACTGATGAATGAACATGGAAATCGATGTAATTCCTAAGCTACTTGAATCCATTTTGAACACAGAGAGAATCAATTGAGAACTGATGAATGAACATGAGCTGAAGCAAAAGGACACTATCATTAAGCTAGTCGACCCTGAAATTGAAGAAAATGATCATGTCAAACAAATCTACTAGCAGTGTACTAATAACGGTAAAATCGACTTGCAAGAAGAAAGTAACTTAAATACCACATTTGTTGGAAAATGAAATCAATCAACATCTAATCTTCTTCTGGAAAAAAACTAAAAGAGCTTTATTTCACTTTGAATTTCAAATGCTTGTTAAATGATCAAGTGGTAGTTGCAAAGAACAACTCAAACTGGGTGATATCAAAACAAAATAATTTAGTATTTCCAAGACAAAATAACATTACTGATGTATCTTTGGATTCCATGAAAACAAAGCAATTTGATGTATTGAAATGATATTAGGAGATTAGTAAAGAGGATCAAATTAAGTGATGTTATGGCCATACCATTGTATCCATTTACGCTTCGAGCGAAGAGACTCAGCAACACCAAGAACATTGAGTGCCCTTCAAGAAAATGTAGTCCTTGTGGTTTGTAGAGAGTCTTCACACTCTAACATCGGGCTCTTCAAACCATCTCTGCACAAGGTCATTACAAATGTAAAAAATCAGCAAGACACAAATTTGGTAGTAAATATGACCAAAAGAAGAACTAGTGCAAACAATTTTCACAATCCTGTTTTTGAAACCAACATTATAATCTCCTTAGCATTATGATCAGCTGTCAGTGTTCTTCCCAAGTCAGCAAACTCATCTCCGCCTTGAAAAAGTGTAATTGCATAAAAGGAATGTCGGTCTCATGCCAATAGGTCTCCTACGATGAATGCGTAGGAACCTAGTACATAGACCATTTTTCTCTTCGCTTAGCTACCTAGGGCTTATTTCCCTTTCCAAATATCAATAATTCTTTTCCAAGAACACATAAAATAAGAATAATATTTTACTATATTCTAAAAGGTGAAGATGTTGAAATCATGCCACAAAGTGAAAGGAAATCAAATATCTTTCCTCAAACCACCAAATATATAAAGAAAACAACAATAATTATAAAAATAAAACTAGATCTGTCGATCTATGCATGAAATAAGTCAAGCGACTAAAAAAATATGACCAAAATAAACCAAAAATTTCAAACTTGACAAAATCCTCTAAACAAGCAGCAAACAAACTGCTAAAATTTTCTAAGATATTAGAGCTAGACATCAACGCAATTTCATGTACTTGAATAAGCCCATTGTTGCTTAGCGTTAGACTTCTTAAATTAGTTATTTATCATTTAATACTAGGACACTGTCTATGTCAAAAGAAATAGGTCCCAGCTTCATCAAATCTGACTTCATTTCAAATCAAAGATCAAATCCAAAGGACACTAACTCGTTACTCTTGGATGGTACTAATGTTAAATACACAAAATAACAAAAAATAAAGATATGATAAAAAAGTAGACCTGCAAGATTATATTGGTCGAGTGTGACAAGGACACAAATAACTGAGACTAGAGAGATTTATAGAAGGCAGTAGTTACTATTGTGTGATTAGTGGTATGGTGGAGAGACCTACCAAGAAGGGACGTTGGTCTCGGAAAAGTATAGTAGGGAGATCCATAGAGCATTTATGTAAAAGGAAGATGAGAAGTGTCGTCTTCAAGTTGGTTTATGTTATGGTAGAATTTTGTTGGTGATAAGTGGTAACAAAACACTTACATCAATAGGTAAAAAGTAAATTCGGGGCATGAGTTGGACTGACTCATGTTATCTCATCCCTTAATGGTCCTAAGGACATGTGGGGACCCGAACAACTTAGTACCTAAAAGACTTGAAAACATGGCTGACAAATCACTGACAAGAAATGGCTAGCAAATGAAAAGAAATAGGTCCCAACCTCACCAAATCCAGCTTTATTTCCTGTCACAGATAAGAAACAAACAATGTAATGATTAAATATGAAACATTAATCTTAAAATAACACACATCAAAATAATGTTGCTGCAATGTTACAATGAAAAATACAAATATAGAACCTATTTTTACCTGAAGTTGACATATAGTAATTTTGCATGATCAATGGAACATGTATACCAAAATAAGAGTCCTAGGGTATTTCAATTTCCCAGTTCTCATCTTGGTCCTCATTTTCTAAATTGTGAACATGATCTTCTCTAAATGAACTGTCATTATGAGCCTCCAAAACATTATGTTCTATATCAAGTTCATTAGATAGATTTATTATATTGTTTTCTCCCCTTCTATCACAATCTGATCGCCAAAGAGTTAGCGCTCTTTCATATGGAAAATTGTCAATGTCATACTTTGTTACATATAATCTTAAACATGTATCCACATGTTTATCAAGCTTGTTCCTCAACTTTGACTTCAAGAATGATAATGCACTAAACATTCTCTCATCCTCCACTGATCCCAAAATCATGGTTTGACACAAATATGCTAATTTGAAATATTCTGATATGTTTTCTTGCAGGTATTGGCTAGCACTTAAAGTAGTCCATAATCTTGTTATAGCACCATTTTCATTAGGATTCTCCAAAAAAGGATATTTCTTCCACATTGTTTCAGCAAAGCGTCCACCTTGTTGATACAATTTTGATGAATCTAAAATACCTTCAATCTGTTCTCCATGTATCAAGACTTTCTTGCAAAAATGGTCTACTAAACATTTTAATCTTTTTTGAAAATCAGCTTTTAAAGTTCTTGGACATTGACAATTGTTCCAATATTGAGGGTATACCACACACATGGCCTCCAACAATTCATCTCGAGGAAATCGTTCTCTTATCTCTAATGATAGTGATCTTGCAATTTCTATCAAATTTTGTCTCACTGAAATCACAATATTATCAAATTGGTCTCTTGACACGGGGCAATCTTTGGTGATTCGTCCTGTCTTACTAATATAATGAAAGGGAACCATATACCCACGCACTACGATACATAGTATCCCTTTTTCATCAAAGGTCAAAAAATTTTCAGTATTTTCTATATTGATGATCTCAGTCCAACTTTTAAACTCTGGACCAGTAAAAGAGTCTGGCATCATATACAAATTATCCAATGCAAGACATGCTGACTTTCTTGCATTTGTGTATTCCGCAATATACATTGTGCGATTCTGAGACATTTTCACGAGGACATTCATTTCATGTAGCATAGGAAGAATTCCAGCCAATGTCAATAATGTCTCTATATTAGTTAGTTGAGAAAGAAGATCTTGAGCTTTGTCTACATTATAGCGATTTTCATACATCAACCCTACCAAAGATTTGAACTCACTAAATAGTCTTTGAGCTGGTCCATTTAATGAGATCCATCTTGTATCAACATCTTTCAGTAGTTTTTTTCCATTCGTAATACCATCTGCAAATTGTTGAAACTCTAAAAATCGTTTGGGACTATGAGAAAAGTATGCATGAGTCTCACGTACAAGATCTTCAACTTTTGAAACTGATGGAAACTTGCTTACTATTTTAAATGCAAGATTCATCCTATGAGCCATACAATGAATATTAAGCATATATGGTGAAGCTGATAGTTGTAGCCTAACACAAAGGCCATTCCTTTGTCCTTGCATTACCGCTGCTCCATCTGCTCCAACACATACCAACTTTTTTGCAATCATTAATTCATCCATACCACTTTCCTTCAATCCATTAAGAACAAGTTCATAAATATTTTCAGCTGTAGAAGTCTCTCTCATCTTATTAATCCCAAGTAGATAGGAATGTCTAATATGGTCATTAACCATATAAATGCTCATGCAAATCCATGAAGTATTATCTATGGCTGTAACCTCATCTAAAGACAATGCCAAAAACCTAGCATTTGCAATCTTCTCTTTCAAATCATCCTTTTCTACTTGAGCTAGATATCCTGCCCATCCCCAACCACTAGTTACAGACCAATGAGAAGATGGAAAGTTTGGCACTTGAAGAAAAGATAGTAATTTCCTGTGATCTGGATAATCTGTCATAGGACGACCTTTAGATAAGATGTGAAATACAGTGCTCAATTGTATCGTCTTGGATAACAAATTTCTTTCCATCGTCTTTTCAAATAGAGATATGATGGTTCCTCCGTCCGCCTCAAGTTTCCTCTTACATAATAAATATTTTTTATATTCTTCTGCATATTCAACATGTCGACATTCCTCGGAAGATTTCCATCTAACAATAGATTTCTCTTTACCATTTACAATTTTCTTTTCATACACCTTTCCTGCATGCTTTTGTACCGTATCTAGCTTCATCTGAAATTTCACTTCCTTTTGAGTTTTCCAACTACACGCAATACATCTAACTTGTCGGAAAAGCTCTTTCTCATTTGTAGGAGGTATTTCTTCAATAAATGGAAAACTTGAGACCCAATTTTCTTGGAATCGTCTTCCTATGGCCCACTGGCCTCTTTTCCTTTTCCACGAATGGATTGTGTCACTTTCCAAGGAAAAGTCTTTAACATTTTCATCACCAATTTCTGTTGAAATTGCATTTATCTCACCCTGACCACTTGAAGAACCTATTTCTTCATCCATCGTATGGATATCAAATGCATTTCCACAAGAGTTAACCTCTCTCTCAGTAACAGATTGTTCAAAGGAGCTTGAATTATGAAGAGGATGTGTATTTTTGGATGGAGCCTTTTGAAAGTATGATAATACATCTGTTTGCCTTGATGGTTTCTTCCCATGATTATCTTTTGACATCTCACTAAATATTCCACAAGTAAAATTTCCAATCGATCTGCAAACCTGCATCAACAGTTTTCAAGCGTTGAGATATGCTTCATATAAATTCACTTGTTCATAGAAAATAGAATTATACTTTGCAAAATAATTGTTGAGTCAGCATTGAAAGAACATATATCAGAAATTGAATTTTGAGGCAAAATGGAATTTCACAAAAATTATTTAACAATGATAATGGGAGACTATTAAATTTTAAGACATAAAATATAATAATTCATTTGTATAACATTGAAACAACATCACTTTATTTGAATTATTCCTAATTTCCTACAGAAGTTGGTTGACAGGATTCAGGACCTGGTCCCCTCCTCCCAAGCCAGCTTACAGTATGTCTACCATGCCCAAAACTCAAAAGCTAATGCTAAGCCAAATGAAAGGGTATTGCTACTTGAGGAAGAAATTTGAACAACCAGAAATCTAAGTATGGAAAGGGTAGAGCCTCCATCTATAAGATTTGGTAAGTTTTCTTTGGAATAAATAATTTCTATAAGATTTGGTAAGTTTTCTTGGCCAATGCCAATGTTAGCATGTTCAAGCCACAATTATCCAAGCCAACTTTGTCCAAAATCAACCATTTCAACAAAAACTACATTGATCCTTACCAAGAAAGAATATAGCTCTAGCGATCCTCAAACAAATAAAGTTATTGATAATGGAATCATAGTAGAAGGATGCTTACAAATATCTGTTGATCTCACGAGTCCGACAAAATAATGGGTTTAGGGTTCATATTTTTTTGCAAAGTTGCAAATCACTTCATCAAAAAACACATTGTGAATTTGATCCATGGGTGGAAAACCTAAACCAAGTGGTATAAATGAGTTCCAAAATATAAAAATAGTGTGTCTAACCAAATATGAGCACACTATTTGAAATGGAGACTTTGTGAAAATTCACATTTATACATTCTAAGTTAACTCTATCACAAAAGATATTGAAAGAGTACAATTTTAAACCGATGGGATCATAACAAGAATGATTCACCTAGATATGATCTAATTTTAGTTGTCTAATATAATTTATGGGTAACCTCTCTATGTCCCAATTATATTTTTTGGTATTTTTCAACATCTTCCCTTGGATTTTAACAACTGGCTTTCTCCTTTATTTGTATTTCAGCATCAATATCTTGATTCCAAAGGAGTTGAAAGATCAAATAATAAGAGTAAAACTAAGACATACTTCAAGCTTAGATGCATTTTTCAGAGCTAAGATTTGGTGGCATTGGATCCAAGGTTTGAACATGTTTGGACATGAATTTGTATGAAAAGACATGCAAATGAAATTCCTATTAGGCATTTTGAAAGAATTATCCTCTCCAAAGAAGGCTCCTACATTTATAATTTAGAAATTCCTATGAAAATAGACTCCAATTTTTGATTGAGGGAATTTATAAGAGGCACCAAAAAAAAACTAAAAGGGGCTTATCATTTTTGCATTAAAAAGAACCAAAGATAAAGTGAGCATTCATTATAGTATCCCTTAGTATTTCCTTGTTGGGTATGCCATTGGATGTGAAGCTAAATATCTTGAAAGCTATTGGGAATATAGTTAGGGTAGTACTTGAAATTGACAAGGCTACTCTACCTAAGCTTGTAGGGAATTTTACTTATAGAATGGGATGTAGATATTTTTGAGAAAAAGCATACCATGGAGTTGCTCATGGTTCGACTATAGGTCACAGTTATGGTTAATGGAAGTTTTGTAACCACATGTTTGCCGGAAAAACTGAGTGTGAGCCCTTAGTGAGAAATATTAGCTTGGGAATTCGTGTGACACAACGATGGTGAATACAGAAAAATAGGTCTTCATTACAATGCACATACTTCCATGTTGTAGGGTTCTAGTGTTTATCGAAAATATGGGTCTACTTTCAGTGTCCTATCTTCAAGAACGAGCTACTTTATCTTTTGGTATTGTATTAACACTATTGTAATCAGCTATCTCGTCGACCTACTTTATGGTAAAAAATTGGACCTAAAAAATGTCATCTTATCACCACAGCTTCAACCTATTGAATTTGGAGTGTGTACTATCTGATAGAACATCACTAGTGAAAAATTATCTAAACATGGAATGTAGATTCAAAACTGGAAAATAATTACCACAGGAAACCAAAACAACTTAAACTAAGCAACCTCTCATAAAAAATATATGTAATAAATTTATAAACACATATTATAGAAAACAATAACATAAATGACCAACTTCTTATCAAAACCTATCACTAATGATCATTAATTCTGCACATGAAAGTCTACTACAGAAGAACCACTAAATTGTTGAATTTTAAGTCTTTGTTATTGATCTATACCCTTACATTTATTTTATAGAAATGAAAAGGCGAGCTTAGGGTATACAAAACTAGATCTAATCATAGATATATGGATTTTCAAGATGATGATGTGGTCAAATCCAAGCCAAGAGTTCATATTACCTTCGGATCTACACCATAAATAAAGGTCAAACTCCAAGACATAAAAGATTCTAAAAATAAAATTGTACTATCTTCAATCTACTATCTACTTTGAATGGAGATTAAGGACATAGATAACCTTATCCTATCCTTACCTACCTAAAACTCGTGCACACATGCACACTAACTAATAGAAGGAAAATTTAAGGTTGCATCCTCTCATTGTTTAGTCATGGCTACCATCACCTACAGATTAGATATGATGTTAATGTAACATAAAGCAACAAATCTATTGTACGTACTCGAACACATTGAATATTATCATAGGCACACACTCTAGCAGGTTTTTGAACATGTAATTTTAGGTAGATATGGTTATAAGTTGTGAATCACTAATAGAAGTTACAAGGATCAAGCCTTGCAGTAACATGCATACTTGCATGTATATTGTAACCTCTAGAAGAAACACATAAGAATACGTTAAAAGAATATTCCATGTGGTTACAAAGATAGATGCATGTAATTGATATTATGACCCCTCGATCCAAAATGGTACGATATTGAGAAAACAATAAAAAGTCCTTGAAGTGAAAAAGAGGCCATGAAAAGTTTCATGGCAACAATGATGAAGATGTATGGTTTAGATTAAGAAGAAGCACCCATTTTATGAACTCAATTTTCCCTTCTTTTCCTTTCACATGGATAATGTGAATTCGGCACAATTGAGGCTTTGTGCGATGGGCATTGCTGCAAAGATGAAATAGGCTGGTGGAAAATTTATTGTGTACTTTGCCAGGTCCTGCAAGGATTTTCTATACAATTTCTCACATAATTAGCTAGTTCCCATCCCCTAAGAAAGGAGTTGGAGTAATTATCATTCAATGAAGAGGAATGATTTGGATATACACAAAACTTTATTTATATTCATAGTATCTTTCATCATCTTGGTTAGGAAGACACTGGGTACAAGAAAGCTACTTCCAAAAAATAGGACCAATAGAAGTTCCACACTCAGTACAACAATATTAGAATCACAAATAGATAGGTATGTTGTGATCAATCCAGGCATAGTTTGGGCATCACAATTAATAAGGCACTAAGCACTATGTAACTCATTGATGGGTATTGGGAAAAAATCAACAATTCTTCTCCCAACCATTGACATGCTGGAAATTGTGTAACTGTCACCCCCTAGCTTGTGTAATTTGTTCCATTTCCTAGACCTCTAGGGATTCCAGAGGTCTAATCTGACATCCATCCTCATGGTGTAAGGTATTTAGTAAGTGGTTGGTGTAGGGGTTCCAAAGCAAAGATTCCTCCACCCTGCAACCAATGTGGTTCTCTAGAGATATGTATCAGCATAGTAAGAGATTCTAGGGAGAAATTTATCCACCCTTTCATGAAAAGGGGACTCCAAATATCAAAATCTACACCCTTTAGACAAGAGGGATTTTATAGGTGTTTTCTCCACGCTAACTATGCCCAAGGATTCCAGAGACACATCACCGTGCTATGTACCAAGTTGGAATGATATGGGGCTAGCCAACCTATTATAAAAAACCTCTGCCAAATAATGTGACCACTACAATTAATTTAAACCATAAAACCTACAGGGTTTATTTGGGAACGTTGCGAGAGGAAAATACTTCCCATTCCCTAAATCTAGTCACAAGCTTAGTGCTGAAAACAATCTTCAACTAGAAGAAAAACAAAGAGCAGATCAAATATAATTATATTAAAATCAATATCATAATAAAATGTCTCACTGTTTATGATAATTAACAGTGCAATTTGTCTTATAGCTTTACTAATTCTTTAGCAACAGTGAAGAGAACAAGTGGAGTTCTAAAAACTGTTGTCTCTTGTGTTTTTGAACATAAAAAAGTTATAACTGTTAAGAATATACTAAGCAACAATGTACCTTTTAACTTTTTACGTTGAAAGTTAACATGAAATATAACAGAGAGTTGCCTGACTTCAACTGGAAATATTAAGGTATAGAATAAGTTATAACCTCTTCATTCTTAAAAGCATTTCCGTCTTTTAAAATCTTTAATCCATGATTGTATGTGTACCAGATAAAACTTCCTACTGCAGACGTTGAACTGATTCTAGAAGGCCAAGGTCCCTGGAGTATCTTTTCAGAATTTGATCTTATCTTCACACCAGGACATACAGAGGTGAACAGTTCGACTAAAGAATCTGGTTGAGAACTATGTTACTTCAACAACATTTCTTGTATTGTGCTTGAAATACCAATGTGTGAAAATAAAATATGATTTTTTCTGAATATGTGCCTTTATGTGTAAAGAACAAGTCAATTGTTTGATCCCTAAAAGAGGGACTTATATCCCACTCACTTTACCAACATGGATCCTTTGTGGAAATTTAAATTTGTTCTCTATTCTCAGTCTTATGCTGAGACCCCTGTCTTCAGTATGGATCCAAGCTTGCTATTCTTGGTTCACCTACACACAAAAAACCAGTTCTGAGTGCAAACTACTCTGCAAAACTATTCAGGATTGGTGAGATGGCCTGTTTTCTGGTATAACTTACACACAAGCAACCCGTTGACAATGCCAATAATATCCAGGACTTTGGCAATTTCTCTATCACTGAGAACCTTGTCTTTGGTGCAACTCCTCTACATGTTGATATCCAGTTGAACTAGATCTATCAAGATGATCAAGTCTGAGACACTGTCATGGTCCTGTGTGTGCATTCACTTCTTATTGTAGTGGCTTGTTTGATGAATTGTATCCCAAAAGTCCAATGCTTTGGGTAAACCACCCAGCCAATGGTTCCAGCTATTGGTCGAGATTGTTGGGCTTAAACATGAACCACCAAACTGCCTATGCACAAGGTTTATAAATCTACTCTCAGTGGAGCCAGCTTGCTTTTCAGTGTTTGGATAACCAATGAACTGATCTCAATGAACCTGTAAATGGCATATGATCGCAATGCCTTCACAATGGAATGGTGTGTCTCATTCAATGCCCCCATCCTTCCAGCTTTCCTGTGCTTATAACCAAGCCAACTTATACTCCAACTCAAATCGACTACCACTTATTAAAACATACATAAGGCAATCAGTTAAAACCATTTATGAAATGGTTACTCCTTAAACATAGGAGAGAGGGCTGCTACTCTAGAGATAGCCACAAATTAATATATATAAATGAGTTGGCTTCATGAGGAAATGAAATATGACAAAACCACAATGCTAAATGCCATGGAATATCTTTCTCTTCTCAAGATTTCCTATACTTATCTCAAATCCCTTCACTTAAATACCAATTCAACCACACATATATGAGTTGGCAGTTAAACAAATCATGTATGTGAAATGGTTTATCATTTAAACATATGAGAGATAGTCTTAATTGAAATATAAGAGATGATTGTCCCGGAATGTGAGAGTAAGACAAACATCTTCATTAAAAACCAATTCAACCACACATATGAGTTGGCAGTTAAACAAATCATGTATATGAAATGGTTTATTATTTAAACATATGAGAGAGTCTTAATTGAAATATAAGAGATGACTGTCCCGGAATGTGAGAGTAAGACAAACATCTTCATATTAATTCTTTGCCAAAGAAAACAATTAAATATGGTTTATTATTTAAACATATGAGAGATAGTCTTAATTGAATTATAAGAGATGACTGTCCCGGAATGTGAGAGTAAGACAAACATCTTCATATCAATGCTTTGCCAAAGAAAACAATTAAATACTGGTGTGATTCCTCCTGACCAATCTATAATGAACTACCTTAGTCCACTGTCCAACAAATTGAAGTTGAAACAACACCCAACCACCAATCCTACGCACTCAGGGATGAGGCAGATGGCTACCAAGCAACGGTTGTACGGCATGCATATAGGCTCAAAGAACAACCAGAGACAGTGGATGGCCTCACTAGGGATAAATAGATTTGAGGCATATGGCCTCACAAAAGTGCATTCCTTAGCGTGCAAGTGGGTATGGGATACCAACGGTCTCAGGCTTCTAACTTTGCTGCTCTGTGGAAAGAAATTAGGAAACCTACTAACTAATTGTAACAGTTAATTAATGGCAACCTTATATCTTCAACTTCAAAGAAAAATGAATGGTGGAGAATAGAGAGATGTTGGCATTTATCAATTACCAATGGATAATAAAATTTTGAGTGGAACAATCATAGCTATACATGAGAATTCACCATTAAGCATTAATGACTATAGGCAGCATCTTTCATATAGAGGAAACACTATATAACTCTTACACAGATTTTATTTTCTTCCCACAGAGAGAAATATTCAAACCATCCAAGACTCTTCAAACAAGGATAATTTCAATTCACTCAACACACAATGGCCACCATGTTTACTTTGGAAACACAAATGGAAAAACCAGCTTCAAATGGTTGCTCAGTTTCTATTTTGACATATCTGGTTACAATGCATCTCATGTCTCCTGTGCATCCTCACCTTGTGGCCAGCCCCAAGCTCTTTGTATTAAAATATATGCAGTTAACTCTGTCCTTAAAATGTATGACTGAATTCTGAGACTGCCAAACCTCAAGCTTGCTCGTGAAGAAGAGACATCAAAGTTGAGACAAAGAAACCAAGAAAATTTTGGGCAAGAGGAACCTAAGAAAAAAAGTGAGGAGAGAAAGAGATTGAGAATGGAATACAGGATTGGAGCATATTAAAGAAGTACCAACCAAGTGTAGAGCTAGGAAGAACTGAGATATTGAGACCTCAGAGGTTAAGGAACTAGTAGGTAACTGGTTTGTATTTTTTTTTAAATGTATACAAGGAGTTAATCCTCACAGTGGTAATAGTAGAAGGAGTGGTAATAGAGGACCAATAAAGTTCTTAAAGTGTATGGCAAGAAACTTACGACAAATAGGCTACAAAACAAAACATAGAAGGTTTCTAGCTGAGGTCCTCAAAGAGAAGAGAACAAGTGGAGTTCTCAAAAGGTGAGAAAAGTGTAAAAGCCATAGAAGACCAGAGCATGCTCAAGTGGGTTCCAGAGGAGGGAACCAGAGGAATACCAAAAGCCTAGGTTGAGGTGAAGTGGGTGAGATATTGGGTAACAAATGATGGAGAAGAATTGTTAAAGGGGCTTGAGTGTAGCTCACAATGAGAAAGAGAAAGCTCACAAGAAAGGAGGAAAGAAGATGGCTACTGATGGACATAATTCAAAGAGAGGCCATAACAAAAGGGAGAAGAATGCCAAGGAAAATGGCATGAGTAAAGAAGAAATTGAAAAGGAGATTTATGAGTTGAAGGAGAGATTCAACATAGTCAAAATGAGGCTTGAAAGAGAATACCAAAGGTAGAGATGGGACCTAAGGAAGAAGGCCAAATTACTTGTCAGAAAAAAGATTTTAAGAGGAAGCCCCCTAAAGCTAGAAAGCTAGGGAGGAAGATGAAGCACCTGTTGAGCCTAAAGTTGAATTAGTTCACTATTTTGAACCAGAGCAGGGAATAGTCCTTGATGATGAGGAAGATGTTGAAGAGAGACTATCAGAGAGTCTCATGGACTGCTTAAAGAGTTCAAATCAACATATGGATTTGTTGATAGAAGATATGGTGGAAAAAGCATCATAACAGTAGAGGGAGCTACACAAAGAGGATGTCGATGAGACAATAAATGAAAGTCTCATGGGAGGTTAGCTAGAAGTGCTCGTAACACTAACATATATACCATATGGGGCTAAAGAGCTTGGTGATTATGATACTGATGCTATGTGTATAGATGCAGATGATAAGGATTTTCAAGAGGGACAATCATTCATAGTTGTCATAAGAATAGAAGAAAGAGAAGGAGTACCTTCCTAAAGCATGGAAGGAAGACAAAATTTGATGTTGGAGGCATCAGAAGAGGCCAGGTAACCTTTTATTTTTTAAAATTGGTGAATTTTATGTGAATGCATGCTTTGCATGTGAGGAGAATGGACAACTGGTCCAAAAGGAGAACGAGAGCACTAAAGAACTGAGTACAATGGCAGGCAAATGTTACTAGATAGGAGGTGGTTCAAGCAGACACGCCACCTTATGTTCCAGCCATTCTCTATTTAGCTCTATTGGCTTTCTTATACCTATACCAGGAACCCGAGCCCACTAGGAAGCCTTTCGCTCTTTTAGATCGTGTAATGCAATCTCAGATCTTCACTTCCTATGCCCTGAAACCAACCCTATATCTGTGTACTGGCACTTCATAGAAGAAGCATTAAGGAAAGGCTATCCCGGCTGGGTGCTACTGGTTTGAATCCACTAGATTACCAGGTATTTAATGTCGCATTCCTCCAACACAATTGTAACATCTCTAAATTTTTGAATTAGTGCTTCAAGTTATTTAACAGCAAATACCTGGTAACCGAGATCTTTGGTGTATCTTTGTCGGTACAATGTTGAAAATTTTGCCAGCAGAATTGCACAGGCATGGCTTACCAAAAGCCCCTGCAGTTCTTGTTTGAATATTTCTAGGCTTGCTTATGCTTCATATTCATCAACATTCACATCTCCTTGGAGGATCATCTCTCCATCCCCATCTTCGTCATCTTGTTCACTTCAACTTCCATCATATGACCCTTCATCTGAATGTGAAGCCATGTTCACTTCTATGTCATATGGATCAAAGTCATCACGTAGGTCATTACAAGCACCTAGATCTGTGAATTCTTGGAATCCTTTAAACTTTTCCCTTCTCTAACTTTCCATTATGTTCTTTCTTCCTAATCACATCTGTTGAATCATTGGTAGAAGAGTTCATTTATATTTTACCTTGCATGAACTTGTTTGATAACTCTCTTAAAAACAAAAACTTATTGTTTCCGTTTCCTTCAATGGTGAAGACATCATGCATCTTTTCTATCAAATTAACTAGCTTATAAGAACCATACTCCACTAAAGATAGAGGTCTGCCAAAGACCTTTTGATATTCAGATGGAACATGTGCAAGAAGCATACTTCCTCTATATATATTGAGAATGTGGACAAGTTGTCTCTTTAAACCTTGAATATCGCTAGGTTGGACCCAAAAATATGAAGTTTGTCCTGAATTTGTTTCATTAGAAGGCATTCTATGTTGACCAGAATCTGTGACAGATAATGTCTGCATAGGCTTATCAAGTGCAGACAATATGACACTAGATGTTTGAGTCCTTTGCAATGAAGAAGATTTACCTGCATGGGTGGGTAGAGTCCTTGAAATCGGAGTTGGATATTGTGTTGACCATGAATGCATTCCTATAACATTATTGTCATTTCTTATGAAATAATTTGGGTTATATTCTCCAACCAAATGAGACGTTTTTGTCCAATCCATCGAAACATGCTTTGGATTTATACAATAAATTTGGTTTGGAGCATTTCCAATATTGTATCCATTCTTGGAGCTCCCTCTATAGACAATAGATTCTTCATCATTTTGCATAACAGAGTCATCACCTGAAAGACAACCAACATGATAAAAAGTGAAATCGGGTGCTAGAGACAAGGATTTTGCTGGAACAAGACCTTCACCTCAAGCCAAACATGGTTAATCCCACACAAATCGACCATCATTGTGTAGTGAAGAAGAGACACCCACTCCATCTGGAAATGCAAGAACAATTGTATACCCCCATTTCCCTAGTTTGTGCAAAGCAAGAGAAAAATAAACATCTCATGAAATCAATAAAATGGTAGAGGGAAGATGATTATCAAGAGAAAATGAAAACATATACACTAAAATCGATTTATATGCTGCATCTTTCCTTCCATTGGGAAGGTCAATGAGGTTGACTCCAGTCTTTTGACAGCCTTCTCTCAGTCTTGGAGGAAAATTATTAAAATCTCCATAATGCCGAGAGCATAGTGACAACACCTGTAACCATTGGATGCAACCCAAGAGCCATCCTAATATTACCTGCTACATCCGCTGGATGGACTTCCCCAGGAATAGGGCAATTTTCAATATCCCAATTTAGAAATATCCTCCGACTTTATTAACCAGTACTTATTCAGTGACCAGTAACACATGGGATAGTATTATTTGCAATTTTCTTAAGGAACTTCATCAAGCTTGAAAGACGAGCCATATCTATTTTGCAATATAACTTTTACGCATCTTGCACATTCAAAAATGCCATTGCCCGAAAGATGCATTTAAACAAGCTGACCCCAGACAATTTTGTCTCATGAACACATGCCCACTACTAGAACAATACTAATGTGGACCTATGCACTGAGAGGAAACCGAAACCATGTTGCGGAGACCTGAAACAGAAAATCCCCAAATATATCCTCAGAAGGTCAAAGTCCAGGTTTATTTGGAAATCAGGAAATTCTGTTCCTTTCAAATACGTTTATATAATCTGTTCAGAAAATGGGAAATATCATCTTTATGGGGTCACATGTCCTGTACATCCTGCATTAGTTAATAACAAGTCATGAAATAAAATTGATAATGTAATGCAATCTCAGATCTTCACTTCCTATGCCTTGAAACCAACCCTATATCTGTGTCCTGGCACTTCATAGAAGAAGCATTAAGGAAAGGCTATCCCGGCTGGGTGCTGCTGGTTTGAAAGAGCAAACCTACATCAACTCTAAAATCATCACTTACATCTGATCAGACCATCTCATTGACTAGAGAGATTGAATCCACTAGACTACCATCGATAAACAATCAACAGAACATCAACTAGCTATCACATAAAAGAAACCAAAAGACACTTACCGCTCCCACCGGCTGGCTGATGGAAATGGACTGACTACCGGAGATATTCGTGTTATTTCGTCTACACTGGTTTGTACACGAATGCGTGGGTTATACCGAGTACTTGGTGAATTATAAACCGCTGCAAATAAGAAACAAGTCCCATGAGTATAAAATCAACAAATACAAATGAATATTACGAAGTACCATGAACAGGTATACCCCATCTTCCGGAAAACAATTGCAATCCCTGAGAAAAGAAATAATGAGCCGTTCAAATCCAAGAAACAATGGATACTGAAACCAGAGAAGAATAAGCGGATTGAAATCTGAAAATGCAAGAATATCCCACCGAAACTGCTGCTGCTAGATTTGTGAACTAGGATGAAAAAACCTATTTCAAAACCATTTTTATACAGGAACCCAGGGAGCCATATACACCAAAACAGCGGGCTGAATCCGTCAAAACAGGGAGCCGCCCTCCATTTCAAAATAAATCTAACATCCCATGACCAAATCGACCCTCATCCCATGACCAAATCAACTCTCACAAACCACTCCCGGGACCAAATCGACCCTCACAAACCACTCCCAAACCAGAAAACCCAAACTGTAAATCAAAATGGGGGCGATTTTGATCAAATACCATTCCGCAAATATCAAAATGGGGCTATTTTGATCAAATACCATTCGGTTAGTTTATCCGCCCTGGGCTAAAATAAAAAAATAAATTAATTTTTAAATAAAATATGGGCTAATTATATATAAAAAAAAAATATTATTTTAATTAAAAATTCGCCCCATTAAAATATAAAAAGCCTTAAATTTCGCCAATGGGCTATTATTCGCCCCTAAAATTAACCTTGCTTCTGAGCATCATGTTTACATTGGGGTCTTCGTCGCGGGGTTCAGATCTCATCATTTGGATATTTTGAGTTGGAGGAGGCTGGAGTACCCCTTTCTCACACATCTATGTGATTAATGTAGGACAATCTATCATTTCACGATCAAACTGAGCCCAATATGAACAGGAAAAACTTGTCGAGTTGGTACAATTGCGGACATAGTTCCCTAGCCCTCCACAATTGTAGCAAATTAACTATCTGCAGCCCCTTACTGGTCCCATTCCTCCTCACGCTCAACCTCACCCTTTAAATCCCACGCCTGCCATCCCTACAACTGGATCGAGGGCTCATGTTTCTATTTGCATTCTATAGTTTGGCGTCTGATCCATCATTAGCTCATAACTACGACAAGTGCGCTGGTCATGGCTTACCGAACTACAGAAATTACAAAAGAGTTGTTGTGGGCTCTGTGTATAATTTTGCAGCAAGTGACAATTATCTGTCATGTGTTTTCCTCCTATCTGACAGATCGTGTACCATAATGCAAGTGGCAAACTTGGCCCTACCTATGCTTCTGATCTCAATGGCATTGGTCCCCCTCTTGCAAAGTAGTTCGTGAATACTAGATAGTGATCCTTGTCGTGGCCCTGACCTTTTCATTTTATGCACCATACTTCCTCACGTGACTCTGTCCGTGGTGCCTAGCCTGCTTCAAGCTTTGCATCTCCATGCATAGATTCTGTAGTTGTGCGTTGATTTGTTGAACTCCCAACCTAAGGTCTTGTATCAAGGTCTCATGCAATCTCAGCGCCATTTCCAATGCTTCAACTTGGGTTGAAAGCTTCTGCTGTGACAACATCTTCCTCAGGTGTGGTGTCAGAGATGCCACAAACCATGCACAGTGCTGAGCATCCATTAGCATCATATTAGCCTCGCAGATTGTGCTCTTCAGCTGCTAATCCAGATCCCATGGGGTCTCTCTCGAGAGCATCACAATCTCTTTAAACTCGATTATTGACTGTGTCTTTGATTTCGGTCGGCTAAATTCTCTATTCAACGCATTTTGGATCTCTGTTATTCCTGCGTTTGGGTGATCGTTAGAGTGCTTAATATACCACGTCAATCCACGATCTTGCAACGTGCTCACCAATGTAACCATCTTAATGTTGTCATCTGTGACCCCTTGCACTTCCCACAGTGCTCTTACCACGAACCAGAACTAGTCCACGTCCTCATTTCCTACTCCTCTGAATACAGGTAGCTTAATCGCATTCACCATGCTGATCTGTGGGATTATTGGAGTTGAAGTGGGTGAAGATGGAGGTGAGGGAGGTGAAGCGGGTGGCAATGTGGGTGGAGGTGGCAACTGTAAAATACGTTGCTTGATCAACTTGACCGCACTTCTCGAAGAGAACTGGACAAGCTCTTCCTCACTCTCTCGCGAAGATGAAATTAATGGACTGTTTTCTAGTTCCCTACTACTTTTTTAGATCTTACCGCTCCACGTCGTCCCAAACATTAATGTATTCACATAACCTGCTTTTTACATAACGACATCTTAATCTAGGTATTCAAAGATTTAATGTACTTACCTCATGATTCTTTGAGAAAACATCATTCGACTTCACTGTAGTGTACGATCATGTCCACCAAAAACTCAGTGATGAATCCCTCTATTATCTGGTCGAGCTAGTGGTCCACAACTCTCACGATCTTATCTTTTGATGCCTCTAGTTTGTGCACTAATTCTATAGTCCACACTATGGGTTGGTCGAGCTAACACCTTCCCTAGCTTTCATCTAATCTCTCGATCCACTCATACATCTAAGAAGGAAAGGATGCAAAGAAAATCTCATGGATTTCCATATACACGTAGCGATCTAGCCACCTTTTCTCAGATACTTGTGGAGATTTGTTTTCCTGTGTCGCAAACTCGTGAATCTTTTTGTCCAACCACTCTTCAATTTCATTCTTTGTTGGGTTCTAGTGGCACGATATCAGACATCCCTTAGGTAGATCTCGGTCCCATCAACTTAACCATTTGTTGGCTACGTGGGGCCTAACCCAAGTTTAATAGTGAGTTTAGCCAAGAAAATCCCGGTACTATTGGCCCTGTCGGTAACAATCCGTGGAGCACGGAATGAGGTCTCACCCGAGGTAGTATGGGAGGGTGCTGGAACTAGGTTTCCACACCCTAGGGATGTCTTGATGTGTGATATCAGTACCTAATTCGACCTTCACGCTTACTGGATTATGCATACTAGCAAGCTTCTGGGAGTCTGCGAAACCGCCTTTGCGCGGCTCCAGCCATAGTGTGATCGATGTTAGTTACCCAAGTCTTCCTTAATTAGGGTTTGTTCATTAATTACTTAGAATATTCCCATTCATAAGCATACCTATAAGTGCGTGCATATAAATAAACAGATATCATCAACACATAACATTCAAATACAGATCTATGAATTAGATGCACAATGTGTCAAAGCAACTGATCTTTATTAATGATGCCTTCAAAGTTTGATCTAGTATAGACTCCACTCTACCCTGTGCACTCAGCTATAGGGGTCCGCACACTAAGTTGCGGACCCTACTAGGCCTCTGCGCACTCAGCTGCAGAGCCTTTACCTTCTACTAGGACCTGATACACTTTAGATTCACTTCTATATTCCAACCATGCCTTTGCATCTATATTTTACTTGTCCATCAATACTTGAGATTCTATAGTTAGAGCCTCACTCTATTTATACAATCCCATGGTCCGCGAACCATGGGTAGGCCGACACACTTTACATTAAATTACATTATTTTAGGGTAGACAACCCTATACTCTCAAGCTCCACGCTCGCATTTCTCGGGGTCTTTACATTACATTTACCAAAACTCAGGCTTTAAGCCCCAAAAAAATGCTATGGAGGGATCCGCTGCCCAACAGGATCAAATACTCAAGTGTAAAATTCGCGGATCCAATATGAACTTAACAGATGGACAACACCGCGAGTGGTTTGTGGCTTCACTCTTGCCTCACCTAATGGTTGCACTGTCACAACAAAAGGTTATGATTAAGGTAGAGGCCTTGGATATTGCCATAAGACTGCATGAAACACCGATGCAAGATCCAAATTTGGGGGTTCAACAGATCCATGTGCAGTTGCAACATCTTTTCCTCGAAATGAAAAGTTTGATGTAGTATAGAACAGTTCGACCGGAGGCGCGCGAAGTGATATGGTGCCTGAAATGTAAAGGTCAGAGGCATGACAAAGACCACTACCTGGTATTTAAGAACTATATTGCAGGAGGAAGACCGATGCATTTGAGGCCAGAGGCCCAAGTAGGACCGAGCTGAGGGCTGCGTTGTGGTGTGCTATATTTCAGGTAGCAGGGAAATATACAACTGATAGTTGCCATTTGTTGTAGAATTTTATACAAACACCGCAAGAAATGTTCTGCAACTTTTGTAGGTTAGTAGGGCATGACGCATGCAATTTCCAAGGTTATGAATTGATGGTGGACAGAACACCCGCCTATAGAGTCCAGGAAAAAACACGGCCTCCTGACCAAAGCACTAGGATGGCACGAATAGGCTTTCAGGGGTGCGGACATGGTCGAGGCAGAGGAGGACCATGCAGAGGTAGGGGATAGCTAATTTGCTACAAATGTGGAGGACCAGCACACTATGCCCATGAATGCACTAACCCAATGCATCCATGTGCAAATATTGTACTCTGTTTGATCATGAGATGTGGGACTTTCCTACGCTGATAGCGGGGATACGTGACAAAGGGGTGATAGCAACTCAGCCGACTCAAAACCTATAGATGATGAGGTATGAGCCTCGCGAGGAGGATCTGAATGTGAATATAGTGATCTGAAGTGGAATTGCAATAGGAAATGATAAGGAAAAACAACTCGACGACAATGCATGGGTTCGTAAAGCTCTGATGATGGAAGCTAAATTTGATTTGAAGCCCACGTGCGAAACTATCATGGAAGAAAAGAAGAGCTTTGTTGAGGCCTCTACCTTAGGAAGCATGGATAAACCTGATCAAGAAATGGACCCTTCTATGCTTACGAACATTCCATAGACCTGCATGAAGTTGCTGCGTGATAGCAAGGCTGTGAAGGGGTTACATGAGCTTATAAATAGATACACCAGAAACACTTCGGGTGAACTGTGCATTATACAGAAGATTGGTAAGCATAAAGAAAGGATAGGACGAGAGATGAGACTGACTGTGCAGATAGGAGAATATGAAATGGATCATGTTATTCTAGATCTGGGGTCAGACGTGAACATTTTACCAAAGAAGACTTGAGAGCGAATGGGAAGGCCCACACTTTAGTGGTATCCCATTCAGTTAAGGATGTCCAATTAGAAAAAGATCATCCCCATGGGATAGCTACAAGGAGTAACTGTAGATATCGAAGGCGTGAGTGCATTGGCTAACTTTGAAGTAATAGAAATTGTGGATGATAGCAACCCATACCCTGCACTCCTTGGCATTGATTGGGCTACTGACATGAACAAGGTAATCAACCTAAAGAAGCGAAAGATGATATTTGAAAAGAAATCACTCCGCGTAATAGTACCCCTAGGTCCTGCTGAAGGATCACACTATACTGAACCAGTCCATGATTATGAGTGATGAAGATTTGGAATGCATATATAAGATAACACTGTGAGACCAAGATTGGGTGAATCTGAGAGTGGATGGACGAATTACATGGGATCGCAAGATTTCCTACACCTTAAACTCTGATGAAGAATTAGAGTGCTGGAAGAATCAGCTACATGAAGTAACCATGCTGAGCTATAACATGATGACCCATCACTGCATTGTGTATCGTCAAGGGTAAGAAATCTACCCACTTACAATGGCTTGAGTGATGTATATGTATTTTTGGATGCATTTTAGAGGGAAGTACAAGAGAAATAACGCTTCTAGGCTTTGCACTGGGTAGTGCATGCTACGCCTGTAAGATGGTCAGGTATGCACAAGGGTAGTTTTGATGATTGGCGTAAGTATAGGAGGATGATGAGAACACGCTTTGGGAAGACAAATGTATGAATGACAGGTAAATATGACAAGAAGGATGATCCTCATGCACACTTGGTGAAATGGGTTAAGGCTTATGGAGCGAAGCCCCAACCTAAATGGGTGCACTTTCTCTGTCACACCTTAAATGTCATCCCAATGAACTAGTACTTAGAGGCAGAGCTCCGCCATGGTACAAGTGAATGCGATATTCTACGTGAAGGATTCATAATGACATTCAGATTTGAAGATGGGTTTGACTATATTGACGAAGCACTACAAGAAGTTAAAGCAACAATATTTAGGATACCACGGGATCCTTTGGATCTGATTCAACTCGATTGGAATACTCAGTTGAGCCACGCGCTGGAATGCTATAACGTGATTGTTGATGAAGAAGACAAGGATCCAAAAAATATTAATATCCTTGAAACAGAGGGTCACCGTGAGGTTGATGGACCACAAATCGAGAATCCTCATATAACCGCGCCATTGAAAATGAAACAGGTAAATATTGGTATGGAGCCAGAGCCCAAATTCGTGCATATTGGAGATTACTGGGATGATGCGATGGTAGATAAGGTCACCGAATTTCTCTGTGAATACTAGGATTTAATTCGTACCAAGTTCACAGAGCTAAAGGGGATAATAGGAGATCCAAGCATTATGAAGATCGTGTTAAAACCCGATGCGAAGCCGATTAAGCAAAGACCTTACCATCTCAATCTGAAGTATAAGGAGAAGGTCTGCTTAGAGCTAGACAAGATGCACACAGTAGGCAACATTGAGCCTATAGAGGAATCTAATTGGGTAAGCCCAATGGTGGTACAGGAAAAGAAGTAGAAGGATGAAATAAGGATATGCGTATATCTCAGGAAGTTGAATGATGCTTGTGTACATGATCATTTCCTAACTCCATTCATTGATGAGGTATTGGATAATGTAGGTGGCCAGGAAGCATACTCCTTCATTGATGGTTTCTCTGGGTACCATCAGATCAAAATCGCACCTGAAGATAGAAGCAAGACGACCTTCGTGACTGAATGGGGATGTTTTCAGTACACTGTAATGCCTTTCGGATTGAAGAATGCGCCTACGATTTTTTCATGCATAGTCATTGCTACATTCAAAGAATTCATTCATAAGTTTCTAGAGGTGTAATTTGATGACTAGACTATGTTTGGGTTGGTAAAACGCCACGTGGAAAGTTTGCGCCTGATGCTAGATACTTGTTGAAGGTACCAAATTACACTCAATATGAAGAAATTCCTATTTTGTGTTCCTTTTGGGACTCTTCTGGGTCATGTGGTTTGTAGACAAGGACTGATGGTAGATCCTACGAAGATCACAATGATACTTAACTTGGAGGTGCTGAGGAGTGTGAAACAGCTACACGCAATGCTAGGACATACTAGGTATTGTAGGAAATTTATCAAGGGCTATGCCCAAATCACCACGCCTATGGAGAAATTGTTGAAAAAGGATGTCACGTTCTGTTGGAATGAGGACTTCCAGAAGAGCTTGGATGTATTGAAAGGAAAAATGGTAATCACACTTATTTTAGTCTTCTTGAATTGGAAGGAGTTTCATGTACATGTAGACACATCATGTATAGCACTGGGAGCAATACTGACATAGGTTGGTAGAGGAGAATTGGACCATCCTATAACATTGACAAGAAGGAGGTTATCCAAGGCCACTCCAAGGTTGAGAAGAACTATTCCACCACTAAGTGTGAAGGGTTAGCCATGGTATACAGGCTCCATAAGTATAGAGACTATTTGCTGGGTGGACATTTTAAGATGTATACGGATCATTCTGTGCTGAAATACCTGGTCAATAAGCCTATGTTCGGGGGGCAAGAATCTGTAGGCGGTTCTTATTGTTCTAGGAGTATGATTTTGAGGTTATTGTGAAGCCTAGAGGACTGAACGTAGGACCATACCATCTATCGTGCATCGAAATAGTGGAAGAGCCCACTAATTTGGAGGAGGGATTGCCTGACGCGCAGCTATTTGCAGTGTGTGTTGCGGATGGTCACTTTGAAGACATCATACACTTCATAATGATAGGAACCGCCCTAGAAGGCTACACCATCCAACAGAAGAAGGAGTTGGTGGTACATGCAATAGAATTTTTTTTCATTGTGGGACATTTGTGCAAAATGGGATCTAATGAAATATTATGACGATATGTACTGGAGTTTGAAAGGAGCAGTATCCTTGCGGATGCTCATGGGGGCGTCGTAGGAGGGCATTATCCAGGAAGGGCGACTATGCAAAAGATTCTATGCACAGGGTCGTGGTGGCTAACCCTCCATCAGGATTCAAAAGCTTACTTCAAGGCATGTGATGTGTGTCAAAGGACTAGTAGGACATCGTGGAGAGATAAGCTGCCTCTGAACCCATAGATGACGTTACAACCTTTTGAGAAATGGGCGATAGATTTTGTGGGACCCATTTAGCCCAAAGGAAAGAAGACAGGAGTGTGGTACATTATCACTGTGATTGAGTATTTCACTCGATGTGTGAAGGCATAGCCTATAAAGTACTGCACAGGTGTGACCGTTGCGAATCATAGCACGCACTTTCTGAATAAGACGATTAGTGCACTAGGGAGGAATTTTAGGTATATCACCAGAAAAACATGCCTTATCACCCACATGCTAATGAGATGGTGGAAGCATTTAATAAGGTGTTGGAGAACGTGCTGACTGAGGTTTACAACACTTATTGAAGTGATTGGGACTTGCGCATACCCGTAGTACTATGGGCCTATCTAACGACATGCAAAATGTTGTCTGGACAAACAAACTTTAGGCTTGTATATGGTATTGAAGTAGTGATGCCCATGGAATACATTGTGCCTAGTCTGTGCATAGCATCACGCACAGGTATGATAGATCACGGAGGCCTAGAAGAGAGGCTCGCACAGCTTGCTGAGCTTAAGGAAGAGAGATTTCTCATTGGATTTTGACCAACAGGTCCAAAAGAAGCACGAAAAAGCATGGCATGATCGTAACATTAAGCTGTGCACCTTTAAGGTAAATGATCTGGTTTTGTTATATGATAGCAAGTTTGATAAATTTCCAAGGAAATTCAAAATGCACTCATTAGGGACCTATGTCATTAAGGAGATTACCAATGGCAGAGCAGTTCAGCTGGTTAAATTGAATGGAGATCCCTTCCCAGGAAAGGTGAATGGCAATCGATTGAAGCTAGACACTGTTGATTTGGTTAGGTGATTATATGAGGGTAGCATAGTCTTAGTGCTCCAGGAAGCTAAAAGGAGGCACAAAACTATAAACTACACTGCCCAGGTTGGGGAACTACGCGACTGGAGGATTGTACGAGATGAGGAAATGTCACATGGTTCGTGACAGTGTGAGGAGAGCTGTGATACCCAGGGATAAATTGCGTAGGTAAGCCAAAAAGTGACTGTTAAAGTCACTGTTCATGATTTGACAGTAAAAATGTAGCCAAATGGAGCGTTTGGCTTACATTTAAGACAAATTTTATGGTTAAGATCCTTGGAAATCTGTAGCCACTCCAACATTAATGAACCAAATGTGGGGGGAACAGTCGGATTTGAATTCAAAATGCCCTATAAATTGTAGGTGGAGGTCCAACAAAAAACACTTTGCATTTAAAGAATTGAGTTGTTGAGCTCTCAGGCGCACATGAACCGTGAAAATTTTGAAGCTTTGCTAGCAAGTCAAGTATTTGAGACGTTGCTAAAAGAGACATAGGAGTTGTTACATAGCATCATGTCGATGCTTGCAGAAGCTATGGACACCGAAGCAGTGATAGCCAAGGGGGTTGTGCTGAAGGTTGTTAGGGAGGTAGAGGGAGCTGCTCTAGGGGTTGCAGAGGTATTAGCTGAAGTTCAAAAATCACCACAGACACCTAGATTGAAGCTGACAAGAACCAAGGAGAGTGCGAAGGATAAGAAGGGAAAGCAAGCTGTGATACTATTGAGCATGTCATCGAGAAGAAACCCACCGAAGGACAAACCCACTGCACATGGAAAGGGAAAAGCTATGAACCTAGAACTGAAGGAGGAAGAAATTTAGGACATCCTAATGGATGATGAGGACTTGAGGGTAGAAGTGGAGGAAGTTGAAGTCCAGGGTGCTGACCCTATCACTAAGTTTTCTGAGTACGTCCCTCCGCGCAAGGTAAAGATGAAGGTGCCAAAGGACATTAACGAGAGAAAGGTCGCCATGAAAACCCCTCTGCTGCTGGACTAGATCGTATTTGAAGGACCGCACTTGGGGTAAGTTCCTCTGTTAAAATTGGAAGATTGGGACTTAATTGACCATGAGAAGTTCCCACACTTAGCAATAGAGAAGCTAATGCACTGCATTATTGATAAAACCACCGGGATGACTACATTAGAACCATGGAAGTGGCTCAAGAGAGTGGACAAGGAAGGTCTGCTCAACCTAATATGGGTGTCGCACTACAATCACACCCCCATTATAGTATTGGTCATCAAGCAGCTACTATGCTTGGTGCACGATGGGTGTCTATGGCTGGAGGAGCCAATACCCATCACCGACAGATTGATCCATAGGATCACACGGTTACCCTACATAGGAGAAAATTCAGCTATGATGTTTGGCGGAAAAGGTGGTGAGCAAGCCCTCCCGGAGGGGATGAAGGAGAAATTCAAGCTCGTGAAGAAGCCACGAGGCTATGCCATCTCAAGTATCTGCAACCCTGTGGTCAAGGTGGCCACATAGATTTTGGTAGGAAAGGTTATGAGGAAGTGTCACGTAGATGAGGTGTCGACACCAATCATAGCTCTTGCAGCCAAATGCATCGAAGGAGTCTAGCTTAATTGGGCACGCTATCTCTATGGTGAGTTCCCTACAAACTGCTGCGAGGCATGGGAGCTAAGAAAGAATTTCCACTATGCGTGGCTCTTGCTGTCTATTGTGCTGGTACCATAGGAGCTGCTAGAATATAGTCAATTCCCCTCAGTTGTATTGGACCTGCTAGAAGCAGCGAAGTATTCTTCACTGTGGGTTACGAAGGATGCTCAATGCATCAAGGACAACAAGATATTTTGGATCTTGATGGAAATGAACATCCACATGGCTATCAATTGGAAACCGTGATTGTTGCCTACTGTGTTTGCTAACCTGCAGGGGTATGCGGAGTTCAAGGCAGACTTTCACCATGTGTCGATCAGGGCATGGAAGGACCCTATGGAGAGATGGTATGACTTGCCTTACTTGGCAATGGATGACACAATTGGTGTAGTACTTGATCATTAGCTGATAGAGTGGCGCACTACCTCAGACTTGGTGGTGGGGGCGAGTAAGTCTATCGCGCAATGCAAAAAGGAGGAGGCCAAGCTCAGGATGGCACAATTGGCCAAGAAGAGGAAGAGGGAGGAAACTGACAAGGCCTAGGTAGAGCGTGATGCCACCCAATAGATGGAAAAGCAGACAGGTGAAACATAGTGTGGCTCTGACAAATGCGTGAGGTCACCTCTGGTCGAAACAGAAGAAGAAATGGACAAGCAAACAGCGTAGTATGAAGTGGACCCACAAACGACGTTAGACCTTATCAAGTGTCAAATGGAACAAGAAAAAGGAGGGTCAAGGAAGAAATCAAAGGCTAGTAAGGCATCGCTGGACCCAATCAACCTCACAAAGGGTGATTTCCATGACATTGGAGACACAGTGCGAGATTTCATCGCAGAGGCATTACAGCAGTTCGAGCAGCAACAACAGCTACTATTGGGGGACATCTAGATAGGTCTGTAGGATTTGTAGGCTCATGTATCATAGGCTGGCACGGTGTCCACCAGCCTCTCTAACGATACTTCAGAAGCTGCCGAGATGTTGCGTGCAAAGGTCTCCCGCGCGATAGTGTTGCTGGATGGAGTAGTGACCACAAAGAATGAAGCGGACAGACCCACTTTCAGTGCCCTCAAGGGAGTTGGGTTGAAGTTGGTATCACTCCCTCGCGAGGCATTCCACCTATTGCAGGATGGAGTGATCACGAAGTTGAGGGCCCGCGAACACCGCACTTTGCAGATGATTAGTGTGCAAAAGATTAATAATGAACATATGCCCCTATAGAGATACCCTGCCATTGCCACCGCGATCGAGGTAACTAACTATAATAAGCACATAGTTCAAGTCATGGAGGAGGCATGCCAAATGGTCCTAGAGTTGGCCATTCCTGAGGGAGAACTAGTCGAGGTGTGTCTTCGCAATCTTGCTACAAGGGTGCGCGACGTGTTATCACTAAAAATTCTAACGCCAAAATTTCTCAGACTAGCTTGAAGACAGTTTCACAGCGCAACATCTTCTAGGTGATTTAGTAGCGCATAATCCATATTTTGCACTGGCTGCGCTACGAAATTGGGGATTTGTTCGAATCCATAGCAACTGTCATGCAAAATAGCTCTGGGGTGGATGCATTTTACAGGTGGCATGTTCTCAAGCTCCTGCATGTATGCTTGTCATCAGTTCTGAATCTGAAGGGAAATATTACAGGTGAAGGAGTGTTTTGAGTGGGATGGTAACTTTTATGCTTTGCATCCACCACTGTTGCCAAGCAGAGACAAAGGAAAAGTCTGAGGTATTGCAGCTGCAAAACAACCTAATCCCCAAAGGTGCAGATATAACAAGATACAGGGACTACATTAAAGATCTTGGTAAGAATGAAAGGGTTGAAGTGATTGCACTGTCGAGTTCCTTAGTGCAGCGTTCTGTTTTTTCATAATGCACTAGATTTGTTGGTTTCTTTAGATGCTCTGAAGGCACCATCTCATCATAGGGGAAAGTGTGAACCAACATTATATGGCAATTTGCTTGGGAGTCTTCCCCTTTCTTTGGAGGCATCAATGTTTGTCATTAAGTTTGGTCAGTGTGGGTTTCTTAGAGAGGGTGCAATAATTGGTTTATTGATGGATGCACGACCAATGCCTATCATACAGCCATTTGGGCAGCAATCTTTGTTCAATAAATATGTGGACAGCTATTATAATGATGCTAATGGATCTGTTGGTTCTTCATATCATACAAAGACTCTTATGGCAAATTTTTGTGCAATTCTGTTTTGGCAACGGATTTTGAAGGACAAGCATCGATTGCAACGACTCATTCAAGTGACTGGAAATGAGATCTTCACAACTCAGACGCATGATTTTGCTTCAACTTCTCCTAGGCTTGAGCAGGAGTGGTCTTCTTTCCACCATTTGGTGCCATCATCACTTCGTGCTATTGCTGAGACATGCCCAAGTTTCTCTGCATTTTGGAAGGTTCACAATTGTATTACAATGATTATGATTTCAAGCACACATGCTTTCTCTCTCCAAGAAAACGTGAAGCAAACTTGAGTTTTGACCGTTGGCACTGAACTAGCAGATGATATTGTAACAAATGTTTGCATTCAGGCTTGATGTGTTGACTCAAGGTCTTGTCATCATGATATTAAAACAAGGCAAATAAGGCATATTTCTCTGTTTTAAGTTGTCAACTTCCAGGAGGTATTTAGAGCAGATAAAAGCGTATTTTCGAAAATTGAAAGAGGTTTTTATTCCTAACATACTGAACTAGAAAAACCTCTTTCAGTTTCTTCAAATTGATTACGAGCTGGGAGAAACGAGTGACTAAAGTTGCGCTACGAAACTGCTGTAGATGCAGTTTTTAATTTCCTATTTTATACATAGTCTTCAAGGATCGATTCTGGGCAGCTGGAGTAAGGTTTCAAAAAAATAAAAGAGGTTTTTGTTCAGCACGGATTGATTCACAAAAGCCTCCTTCAGTTTTTTCAAATACGTTTTCTGTGAGATGTTATGAGCTTTGTCCCAAGAGCTATTTTTCAGGCAGAATAACAGTTTCGTAGCTGTAATGAAAGGTAGCAAAAGCTTTGCTAGTCAGGTAGATGCAGTGGCTGAGGTGTACACCTGGACGGTTTCAGCCATCAAACAAGCCAAACATGTCAGAAAGATGAACATGAGCCTGAGATCAGAAATCAAAGCATTAAAGGAGGAGGTTAGCAGTTTGAAGAGGAAGCTAGCTAGGTAAACTAGCTCATTGAGGTAAAAACAAAGGTGCTTTCCAAGTTTTGGTAAATTTTGGTTCAAGCTCCATCTTTTTGAAGCTCTTGAGGTTCATCACATCCATTGCAAGTGTCAGAAGAGATCATGAGTTTAAGTAGAAAAATTTCAAATACATATGTTATGTTTTGACATCTACAGCAGTTTCGTAGCGCGCTACGAAACTGCTGTAGATTGCTGTTTTGTAAAAAATAATGAATTTTGATGATGAGGTCAGCGAATGTTAAAAAGAAGGTCTCAAACACAGGAGGGAGATCATACATGGACTTCATAGCAGCTCAAATAGTGACAGGTGTAAGTTTTGAAGGGAAAGTGAAATATTTTGTTCTTTGATAAAGTTTTCTAAAAGGCACTTTATGACCGAGCTACTAGGGTATTGGTAGGGTTACCAGAATTTTCGGTTGGTACACCTGTTTGGTCCATGAAGCATCCAGATCATATGGCATATGGTGATTATGCGTTGTCATTAAAGGTTAAAAGAGCTTGGAGCGTGGTTTTTTAAATCATGAAGAGGAATGGAAGACATGGGACCGTGGATATAGGGTGATCATCTTTATCAATTAATAAGCTGTCTATACAGCTAGCATCCGAGACCAGCTTGCTCGGTGAATGTTCCCTCAACATATCTTAGCCATAACAGGAATCATACAGCTGTCCAGCATCCAAGAAGAATCATATTACGAGGAGAAAGGAATTAGTGTTTTAGTTTGATTAGGACTTTATGTAATTATAGCTCAGTACTTTTGTAATTAATTAGTTTGTTTAGATATGGATAAGGCAATTAATGATAGAATTTCGAGCTCCCTTCATGCTTGTTGAGGAGTCTCAAGTAGTTATAGTTTGGTTTTCCTATATATAGAAATGACTCTGATGTAAAAAGGGTTGGACATTTTATACAAAAACAGAGTTTATTTGGGCCATTGTAAAGACTTGTTACAGTAATAGTAAAACAGTGGTTATTTCTTCTCAAGATTCTCGATGGATTATTTGGTTCAAATGTGATGATGGTGTATTTTCTTAATGTTCTTTTTGCAGCCTTGTTATAGCACAATCACTCAGAATTCATATCTTATGCTCTGACTTCCTGTGTGTTTGGCAAGCTGTGGTTTTTGTGAAGTATGTTTGAACATCTAATGCAAAGAGCCTTGACTTCCATGAAATGACTGTGCTTTTGTTTATTAAATGTGTAAGACTCCATAGCCCAATGAAGACCAGTTTAATATGTGTTCAACCATCTTTTGTTTCCATGAATGAGTGAAGAGTTAGCCATCGTTTTGTTGTGATTGATTTCTATTAAAAGTCTGTGAGAGAGCCCTCTCTGACTAGGAAGGCTAATTCCTAGTCTAAAGTCTGGTTGAAAGAGTTACATAAAATCTTACTTGGTTGCAGCCCTTAGTAGTGATTTTGTGATAACATTTTGGTGCATCTGCCGGGAGCCTGAAGCTTACTCTCTCCCGTAATTTGAAGATTGAATTTCTGAAGGTAGCAGGAGTTCAAAATGATTTTCGTGGCTGCAAAACTACCTTGGTGACTCCATTGTTGAAGAATTCAAGGTTTATACATTCATGGTGATTCCACTGGAGTTATGAAGGACCCAGAAGCTGCCATTCTTTGTTCAAGGTATGCATGCATAGATTTCTCAGGAATTCATGGTTTCCCAAATCATTTTCCCAAGGATGCATATTTTCTAAGGAATGGTCCCAAATACAACGGAGAAGATTTGAGTTTAACCTTGAATCATATATCAGATTTTTGTGAATTTACACAGCTTCTTAGAGTTAAACATGAGGATGTTTGCATTATGTTATTCTATGATTCACTTCAAGGGAAATGCAAACAGTGGGTTGAATGCTTTCCTGCCAAATCCATTAAGTCATTTCAAGACCTTTGGCTCATGTTTTTGGAGGAATGGATAGATAGGTCAGAATTGGTGGTAGACTCTCCCTCAGTTGAAGGTTTCAAACAATGGAATGATGATCATAGTAAAGAAGAAACAAATGAATCTTTTTCTTTGTCATTATCCTCATATCTAAAATCCTTTGATTGCAAGGCAGAGGATAGGATGAGATTTTTGGATGAATTTGCTGAGGACCTTGAAAAAGAAATTGAAGGTTTAGAAGGACAAATTAAGGCATATAATTTTCATGATCATGATCATTATTTTCAGAAGATTTCTATGGCAGAACATGAGGAGAGAGTATTGTTTCCTTTATCTTTTACACTTGAGGAAATGCACACTGCTGTTGAAGGTCAGCTTGCACAGCCGGAAAGTTACAAGAGAAATCAAGCCGATCATGTATTCTGGGATCCTGTAGCTGATTACATGGAAGAGTTTTACTCTCAAGTTTTTCAGTTTTCCTATAAAGATCAGAGGCAAATTCAGTGGCAGCGGTCATCACACTATCATATTGGCTCTGAACTCCGATGCAGCCAAAGGACTCAAATGTCAGATAAGATAAATGATTGGCTACATTGGAAATTTCACATTGATTGAGCTGAAGGAAGTTTGAATTGTTAGGGTAGGTAGGTAGGTAAACGCAAATAAGCTCAAGGTCAACTGAGCATTTTTCAGTAGATGTAGTTTTCTTTCTCCTCCAGTCATGCTTGTCAAGCAAGTTTCTGTTTGTCATAAATGGATAAGGCACTGAAACTGCAGGTTCTTAGTGTACCACAAGGGCACACTATCCCAAGTGGAGCCACTGTTATCACTAAAAATTCTAACGCCAAAATTTCTCAGACTAGCTTGAAGACAGTTTCACAGCGCAACATCTTCTAGGTGATTTAGTAGCGCATAATCCATATTTTGCACTGGCTGCGCTACGAAATTGGGGATTTTTTCGAATCCATAGCAACTGTCATGCAAAATAGCTCTGGGGTGGATGCATTTTACAGGTGGCATGTTCTCAATCTCCTGCATGTATGCTTGTCATCAGTTCTGAATCTGAAGGGAAATATTACAGGTGAAGGAGTGTTTTGAGTGGGATGGTAACTTTTATGCTTTGCATCCACCACTGTTGCCAAGCAGAGACAAAGGAAAAGTCTGAGGTATTGCAGCTGCAAAACAACCTAATCCCCAAAGGTGCAGATATAACAAGATACAGGGACTACATTAAAGATCTTGGTAAGAATGAAAGGGTTGAAGTGATTGCACTGTCGAGTTCCTTAGTGCAGCATTCTGTTTTTTTTCATAACGCACTAGATTTGTTGGTTTCTTTAGATGCTCTGAAGGCACCATCTCATCATAGGGGAAAGTGTGAACCAACATTATATGGCAATTTGCTTGGGAGTCTTCCCCTTTCTTTGGAGGCATCAATGTTTGTCATTAAGTTTGGTCAGTGTGGGTTTCTTAGAGAGGGTGCAATAATTGGTTTATTGATGGATGCATGACCAATGCCTATCATACAGCCATTTGGGCAGCAATCTTTGTTCAATAAATATGTGGACAGCTATTATAATGATGCTAATGGATCTGTTGGTTCTTCATATCATACAAAGACTCTTATGGCAAATTTTTGTGCAATTCTGTTTTGGCAACGGATTTTGAAGGACAAGCATCGATTGCAACGACTCATTCAAGTGACTGGAAATGAGATCTTCACAACTCAGACACATGATTTTGCTTCAACTGCTCCTAGGCTTGAGCAGGAGTGGTCTTCTTTCCACCATTTGGTGCCATCATCACTTCGTGCTATTGCTGAGACATGCCCAAGTTTCTCTGCATTTTGGAAGGTTCACAATTGTATTACAATGATTATGATTTCAAGCACACATGCTTTCTCTCTCCAAGACAACGTGAAGCAAACTTGAGTTTTGACCGTTGGCACTGAACTAGCAGATGATATTGTAACAAATGTTTGCATTCAGGCTTCATGTGTTGACTCAAGGTCCTGTCATCATGATATTGAAACAAGGCAAATAAGGCATATTTCTCTGTTTTAAGTTGTCAACTTCCAGGAGGTATTTAGAGCAGATAAAAGCGTATTTTCGAAACTTGAAAGAAATTTTTATTCCTAACATACTGAACTAGAAAAACCTCTTTCAGTTTCTTCAAATTGATTATGAGCTGGGAGAAACGAGTGACTAAAGTTGCGCTACGAAACTGCTGTAGATGCAGTTTTTAATTTCCTGTTTTATACATAGTCTTCAAGGATCGATTCTGGGCAGCTGGAGTAAGGTTTCAAAAAACTAAAAGAGGTTTTTGTTCAGAACGGATTGGTTCACAAAAGCCTCCTTCAGTTTTTCCAAATACGTTTTCTGTGAGAAGTTATGAGCTCTGTCCCAAGAGCTATTTTTCAGGCAGAATAACAGTTTCGTAGCTGTAATGAAAGGTAGCAAAAGCTTTGCTAGTCAGGTAGATGCAGTGGCTGAGGTGTACACCTGGACGGTTTCAGCCATCAAACAAGCCAAACATGTCAGAAAGATGAACATGAGCCTGAGATCAGAAATCAAAGCATTAAAGGAGGAGGTTAGCAGTTTGAAGAGGAAGCTAGCTAGGTAAACTAGCTCATTGAGGTAAAAACAAAGGTGCTTTCCAAGTTTTGGTAAATTTTGGCTCAAGCTCCATCTTTTTGAAGCTCTTGAGGTTCATCACATCCATTGCAAGTGTCAGAAGAGATCATGAGTTTAAGTAGAAAAATTTCAAATACATATGTTATGTTTTGACATCTACAGCAGTTTCGTAGCGCGCTACGAAACTGCTGTAGATTGTTGTTTTGTAAAAAATAATGAATTTTGATGATGAGGTCAGCGAATGTTAAAAAGAAGGTCTCAAACACAGGAGGGAGATCATACATGGATTTCATAGCAGCTCAAATAGTGACAGGTGTAAGTTTTGAAGGGAAAGTGAAATATTTTGTTCTTTGATAAAGTTTTCTAAAAGGCACTTTATGACCGAGCTACTAGGGTATTGGTAGGATTACCAGAATTTTCGGTTGGTACACCTGTTTGGTCCACGAAGCATCCAGATCATATGGCATATGGTGATTATGCGTTGTCATTAAAGGTTTAAAGAGCTTGGAGCGTGGTTTTTTAAATGATGAAGAGGAATGGAAGACATGGGACCGTGGATATAGGGTGATCATCTTTATCAATTAATAAGCTGTCTATACAGCTAGCATCCGAGACCAGCTTGCTCGGTGAATGTTCCCTCAACATATCTTAGCCATAACAGAAATCATACAGCTGTCCAGCATCCAAGAAGAATCATATTACGAGGAGAAAGGAATTAGTGTTTTAGTTTGATTAGGACTTTATGTAATTATAGCTCAGTACTTTTGTAATTAATTAGTTTGTTTAGATATGGATAAGGCAATTAATGATAGAATTTCGAGCTCCCTTCATGCTTGTTGAGGAGTCTCAAGTAGTTATAGTTTGGTTTTCCTATATATAGAAATGACTCTGATGTAAAAAGGGTTGGACATTTTATACAAAAACAGAGTTATTTGGGCCATTGTAAGACTTGTTACAGTAATAGTAAAACAGTGGTTATTTCTTCTCAAGATTCTCGATGGATTATTTGGTTCAAATGTGATGATGGTGTATTTTCTTAATGTTCTTTTTGCAGCCTTGTTATAGCACAATCACTCAGAATTCATATCTTATGCTCTGACTTCCTGTGTGTTTGGCAAGCTGTGGTTTTTGTGAAGTATGTTTGAACATCTAATGCAAAGAGCCTTGACTTCCATGAAATGACTGTGCTTTTGTTTATTAAATGTGTAAGACTTCATAGCCCAATGAAGACCAGTTTAATATGTGTTCAACCATCTTTTGTTTCCATGAATGAGTGAAGAGTTAGCCATATTTTTGTTGTGATTGATTTCTATTAAAAGTCTGTGAGAGAGCCCTCTCTGACTAGGAAGGCTAATTCCTAGTCTAAAGTCTGGTTGAAAGAGTTACATAAAATCTTACTTGGTTGCAGCCCTTAGTAGTGATTTTGTGATAACACGACGCTCGCACAAAGTTGGCTAGGGTTCAGCTGGAGCTGAGGCTATAGATTGCAGATTTACAATTTTAGGCCTAGCCTTCAACTCTGCCAGAAGTAAACGAGCAGTGTGAAACCACTGTCACAGAGGTGATAGCAGTGGTAGAGGGTGTAGTAGCAGACTGCACATAAATTTTTGAACAGTCTTTCGAGGTCCTGACGAGCCTGCAGGAGGACGCTAATGTACAACGGCTGGAGACAGAAGCATGAGAACTACAACAGTGCTATGATGAAGTAAAACTTACAGTGTGAACCATCGCTCTCATGCATAGATTAACGAAGTTGTAGGAGGAAAAATAATTGAAAGAAAATGAAGATGCAACACAACACAACGAGGCTGTGCTAAAGGCGTGCTTGAAGCCTTGGTTGGATGAGGCTTATTCGGTCAAGGCCTCAATTGAAGGCAGGCTTGCTCATTTGCAAGAAACTCAACAGAAGCTTTAGGCTGATAGTTCAGGACCAGCGACCGAGAAGTTGGTTGAAGAAGCGAAGCAAGCGGCTGCATAGTCCACTGCCGAGGTTGCCATCATACAGGTTGAGCTAAGAGGTCTTCATGCCCAAATCTCCACACCCTCAGAGTGAATCGAGGGCACATCACCATGTTTGTGTTGGGGGCCTGTTGGGAACGGGTTCCCCCAAGGATAGTTTTAGGGCTAAAAGCCCATGTTTTGGGACAAATTTTGTAATAAAGTTGTGAAGTCTTCACATTTTGTGGTCACAGAGCGTGAAGGTGTCAAGAGTCACAAAGGGTTTTCTGCCCTTATTTTGTAAAGTGTAAATTCGTCTGTAAAGATCGACCCATGGTCAGCGGACCATGGGATTGTATAAAAAGGAGCTAAGTAAGTAAGCTATAAGTAGCCTCTAAGAAAATAGCAAAGAATGAAGTAAGAAGAGAAGCATTGGAGTCTAAGTGTTCTGGGGTCTTAGCATAGGTAGAGGATCTGCAGCTGAATGCATAGAGGCCTAGGGTATAAGTCTGCAGCTGAGTGCGTGAACCCTTGCAACTGTGTGTGCAAGGAAGATAGAGTTTGTATTAATCTGAAGATATCAATAAAGAGAAGTATTTATTTCTTGTTAATGCATCTAGTTGTATTTCATTTTGGGTTTAATTTACAACGTTCATGTGATGCGCGAATGTATGGAATTATATTGGCTAATCAAATGAAAGTAATAATATCAGCCTATGTGATGCTAACTATGGTTGATTAGTAAGATAACTAAAACACTTAAGATAACTTGGGAACCTATATAATATGTTGTCATAGCTACGTGGAAGTACCTGGATCGTGGGTTAAGGTTGCCTGAAGATTGATCACACACCTTCGCGGGGGTACTGAAGGGACGAATAAAGGGTAGACTGACATAGCCCTAAGGCTTAGTGGCCTTCGTGAAAGTAGGAACATAGGGTATAAACTGACATCATAACCATCTTAGGGTGTGGAAACTTCGTTACTGCAACCCCCCAAATTCCTTAAGGTGAGACTTCGGTCTTGTTACACAAAAAATTGTCACCATGAATTTTTGCAGTTTGTGTGAGTCCATCACTACTCATACATACCTCCTTTGCAAGTCTCAAACCTCAGCTCTTCATGTCAAGCCTTGAAAATGGGAGAAAAACCTTAAAAATACCTCAAATCCTGGTTTCGCACTTTCTCCTAGCATTGCCTAGAGTACTGCACCCAATGGTCATGTCCCCTGTGAACTTGACTGCTATGTCTATAAAGTGATGGGTGCGAACCCTTGTAGAAGTTAAAAAGGCATGAGTTCACTCTTAAAAACTCACCTTGGGTTACTTCTGGATGCTTCTAGAAGGAATATTACGCTAGCAAGTCCACTCCACCTTGGTTCATCCATTCCATAACTAAGGGAGCTAACTCCATGATATAAGGTGCTTATCCCATTGAACTAGGGACTTATCCCTTCAATGGAGGACCTGCAACTGCCTTCCTTTGTACTATAAATTAAGGCATTGGGCTGGTTGTAGGAGAGGTTGAAAGCTGAAGATTCTTGAGGGTAAATGTTGCTGGAAAATAGACTTCCTTTTTAAGCTTGTGAGAGGAGAGATCACATACCTTCAATTTCATTTCGGAAGTGAGTGAGGCTTGTCAAAGTAGAGGAGATTCTTGTTGGACCCTGGAAAGAGCTTGAGCAACATCAAGGCAAAGGTTGTAAGGTTCTTTTATTGATAAAGTTAATACAATCAAGTTTATTTTTCTCAATGAACTGTCTCTAATGGCTTATTTTATGAGCTCCTTGATCTTCATAATGAACATGTTTTATTATATTATCTATGCAGGTGTTCTTTGATATGTGTTTGTTTGTGTATGCAGATTATTGAAAAGGAATTGCTTGAAGCTCTTGGAACAAAGCTGCCACAAACAAGCGTTGGACCGAGGTAGGGTCTATTACACCTCTATTTTTCATTTATGAATTGAAACATATTTAGAGGAAAGTATATTTGCTTGTGCTACTTGTTGCTAGATATCATTTGATACTTGGGAGATCGATCTTGTCCGCAAGAACGATTTATCCGGCCAACAAATTGGCGACTCCGCTGGGGACTAGTTTTTGTTTAATTTGCCTTTGTCTTTGACTTGAGAAACTTGAGTTTTGGTTTCTGATTTTTGCTTGATGTGTGTGGGATTGGGTACTTGTTAGATCCTTGTTTGATTTGTTTCTTTTTTCGAATTTTGGTTGAGGACCGCACGTTCTGCATTTTGTACAGTGCGGACCTATCCGCACTGTCACAGTTAGACACAGAGCGGTACCGCACCTGTTTCTACAGGGAGCCTGCGGACCCTGTTAAAAATTTGAAAAACCTAAGATCCTTCCGCCCAATTAGGTTTGTTCTTGTTCATAGTTGTTAGTTTTATGCCTAGATCTGCACCTGTCTTGTGAAAAGGTCCTTGTGAGTTAGTTTCCATTGGCATTGTTGTTTTTAGTGATTTTCGAAGAGTTTTGCTTGTTTGGATCGATTTTTTGCTTGGTCTTTGTAGTGGCTCAGAGATTTGAAGCCTTAGAGCCTTAGATCACCCTGGTATCTCTGGTCTTCTTGCTGAGTCTGACTGATTTATAAAATCTATCCTTGAAGAGAGCTAGATCCCATTTTTCTCTTTTGCAAAACTTTGATTAAACTTGATTGAAAGTTTCGAATTTCATTTTTTATTAAAACATAATTGGGTGTTTTTGATTAGTTTGTTGATCTGAACAAATTGATCCTTAGTTAGCTGAAAAACTAAGTCAAGCATCCTCAAAAAACATTTCAAGTTTCTTTTCAATCCATTTTATTTAGATCTCAAGATTAGATTATAGTTTTGAGTATTTCATAGAAATTATAGAAGCTTGTTGAAAAATTTGTTTTCAATAGTTTTTAGAGTTTTTCTAGAAATCTTAAAAGCTCTCTTGAAAGAATTGTTTGTTTTTGTAGTTTTTGATTGTTGAAAAGAAAAGGGATTTTCCGTGAGCGTGATAAGTAGTCTCATTTTGAAGTTCTTTGAAAAAGACAAAAAGTTTTTCTTTTCAGTTGTATGTTAAGAGAAAGATTTGATTTTCAACGCATTGCATTTTCAACTCTTCCTTAGCTAGAAATTCATTGAAAAGAAAAGGAGTTGTTTTTCATCTTAGGTGCATTTTTTAGTGTTTTGAGGTCGAGTCTTCACACCATAAAGTTTCATCTCCGTGACCATTGACTTAAGAAACAACCAATAAAATTAACGCTTAATTAAAATCCATCTATGTTGGGGGGAAAAGTATCTAATGCAGAATGCCTCTATCCCACTCTAAGGGTGATAGTACCTCAGCAACAACTGAATGCAAAGCTATTCAAGAATTCTTCTTTATGAGATGAGAGAGGGAAGAAAAGAATGATCTACTAACCGTTATCTTGCACTAATAGTCGATCCAGTCTTCACTCCTTGCTGCTTGCTCCTAGCTCCTTGTCCTTTCACCGGCCCAGCTACACACAGATCCTGTAAAAGCACAAGAAAAGGAAAGTACAAGAAGCATGCATCCATAATCGATCTAAGGATTAGAATAAACCAAATATACAAGCATCAATTCATCATCAAGATACATGCATATAGAAGAACCTCAAATACTTTATTGATAATAGAAGTAAAGTTATGAGAGAGTTACAACCACAGTAGGCCCAATCCAGCAACACCTCCTAGCTGAAAGAAATCTCCTCTTCACCTCCTTCAAGAAAAACACCCAATAGCTCTATACTCAAACCAACAGCACTTCCTTACTTGCACAAAATTCCAGCCCCCCTAGACCTCATGAGAGAGCTCTATATATAGGGTTTTGGAGAAAGGATGAGTCATCTTGAGACTGGCATAAAGCTGACTAGTGTCCTCTCCCACTTTAGTTAATCTTCAGTTCTTGAGTCCTCTTGGAGAATCTTGCTTCCACTTGGAGATCAAGACCCTCTTACTCATCACTAGGCGAATTCCTTGACCCAAGTGTCAGTTTGGAAGCTTCCTGGGCAGTTGACACCTTGCAGAATGACTGTGCCACTTGGCCAATCTCGCCCAGCGCAGGTAGCCTTCATTAGTTTTGACCTTCAGCACAGGTACAGAGAGGAGCAGTTGACATTCCGCGCAGATGCTCAGTGGAGCAGCTGACATGATCCAGAAATAGCCTGTTTCTGAGTGTTTTCAGGTGGAGAACTGATTTTCAGTGCTGTGGTTTGCAGACCTTGTTCCTCTAAGGGTAAGAACAACATGTTTAGGGACTTTGGATCCCTCAGATTATTAACATTTCATGCTCCATGCTGTTAGGCACAAAAATGTCTATAACAGTTTCCCCCTAAAGTATGAGGTCGTTTATCGGGTGAAATGCTTTATTAGGAGGATTCGAAGTTCATTCAATCGCTGAGAGGTGCCCTGCAATAAAATACAATACAATACATTGTTTTTCATTCTGCTTTCATGATCTAGCTGAGGCGGGCATTCCCATGCTCAGCTTTATAAATTCATTTTGGTACATAGAACAGATGATCGTCTGGTGGTAGACTGATAATTCTCTGCTGAAATTATCATCCTTTTAGTAGGATGATCATCTGTTGCAATGATGTACATAACAAATGTCTTTATATCCTGAATATATATCGCAGCCCGGATGGAGGGAACTAGATCCGGGGTCTTCAAACTCGTTTGATCTTCACTCTAAGTACAAGTCGATCCATGTGAGAATTGCGCTGAAGTCGAACATGGAAAGACATCGCTTGATTACTGGTCAATAATGTAAACCGTTAACAAGCGCGAGAGGAATCACCAATAATGACAATGACCCTCAAGGTACTGTAGTACAATTTACGTGGTGTGAATAAAGGACTTGGCGTCGAACACCACGCAAAATCTTCTGGTCGAAGGTCATTAATGTATACCTGTCACCGGAAGTGAGAAACTTGCCATTGAGGCATGCAAGCTTCAAAGTACTGGGGGGTTTGTTCCTAGATCGACTTCCTGGATAATGAGCTGAAGTCGACAAGAAGCGATCCGTCAAAGCAGGGCCTTAATGAATCCCACATCAATGACACGGAACGGAGCTAATGATTTTGGTGGAGGTGAAAACAATCTATGAAATATGATTCAGGGTGGCGATCATGGGTGGATGAAGGATAATGTATGGTAGTGGATGGGACACGGTTTGACTCTTTCTGAACAACATCTCTTGAACATATAACGACACTGATGCGATGGATCGGTAGCATTACCCCAATTGTGGATGGTTTGGCGAAGACCATGGTGATGAGACCGGTGAATGAAACAACCCAACCCGATGTGATACGGAGGAAAAGTGTCATGTTCAAGAGCGACTTGCTACCATTAAAGCTTTGAGGTTCTCCCTATTTTTCCCCAGTCATTTCTGACCAGTACCTCTTTATTTTTGTCAAGCTTGAGGAGGATAACATATGATTGTTCTATAACCTTCCCTTCGGGCAAGCCCATCGCTATGTTTTAATGAGCCTAGCGATAAGGAAACTCGTTCTCGTCTAAAGACAAGTTTGTCGCTATTTAATCATTTTAACGAGTCTAACGACAAGGAAAACTCGGTCCTTTTCATTTTTAGAGAGTCTGAAAAAGTACATAAAGTTAACTCCAAAATTCCTTTTTCGTCATCTAATCCCTTAAGTCCGAAAAAGTATAAAACGATACAGAAGGGATGAGTTTTCGATAGTTTTAATGAGCCGAACAAAACAAGCGCTCGATCTTTTTGTGCAATAATCCCTCAGGTCCAAAAAGATTAAAATCTAGAGGAGGGATAGCTCTTCCGGTCGTTTAACGAGCTGGAAGGCCAAAACTCGGCAATCTTTTCATATTTTATGAGTCAGTTGAAAATAGCTTAAAGACGACTCGTCTTTTGAGGAACGAGTGATGAACAGGGATAGCAGCTGATTCCAGGTACAGGTTGGAATTGTCCAATCACGGCAGTGTCACAAGGATGGCTAAGTGAAATCACTC
The DNA here is from genome assembly GCA_031772625.1 of Pinus tabuliformis. Taxonomy (NCBI): domain Eukaryota; kingdom Viridiplantae; phylum Streptophyta; class Pinopsida; order Pinales; family Pinaceae; genus Pinus; species Pinus tabuliformis. The sequence continues at coordinate 570,239,859 of CM062810.1, forward strand.
TTCGCAGCTGTTCCTCAAAATAGGTAAACAATCATATGGAGGTGAACAATTGGCCAAATGGAATGGAGGTGGCAGGTGCAAACACGACCAAGGCTTTTTATGGCTAATAAATTTACGATCAAAGAGATTATTTACCGGGGTATGTTCATTTTTTAATGATCTTGAATGCTCAATCTTATGTTTATTTTTTTAACGAGCATGAACTATGTGCTAAAACTGCTCGGAGATAAGTTTGCATGCCCCCAGCATAATAATGCAAATCGAGGTGCACGCCCCCCAAGCTTCATTGCATTCAACTCGGTGGTTGGAATGAAGGTTTTCCTCGGGGATTTGTTTCATTTTTTAATGAGGTTGACACAAGATTAGAACCGTCCTCAGACTCCTTGTTTCATTTTTTAACGAGGTTGACACGAGATAAGAACCGTCCTCGGAGCCCACTGTATTTACAGTATTTCCATTAGGGCGACGATCCATGCTGACAAAATGTTTAGGAATCTTCCGAATCTATTAGATATAGAAGATTTCATATTGTAGGTTTCCACTATGGCCACTTCTGCCAGACTCTTTGCAGGCGGTAGGGCAAAAGTACCCATTAAGTCAGGGTCTTTTAGGAGACCTACTCCAATATTTTGAAGCGAATGATCGCTTCCATGGATCATTGGAATGATTCCCGTAACTTGTGAACTGTCGGGGAGGAAAGTTTGTTGGTCGACGACTGTAATCCCTCCTTGAAAGGGAAATGCAATCTTCCTGAAGTAGGTCGACATGACTGCGGCCATGGCATATATCCAGGGCCTTCCTAGTAGGATGTTGTAATCGAGGTTTCCATCGATTACTTCAACATCGACTTCTACTGTTTTGCCCCCCAGTTCAACTTGCAAGTTACTTAAAATCCCGTATGGAGTGTATGATCGTCCATCAAATGCTTTTAAGGTCGTTGACGATTCCGACAAGTGTGGTGAGCCTAAATTTTTCCAGCAACGCATCGACATAAGACATGTAGATGCCCCCTCATCAATAATTGTTCGAGGAACAGTTTTGTTGAGGGCTTTCACTTGAACAAGGAAAGCTAGTTGAGCTGGTAACTTAGGGTCATATCCTTTATGATCAAAGGCCACAAGATTGGAATCCATTGGGCCAATCCCACCTATTGCTGATAATAAAGTTTGCTCTTGGGAGGGGCAATTTTGTGGTACCTCAAGTGTCGACATAGCGGACGGCGATTGGGCCAGGTCCTCTATTATATTATAATTCTGTGCTATTTTGGCATGAGGATTAAATGTCGATTTGTGTACTACTCCTTTTGGCGAGTTTATTATTGGCTTAGGAACGATGGGTGGCACAACTTCGTTCAAAGTTGTTGTCGAACTACTAGGTTGTTCATTGGCCTTGTTATTCGACAGCTGTGGATTCCCGTAATCTTTATTCCTTGTCAAAGCATCAATTTGCTGCTTTGAGGTAGACAACATAAGCACTTGGGATCGGGAAGCATTTTGATTAGCAACCAGATTTTGACCCGGATTAGGAAACGGATCAGTCAATACTGCTGGGGTTTTTGAACTCTTGAAGAGTTTCTTAACTTCAGCTATATGTGGACAATCTTTCGTCCAATGATCCTCATCGCATATATGACACCCTGTCGGGGGTTTCCTTTTTCTCCCTGTCTTTTTCTTCTTGCCCCCTGGTTGCTTCAGTTGTTTGCCCTTGTCAGTCGACATGGCATTTACTTCCGAGGCAAGAAGTTCTTCATTTTCATTTTGACTATAAATTTTGTGCTTGCCAATCACGCCATCACCAGCGTGAGAGTCATTGTTTGATTTAGGAGGAGGAGGAATTGAGAATTCCGGTCTAGGGGCGTCAGGTATTTTGTCGTAGAGCGTGCCAGACTGAGTATAGACCAAGTGCAGATATTGTGCACGAGCGATAACCTGCTCTTCTGTTACGACTCCCCCCTTTGCCACATCTTCCGTGATGACAGGAAGTAATGACTTGATAAACCATTCAGCTAATAGCTGATCGGGAACGTACGTTTTTACCATCCTACGACGACGTCGCCACTCATGTATATGATCAGATATGTGGGTGGCAGTCGTCTGTTTGAAGTTGGTAAGGAGTTCTGTTCCCGTTTCATACCTTATCGGTAATTGAAAATGGGTTAAAAAGGTTGTGGCTAAGGTACTAAAGTTGTCGAACGAAGCTCTAGGCAATTCAATGTACCATTTTGACGCTGGACCCGTTAACGTCCTCTGAAAGAGGCGAAGTCTTATCGAATCATCATTCAAGGTATTCGACGAACACCATAGATGGAATGTCATCACATGATTCGACGGATCTTCACCCAGATTTCCATTAAATTTAGGAATATCTGACGGAAGTTTATGCGGAATTGCTGGCCACCAAGGGGCATAAGCAATTGGATCATTCGTCAGCCGGTTTAGATCTGGTAATTCTAGAGTTTCTACAAAGGGCAACTGTTGGTTTAGGTTAGGTGAAGCATATCCAGGATAAGATGGTATCGCCTGAGCAATGGGTCTTTGCAGACCAGCATAATGCTGGCAACTTTGACAAGGTTGATGGGAATAACCATTATAGTATGGTTGCCCATTACTTACAAAGACTTGTTGCTCAGGTCCTTGATATGATTGCTGGAATGGCGGTTGTTGAGATTGAACTAGCTCTGGTTGTTGGACCATTTTCTGTTGACCAATACTGGATGATTGACCGGGATGAGGAGTCACAGTACGTTTTTGAGCCTGAGTCGCTCCAGATAAGGAGGCACTACCCTGAGATTGTGATTGAGTCGTTGAGACAAGAGGTTGTTGTATTGCAACCTGAGAAACTTGGGGTTGACATACAACAGGTGGAGCTTGTACTTGCGACACATTCACTATAGCAGGTATGGTGGGAATATTCGACACAGGGTGTACTGGTTGCATTGAATATACAACCCCTGGTTGTTGAGGCAGTATTGGTACCCAACCGCTGGATGTAATTCCAGTTTGACCTGAATTTTGTTGTAAACTCCCATATGGTTGTTCTCTGGGAGGGAACAATGAAAGAGCATACTGCCCTCCATATGGTGGAAATCCAGTACTTAAAGGGTAAATTGGCCTTTGAAGACACATTGGATTAATTTGTTGAGTTTCAACATAAGAAATACCAGATGATAATCCAGATGAAGAAATAGGAACTAACCATGTCGTTGTCCCTGATTGGACTCCGACTTGTTGTTGACAATTGGCCGGGACAGATGGTATACCAGCGAACATCGTTGGAGTAGTAGCAGGAGGCTCTGCTGCTGCTGTGTCAGACGACACAGTCCTAAATGTCGACGGTTGTTCAGACATATCTAGTCTATCCAAAAGATTTCTTAGCGATTCTACAGGAACTTCCACTTTTGGTGGACTAACTTCGAAGATCAACGAGGGAAAGGTGATGATTATTCCGCTTAAAATAAATTTTATAACGACGCTTTAGACACAACTTGCTTTTTCAGTTTTAAAGAGTCGAGAAAAAGCTAAAGATGACTCTAGTCTCCTTCGATGTTTTAACGAGCCCGAAGTGACAAATGCTCGGATGGACTTTTTCAATTATAGAGTTTGAAAAAGGCCAAAAGAAACTGCTCTGGAGATCTAAGTAGAGGGTGTGCCAAACCTTTCGCAAAACCACAAAATACGTTTTACGGTACGAGTGGTCGATCTTCGTGAATGCTGTGTTCACTGCATTGCGATCAGTAGGGCGGCCGACACGGCTTCCTAGGGATAAAAGATATATGCCTATAGGGGTCTCCCAATATATACGCGACGGTACGTGGGAGCACAAGTCCGTATTAGTGCCACCGACTCTCAGGAGGAATCACCCACCTTCGTCGAGATCGACAGTCACTACGTTTAACGATGCCGGAACACGTCTCTAGCTTAGACCTCTAGATGTTTGCGTTATGTTTCAAAGCGTTGTTAGGTTCATTCAATATATTTTAAGTTGATGTTTTTAAAGTTTGCCTTTCAAGGTTCACCACGAGATGTATTGATACAAATTCCTAAATGCAGTCTAAGATGAGAAGCAAGCTTTTTTCAAATCTTTTCGACTTATGAAAATCTTAACTACTGAGGGAAAAGAGAGATAAAATCCTTTTCACGCAGATCAAAGAGCACTCGCTAATGCACTTTTTCCCTAAATCAACATACAAACTTAATGCAAAATGCCAAAATTCAAGTATTTCTTTTCTCTTTCTTAATGTTTTATGAAATACAAAAAGAAAGCTGTTGTATAATTTCGAATTCAATTTCAAGCGAAAGCAAACAAGTTTGTCCAAAATCAAAAGAGACACCTTAAGATTTACTTGTTTCGACACTAGAAATATATAAATTCAAACCATATAACGAAAGCGAAAAACTCAATCAGCTATGAACAACAAATAAACTAACTCTTAAGATCAGAACGACACTTAATCACATGTCTAGATCTAAGAGGTCAATGCAAGACTGGTTCACTTTCGTTATGGGAAACTGTAAATGACACAAGAAATACAAAAGAACAAATACAGTTTCTTTATACAACTGAGGCGGAATAATGACAAAGGAAGATGGTTTCAGATAGGCCCACTGACTGGCAACAAACAGCAAAAACAAGAGTGAAAACAAGGCAAGACACAGCAGGAAACCCCAGTAGCTCAAGCCAAGACTGGTCCAGCGCAGGTGTAACACTGCCTGTTTGACCTTCAGCGCAGGTAGCCCCTTCGGGAACTGCGCTGAAATGCAGATAGCCTTTGTACAGCCTGCAATGAAGAACGAGACTTTCGTCCGTCTTGGTTTCCGGGTCACAGATTGCTCAAAAATTCACAGTTTTTGCTCAAATCAGAAGCTATCAGTCAAGGACACACTAAGGGATGTAAAAGAGGATGAAAAGCTATCACTAAGAGCTTATTAGAGTCCTTGTGGATCAGCTCTTCAAATCATAAACTTGCCTAGAAACTGAGCTAGAGTAGCTGCCCTCTACTTTGTATTTGATAGATTAAAATACAGTTCGATTCGGTACTCCCTTTGTTTATGAAATGAATAGCAAGAAACACAAACAACCAACAAGATACGTTCCCCAGCGGAGTCGCCAATTTGTTGGGGGGAAAAGTATCTAATGCAGAATGCCTCTATCCCACTCTAAGGGTGATAGTACCTCAGCAACAACTGAATGCAAAGCTATTCAAGGATTCTTCTTTATGAGATGAGAGAGGGAAGAAAAGAATGATCTACTAACCGTTATCTTGCACTAATAGTCGATCCAGTCTTCACTCCTTGCTGCTTGCTCCGAGCTCCTTGTCCTTTCACCGACCCAGCTACACACAGATCCTGTAAAAGCACAAGAAAAGGAAACTACAAGAAGCATGCATCCATAATCGATCTAAGGATTAGCATAAACCAAATATACAAGCATCAATTCATCATCAAGATACATGCATATAGAAGAACCTCAAATACTTTATTGATAATAGAAGTAAAGTTCTGAGAGAGTTACAACCACAGTAGGCCCAATCCAGCAACACCTCCCAGCTGAACGAAATCTCCTCTTCACCTCCTTCAAGCAAAACACCCAATAGCTCTATACTCAAACCAACAGCACTTCCTTACTTGCACAAAATTCCAGCCCCCCTAGACCTCATGAGAGAGCTCTATATATAGGGTTTTGGAGAAAGGATGAGTCATCTTGAGACTGGCATAAAGCTGACTAGTGTCCTCTCCCACTTTAGTTAATCTTCAGTTCTTGAGTCCACTTGGAGAATCTTGCTTCCACTTGGAGATCAAGACCCTCTTACTCATCACTAGGCGAATTCCTTGACCCAAGTGTCAGTTTGGAAGCTTCTTGGGCAGTTGACACCTTGTAGAATGACTGTGCCACTTGGCCAATCTCGCCCAACGCAGGTAGCCTTCATTAGTTTTGACCTTCAGCGCAGGTACAGAGAGGAGCAGTTGACATTTAGCGCAGATTCTTAGTGGAGCAGCTGACATGATCCAGAAATAGCCTGTTTCTGAGTGTTTTCAGGTGGAGAACTGATTTTCAGTGCTGTGGTTTGCAGACCTTGTTCCTCTAAGGGGTAAGAACAACATGTTTAGGGACTTTGGATCCCTCAGATTATTGACATTTCATTCTCCATGCTGTTAGGCAAAAAAATGTCTATAACAATCTAGCAATCTTTTTATTTTCTAGGGCTCTTTTCACCAACATAGCTTAGGCTAGTATCTTGGAGTAGGGAGTAATAAACTCTCTAAGATAGTTTAAACAAATAAGTAGTCGATCTTGCAGTAGGAAGAAATTCCAATTGTTACATCTATGCTCTGGGAAAGCTCCTCTTAAAGGAGAAGCAGGAGATCATATCTGAACCAGTGTGGGAATCAATCCTTCCTCATTGGGAACGATAGAAGATATTCACGTATTAAAAATGGTAAACCTCGGATTGACCATTGTCGAGGAGTCTGGGGTCACTTGTTGGTAAACCTTGGATTATGTCAAGGAGCCTTCAAGGGGATTGAGCTTGTTACTCTGCCCTTGCGTGCATATCGGATCGTAGACTTTTCCCCCAGGTATATTTGTTTTCGTTGGTAACCATAGTGGCCATAATCTATAGGATTCTTTCCTAGGTGAGGGTGGAGGGAAGATCCCACTGTACCTGGAGCAGACATCGACTAGAATCACTTGGACTCTTTGGGGGGTTATCTTCACTCGAGGCGGTTATAGTGGAGAAACTTGTGTTAGTCTCTTTCATTAAGCAGGTTGTTGGGGTAACTGTTCCAACCAACATTTCTGTATTGAATTCTCCGATGTTGGATTTCATCACCAACTAGTGTTTTCGATCCAGAAAGATACTGTTTGTGTGTGGTTTGATCTCCTAGATTTATTAGGCGTGTGCTTCAAATTGTTTGGTTCTTTAGAGACTTTAGGTGGTTTTCTTGAGATTTTTCTTTGTTTTCGTGTGAAGTAATTAAGTAATTAATCGTGGCTGAATTACCGAGACAATCCCGGAGACTTCGGGGGCAGCCTCCCGAATTTACACCAAGTCAGCTTGAAGGGCTACGTGCTCTTGTCACACCTAGTGAAAGTAGAGTTGGGTCACCGGAAGCCGGAGAGTCTTCCTTGATTATACATCTTGATTTTCAAGTTCAAGCAACAAAACATATTTCCAAACCGATTTCATTTTCTGAAGTTACTGGTAGTGTTACTCCTACTAGTTCATTAGCCGAAGAGCCTGAAATCTCTGAACCTGAAACTGAACCTGCTGCTACTCCATCTTCAGGATTTGCTTCTCCTGTTTCTAGTGGTCCTGGTTCACCCAGGGTAGAAAGTGTCATTACCCAAAATCTTCCCTCTGGACTCATTTCAATCGAAGAACTTGTAAGTCTGGACGAAGAAATAATCCTCCCTGAAAATCAACCAGCTATAGAACTTAGGGAGCATGAATCTATTTTCTACAGTCCCATTAGAGGTGACGCTTGGTATATTTCGTTGACAAACTTTTTAGAAAATCCGGGTCTTGCTTCTTCACCACCTCGGCTTTCTTTCCATCCAACACCCAGAGGTTATTATCCTCCTGTGAATATGTCGAGACAGTCATCCTTGTTTTCTCAGATGCCAGAAACATTTTTACATGGCGGTCCTTCTGTTCCTTCTGGGTATCAGTCTTTATCTGGTACGTTTTTAGGAGCATCTCCTCAACCCATCGAATATGTAGTATCTCCTGGTAATAGTGGAACTAAACCGTTAAGTGTAGAAGAGATTCTTATGATGTCTGGTACTACTCCTAACCCGCAACCTCAAGGTAGTTCATTACCGCCTGGGGGGCAGCCGCAAGGTACTCAAATACCGCCTGGGGGGCAACCTCAAGGCAGTCCATTACTGCCTGGGGGGCAACCTCAAGGACAGTACATCCCCACGGGGCAGTACATTCCTCAAGGTCAACCCCAGTATCAATATGTACCTCAAAGTCAACCTCAGTTTCAATATGTGCCTCAAGGTCAGTACCAGCCTCAAGGTCAGTACCAACCGCAAGGTCAGTACCAACCTCAAGGTCAATACCAACCTCAAGGTTTCCAACCACCTTCAGGTCAATCATTTGTTCAAGGAACGGGAAATGTACCATATAATTATCAACCCTACACTCAACCTGGTTTTGGTCCTCAATATGCTCAACCTGTTATGGGTCCATACCCCGGAATGAACGTGGTGTGGGATCAACAGACTTCGCAACCCAGTGTGCAGTTGTCATCTCAATCTGGACAACCTTTAGTTTCTGGTTCACCCCAGCAACCTGTCCAGCCTACTACTCAAACTTCTACACCTGGGGTAGTTCATCAGCCTGGGCCTAGTTCACCTCGAACTCCGCCTCAAACGTCTGCTGCAACTACTGCGGCCTCTGTTCAATCCACCCCACCTAGTTCTGGAGTATCAGTAGCTCCAAGTTCTACTGTTCCTATATCAACTCCTCAAGCCTCTTTACCTTAGTCTGAACCATCAATCCAGACTTCGGTTCAGATGTCTGCAGGACAACCTGGGCCTAGTACGGTTGTCACAAGTCAACCTCAATTTATTTATCAACTGTATCAGGGACAGTACCAAGACGGTCCTGCTATGCAAACCCCAGTTTATTAGTATCAATCGTACCCTGGGTATACTTATCAGCAACCTCAACAACCCCAGTATGGTCCGGTTAATCCTAGTTTTCCAAGAGGATATAATATCCCAAATGCAAATCCGATTCCGAGTTATATCGGATATCCTCCTCCTGGGGTTGGTCTTATGACCCCAAGTTTTCGGGATCCAAACCATCAGTTACCATTTATGGCAACTTTGGATTTACCTGACTTGTCGCGCCTAACGAATGATCCCATTAATTATCTTCTGTTTGGGCTGCCAATGCTGAATAAGTTTCCCAGTGATATACCAAAGTTTGAGGGGAAGTTAGGAGAAGATCCATCCAATTATGTGATGACTTATCATCTCTGGTGTGCCTCAAATTCCATTATAGATGATTCAATTCGTCTTCGTCTTTTTCAATGCACTTTGATTGGCCTTGCAGCTAAGTGCTACATTGAGTTGCCGTGAGGCTTTTTTTACAACTTTAATCAGTTAGCCACTTCCTTCCTTACTCATTTTCAGTTGGGAGTTCGATATGATAATTGAACAGAATTGTTACACAACAATTTTTCACCGTTCCTGTTACCCCTCTCCCGCACACTGGAGGACTCATTCCGGGACCTGTGAGAAGTGACATGACCTCAAACCACTTGTATGATATTCCTCTAAGTATGAGCTTCATAGGCCTTGAAGACATCTCCTGCAGAATACCCATGAAAACATCTCTTTTTGCATTAGCACGGGTCCACAGTTCACTGCCCGCGCCAATGAGGGAAATCCTCTAAAGAGGGCGCGCCATTGGCGCTCTATCTCAGAGTCGCACTCGCACCAACCGAATTGAGTAAAGTTTTCAATGAACAAACTTCCGAAGGTTCTCCTTAACCCATCCACCAACTGAACCTATGTTGAGCTAGGGTGGTTTGGCTTCGAATCTCCATATAAGGGAAGTGGTTTGCCACCTTTCATGGAAGTTTCCAAGTGATAAAGCCAATCCCATGGATAATGTGGTTGATCCTATCTCTTTCCTCTCTATCTATAAAAGCTTGTCTCTATGCCTTGAGCAAGCTAGTAGTTCCAGTTCTAGTATAGTGATAGAGAATACCAGGAGTTCAAGAGTTTGAAGCTACAAGAGCCTTCTTTGCACCCATAAAGCCAAATCTAAGTAAGGAGATTCTTGTCACCCAAAGAGAGAGAGACTTGTTCCCTATCCCAACAAGCTTTGCAAGACTTGTGTAGCAGACTACCCAGCCAAAGGAGGATTTGACGTCAGAACAATGGTTGTATTCTTCTTTGTTATTTATTAATAATAGATGACTATCATTATGGTTCCACTCTCATTGTCCTATATTTGATGTTGAGTTATATCTTTTCTGACTGATATATAATTGCATCTACTAGATTTTATGCTTGTATTCATGTTGTTCTTTGCATGTGCAGGTGTCCAATCACGGAGATTGTGGGGATCGTGACCAGCTGAGGCAAAGGAACGAGAGCAACGTCTCTTCTACGAACATTAGCGTTGGAATCCAAGTAGGTTCTCACCACCTACTTTTTATTTGCAATTAGGAACTTGCATGATAGCATTGTGTGATTGTTGCTAGACCCGGTCTAGGCTAGTAGTGATCGTCTCTATCCGCAGAGAGGATTTACCTCCACAACAATTTGGCGACTCTGCTGGGGAGTTAGCTTGTTGTTTGATTTGTAAACTTTAGGCGGAGCCTGAAGTACGGCCAGATAGCCTTCGAAACGCTATTGCTTTGCATTAGCGAAGTAGATCAACGCCACTTCAGTCAATCTCCGGTTTGGTTTACGAACTTAACAACTTGGAGTTTGTCTTGTCTCTTTGGTTTCTCTTGTTTTGATTGCTTAGATAGCTTTTTGGGTTGGATGCTCTATTGCCTCTTGCTGCCTGGTCTATCTGGATACTGTCGACCAAGCCTTGGACTGCTTGTTTTTATTTTTAAGCTAGCAAACTTGATTGGCGCTTTTTTTTGCATGATAGTCGCGCCAATTGGCGCCACTTTCCAGTGTACAGCCCGTGCCAATCCTCAATTGGCGCTAGTTTTCCGCCTGACAGTCGTGCCAGGCCTGTGAACGTTTCCAATTTGCTTGTTGGCAGCCTTCCAAGCTTGGGTTTTATGTCTAGCTACACCTTTTTCAATCACTTGAGTGTGTCAGAGTCTTGTTTGACTGGTTTTGAGTTTTTTTTGGCAAATTATTAATTTGATTTCCTTTGATCATTACTTGGAGGTTTGTCTCAGTATTTTCACAATTTTGCATCTTTTTGCTTTTGTGTATGAGTGTTAATCGGCTTTTAGTGTTTTTAGTTTATGTTCTTTGGAACTCACACCTGTTTTTCTTGATTTTCACTTGATTGGTTCTTAGATTATATTAGAATCGTCGTGTGTTTGAGAATTCTCTTGCATAGATCACACTTGCATAATTAGAATTCTCATTTTCAGGATATGAATGAAAAGTGTGCATAGATTACATTTGCATATTTTGGGTGTTTTCCATTTTCCACCGATTTCACATTTTAGCCCTAGGGCATCTAGTGGCTTTGTGCATCGAGCCTTCCTTAGGAGTTTTGGTCTTCTGTTGGTCCAGTCAACTTTTTGGTTACTCTCTTGCACTTGTCCAGTGATTGTTAAACTTTTTATTGTGTTATTCGAGTGATTCTCTTCTTTTCGCTTGGATTTATCTTGGCTTTGTTTTGGGCTTAGATTACATAGCTCATAGAGGTCTTTGTGTTATCTTTTTGGTTTGAAGGACTGCCTTGGTGTTTTGGGGACTTGATTGTGTTCTCATTGAGTGAAATTTGTCTTTTTTACTCGGTGTTATTATCTCTCAAAATTTGTTTAGTGCACTTTGCCATCGAAAAGAAAACGAACAATCTCTTTTGCGTTGAATTAGTTAATTGAAATTAGAAGCTTTTCATTTATTAGTGATTTAAAACAAAAAAAAAAGTTTCATTTATTTCCATTAGCTACATTAGAATGGTTCTTGATTGTTTGTGGTCATTTTGTTTGTTTGAAAAATTCTCAACTCTCTTGTAGTTAGTATTCATCGAACGAAATGATATTCTTTGGCATATAGCTTGCATTTACGGAATTGTGAGAGATTACATACGGTAGGACCTGGAAATTGAAACTTAATCAAAGATCAACCATAAAATGAACTGAATGAACTTAAAAACGCATTGGAACATAACACTCACTGATTAGAGGTCTAGGCTAGAGACGTGCTCCGGTGTCGTTAAACCTAGTCACTGTTGTTTCACATTACGGTTGGGTGATTCCTCCTTTTGTGACTCGATAGTGGTCTAGCACGGACTTGAGCTCCCAAGTACCGTCGCGTATATAGGGGAGACCCCACTAGGTTATCATCCCTTATCCACAAGAAGCCATGTCTGCCGCCTTACAAGCCGTAACGCACCGAACACAGCATTCAGGAAGATTGATTGTCGTACGGAAAGTCCATGGTTTTCATATGATTCCCAAGGTGTATATGTAGTTTTACGGATTTGTTTGGTAAACCCTTTTTCCTAGTTCTCTAGAGCAGTCACTTTTGATCCTTTTCGGACTCCTTAATAGAAAAGGCTCACTTGAGCAGTCTGTCACTTCGGGCTCACAAAACATTCGAAGGCGACTAGAGTCACCTTTTTGTCCTTTTCTCGACTCTTAAAACATGAAAAGGTCAAGTTGTGTCCTTGCATCTTAAAATTTATTTGGCCGCGTTCACATTTACCCGATTAGATCTTTTTTGCGTTAGCTTGAGTAGGCTTCTTTTCGTTCTCGATGGCAACTTTTCCGGGGTTCACCAACCCAGGGACCCCCTCTGACGGGAATTTTGGTCATTTCGCTCCTTTTGGAAATGTTGGTGCTCCTTATATGGAGATGTTGTCCCTCCCAGGGTTAACTATTTGGTTGCCGGTTTGGTTGTTCTCAACCTCTTTGGTCCCTGCCGTCTCACCGTCTAGTCAATCCATCCCTCCACCTGAACAACATCATGTTGTTTCTAAGGTGGATCTCTCCCCTTCCACGCCCACTTCTACGTCCTCATCTTCTACTTCACCTGGTGAAAGTCTAGATTCGAGTAACCAGGTGGCTAAGAAGAAGAAGAAGAAGACGAAGAAGAAGAATGCTCCTAAGGGAGAGGTTACAAGCGCAGCTGCCCCCTCAAGTACACCTGAAGTCGAGCCCCCTTCCACTCCTCTGCGGAAGGTCAAGTTTCCTTGTCGATTATGCAAGGAGGACCATCTTCTAGAAGTATGGTCTCGCGATCCGGCCCGCCCCTCATCGTCCTCTGAAGCTCACAGCGATGCTACCTTATCGGTCGGGAATGGTAAGGGAAAAGGGAAGATTCGAATCCCCTGTAGACTTTGTGAAGGCAATCATCCCCTTCACCTTTGTCCACTCATGGATAAAGCCTCCGTTGTCTTGGAAAGTCTTACAGCTCCTTCACCCCAACTTCCCGTTGGTTATCAACGTCTTTCTGTAGCCACAGATCATTCCCCTGCTGACAAAGAGATTGATTCATATCCTTCTCTTGTCCAGCCTCCTCTTCCTGAACCTGGATTTGCCCAGCCTATTCCAGACCAACCATTGGTCGGAAAGAGTGTCGAGTCGAGTTCACCACCTGTCGATCACTCTGTTTTGGAACAGCATCACTCCCATGTTCTTGTCGTCTCGTTAGATTCTCCTGCGTCTGGAAATGACTCTCATATCCCAGCTGCTCCTGAGAGTCCTACTTCAGTTCCTTTAGAGCAGGGGGTCAATCATATGATTCCCTCACCAAGTAGTTCAGTCGTTTCCTTCGACTGGAGTCATTTGACTACCTCCCCCCTTCCATCCCATGTGCCTTTCTGGGTCACGGTACATGCCTATAATAAGGCGCTACCTGGCACTGTGTTGGATGAGGGAGCATAGGTTAGTATTATGCCTGCCACTAGTTGGCAAGCCTTGGGTTCCCCACAGCTTGTGCTAGTCGCACCGAATCTTACGGCTTTTGACGAAGGAACTAGTCAACCATTAGGGATCCTTCCACAGTTCCCTGTTACTTTGGGAGGCAAGACCGTCTATATAGACATATCGGTTACCCAAGGTGCTTTAGACTTTAGTATTATCCTTGGCCGTGACTATGTTTATGCCATGGGGGCCCTGGTCTCTTCACTTTTCCGGGTGGTTTGCTATCCACACGATGGAAGAATAGTGACGATAGATCAATTATCATTCGTCCGTCCCCGGGTGCCTCCTGCGCAGTTGTCATCCCCTCCTAGTTTTCATCCACTAGTTGCATCTGCCCCATCACAGATCAACTACGTGGCCACCTATCCCGCGCTTGCATCCAGTGATGCTGCCGTCGTGCATAGTGTCCTGGAGGCATTGGGCCTTGACTTCCAAGATGTTGGCCTTCCATCAGGAGTGGCACTCTTGGGAGCCTCAACTTCCTATTCATTATGGTGAAATTCCATCGGAGCACAGTTCCTTGTCTTGTGTCAAGCTCGCTAAAAAATGAAACAAAGTGTTTGGAGCACAGTTCCTTGTCTTGTGTCAAGCTTGTTAAAAAATGAAACAAAGAGTCCCGAGCATAGTTCTTGATCTTGTGTCAAGCTCGTTAAAAAATGAAACAATTCCCCCTTTCCAATCGTGTCTTTCAATTAAGATCTCGTGAAGCTTCATTCCATCCACTTTGTTGAATGCAATGAAGCTTGGGGGGCATCTACCTCATCCTGCACCATTGCACTGGGGGCATGCACATTTCCAACGAGCAGAATCCTTCCTGGTTCAAGCTTGTGTCCTGAGGATAGTTTTGATCTTGTAACGACCTTGTTAAAAAATGAAACAAAGTGTTTCGAGCATAGTTCCTGATCTTGTGTCAAGCTCATTAAAAAATGAAACAAGGGTTATGAGGATAGTTCTTTTACTGTGTCAACCTCATTAAAAAATGAAACAACCCCTTTTCCCAATCAAGTCTTTGATTAAGATATCGTAAAATCCAAGTCGAGTCTTTCCAAGATCTCGAAAGTGAACCTTCATTCCATCCACTGTGTTGAATGCAATGAAGCTTGGGGGGCATGTACCTCATTTTGCGTCATTATGCTGGGGGCATGCGAACTTATAACAAGCATAGTTTTTCGTTTCAAGCTTGTGTAAACATGAAACAAAATCCAAGCAAAGTTCTCCATGGTTCAAGCTTGTGTAAAAATGAACCCATACCCGATTTACATCTCGTGATTGTCATTTTTATTTGCTGAATTCTGCTAGATGAGCCTTGGTTGTTTCATTCCATTGCCACCATCTCTTTGGCTGATCATATGCTTTCACTTGGTTGCTTTTCCTTTCCCGAGGAACCGCAGCAATGAGTGTTTTTCTTAGCCAGCCTCTTGACCATTACATGTTTTGAGTAGTTCCACCATTGCTGTAACCAGTTGCTACCCTTTATACCACTCGTTCCTCTAGGATGAGTCACCTTTAAGCTCTTTTCTGACTCATAAAATATGAAATGATTTCCGAGTATTTTTCCCTTTTTGACTCGTTAAAGAGAATAAAAAATGGAGGTCTGCTTTCAGCTCTTTTCCGACTGTTTAAAGATGAAAAGATTGCCGAGTTCCCTCTTGACTCGTTAAATGGAAATAAGAGGCGGTCGTCTTTAAACTCTTTTCTGACCGTGTAAAAAACAAAAAAATTTCGGGTCTTTGTCGCTTCAAGCTCATTAATGGTTACGAAACGACGTGATATCGATCGCTTTTTTACTTTTTCGGGTCGATGTCACTATATATGAAAAGTACTCCTCGATTGTAATGGTCAGGCGGTTCTTTCAAGCATTATTTTATACTTTTTCGGGCTCAGGAGACACAACTTTATGAAAAAGGACCCACCTGGAGTTTTCTTTCTGCTGTCTTTTCAGACTCTCTAAACAGGAAAAGACGTCGAGTTCTTCTTTTGTCAGGCTCGTTAAAACTTAATGACATCGGATTCTGTCGTAATGACGCCTTGCAAGCATATGCTATCCTCGTCAAGATTGTTAAAAATAACTGGGGTACTCGCCAGAAATGGTGGGGAAAATGGAACCATAATTATTGTCGTGTCGGTAGTATGTCGCTCTTGAACATGGCACTTGTCTGCATTCGTGTCTCGGTGGGGACATCTCGTCTTGTTTTTACACTAGCCTCCGTGGGTTTGGGTTATCCTATTTGACCTCTCATCTTCTCATTGCCTTGTCTCCATGACCTCTGCTCATTTGATGTCAAATATTGCCAAGTCCACTGTCGTGCCACCGATATGTTCAAGAGAAGTTGACCTCTGCAGAATTACAACCTCCCTCTGATACCTCACATAATTTTGATTCACCACAACATTCTTCCTCTGTCTCGTGTCAATGATGTGGGAAACACTATGGCCCACCTTTGATCAAGGTCACTTCCTATCGACTTCAGCTCATTATCCAGGAAGATGATCTAGAGACTCCCTTCTGGTGCCTTGGAGCCTGCATGCCCCAATGGCAGGTTCTTCGTGTTCGACGAGAGGTTTTCATCATTGGCCTCTGATCGAATGATTCTGCGGGTGTTCGATACCAACTCATTGATTCACACGCCGTAGATTGTACCTATAGTACCTTGAGGACCATTGTCATTATTGGTGGTACCTCTCGCGTCTGTTAACAGTTTTCTCTATTGACTTGTAATCAGACGACGTTCATGCATGTTCGACTTCAACTCATGTATTCACATGTTTGGACTTGTACTCTGTTCGGGTCGAGATGGAGCACAAGACCCGGGATTGTGTTTATTGGAATCCAGGTTGCGATTTGTGGCTTAGTATGATCATTACATGACTCATTCGCTGGATGGCTGCAACCATGCCTGAGTCTATTTATCGATCCTCACTGGATGGTTGCGCCCATACCTTGGATCTAAATTATTATGTGCTTTGTTATGGATGGCTGCGCCCATACCACATATATCATGTACTTGAGATATCAGTTGTACTTCTTTACGCAGGTTCTTCGGCGGAAGTTTTTTCAGTTACGCATGTTCTTGTAAAGCATTTCACCCCTCTCTCTCCCTCGTGCCTCATGCTTTAGGGGGCATTTTTTACACAGCAATTTGTCACCGTCCCTGTTACCCCTCTCCCGCACACTGGAGGACTCATTTCGGGACCTGTGACAAGTGACATGACCTGAAACCACTTGCATCATATTCCTCTTAGTATGAGCTTCATATGCCCTGAAGACATCTCCTGCAAAATACCCATGAAAACAACTCTTTTTGCATTAGCGCAGGTCCACAGTTCACTGCTCGCGTCAATGAGGGAAATCCTCTAAAGAGGGCGCGCCATTGGCGCTTTGTCTCAGAGTCGCACTTGCGCCAACCGAATTGAGTAAAGTTTTCAACGAACAAACTTCCGAAGGTTCTCCTTAACCCATCCACCAACTGAACCTATGTTGAACTAGGGTGGTTTGGCTTCGAATCTCCATAGAAGGGAAGTGGTTTGCCACCTTTCATGGAAGTTTCCAAGTGATAAAGCCAATCCCATGGATAATGTGGTTGATCCTATCTCTTTCCTCTCTATCTATAAAAGCTTGTCTCTATGCCTTGAGCAAGCTAGTAGTTCTAGTTCTAGTATAGTGATAGAGAATACCAGGAGTTCAATAGTTTGAAGCTGCAAGAGCCTTCTTTGCACCCATAAAGCCAAATCTAAGTAAGGAGATTCTTGTCACCCAAAGAGAGAGAGGCTTGTTCCCTATCCCAACAAGCTTTGCAAGACTTGCGTAGCAGACTACCGAGCCAAAGGAGGATTTGACGTCAGAACAATGGTTGTATTCTTCTTTGTTATTGATTAATAATAGATGACTATCATTATGGTTCCACTCTCATTGTCCTATGTTTGATGTTGAGTTATATCTTTTCTGACTGATATATAATTGCATCTACTAGATTTTATGCTTGTATTTGTGTTGTTCTTTGCATGTGCAGGTGTCCAATCACAGAGAGCGTGGGGATCGTGAGTGGCTGAGGCAAAGGAACGAGAGCGACGTCTCTTCTACGAACATTAGCGTTGGAATCCAAGTAGGTTCTCACCATCTACTTTTTATTTGCAATTAGGAACTTGTGTGATAGCATTGTGTGAATTTTGCTAGACCCGGTCTGGGATAGTATGGATCGTCTCTATCCGCGGAGAGGATTTACCTCCACAACAAGAATTATTAACTTCATTAAAATAGTCGACGTCCACATATATTTCAGACCATATTCATGAATGGCGACGTCGACGTTGTTTAGTGAAAGTTTTTATCCCGGACCAAATTTTGGCAGAATGGTTTGTAAAATCATTATTACCTAAAATAACTGAAGATGTCGCTAAGGCAGGAGTAGTTACTGAAGAGAAAGTAATTGCTCAAGCTCAGTACCTTGACCTAGTTTATACGCAGTCAGGTACTTTACACGAGAAAATCCCCGATCTCCCGAAACAAAATCAAATAACTGCACCTCCCTCAGGGTCTCATGCCGCTGACGGTATGATTGGTACTGTTAACACCAAAAGTAAGAAGAAATCTTCCAAGAATTCTTCTCCCATTATAACTTTACCAGATTCCCCTACGGGAGAGTCTTCAGCTGAAATTCCTGCCGATGTCCATGTCGTAGAATCATCTACGACCAAATCAAAATCTGGCGGTAAGAAGAAAGGCAAGAAGAAGAATAAGCAAAACTCGAAAGAGAAATCAGATAAACCCGAATCTACTGACGAGAAACGTAAACCTCGCTATCCTTGTCTCATCTGCGATGAGGAGCATTTTACAAGAGATTGTCCACATCGTGCTGAGGTTGCGAAAATCGTCAAAGGTTCTCAAACGCCTGTTGTTTTGAAGGATCCTTTTCCTAGTCAAGATAGTAAGATGATAGGTTCTTCCTCAAATGCCTCGGAAGAGCCCATAATGATGATGTCCCATGTTAGGATTGTGACGCAATCGCAAGATTATGGAAGTAAGAGTTCTATTGGTGGGAAGGAAGTGGAATCTTCCAATTCCAACCCATCAACCTTAGCTTCGTCTGGTTCCGATCCGATACAGATCGAGAAACCTAATCCTGAATTAGTAATCAAACCGCCTGCAAAAGGTATACTTCGCAAGTAAGCTTTCAATCCACATGCGAGAGCTGCTCTGAACTACAAAATTGTTGAAGATTTTGTTGGCATTATGATGCATGTGTTGTACTTGAAGAACATCTCACTTATGTATAACTGGATGAATCTTCAGAAGAGATATCAGATGTGACTGATGGAGGACAACTCAAAGGAATCAGATGATAGTTCTAAGTGTGACAAGTTAGCTTTGCCATCAAGTCCAAAGGGGGAGATTGTTGGCATTATGAGACAAGTGTTGTCCTTGATGGCAAAATGACAGATTATAGTGCAGCATGTCAGTAGCAAAGAATTGATGATCAGACTACAAAGAATAAAGAAAGAAGAGTATATACGCAGGTTCACTATATACCAAGTAGGGTATACACGCAGGTTCACTATATACCAAGTCGCGTATACACAGGTTCGATATACACCAAGTAGGGTATACAAGCAGGTTCACTATATACCAAGTCGCGTATACGCAGGTTCACTATATACCAAGTAGGGTATACACGTAGTTTTATTCACGGAAAAAAATGTACATGTCGGAAAGCTTACTTTTGGTCCGTGGTAGTTAGTCCTCGGTATTTGAACCTATGGTTTTGGACCATGATATCTCGACAAGTGTGTTGATCCCAAGTATTGGGTTCTTGGTATTGATTTATTATGGTTTTGGACCGTGGTATTGAGCAAGGCCTAAGACTATAAAAGGAGAAGAAGATCATTAGGCAAGTGAATCTGAAAAGTCTTGTATATCTGAAGAAGTATGAGATCCAGGATGCAGGTTATGTGTTGATGATGCATTGCTTGATCTGAGCTAAGGAGGGATCTCACCGGTTGATGGAGAACAAGATCTAAGGAGAGATCGAGATCAAATGGTTCGAAATGAACTATCTTTATGATGCTTATTCTAGATCTACATACTGACGCATGTATTGTTCTATAAGTGTTATGAGTATGACTGATGTCTGGTACAGCTGCAAGTTATGAGAAATTATTTTTAGATCTGTACGCAGGTTGTCCTTGGCAAAAGCGCGTATGTACGCGGGTTTGATTCATTATAGTAGCGTATACATTATGAAGGATAATATTTGAAGTTGCAGATGGATTTAATGGTTATGGCAGAGTTCTGTTATCTGCTCTGTGTTCTGGTGACTATGTTATTGACAGGGTTTCAGTGTTTCAGTGATTCAGAAATTGATGATGCTAGTATTGACTGTTTTGTGCTTCAGTGATATTTATGGGTCTAGTATGAAAATTTGATGAAACGTGGCCTTCAGATTATGTGTTGTGCTTCAGGAGTATCTAGTCTGAAAATGTATGAAACATGGTACCTGGAGGAGAGAAGATTGTAGGTCGGCACCTACGTACTAGTATTTTATCTAGTACAAGAGCAAAGGGGGTTGGAGCTCCCTTCCAGGAGAGTTTGGAGAACGAGAGAAGGTTTTAGCCTTCTGCAAGTTGTAGCCTGCGTGCTGGTAAAGGACTGCACCAGTACATTGCAAAAGAAGTTTCTTCATAAAGGAAGATAGAAACGAATTGCAGCAGGTGGTTTTCACCCACATTGGGTTTCCACCTTATATCATGTTGTTCATGTGTGCTTCTTGTGTGTGATGATCTGTTCTTACTGCACCTGCTTACTGTTCATATGGTTTATGAAGTTCTGATGCACTAACTAAAGATCAACATTTAATGGATTAACTGAATCATAAGTATTTTGGATTTGAGAGATCTGTGGTTTTTTCTCTTTTAAATCATTGACCGGAGAATCCACAGTATAAACATTTTTGTACCAACGTTTCAAATCCCAAGTGGGATCCATCATCAGGGTTGAAGAATGATGATAAAAGAAGAGCAATAAGGCCATCTCTTCTTTTTATCCTCACTCTAAAACTTTCGAGTGAAAGGATATCACTCCAAGTATCCCCTCCGTACAGGGATAAGATTTTGGATTTGAGAGATCTGTGGTTTTTATCCATTGACCGGAGAATCCACAGTATAAACATTTTTGTACCAACGTTTCAAATCCCAAGTGCGATCCATCATCAGGGTTGAATAATGATGATAAAAGAAGAGCAATAAGGCCAGCTCTTCTTTTTATCCTCACTCTAAAACTTTCGAGTGAAAGGATATCACTCCAAGTATCCCCTCCGTACAGGGATAATATTTTGGATTTGAGAGATCTGTGGTTTTTATCCATTGACCGGAGAATACACAGTATAAACATTTTTGTACCAACGTTTCAAATCCCAAGTGGGATCCATCATCAAGGTTGAAGAATGATGATAAAAGAAGAGCAATAAGGCCAGCTCTTCTTTTTATCCTCACTCTAAAACTTTCAAGTGAAAGGATATCACTCCAAGTATCCCCTTCGTACAGGGATAAGATTTTGGATTTGAGAGATCTGTGGTTTTTATCCATTGACCGGAGAATCCACAGTATAAACATTTTTGTACCAACGTTTCAAATCCCAAGTGGGATCCATCATCAGGGTTGAAGAATGATGATAAAATAAGAGCAATAAGGCCAACTCTTCTTTTTATCCTCACTCTAAAACTTTCGAGTGAAAGGATATCACTCCAAGTATTCCCTCCGTACAGGGATAAGATTTTGGATTTGAGAGATCTGTGGTTTTTATCCATTGACCGGAGAATCCACAGTATAAACATTTTTGTACCAACGTTTCAAATCCCAAGTGGGATCCATCATTAGGGTTGAAGAATGATGATAAAAGAAGAGCAATAAGGCCAGCTCTTCATTTTATCCTCACTCTAAAACTTTCAAGTGAAAGGATATCACTCCAAGTATCCCCTCCGTACAGGGATAATATTTTGGATTTGAGAGATCTGTGGTTTTTATCCATTGAATGAAGAATCCACAGTATAAACATTTTTGTACCAACGTTTCAAATCCCAAGTGGTATCCATCATCAGGGTTGAAGAATGATGATAAAAGAAGAGCAATAAGGCCATCTCTTCTTTTTATCCTCACTCTAAAACTTTCGAGTGAAAGGATATCACTCCAAGTATCCCCTCCGTACAGGGATAAGATTTTGGATTTGAGAGATCTGTGGTTTTTATCCATTGACCGGAGAATCCACAGTATAAACATTTTTGTACCAACGTTTCAAATCCCAAGTGGGATCCATCATCAGAGTTGAATAATGATGATAAAAGAAGAGAAATAAGGCCAGCTCTTCTTTTTATCCTCACTCTAAAACTTTCGAGTGAAAGGATATCACTCCAATTATCCCCTCCGTACAGGGATAAGATTTTGGATTTGAGAGATCTGTGGTTTTTATCCATTGACCGGAGAATCCACAGTATAAAAATTTTTGTACCAACGTTTCAAATCCCAAGTGGGATCCATCATCAGGGTTGAAGAATGATGATAAAAGAAGAGCAATAAGGCCAGCTCTTCTTTTTATCCTCACTCTAAAACTTTCGAGTGAAAGGATATCACTCCAAGTATCCCCTCCGTACAGGGATAAGATTTTGGATTTGAGAGATCTGTGGTTTTTATCCATTGACCGGAGAATCCACAGTATAAACATTTTTGTACCAACGTTTCAAATCCCAAGTGGGATCCATCATCGGGGTTGAAGAATGATGATAAAAGAAGAGCAATAAGGCCAGCTCTTCTTTTTATCCTCACTCTAAAACTTTCGAGTGAAAGGATATCACTCCAAGTATCCCCTCCGTACAGGGATAAGATTTTGGATTTGAGAGATCTGTGGATATACGCTAGTTGCTTTAGACATAGCTGCGTATACACGCGGGTTCCCTTGAATGAAGTAGCGTATATGTATCTAAGTACAGAAATGAAAAAGTTTTATTGATCTGATAATACTGATTCACCCCCCCCCCCCTCGCAGTATTATTTCCAACAATTGGTATCAGATCAGGTGCTTTGGTAGAAGCTTGATCGCTTGAAGGAGATCCGTGGAACTATGGGAAAGAAGCTTAAGAAGAAAGCACCTAAGAAGAAGAAGACATCTCAGAAGAACTATGACAGTGGGAGAATCGATTGGGGATTAGGTATAAGAAGCTCTTCAGGTTTAGAATCAGATTCAGAATCATTTCAGAATGAAGATGAACTATCAGGTATGAATTTGCTATCCTCTGATGTTCCAGCTATCTATCCATTTGGAAAAGATGAAAGTGATAGTGAAGAAACTGAATTTGATTTTATGGGTGAGCAAGAAAAGTATCAAATAGAGGCAGTATTTAGAAGGCTTACAGACAAAATTAAAGATCAACAAGATCTATTGAACAAAAGGGAATGTGCTTTCAAAGAAGAAGTTACCAAACTAAAAGCTCAATCAGAGGAAGGAAACAAGGTAAGAAAGTTACTCAAGGACAAGGAAAATCAATGTCAAAAGTTGCAGGGTGAAGTGAGAACATTAAGGGATGAAGTCAATGAAAGAAGCACAACCATCAAGAAACTCAGAAATAGATCCAGTTACTATGAAAGTCTTGAAGCCACGATCCGCTCGCTAAAGGAAGATCTTGAAGAATCAAAGAAGCAGAATAAAGATCTACTCCAAGCTATTGAAAAATAGGTAAACGAAGATATCAGCTTAAAATCTCAACTGGAATGTGCCTTTAGAATTCGTCAAATGTAGCAAGATCTGAATGAAGAACAAGAAAAGGAGATCCTCAAGCTAAGGCATCAGTTGGAAGAAGGAAGGAAAGCTGAAGAAGACATGAAGAAGCAATGTCTAGAAAAGGAGGAACAACTTCAAGTTGAGGTAAATATCTTGAAAGGTAAATTAGAAGAAAAGGATAAACTGTTGAGATTTCAAGATAGTACTAAAGCCTTGGATGATATTCTTAGTAGTCAAAGGTCTCCTGCTATCAAGACTAGTCTTGGTTTTCATGAATCTGTTGAAGGTGAATCTAGTTCATAAGGTGAGGCAAGGAACTCTAAAGAGAAATCTAAAATGATCAACAAGGAGATGAAAGGTCAACCCCATCAACAATCAAGGAAAGAGACTCCTCAAAGAAAATCTTTTACTCCTCCTATGTATAATGTTGAATGTTATGTATTTCATAATCTTGGACATGTTGCAGCTACATGTGGAAGAAGAAGGGTTCAAGGCCATCATGTAGAAAGATCATCACATTCAAGGAACTTCAATGGATATTGTTTTTCTTGCAATATGTTTGGTCACAAAGCTGTTGATTGCTACAGGAGGAATATGAAACATGTAAGATGTTATGCATGTAACAAGCTTGGACATATAGCAAAGTAATATAGGAACAAAGGACGGACATCACACCAAAAGGAGAAAACATCATCACACTTGAAGATATGGAAGAAGAAGGAAGTACAGTCAGACAAATGTGGCACAGCACAATGTACTCAAATACAGCACAGCATAGACATAACAGACTCAGAGGGAGCTGAAAGTATAAAACTTCAGTATCCTGAATCTCATACGCAAGTTCCATAAAGGGAAGTCACGTATATACACGAGTTAGACACTGCAAAGTCGTGTATATGTCAGTCTGAGGAAAAGCAGTGGGGACATGCTCAGAAAAGGGATCTGATATGATTCAGTCCATTATTTGCTCTATTGGTTAATAGTTCAGTCTGCTGAGGATGTGTGGAAATGTTTTGATACTTGTAAGATGTCTAAGAAGTGTTTTGATCCTAACTAGATGATGATGATGTCTTGATGCTTATTGCTGATATATGATATGCTGTCAAATGCTCTACCACTGGATACTAACAGATGGCACAGGTTGAGGGGGAGCATATGCCTTTAATAATGCATTGTTGGCATTATGGTTAATAGTCCTTGGTGATGATGCTTATATGGCTAAATGATATATCTTGCTATGAGTTGTTCAGATGATTCTTGGATTTTTAGATCAGATCTGTGGTTGATTCTCTAATGGTGCTTACATGGTGATATTCATAAAGATAAGGAGAAGTACAAAGCTTGAATACACATCTTCCTCACTTGATGATGAGTCACTCATATACTGCTGTTGTCATATGCATAAAGATCATACAGTTATGATGCAGGCACTCATGTGGATAAGGATTGTTGCTGTTGATGATATCAAGAAGTTTTGTCAAAAGAGCTTGAGCTCAAGATACATAGTGTTGATACATGGATGACTACTCAAAGTTGCCTTGTTGGAGACATGATGATGAGTTCTTATCTATATGATGATAGGTTGATACTTACATATGTTGATTGATGCAGATGTTCCCAAGTAATGATACTTGGATCATGTAGATCTTGTGGCTATGGTGGTTTCACATATAATGTGAATGATTTCATGATGATGTTTAAAAGGAGGAGTTGACATCTATGTTCAGACATACCTTGTTACAGGACATTTACAGGTTGCTGATATGGAAATGGTTGTACGCGAGTTTCATAAGGACTATCCGCATATATACGCTTGTTTATGTGGATACAGTCACGTATATGATAATTTGAAGGAAATCAGTGGGTCAAACTCAGAATGAGAAGATTCTGATATGGGTCTGACAGAGACCATCTGGCACAGGTTCAGGGGGAGCAGATAAACTTCCAATGATGCATTGTTGGCATTATCTTAGAAGCTTTTGGTTCTAGTTCACAGTTGTTGTTGGTTTTAGGTGGAACAAAGCCAAAAGGAGAACAGAAGGATCTCTTGGTTGCTGATCTGAATGGTGATTGACAGATGCTGCCGATATCAGTTATTGGTGACTTTCATAAGTCTTGCTCTAGATATTTCGTCTCTATGTTATGTATCTCTTTTTTGGTATCTCTTTTATGGTGTCTGTTATCACAAAATCACTACTGAGGGCTGCAACCAAGCAAGATTTCATGTAACTCTTTCAACCTATCTTTAGATCAAAGCTTAGCCTCTTTGATCAGAGAGGGCTCTCTCACACACTCTTGATAAAAATCATTCACTACAAAAGATGGCTAACTCTTTATTCATTCATGAAAGCAAAGCTGGTTGGAAACATATCAAACTGGTCCTCATTGGGCTATGGAGTCTCATATATTAAGTAAACAAGGAAAACATAGTGATCTCATGGAAGTCAAGGCTCTTTGGATTACATGTCAAACATACTCCATCAAAACATAGCTTGCCAAACACACAGGAAGTCAGAGCATAGGATTATGAATTCTGAGTGATTGTGTTACAACAAGACTATAAAAGAACATAAAGTATAAAACACCATAATTATATTTGAGCATAACAATCCATCGAGAATCTTGAGTAGAGAACAACACTGTTTTACTATTACTGTCAAAAAAGTCTTACAATGGCCCAAAACAACTCTGTTTTTCTATAAAATGTCCAACCTTTTTTACATAAGAGTTATTTCTATATATAGCCAATCCAAACACTACTACCTGAGACTCCTCAACAAGCATGAAGGGAGCTCGGAATTCTATCATTAATGACCTTAACTATATCATAAACAAACTAATTAATTACAAGAGATATTGTGCTACGAAAACAGAGGACTCCATTACATTGACACTTCAAGTCTATCTCCTCGTGTACTTTGCTGCGTTCTTGAAGCCTGCCACCTGTATCACTTCAATAATAACCAAACCAAACTGAAAACACATTCAATGGATGAGCAGCTTCGGGTGCCTGATGTGTAGATGATTCATCAACCAATAAGAATATGAACCCTATATTCACGGTTCCTGCCTCCCATTAGTGTTCATGCATTAATGATCATGTTTCAAGCCATTTAATCCCATGATAATCCCGTGTGACTGAAGAAAACTAATGATATAGCCATCCCATAACCGAACAGGTGTAGCACTTAACACCTCAGCAGCTCTATCAGAACCCTAAAAATTCGGACATAAAGTGAAAACTTTCAACAAAAGACAAAATTTCACCTTTTCTTCGAATACTTACACCTGGCATCCTTTTTAAACATCTGACTGACTTTCTATAGTCTCCATGCTGGCATTAAGTCATCCCTTTAAATATTTGCTGACCTCAGCATTCAAACTCAAGTTTTCAACATAAACAGTCATCTACAGCAGTTTCGTAGCGCGCTACGAAACTGCTGTAGGTAATCAAAACTAAACACATGAACCTTAAAGCAACAATAACTCAACTCTGTGATTTCTTCAGTCATTCTACACAGGTGTAAGGACATCAAAAAGTCTCAAAAATCTTTAAAATGATGACAGCCAAAATATACCAAAATTTGGAAAGCACATTTCTCCTTGGATCATTTAGCTAGTTTGCCTAGCTTCCCTTTCAAGCTGCTGACTTCTTCCTTTAACATCTTGTTTTCCGCTCTCAAACTTGTATTCATTTGTTTCATAATTTTTGCCTGCTTCAGAGCTGGCACTGTCCACACATATGCATCAGATACCGAGCTAGCTTGACTGATCAAACTTGTTTTGCCCTTCATTACAGCTTTCTTATAACTTGTATATCTTACTGCCTTTTCTTTAAAAACATTTTGAACCTGAGGTATTTCTTCCTTTGTTGCTCCAGCTTGTTTCTTAATAGCAATCACATTTCCACTTTGACTGATAACAACCTTATTATCTTTGTTCTTGCTTTTGGCTGCTTGAACTATTTCAGAGAAGATTTCAAGTGCCTCTGTCCTAGGCATTTCCAAAGGTGTTTTCTCTTTCTGAGCTTTCTCTACTTCCTTAATTTGCCTTCTAGTCACTGGTCTACGTGGTTTAAAGGCATATTCTTCACTTGGTTCTTCAAACTTTAACCTTTTTGAAGCCCTTGACTTTTTAGAACTTTCAGGTGAGGACTGAGTTAGATCAATATGCATTGGTGGTACCAATTGATCTTGCTCAAGTTCAAGTGGTTCAATTTGTATTGGATGATCTTGCTCTAGTTCAATGGCTTCAAGTAAGTCATTTAAACTACCCTTTGAAATAGGACTTTCTTCCACAGGGACTGACTTTCCTTTCTCTTTGCTTAGTTGGCCTCTAGTTCTCACCCTTGAAACCCTTTCAACTTCACTGGATTTAGTTTCATCTTTTCTCTTGTGAGTCTTCTGTTTTGATGACTGAGGTGTTTCCTTAGGAGATGACTTAGGGGTTTCCTTTTCAGATACTCTAGATGATTTTGGAGTTTTATCTACTGATGCTTTAAGTGTTTCTTTAACTGCTGGCTTAGGAGTTTTCTTCATTGATGCTTCAGGTGTTTCTTTAACTGCTACAGACCTCTCTGATTTCTTTGTTTTAGCTTTAGGCTTCTTATGGTCTGTCACTTCTCTCCTAAGTTCAGCCAAAGTAGTTTCCTCACTCCTTTCTTCTCTTTCTCTCACAGGTAATGGAGTGAGGCCTGTTTTGCTTGGGAAACCGGCCATAAACACAAATGAATCCCAGTCTTTACCAATTTTTTGTAAACTATCCAACACCAGCAATTTTACTAGACCATGATGAAAAAGGGATGTTTCATAAGCATCTTTCTTTAACTGAATCTTATCACACATTTTGCTAATACTCCTGAACAAGTAAAAAGGTATGTCTATTGAACTCTTACCAGTGAAGTGTAACAGAAGCTTGAAGTGGTAGGAG
Source organism: Pinus tabuliformis (assembly GCA_031772625.1). NCBI lineage: Eukaryota > Viridiplantae > Streptophyta > Pinopsida > Pinales > Pinaceae > Pinus > Pinus tabuliformis. The sequence continues at coordinate 570,268,140 of CM062810.1, forward strand.
TAAACTTTATTGTACCTACCCTCACATGTCAGGTACTTCTGGATACATGTCAATAGCATAGCATAATTCTCCTTTAGATAGCTCCTTGGGACTGCTTTAGTGAGATCTTCATCTACATAAGGTGCCTTCAAAAACTCCTTGCATGGACCCATGTCAAACTTGAAGTTCTTGAACCATTCTTGGCCACCCCTCGGGATTTCTGTGACAGTGGAAATAACTTCAGGGGACACCGGAAACTCCAACATGGCCACCTTCGAATTCAGTCCAGTGAAGTTTAATGCGAAAGCCTTGGTCACTTCTGCATGTCCACCCTTCAATTTTTCACAAAATCGCCAGCAGCCAGCACTTCGAAATGCCTTTGCTACCTCCTCATCCCTGAGAGTAACATCTAACCCCTCCAGCTCTGTTCTCACACATTTACCAGAATGGTGTTCCTTTCTTTCCATGCTTCTTTGAGTATTTTTACACAAGGGACTGATGGTGGCTTGTAGCACGAAAACAATCTTCAGCTTTGGAGAGCAGGCTCGCTTGCAGTAGCCCGTTTAAATAAAAGCTTAAGCTTTTCATATAGCAAACACGTTCATATGATATGAAGAACCCATTATGAAATGACCACCTCTTACAACATCCCCTAAACTGACACACAACTACATGACTTCGGACCTTATGGCGAAATAATGGCCTATCATGACATGGAGAGGGTGTGAAATGACAATCATGAACGGTCTTGTGACTCACTACTCTCGGATTTGACATTCAGAGAAAAACGCTGCAAAAAACCCTGAAACCCCGATTTCGTAGCGCGGGCAGTTCAAATTTAACAGGATGCGCTACGAAATCGCTGACAAACAGAGCGCTGCGAAAACACGAAAACATTATTTCGCAGCTAAACTGACCAATCACACCCGCGCTGCGAAACTGCGCAAAGTACCTATGACATGACATGCTTTAACCAACAATGATGGAGGGTGTCTAATGATTTTTTCTTTACACGAATTCACATCAATAACTCTTGAATTTCAAATTTGAAATTGACATATACTAATAAACCTATTTACAAGACTTCAAGACTTTATAAAAACTTATGGACAACCTTATATACATGAACTATAGTTCCTAGTGATAACAGTGGCTCCACTAGGGATAGTGTGCCCCTGTGGTACACTAAGAACACGTAGTACCAGTGCCTTATCCATTTATTACACTCACATCTGGCTGACAAGCATTCCTTTCAAACCTTGTGGGCCTTCTCCTCGGGCTAAAGTCTTCTAGTTCAGCTTGTCACTTATTACTAACACAAAACTCTTCAAAAACAATGATTATTTACAATGATCATGGATTACTTGGCAGATTTTTCACTGATAATAATGCTTTAAGAACCTGCCATTGATAGGCCCACCAGCATACTATGATCCATCAATTTCTTGTAAAATATAAGTATTGTTTCCATGGAAAGCAGAGATCAAATATGGCCCCTTCCATAAATTCTCAAATTTGCCATGTTTGCCCTTTTCTTCAATCTTGGCTTCCCATTTCAAAACCTTGTCATCAATCTGAAAGGTCACATCTTTAATCTTCTTGTCAAAAGCCCTCTTGACTCTATTCTGATTTTGTTGATAATCTTCAACCACTTCATTCCTTTTTTCTTGTAATGCTATCAATTGATTAATCCTCCGCTGTATGGCATTTGGCTCTTCTTCAAGTCCTTGAATTAATTTCATAACTGGGACACCAAGAGACGTTGGAAAAATAGCTTCTGCTCCATACACAAGTTCATAAGGTGAGGTTCCAATAGATCTTTTAGTGCATATGCGATCAGCCCACAATGCATACTTCAGTTTCAAGTGCCAAGTTTTCTTGTTTTCTTGCAGCAGTTTTTTGATAATCCTCACAAGACTTTTATTTGAACTTTCAGCTAGACCATTGCCTTGTGGATAATAGGCTGTTGAGTGACCAAGAGAAATATGATATTGGTGGCAAAAGTTCATCATTCTCTTAGACTTAAAAGCCTGAGCATTATCTGTGATAAGCTTGAGTGGACATCCAAACCTTGATAAAATATTGTTCTCTAAGAAGGAAATAATGACTGCATCATTAGCTTGTCTAGTTGGTATTGCCTCTATCCACTTTGTGAAATAATCAGTGGCTGTAAGTATCCACCGATGTTGGCCTGATGAAGAGGGATGTATCTCACCTATAAAATCTAGCCCCCACTGCTGAAAGGGCGCTTCTACATAAATAGGAACTAGAGGCATAGGCATGAGCTTCCTTTTACCTTCAAACAACTGACATTCATGACAGGCTGCAACCTTTTTATAAATATCTTTGAACATGGTGGGCCAAAAATACCCGGCTCTCAATATTTTATTAGCAGTAGCCTTCCAATAATGGTGGCCTCCACAATCTCCCTTATGAAATTCCTCAATCACCCTATTAGCCTCCTCTTCAATCAAACAACTTAATAGAATTCCTCCAGCATCCTTCCAAAATAAATTCTGCTCATAAACAAAATATCTAAGGGATTTCAGCTTAATGAAATGAGCTCTAGACTTGGAAAGATTGTCAGGGGCTCTGTTGTGCTGTAGAACAAATGAGACATCCTTATACCATTCAGATATCAGAAATTTTTCATTAATTTGAACCAACTCTTCCTCTTCTTCAAAAATTTCTGATATTTCTGCATTAAAATTAATGTCACTGCAGTCTAGATTTGAGTGAGTTAGCAGCTCTGCCAACCCTTGACCCTTCAACAATTTAGTTGGCCTAATTTCAATATCATATTCCAGCAATTTGGCTATCCATTTCCCTCTTTTACCATCCGGGTCTGCTTGTGTGAGAATTTCTTTAATAACAGCACTTGGCACAAATGCAATAATATGAGAATGTAGCACATAGATTCTAAAATCTTTGATTGCCTTTACCAAAGCATATGCTTGCTTTTCTAAAATGTTATACTTTAATTCAGCATTTGCCAATGTTTTACTAAAGAATGAAATAGGCTGCTCAGTATCTTGATTTCCTTTCTGTAAAAGAACTTCAGCAATTGTATCCTCAGAGGCATAGGTGAATATTAAAAATTCCTTGGAGAAATCAGGGCTAATAAGAACCGGTGCTTGAGTGAGTGCTTTTTTAATTTCTTCAAATGACTTTCTTGCCTCAGCTGTCCACTTGAAGTCTGCTCCTTTCTTTAGCATTTTTGTGATGTGCTTAACTACCTCTACAAAGTTGGGAATGAACCTCCTAACAAAATTAACTTTACCAAGAAAAGACTGAACCTCTTTCTTGCTTCTTGGCAAATCCAGCCTTGAAATAGCACTGACTCTATTTGGATCTATCTTAATGCCTTCTTGAGAAATGATATGCCCAAGCAACTTACCAGAAGTCAAAGCAAAGATACTTTTAGTTGGGTTCAAAGAAATGCCAAACCTTCTACACTTCAATAATATCTTTTCAAGATGCTTTAAATGATCTTCCTCTCTCTTTGAAAAGACTGTGATATCATCAAGGTATACCACTACTGATTTATCTTTCTCCTCTGCAAAAGCAATGTCCATAGCCCTTTGGAAAGTCGCCCCTGCATTCATGAGGCCAAAAGGCATCTTAGCATACATAAAGGTGCCCCATGGTGTAGTAAAAGCTGTCTTCTCCTGATCCTCTGGATGAACAAGGATTTTATTGTATCCTGAAAAACCATCTAACATTGACATTCTTTGAGAGCCTACAATATTCTGCAACATAAGATCCATTTTAGGAAGAGGATAATTGTCTTTCAGTGAAGCCTTGTTCAAATTCCTAAAGTCTATGCAAATCCTTATTTCTCCGTTCTTTTTCCTAACTGGTACCAAGTTGGCTAACCAATTTGAAAATCTGATAGGAACAATAATCTTTGCATCAAATAGCTTCTTGACTTCTTTCTCAATTAAAGGCATTAGCAGAGGATTTATTCTTCTCAATTTTTGCTTAAAAGGTTTCTCATTTGGCTTGATTGGGATTGTATGTTGTATAACGGAGGAATCATATTGTTTGAGATCAGTATAATTCCATGCAAACACATCAATGAACCTCTTCATTAGATCAATGTACTTAACCTTTAGATCAGCTGATAAAAACTTTGAAATTTTGACCAATTTAGGCGCTACTAAATCACCTAGATTGCAGTTCTCTATCTCCTCTTCATTTGCTTGCAACCTTGGCGCCTTAAAGACATCATTTTGATCAAAAAGCTTCTCAAGTGGAATCAGACCTTTAGGAATAAGATTATTTTGCAGCTGTAACACTTCAGACTTTTCTTTTGTTTCTACTAACATGTTTTGCTGATCAATTTGACAATGCTCAAATTCTCCTTTCAATTCTAGGAAACTTTTCACCTGCTGGTCATCTTCAAAGACTTGCCAATTTAATATATTATCAGGGATTACTGGCCTATGGCAGACTTTAACTTCATAACTATCAGAAGCATGTTTGGGAATGACAAAAAGACTAGTTGCTACAGCAAGAGAATCTGCCATGGAATTCTGCTCTCTGGTTTTGATATTGAAAGTGTATGATTGAAATTTCTCCAACAATTCTAACACCAAGTTCCTATAAGCTCTCATTCTTGCATCTTTTGTTTGATAAGCACCTTGAACTTGCTTTATAACTAGCTCAGAATCTCCATACACAACAATGTTCTTTGCCTTAAACTCAATTAAATTTTCTAAGCCTAAAACCAAGGACTCATACTCGGCCATGTTATTTGTGCAATCAAAATTGAGTTTATAAGACAGAAACTTACTTTCATCAGCTAGACTCATGATCCAAATTCCAGCGCCAGCACCTTCCTTCCCTGCTGCTCCATCAAAATACAAAGACCAGCAACCAGAAATATCTTCTTCATTACTTTGCTGCAACTCTTCACACTGATTTTCTGCTTTTTCTTTCTGTGATTCTTCTCCCACTGATTCATTAAATAGAATAGCTGATCCCAAGCCTGTGTCACAAGAATAAATGGGAAAATTCTGTGGTTTATCCTTGGTACTCACCATATATGCCATCCTTGTTTCACGGTATAATCTTCTCTTCTCTCCAAATACTGGAATAGTAGCATAAGTCAAATCCATTTGCATGGTACCTTTAATTTTAGCTGCCCATGACCTTGAGAGTAATATTCCAAATTTAGGTGGAACATCAGCCACAACAATATCCATGACAGTGGTTTTAGCTGGGATTTGTGTGAGTGCCACAACAACATCCTTAATTAACCCAATACAATGAACCCTCTTAGAATCAAAAGAAAATAAGTCTTTATAAGGTCTGGTCACTTCCAATCCTAACCTTTCCATAATGACTTTGGGCATAAGATTATGAGATGCTCCTGAGTCCAACATGGCATTATGAAGAGTCATCTCATGTATATTGATGCTTATATAAAAAGGAGGAAATTCATCATTCTGCTCATCTTCAAGCCTTGGGCCTAAACAAATGATAGGATTGTCTTCTTGCAAATTTAAAATATCAGCTCCTCCTGGGGGAGAATTAAGCATTTCCACAATCTTACTTCTATACTTGTTTACTTTCAAAATTTCATTAAACGGGACTGATACTTTGATTTTAGCAATCTCATTTTCTATATTGAACACAGGAGTAGACCTCTCAATTTCCTTAGGAAGAGCAAGAGTTTGATTATCCTTCTTCTCAATAGGAGCATCACCCTTTTCATCAGCTTGTTTTGGCTTTTCTTTTTTGTCTTCCACTGCTTTTGAAATATTCTTCTTAGGCTGACCCTTATTTGCTGTAATGGGGACATCTCTATTTCTGAGGTTGTATTGCTTTTGAATTTCAAATATGGCATGCTGATAACCCTTTAAGAAATCTGAAGGTTCTTCCTCGGCTTTTTGTTGGCTAGACTCATCATGTTCCTCCTTTGTTAAAAAGATCTCTAAATCTTCTTCACCAAGACAATGAATAGATTCTTCAGGTTCCTCAGGCTCTTCCTCTCCATCTACCATATTTTGCTGAAACGGAGGTCTTACAGGAGGATCAGCTTGTTGATTTCTATTCTCCCTTGGCCTTTGCTGCTTTTGAGGCCTTCTAAACTGAGGATTTCTAAATCGAGGTTCTTGTTGTGCTTGAGGAGCAGCAGTATTCCCAAGTGCTAATTGGTCCATCAATTTCTCCATAGTCTTCATCATGGTTTCAAATTTATCCTCTTGAGCAGAAGTAGAAGGCCTTTCCTCTTCCTTTATCTTAGTTTTAGCCATCTTGGACTTTTTAGCAGCAAGTATATTCACCTCCACTTTAATAGCATCATTTTGCATGTCAGCCAATGTAGCAGACTCTCTTTCTCTGAGTAAGAGAGAAAAGTCAGAATCAAAGGACTCAGCATATCTTAATTGTGCCAAGGCTCCAGGAGGTTTCAAGTGAGCTGGAATAGAATTATAAATCTTATTAAACCTCTTAGAAAAATTTTGAATAGTCTCATCTGGAGCTCTTCTTAAATTATTGTATTCAGTGAGGGCCTGAACTGGATTAGTTCTATTTCCCCATTTCCTCAGAAAGCTATCTTCAAACTCAGCCCAACTGTGAATGCTACCAGCTCCCAAGGCTTTGAACCATTTCCTGACCTCTCCAATGAAAGACTGAGCAAACAATCTCAATTTGACATCTTCATCATCCACTTCATACCTATCAATAAAGTCATTGAATCTATCCACATGCTCTTCAGCTGTAATGTCTTCATCTCCTCCCCATGTTGGAATCCTAGCAGCATATTTATTTGGTAAATCATGCAGAACAACAGGAAGAGCCAAAGGAGCATACCTAGCAGGTACGGCCATAATGAAAGGAGGAAGAGTGACAATAGGTATGCTATGACCAGAACTAGTATGAAATGTGGCCTGAGGGCTATTTGGACTTGCAGAGGCAGAGGACAAAATATGAGTACGAAAAGGGCTAGTAGGACTTTGTAAACCACTAACAAAAGAACTCCAATTTGGGAGAGGTAAACCAATCTTTGAGTTAAGAAGAATTTCAAAAGGGTCAAGCTCCTTGAGCTGTTTTAAATCTTCTTTCTCTAATAATAGCTCAGAAGAAACAATTTCCCAAAACTCCTCTTTATCTTTTTGTGAAATTAAAGAAGAAGTATCAATACCTCTCTTTTGTAGATCCAAAATAATACCAATTAATTCTTCTTCATTTTCAGACCTTAATATGACCTCTTGAACTTTATCATCAACAAGTTTATTCTCAGGACTTCTAGAAAACTCAGGAAACAATGACTTTGAAATACTTGAAGTACCTGGTATATCAGAGAATCTTTGTTTACTCCTTGAGATGATATTAGGATTTTCCACAGGACTAGGTGGATTTGGATCAGGGTTACTCCTTGTGTACCTTCCTTTCGAAGCCACCTTTAAACTTTTAAAGAACAAATGGAGTCACCAAGGTAGAATGCAGCCTCGAAAATCATTTGAACTCCTGCTACCTTCAGAAATTCAATCTTAAGCTCCCGGCAGACGCACCAAAATGTTATCACAAAATCACTACTGAGGGCTGCAACCAAGCAAGATTTCATGTAACTCTTTCAACCTATCTTTAGATCAAAGCTTAGCCTCTTTGATCAGAGAGGGCTCTCTCACACACTCTTGATAAAAATCATTCACTACAAAAGATGGCTAACTCTTTATTCATTCATGAAAGCAAAGCTGGTTGGAAACATATCAAACTGGTTCTCATTGGGCTATGGAGTCTCATATATTAAGTAAACAAGGAAAACATAGTGATCTCATGGAAGTCAAGGCTCTTTGCATTACATGTCAAACATACTCCATCAAAACATAGCTTGCCAAACACACAGGAAGTCAGAGCATAGGATTATGAATTCTGAGTGATTGTGTTACAACAAGACTATAAAAGAACATAAAGTATAAAACACCATCATTATATTTGAACATAACAATCCATCGAGAATCTTGAGTAGAGAACAACACTGTTTTACTATTACTGTCAAAAAAGTCTTACAATGGCCCAAAACAACTCTGTTTTTCTATAAAATGTCCAACCTTTTTTACATAAGAGTTATTTCTATATATAGCCAATCAAAACACTACTACCTGAGACTCCTCAACAAGCATGAAGGGAGCTCGGAATTCTGTCATTAATGACCTTAACTATATCATAAACAAACTAATTAATTACAAGAGATATTGTGCTACGAAAACAGAGGACTCCATTACATTGACACTTCAAGTCTATCTCCTCGTGTACTTTGCTGCGTTCTTGAAGCCTGCCACCTGTAGCACTTCAATAATAACCAAACCAAACTGAAAACACATTCAATGGATGAGCAGCTTCGGATGCCTGATGTGTAGATGATTCATCAACCAATAAGAATATGAACCCTATATTCACGGTTTCTGCCTCCCATTAGTGTTCATGCATTAATGATCATGTTTCAAGCCATTTAATCCCCTGATAGTCCCGTGTGACTGAAGAAAACTAATGATCTGGCCATCCCATAACCGAACAGGTGTAGCACTCAACACCTCAGCAGCTCTATTAGAACCCTAAAAATTCGGACATAAAGTGAAAACTTTCAACAAAAGACAAAATTTCACCTTTTCTTCGAATACTTACACCTGGCATCCTTTTTAAACATCTGACTGACTTTCTATAGTCTCCATGCTGGCATTAAGTCATCCCTTTAAATATTTGCTGACCTCAGCATTCAAACTCAAGTTTTCAACATAAACAGTCATCTACAGCAGTTTCGTAGCGCGCTACGAAACTGCTGTAGGTAATCAAAATTAAACACATGAACCTTAAAGCAACAATAACTCAACTCTGTGATTTCTTCAGTCATTCTACACAGGTGTAAGGACATCAAAAAGTCTCAAAAAGCTTTAAAATGATGACAGCCAAAATATACCAAAATTTGAAAAGCACATTTCTCCTTGGATCATTTAGCTAGTTTGCCTAGCTTCCCTTTCAAGCTGCTGACTTCTTCCTTTAACATCTTGTTCTCTGCTCTTAAACTTGTATTCATTTGTTTCATAATTTTTGCCTGCTTCAGAGCTGGCACTGTCCACACATATGCATCAGATACCGAGCTAGCTTGACTGATCAAACTTGTTTTGCCCTTCATTACAGCTTTCTTATAACTTGTATATCTTACTGCCTTTTCTTTAAAAACATTTTGAACCTGAGGTATTTCTTCCTTTGTTGCTCCAGCTTGTTTCTTAATAGCAATCACATTTCCACTTTGACTGATAACAACCTTATTATCTTTGTTCTTGCTTTTGGCTGCTTGAACTATTTCAGAGAAGATTTCAAGTGCCTCTGTCCTAGGCATTTCCAAAGGTGTTTTCTCTTTCTGAGCTTTCTCTACTTCCTTAATTTGCCTTCTAGTCACTGGTCTACGTGGTTTAAAGGCATATTCTTCACTTGGTTCTTCAAACTTTAACCTTTTTGAAGCCCTTGACTTTTTAGAACTTTCAGGTGAGGACTGAATTAGATCAATATGCATTGGTGGTACCAATTGATCTTGCTCAAGTTCAAGTGGTTCAATTTGTATTGGATGATCTTGCTCTAGTTCAATGGCTTCAAGTAAGTCATTTAAACTACCCTTTGAAATAGGACTTTCTTCCACAGGGACTGACTTTCCTTTCTCTTTGCTTAGTTGGCCTCTAGTTCTCACCCTTGAAACCCTTTCAACTTCACTGGATTTAGTTTCATCTTTTCTTTTGTGAGTCTTCTGTTTTGATGACTGAGGTGTTTCCTTAGGAGATGACTTAGGGGTTTCCTTTTCAGATACTCTAGATGATTTTGGAGTTTTATCTACTGATGCTTCAGGTGTTTCTTTAACTGCTGGCTTAGGAGTTTTCTTCATTGATGCTTCAGGTGTTTCTTTAACTGCTACAGACCTCTCTGATTTCTTTGTTTTAGCTTTAGGCTTCTTATGGTCTGTCACTTCTCTCCTAAGTTCAGCCAAAGTAGTTTCCTCACTCCTTTCTTCTCTTTCTCTCACAGGTAATGGAGTGAGGCCTGTTTTGCTTGGGAAACCGGCCATAAACACAAATGAATCCCAGTCTTTACCAATTTTTTGTAAACTATCCAACACCAGCAATTTTACTAGACCATGATGAAAAAGGGATGTTTCATAAGCATCTTTCTTTAACTGAATCTTATCACACATTTTGCTAATACTCCTGAACAAGTAAAAAGGTATGTCTATTGAACTCTTACCAGTGAAGTGTAACAGAAGCTTGAAGTGGTAGGAGTAAACTTTATTGTACCTACCCTCACATGTCAGGTACTTCTGGATACATGTCAATAGCATAGCATAATTCTCCTTTAGATAGCTCCTTGGGACTGCTTTAGTGAGATCTTCATCTACATAAGGTGCCTTCAAAAACTCCTTGCATGGACCCATGTCAAACTTGAAGTTCTTGAACCATTCTTGGCCACCCCTCGGGATTTCTGTGACAGTGGAAATAACTTCAGGGGACACCGGAAACTCCAACATGGCCACCTTCGAATTCAGTCCAGTGAAGTTTAATGCGAAAGCCTTGGTCACTTCTGCATGTCCACCCTTCAATTTTTCACAAAATCGCCAGCAGCCAGCACTTCGAAATGCCTTTGCTACCTCCTCATCCCTGAGAGTAACATCTAACCCCTCCGGCTCTGTTCTCACACATTTACCAGAACGGTGTTCCTTTCTTTCCATGCTTCTTTGAGTATTTTTACACAAGGGACTGATGGTGGCTTGTAGCACGAAAACAATCTTCAGCTTTGGAGAGCAGGCTCGCTTGCAGTAGTCCGTTTAAATAAAAGCTTGAGCTTTTCATATAGCAAACACGTTCATATGATATGAAGAACCCATTATGAAATGACCACCTCTTACAACATCCCCTAAACTGACACACAACTACATTACTTCGGACCTTATGGCGAAATAATGGCCTATCATGACATGGAGAGGGTGTGAAATGACAATCATGAACGGTCTTGTGACTCACTACTCTCGGATTTGACATTCAGAGAAAAACGCTGCAAAAAACCCTGAAACCCCGATTTCGTAGCGCGGGCAGTTCAAATTTAACAGGATGCGCTACGAAATCACTGACAAACAGAGCGCTGCGAAAACACGAAAACATTATTTCGCAGCTAAACTGACCAATCACACCCGCGCTGCGAAACTGCGCAAAGTACCAATGACATGACATGCTTTAACCAACAATGATGGAGGGTGTCTAATGATTTTTTCTTTACACGAATTCACATCAATAACTCTTGAATTTCAAATTTGAAATTGACATATACTAATAAACCTATTTACAAGACTTCAAGACTTTATAAAAACTTATGGACAACCTTATATACATGAACTATAGTTCCTAGTGATAACAGTGTCAAGGTCATGTAACAGCCTATTTTGGTTTCCCCACTATGCCTGGGATGAACATGTAATGAACTTGGTTGTCATATGTAAACTTCTGATGTATCCCCACTTGGTTGGGAGGTTGATCCCCACTTGGTTGGGTGAAGGATGTATGAGTCTTTGGTGCTAGGAAGGTCACTTATGATGTATAGAGTCATGTTCTTTCTTGTAGAACATCTTTTTGCAGACCTTGCTTATAGTCAGGGGAGCATGAACAGCTCACTTCAGCAGAACAGAGACTTCAACATGTGCTCAAGCGGAGCATGGAAAGATTGGTACACTTTGGCATATACAAAGGGGGAGCACATTTCGAGATTTCAGCAGGTACTCAGGGGGAGTATGGACAACAGAATGTTTATCAAGGAAAGAGAACATCTGGTCCACCCTTTGCCCTTGATGTCAAAGGGGGAGAGTGATTTGGTGTTGTTGCCATCAAGTCCAAAGGGGGAGATTGTTGGCATTATGATGCATGTGTTGTACTTGATGGCAACCCTCTGATAGAAGAACATCTCACTTATGTATAACTGGATGAATCTTTAGAAGAGATATCAGATGTGACTGATGGAGGACAGCTCAAAGGAATCAGATGATAGTTCTATGTGTGACAAGTTAGCTTTGCCATCAAGTCCAAAGGGGGAGATTGTTGGCATTATGAGACAAGTGTTGTCCTTGATGGCAAAATGATAGATTATAGTGCAGCAGGTCAGTAGCAAAGAATTGATGATCAGACTACAAAGAATAAAGAAAGAAGAGTATATATGCAGGTTCACTATATACCAAGTAGGGTATACACGCAGGTTCACTATATACCAAGTCGCGTATACGCAGGTTCGATATATACCAAGTAGGGCATACAAACAGGTTCACTATATACCAAGTCGCGTATACGCAAGTTCACTATATACCAAGTAGGGTATACACGCAGTTTTATGCACAAAAAAGCGTGTACATGTCAGAAAGCTTACTTTTGGTTTGTGGTAGTTAGTCCTCGGTATTTGAACCTATGGTTTTGGACCATGGTATCTCGACAAGTGTGTTGATCCCAAGTATTGGGCTCTTGGTATTGAATTATTATGGTTTTGGACCGTGGTATTGAGCAAGGCCTAAGACTATAAAAGGAGAAGAAGATCATTAGGCAAGTGCATCTGAAAAGTCTTGAATATCTGAAGAAGTATGAGATCCAGGATGTAGGTTATGGGTTGATGATGCATTGCTTGATCTGAGCTAAGGAGGGATCTCACCGGTTGATGGAGAACAAGATCTAAGGAGAGATCGGGATCAAATGGTTTGAAATGAACTATCTTTATGATGCTTATTCTAGATCTACATACTGACGCATGTATTGTTCTATAAGTGTTATGAGTATGACTGATGTCTAGTACAACTACAAGTTATGAGAAATTATTTTTAGATCTGTACGGAGGTTGTCCTTGGCAAAAGCGTGTATGTACGCGGGTTTGATTCATTATAGTAGTGTATACATTATGAAGGATAATATTTGAAGTTGCAGATGGATTTGATGGTTATGGCAGAGTTCTGTTATCTGCTCTGTGTTCTGGTGACTGTGTTATTGACAGGGTTTCAGTGTTTCAGTGATTCAGAAATTGATGATGCTAGTATTGTCTGTTTTGTGTGCTTCAGTGATATTTATGGGTCCAGTATGAAAATTTGATGAAACGTGGCCTTCAGATTATGTGTTGTGCTTCAGGAGTATCCAGTCTGAAAATGTATGAAACATGGTACCTGGAGGAGAGAAGATTGTAGGTCGGTACCTACGTATTAGTATCTTATTTAGTAAAAGAGTAAAGGGGGTTGGACCTCCCTTCTAGGAGAGTCTGGAGAACAAGAGAAGGTTGTAGCCTTCTGCAGGTTGTAGCCTGCGTGTTGGTAAAGGACTGCACCAATACATTGTAAAAGAAGTTTCTTAATAAAGGAAGATAGAAACGAATTGCAGCAGGTGGTTTTCACCCACATTGGGTTTCCACCTTATATCATGGTGTTCATGTGTGCTTCTTGTGTGTGATGATATGTTCTTACTACACCTGCTTACTATTCATATGGTTTATGAAGTTCTGATGCACTAACTAAAGATCAACATTTAATGGATGAACTGAATCATAAGTATTTTGGATATACGCTAGTTGCTTTAGACACAGCTGTGTATACACGCGGGTTCCCTTGAATGAAGTAGCGTATATGTATCTAAGTACAGAAATGAAAAAGTTTTATTGATCTAATAATACTGATTCACCCCCCCCCCCCCCTCTCAGTATTATTTCCAACAGATTTAGCTGTTTCACCTTTAGCAATGTTGGCCTTGGAGGTGCTGCAATCATGTCCAGCACAACATAAATTGCTATTGTCGGCTATAGGAGCTGTTGATCTTCAGGATTCAAATCTCATAATCTTCGATTTAGAAAATAGTACACCTCGTTTACCTCATCAAATGGCTTTCCAGATTCCAGTGTTAGTCAAAAACAGACCTTGCTTTAGGACTGTGATTGATGAGGGAGCGTCAACGTGTATTATGTCGATACAGTGTTGGAAAGCCCTTGGTTCTCCTACACTTAATCAATCCCTGACAATTCTAAAAGCCTTTGATGGCCGAGGGTTTCATCCTTATGGCATTTTGCAGGACTTACCTATAGGGGTTGAAGGAAAAACTGTTAATCTAGATGTGGAGGTGGTTGATGCCCCTCTGGATTACAACCTTCTTTTGGGTCATAGCTGGTCTTACGCGATGACTACTGTTGTTTCATCGGTCTTTTGGCTTATTAAGTTTCCACATAATGGAAAGATCGTTACAATAGATCAGTTAACTTACTTTTCGTCCGACCCATCCTCTTCTGAGAGTATCCAACATGTCGGTAAAATGGCTATCCCTTATAAGGATGTTGGGGTAGGTTTAGTTAAAGATTCTGGTTTACTAGGAACTTTTTCTTTTCCTCCTCCCAATGTACCGTCTCCTTTCGCGACTATTCATATGATTTCGTCAGAATCCATTGTTCTTGACGATCCTTGGATCATTCCATCCGATTCCGAGGTGGACTCTTTTGGTGAAGCCATGCCTTTGAGTCCCTTTGAGGTTGCTTATCAGGCTATACAGTCGTGTTCCGACGCTAGTTCAACCAATCTAGATCCAATGAATGGGATCCATGGAGACTCATTTTCAATATCAATCTCAGATTCAACAACTTTTTCCGATCCTGTTTATACTGATGAGCAGATTCGGGAACTCTTGTCAGTTGATGATTTACCATGGGAAGATCTTCATCATAGATCTTCGTTTTTACCTGAGATTGATCATTTTGAGAATGATTTTTCATCCATTTTTACCGCTGAGCATGTCAAAGAACCGCAGAATCCATTGAAACATCCTGATTCTGAGCAAAATTTAGCAAATATTTCTCGCACGGTTCCTATTGACATTTCAGTCAAACCTGGAATTGTTGAAAACATTCATATAGGTGCTTCTTGTACGGATGATGAATTCCAAACATATAAAGCCCTATTTCAAGAATTCCGCGACGTGTTTGCCTGGTCATATGAGGAAATGCCAGGAATCGATCCATCAATTGTTGTTCATGAAATCAAAACTTACCCGGATGCTAAACCCATCCGACAACGTTTGCGTCAGATACACCCACGAAAAGATGCTGCCATCAAAGCAGAAGTTGAGAAATTACTTAAAGCAGGTTTCATTTATCCAATTCCTTTAATGGATTGGGTATCGAATATTGTTCCTGTGACCAAAAAGCAAGGGACAATAAGAATATGTATCGATTATAGGGATATTAACCGTGCTTGTCCCAAGGACAATTATCCAACGCCCTATATCGATCAAATTATCGATGATTGTGCCGGCAGTGAAATTTTCTCCTTTATGGATGGCTTTTTCGGTTACAATCAAATTAACATTCTACCTGCTGATCAACCAAAAACGGCTTTCATCTGTCCATGGGGGACATTTGCTTATGGTAAGTTACCTTTTGGATTGAAGAATGCCGAAGCAACTTTTCAGAGGGCTATGTCTTCTGCATTTCATGACATCAAGCACATTGTGCAGCCTTATCTCAATGATTTACCTGCCCATTATTTACGTAGAGCCGACCATCTCACTCATTTACGAGCCATCTTCATGAGATGTAGGCATTATCGAATTCGGCTTAATCCGCACAAATGTGTTTTCTGTATAGAAACAGGTCGATTACTCGGGTTTGTTGTATCAAAAGCTGGCATTCGTGTCGATCCCTCGAAGGTCGAAGCCATCGTTAAATTACCACCTCCTTCGACTCTTCGCCTACTCCAGAGTTTGCAAGGGAAAGCAAACTTTTTACGTCATTTCATTCCTAACTACGCCGAAGTTACAAAAGGTTTTACCAGGTTGTTGAAACAGAACACTCCATTCTTTTGGGATGAGATAGCTGAGAAATATTTTGATGCACTCAAACACGCATTGACCCATGCGCTGTTACTGCATCCTCCCAATTACAACCAGGATTACTTATTGTACCTCGTCACCGCTCATTCCACCATCGGAATGGTCTTAGTCCAAGAGGATGAAATCGAGAGTGAACATGTGATATATTATCTTAGTCACACTCTTACTCCCACTGAGTTAAAATATTCACATGTGGAGAAACTGGCCTTGGCAGCAGTTCAAGTTGTTCAACGATTTCGTCATTACATTTTGTTACGCAAAACCACGGTCATTTCTGACTGTAACCCTATGCAATACATTTTGACTAAACAATTGCTGGGGGGCAAGTATTCCAAATGGATTGTCATCCTGCAGGAATTTGACTTGGAATTTGAAAAGGCCAAGTCAAAGAAATCTTTGGTTTTCGCGGAACTTATGTGTGACTTCCCGCGTGCTGATACGAAAACTGTGGCGGAAGAACCCATTGCGGACGAATCCTTGTTTCTTATCAACACTCTTGATCCATGGTATGGAGATATCATTGTCTATCTCCAGACCCAATCTTTTCGGCCTGAAATTTCACGATCTCAGCGCCGGAAAATACATTTCCAGTCCCAACCATACACTATTATTGGAGATACTCTTTATCGTCGTGGGGTGGATTCTATTTTTCGCCATTGTCTAACTCATGAAGAAGCTGAAAAGGTTCTTAATGACTGTCACTCTGGAGCGTGTGGTGGTCATATGTCTGGGTATGCCACAGCCCAAAAGATACTACATGCTGGCTATTTCTAGCCGTCTTTGTTTAAAGATTATATAGACGCGGTCCGGAAATGCCACAATTGCCAAATTTTTGATCGTAAGATGCGCACTCCACCTGCTCCTCTCCACCCTATCATTGTCATTGATCCATTTGCAAAATGGGGTATCGATTTTATTACATGTAACCCTCACTCGGCTATGGGGCATGCATGCATCATCCTTGTGGTAGATTATTTTACCAAGTGGGTCGAGGCGATGCCTACATTTGCGGCAGACGGAAACACTGCTGTGATTTTCGTTTTCAATCATATAATAGCTAGATTCGGTGTTCCACAAGCTATTATCACTGATCATGGGCGTCATTTTTGAAACGTCATGATGACCGAACTTACAGATCAGCTTAGCCTACGTCACAATAGTTCCACTCCATATTACCCACAGGCAAATGGTCTGGTTGAAGCAATCAACAAATTTCTAGTCACCATGATCCGACGAATCATTGGGATTCACAGGTCGAATTGGCATAACATGTTATTTTCAGTGCTTTGGGCATATCGAACCTCAGTCAAAACATCAACAGGTTTTACTCCCTTTCAACTGGTTTACGGTTTAGAGGCAGTACTACCCATTGAATGCGAAATCCCGTCATTACAAATTGCCATACAATTATTACCAGCTACTTCCGAAGAGGAAAAGCGTTTATTGTACTTAGCTCAATTAGATGAGAATCGACGTGATGTTGCATTAGCTATCGAAACTCATGCCAAAAGAATTAAAGCTCAGTATGATCGGAATGTTACACCCCGCAATTTTTCGGAAGGAGACCTAGTCTTACTTTATGATCAAGCAAACGATAAGCTAGGGGCTGGCAAATTTGTACCCATGTGGCATGGTCCATATATTGTTAAGCGAAAGCTGGCAAAAGGGGCCTATGAATTAGAAGATTTTGACGGTGTCTCTTTAGGTAAACCTAGGAATGGGCTTTATCTAAAGCGATATTATGCTTAAAAGATTAGTGTGGAGATTGTTAGAGTAGTTTTTCTTTTAGTTTGATGTGTTTTTAGACTAGGAATGCGTGCTTAGTTTAAAGAGTGTTTTCATCATTATTCCTGCTTATCTTGATTTTACTCTTGATATTGCAGATGTCGATGCCTCTCCAAACATACATCGGTTTTGCTGATGGCGCTTTCCGTAGTACACAGAACATTTCTTCCGCAGCTTGGGTTATCTATTCGCCCTCTGATGAGTTAGTATCTATGCATGGGGTAAGCCTCGGTCAAACAACAAACAACATTGCAGAATACAGTGCAGTGATTGAGTTATTATCTGAATCCATTTCATTTGGAATTCGGAGTTTGATTGTTAGGTTAGATTCTGAACTCGTTGTATTACAGCTTAATAGAGTTTATGCCATTAGAAATCCAGTGTTATTAAGATTGTTTTTGAGAGTGCATCTCTTGGAACGTGAGTTTGATTACATTGAATATCAGCATATTCCAAGATATTTGAATACATTAGCAGATGCAGTTGCTTCTCGAATGTTAAATAGACATTTGCATTAAATCAAACAGTAAATTTAAAAACATTCCATAACATGTTTTGCAAGATAACCAGTAATAGTGATATAGCATAACATAGGAGTGTGTCAAATATACATCGTCCTCGATCATAGGTTGAAAAACACCTTATGATCGGCAAAATTGAAAGTCCAAAAAAGTACAAAATGAGTCTACAAAGTGATCATCCTATCACTGGTGATGATCACGATAAGACACCACTGCTCGGGCCACCCTACAAAGGAACCTCCTAAAAGGTCCTGGGACCCCAATCACATAGCGCTGTAGCCTAAGAGGAATGTCATCTATGCCGGTCTCTGGAATATCTGCTATCAAATGCTCTAGATGACTCTCCAATTCGGCCAAGGTCTCTGCTGATTGGTCCTGTGGGGCCAGTGCTGCGACAGCTGGTTGTCTTCTCTCATAAGGCTGGAGAGTGGCTGGTCACCGTGGACCCACATCTGCATTTTAAAACACTTTTTACTATTAGTTTTGGGACGATTTAAAAACAAAAAAAAAAAAAATTTAAAATCTCAAAAATGTTGAAAATGATTTTTACCTGTATCATCCCATTGCTCTCCTGGTGGAAGAGCCATGTCGGGATCACCACAATAATCCATCCCAGCGTATGGAAAATCCTGAATCATGAAAATTTGGTTCTCCAACCAACGAAAATACCCTGAAGGAAAGCGAACAACCTCAGAACCCTCCTCGGGATGACGGGCCATCACTGCAACCCAACGCATAATCCTAAGCTCACGAGGAAGTCCGTCCTCAACGGTAAGCTGCTGTGGGATCAACATCGGAACCCTCTCTAGGCCAAAGCTCACAACTAAAAAACCATAACCAAAGTTCTTTAGTTGCCCGTTCTTTGCTCTAGTCAGTTGGCCCTTCACATTGGCCAACACAGCTTCGCACCAGTTGAAGATGGTGCCTCGGTAACAGTCTACTACCATGTGCATTTGGGACTCGGTAGCTAAATATAATGTTGCACTTCCATAGAGTCTGGTGACAGTAAATGTGATAACTTTCATTTCAGGATGGTAGATCCGAACAAAAATAGTATCTCGCCTCTATTGGGCAAGCTAGTAAAAAATTATACGTCTTCCAGCTCGATTTCGAGCCAGTTGCCACCAATAAAGAAACACTGGTCCTGAATGCTCCACCTGTTCACCAGCCATTGCAGAAAGTCTACCTGTGCCCTCATGCCGGGTATGGCCCAGAATTTAAAGAGTCCACATGCTCTCAATGCCTGTAATGAAGGCGGATGGAGTAATGCGGCTTGGTCCACATCCTCGTGCTCTCTTTCCCACCAATCAAGCATCTTGTGTACCTACATTGCAAAATAGGTGGTTTAGAACATTTCATTTTGAAGCTTGTGGGGCAAAAATGAAGAAATTAGGGTTTTAAATCCGTGTTCCGCGGGGTTCGCACCCATTCTTTTAGAGACAGTGCGTAGTTGCACACTTCCCTTTAAGAACAGGTGTAGCACCCCAACTTTTCCCTGTGCATGGGAAAATCGGGGTGTGCAGGGGCCACATGGCGCACCTGCGCAACCACCGCGGGCGATTTTTTGCCCAAATTTCCTTCTAAAAATCAATTTCTAAAGCCTAAAACAAAATTTCAAACGGATGAAATGCAAGAGTAAGTTGTTGTGGATTACCTGGAGCTCGCGGTTTTCGTTTCCAACGGTCGGATTTTCCATAATCTCCACAGGAAGTTTCTTACCCAAAAGCTCTTTTTACCACTCTGAAGTCAAACGGTGAAAATGAATTTACGAAAGCCCTTTTTATAGGTTTTTTGAATAAATAAATTTCCAATTTGTTTATTTTCCACTTTAAAAAGGTAATTTTTCAATGCATTTCACTTATTTTAAACAGATATGAGTAATCATTTGAGTTTTTGTGCAGAAAACAGGATGTTTAGGGATAATTGGTCATTTTCAACAAAAAACATTTTGAGTCCTCTTTACGCTCTTTTTTGACTCGTAAAATATGAAAAGATTGCCGAGTTTTCTCTTTTTGAACTCGTTAAAATGGAATTAAAAGGATGGTCCACTTAAAGCTCTTTTCCAACCGTATAAACATGAAAATATTGCCGGACTTTTGTCATTTCAAGTTCGATATTGGTAATAAAACGACGTGTCTTTGATCGCTTTTTTACTTTTTCGGATTAGGACCACTAATTACGAAAAGTACTCCTTGATCGTAATGGTCAAGGAGTTCTCTCAAGTATTATTTTATACTTTTTTGGGCTTGCGAGACACAAATGTACGAAAAAGGACAACCATGGAGTTTTCTTAAGTTTTTCTTCTGACTCCCTCAAATTGAAAAAAACCAAGTTTCTCCTATACTGGACTCATTAAAATTTCACAGTAAAGGACTTGTTCAATTTCAAACAGTAATGGGCCACTCCTTCTTAGGGTTCGAATCTAAACTAAGTTGGAATCATCCAAAGGATGAGCTTATAACAAAGAAAATGTTATCCTCCTCAAGCTTGTCAAAAATAAAGAGGTACTTACCAGAAATGGTGGGGGAAAAGAGAGAAACATGAACCTGTTTGTTGTACTTTGTGTTTCAAAAAGCTTTCCATCACTCTTGAACACGACACTTTTATTCACTTGGGTTGGGAAATCCTTTACCTAATAGTTATTCAAGCCACATTGAAAGTCTTTAGCTGGTTTCCGAGGATTAGCTTTGGGTAAAGCGTAACCAAACCATCTGTAGTGTCATTATGTGTTCAAGAGGTCTGCGCAAATAAACCATTCATCTGCAAAATATCTGTCATCCATCTTTGACCATCCATGAGTTAGTCCTTGCTAAATATATTTCTTCAAACTTGATCTATGATTTCGTGTTGTGGGCTTGCCTATGACGGATCGTTTTCTATCGACTTCAGCTCATTATCTAGAAAGATGATCTAGAAATCGTCAGTACCTTGGAATCTGCATGCCTCAACGGCAGGTTTCTCGCCTTCGATGACAGGTTGCATCATTGACCTTCTATCAAAGGATTCACTGACATGTTCGACATCGACTCATTCATTCACATTTCATGGATTGTACTGAGTACTTTGAGAGCCATTGACATTACTGGTGGTTTCTCTCACACTTGTTAACAGTTTACATCATTGACTGGTAATCAAGTGGTTTCTACCATGTTCGACTTTGACACATTCATTCACATGGATAGAATCATACTAGTTCGGGAAGTAGAAATGAAGACCCTGGATCTAGTTTCTAACATCCAGGCTGCGAGGAATTTTGTTATCATTATATAGTGGACTATTCATAAACAGATGACTGTGTCCATACTGTGTCCATAAGTCTCTACCTGTGATGTATTACAAAATCATTACTGTATCAGAACAGTTTTAGATAGTTCTTAGTCAGTTTTGATCTGAGTATGGGAATGCATACCTGAGCGATGATATTTTCACACACACACACACACACACACACACACACACACACACATATATATATATATATATATATATTTTGTTGAATGTTTTTACAGATTCTGACTGGGGTAGCCACAGGAAGATCCTTGAAATGATAAAGTCCTTCACTCTTCTTAGATGATAAAAAACTATCCTCATCTATTACAGACTTCGCACTTTAGGGGGCAATCTGTTACACAAAAAATTGTCACCATGACTTTCTACAGTTTGTGTGAGTCCATCAGTACTCATACATACGTCCTTTGCAAGTCTCAAACCTCAGCTCTTCATGTCAAGCCTTGAAAATGGGAGAAAGACCTTAAAAATACCTCAAATCCTGGTTTGGCACTTTCTCCTAGCATTGCCTGTGGTACCACGCCCAATGGTCATGTCCCCTACGAACCTGACCGCTCTGTCTATAAAGTGATGGGTGCAAACCCATGTAAAAGTTAAAAAGGCATGAGTTCACTCTTAAAAACTCACCTTGGGTCACTTCTAGATGCTTCTAGAAGGAATATTACGCTGGCAAGTCCGCTCCACCTTGGTTCATCCATTCCATAACTAAGGGAGCTAACTCCATGATATGAGGTGCTTATCCCATTGAAGGAGGGACTTATCCCTTCAATGGAGGACCTGCAACTGCCTTCCTTTGTACTATAAATTAAGGCATTGGGCTGGTTGTAGGAGAGGTTGAAAGCTGAAGATTCTTGAGGGTAAATGTTGCTGGAAAATAGACTTCCTTTTTGAGCTTGTGAGAGGAGAGATCACATACCTTTCATTTCATTTGGGAAGTGAGTGAGGCTTGTCAAAGTAGAGGAGATTCTTGCTGGACCCTGGAAAGAGCTTGTGCAACATCAAGGCAAAGGTTGTAAGGTTCTTTTATTCATAAAGTTAATACAATCAAGTTTCTTTTTCTCAATGAACTGTCTCTAATGGTTTATTTTATGAGCTCCTTGATCTTCATAATGAACATGTTTTATTATATTATCTATGCAGGTGTTCTTTGATATGTGTTTGTTTGTGTATGCAGATTATTGAAAAGGAATTTCTTGAAGCTCTTGGAATAAAGCTGCCACAAACAAGCGTTGGACCGAGGTAGGGTCTATTACACCTCTTAGTTTTCATTTATGAATTGAAACATGTTTAGAGGAAAGTAGATTTGCTTGTGCGGCTTGTTGCTACATTTCATTTGATACTAGGGAGATCGATCTTGTCCGCAAGAACGATTTATCCGGCCAACAGGTCTGCGCTTTGTGGGTTGATGCCGAAAGGGCCAATAGTGTATGGATTTGTTTGGATATCTAATGCTGAACCTGGGTCAAGCCCCACAAAGCCAACAACTATGGGGATACTTTTGACCCCAGCATAAAATGGGCTACCATCCAAACACTCTTTTCCTTGGTAGCTCAAAATGGCTAGAAAGTCCATCAAATGGATCTAATAACTTCTTTCTTGAATGGAGATCTGAAAGAGAAATTTTTTATGTCATGACCAAAAGGATTTGTTGTGAAGGGTCAGGAAAATAAAATATGCAAGCTTGTAAAATACTTGTATGGCCTCAAGCAAGCATGACGAGCCTGGTACAAGAAGTTAACTGGGTATCTTCTGAAACTCAACTTCAAACATTATGATTTTGATGATGCAACTTTGTTTGTCAAGAAATTTGGCAAAATCATTGTATATCTTGTGGTGTATGTATATGATATTTTGATCACAGGGAATAATGAGAGCTATATTGCATCCATAAAGAAGGAATTGAAGAGAGGTTTTGAAATGATATACTTGGGGTATGTTCACTACTATCTTGGTATTGAATTAACTCAACATCCAAAGTTTATATTCCTCTCTCAGAAGAAGTACATTGGAGATTTGTTGAACACATTTGACATGGCTGAGTGTAATCCTTTGAATACTCCAATGCAACATAACTTAATGATCACATCCACTGAAGGAAAATAATTTGAGGGTGTAACAATATATAGATAGCTTGTAGGAGGTCTCAACTACATGACTACTACCAGACCAAACATTTCATTTACTGTTGGGATCCTCTCCAGGCTTGTGTAAGAGTCTTGTGATGGAAATTAGTCTGCTGCAAAAAGAGTTCTAAAGTACTTGAAGGGAACTCAAGACTTTGGACTTAAGTATACACAGGTAGGTGAATTTAGCTTGATTGGATATTCTAATTCAGACATCGATGGAGATAAATAAATTGGGGTATTTTATTTAGGTTATGATATGAGTCTTGGATCATGAGCTATCTTCTAGAGATAATAGAAACGATTAGTTCCAATAGATTCCACAACTAAGGCACAATATGTGGTCGTAGTTGAAGCAACAAATGAAATTGTGTGCCTCGGGAAAATTATGGAATATTTTTAGGAGAAACAATTACATTCAAATCCTCTCATGATTGACAACACTTTTGCAATAAGTTTTTCCAAAAACCCAAAGTTCCATGATCGAACAAAGCATATCAATACAAAAGACCATCTGATTTGACATTATGTTGAGGGCAATATAATTCACCTACGCTATTTTTCCAAAAATGAGAATATTGCATACATCTTCACCAAAGTACTTGGAAGAGAAAATCTTGAAATATTAAGAACAATTCTTGGACTCACCAACAACCCTTCAGATTAAGGGGGGGAATGTTGACACCTAATCTTTGGGGTTAGGTAATCCATGTAAAATAATGTAAATAGAGAATAAGGACAATTGGAATATGACGAGACACTAGGAGATGAAGCCCAAGAGTCTCTCCCTCCATGTATATATCTATTATAAGCCTTAACGAAAATACACAATTCATTTTGAGGAGTTAACTCCTAGCTTGACCCTTTATAATAATTTGGTCGCTCATATTTTAGCATTTCGGTAGGATTGGAATATCTCTAATGATAAGTTTCCCCCTTTCTGTATGTCATCCTATGTTATGGATGTATTTTGTTTCTCTATGGATTTTCCTGTTGTGGGTTGTAAATGGACCATTCAATATCCCAAGACTATCCACATTTACCATGACCTCCTTTGGGAATCTAAATATCCTGAATAGATCTACCAGATTTGTCACAGGGTTATGATTCTAATATATGAAGCCATCTTTGATTCTCACCCACCTAGAATGTCACAAGAAGCTATGGATTACATTAAGAGGGTAGAAGCTTGGTTTGTAGAAGAATTGATCACTTATGTTAGGGTTTAGGGAAGTATTTCTTATTACCAAGTGTTGCCTTTATTCATACTTGACAAGTTAGTCAAAAGGGAAGTAACATATTAGAGAGTGGGTTATGGTATCTCTAAAGTCCTAAGAGAATCAAATGAAAGGGTATGGCATGTTTTCCCTATGAGGTTTGTTATATTTTCTTTAGCCAATTATCGTCATGGTGAGAAAGTGATCCTTGCTATTCATGCTCTTAAATTACCCATTGTTCCCAATATACAATTTTATATTGACTGAGTGGTGAAGAATTTCACTGCATCTCAAGGAATAGGGTAATTTATTCATGAAGTGGACAAATTTCGAGATATGTTTTTACATTTTTCCTCCTATGCTATAGTACTATTAATAATGGAAGAGAAATTGAATGAAGAGGAGAAATATCAGTCTATCCAATACATAAATTCTTGGAAAGTGAATCTTTCATTTAATTTTCTATAGTTACCTCAGGAGAAGGCATTAGAGGCTACTATTCAGCCTGATATTTCTACACATAAGGTTATTCCTCCTAAAGACCATCAAGAAGTTGTTATAATTTCTTCCCCACTTCAAGTTGAGGAATTTTTTTTTAATCCTGAATCGAATGAGGCATGGAATGAGTTCATTATGACTATTAATCCTCATATCAAGGCCCAAAATTTAGTTTCTCAAACTACCACCTCTTCAAAACAAGTGGATGTCTAGAGTACTATTAAAAATGTTGAGCAACATACTAGATCAGAGGAGGTCCTTGATAAGTCTTCCATTCATAATAAAAATTATGTTGAAGTTATTCATGATTTCCCTACCTCAAATATTAGTCTCAATCTAGAATAAATTCCTCATTTAGATATATTTTATAGTCCTTAGCATAAGGAAGTGGTTAAGAGAGGAAGAAATAAAATAAATCTTGAGCAATTTTAGTCATTGGTTGCTAGCAATATTTCTTCTTTTGATGTCTTGTGGAATGTTTCCTCTGCTACACCAACTCAAGATTTATGTAAATTGACTCAATTTACATGAGCCTATGCCTCTCCCACAATAGGTAAAGTAGTATAAGTCCAAGAATTACTGAAAGAAAAAGAAGAAAATATTTCCTCATTGGAACAAGAACTTAATGTTGAGAAGCAGAGGATTAGTGATCAACTACAGAATCATATAGCAGAGATGGAATGTAAATTTTATACTTTGAAAGTAAAAAATGACAAGGAAATATAGGGGAAAGATAATTAGCTTTAGGTATATGCAGAAAAAGGACAAATAATTTGAGTGTTAATCCTCAACTAACAGAATTTAAGAAGGAAGCAAAAGAGTTAAATACTCTACTTAGGAATTGACAAAATATATTCCACAACAAGGACATGTTGATTCAAGCTCAATGCAAGATATTAAACTCTTTCATTGATTAATTAGATGAAATGATAAATTATTTTGATGAAGCAAATGATCAGTTGGCCAATTTTCTAACCTGGCAGGAAAGTGGAGAAGGTAGGGAATAAAATCTGCCTAAAATTGATGAGGTGGAGAAGACAATAATTTTCCAAGTGTGGGAAATCAGGATTAAAGAGGTTGAGTTTGAAGTCAATGAGACTCAAGATATTTCTAGTTATACCCATTGAATCTATCAATGATATTGTGTTTCAAGAAAATTTGATTTCTAACTACCCATAATATTTGCTTCAGGACACCAAGACCTTAATGAAGACTTAGTTGGAACAAAGAAACACAATGGTGGAAAGAATCGAGCATTTATCAAGAATTGACCTTGAGAATCATTGGAAATTTCTTGTGAAGCCTCACAACCAATGGTTGGTGCTTCATTTTTTGCCTAATGTTTCTACACAAATGTTGCCCCATTAAAGTCGGTCATTTTCACTAGTTAGATGAGAATCAAGCCTAAATATTATCGAGAACTCTAGAGCCTATTGGTCATTTTCATGTTGGGGAAAATTACCATTGGATAGTCGTCATCCTAATTTTAAAAGTTGTTACAAAAGATTCATGTTTTGTTTTTACTATTTATTTTTGTTGAGTGATTTAAGGAACAATTTAGTGTTATATTCTTCATATTAAGACTATAAATTCCGCTCTTCAAGATGAAGGAAGGGCTTCTTAATTTTGAGAAAAAATAAATTGAAATTGCATTATTCTATTTTACATTTTCTTAATATAAATATGAACCATTTGCAGTTCCAGAATGACTAGATTTACAGTCTCTTAGGTACTACTATCCATTGTTTCAGTTGTTTTTCTTTGAAAGGAATATATATATATATATATATATATATCTGTGCATGCGTGTGTGTGTGTGTGTGTGTGTGTGTGTGTGTGTGTGTGTGTTTATAGTTAGGATTTCATGATCACTACTTACATGCTTGGCTGAATTTTATGTGATTGAATTAATATCATAATCACATAATGACGTACATTATTGTGTATTTTATGACATATTTCTAGCACATATGTTTTAATATTAGTCAGGTACTATAATAAGTTATAGATATTTTTAGGTAAGTTATTTCAATATATTAGTTTATCCTAATACATACATTATCACCACCATTCATCTCATTCAATACATTTTGTTTAAGTAAAATTGGTTCCATAATTCTAGGCAGAGGCATTATTTCAAACAGAAAAGGGCCTAATCGAGGCCCAGATCGGGTGGTTTTCCCCCAATGTTGATAAGGTAGATTCAAAATATCAACATTTTTGGCACTAGAAGGAGGGCCAACTGACTATTAACGGCAATATGATATCACTCTAAATCAAGAGGTCATTCTAAGCGACAAGCCTATTAGAAAATTATATATTAGAAATAAATGAAACACATAAACTATTCTAGAAATATGAACATAGAAAATTCATAAAACAAGAGAGACACAGATATATGTGGTTCACCCAATTTGGGCTATGTCCATGGAGAAATAACCAATCCTTCCTTTTATATTATCCAACAAAATTAAGAGATACAAGCTATAGTAGATCTGATGTAATTCCCTCTTTTCTCTCACACAATTTCCTCTCCCTTTCTCACTCAGAATACACATCTACATAGATGTAATACAATTCCCTAATATATAGCGAGGGATTTCATTCTAGAGAAAAAAACTTAAATTAAACATAACTTCTATTTTCATATCTCTGCCCAATGAATGGCCCAGATTGACTATGAAATTACGACATTTTACAAGGCAATTTTACATCTATTTTTAGCTTCGGGGGCACTGCCCCCAACTCCTCGCCATGGGTAGTATTCACGGTTGGTACATTGTGCCTAGTTTAAGAATTGCAGCTATCACAGACATGGCAGATTCCAATATAATGGAGGAGATGATGAAGCAATTTCTTGCTTTGGAGGAGGACAGGTTTATAGCTAGTTTTCATCGACAAGTACAAAAAGCAAAGGAGAGATCCTGGGATGATAGGAATATCAAGAAAAAGATATTTCGGGAAGGAGATCTTATACTCTTGTATGATACAAAATTCGTGAATTTCTCAAGAAAATTTAAGACACATTGGCTAGGACCATATATCATCAAACATTTCTCTAATGGGAGAGAAGTTCAGCTCGCAAAGTTAAATGGTCATTGTTGGATGCAGGAATTGCTCTTAAGAAAACTCCTCACCACTTAATTTTCAACCCAAGGGTTTCATAAACATAGAGATCAAGCACAGGAAATGCCAGAAGTTATATCAAATTTTTTTATTCCTAATCCTACTTCTTAAATGAAATGTTGTAGAATTAGAGAGAAAACAATCTTAAAGATAAATGACACCAAAGCAATTCTAGTGCTGGAATGTAAAAGAATAATTTGCGAGGAAATCAAGTAAAGGACCTTTCAAACAACTGTAAGAAATCTTAAATGCTGAAATGAAATACTATGTTTATCTTCAGTATAGATGGCTAACATTTTAACAAGTGCGCCCTTGCAAATGTTTGTTTCCCAATTGATCTTCCTTCTACACCAAACAACCTGTTCTTGTACTATTGCAATCTGCTTGCACTAGTGCAGGTACAATACTTATGTGAAAAACTATATTTTATCTTATTTACTGAAGACTTATGTCCTTATGGAGGTTATCTAAGCCTCAAGTCTTAAAGCATTCTGTTCCTTTGACAAGAGAGCAACTCTTGCATTGAGACAAAGCTTCCTTCACCAAAATTTCCAATTTACTTCTGAAAGAAGTAAAAGACGTGTTGAAAAGAATTTCAATTGCAAGCTAGATTTTGAGATAAATTACACGTGAAAAAGAATGCTTTAGTTAATTTAACTTTGCAATGAAAGTAAACTTCATAAAGCATAAATAATTTATAATAATCAAGCAGTAGTCAAAGTAATTTTCATGCATCAAATAACTTTCGGAAATTCACTTATAACATTTATGTTCCTTTTTCTTAAGTCATAAAATGCAAGTGTAAAGTATGGTGTTTGTAATAACATCCTTCCTTAATTCATGTAAACATTCTTAGATCCTTCAGAACTATAACTCTTAACATTGAGAATGATTACGTGAATTAACAATACATTTGCTTGCAGGAATAAATGAAATTATAAGCAGGAAAATTAAGATAACACTTGTTGTAAAGTAAATGAATAAACCAGAGCGCAGGAAACTACATGCATTGGTACAGGAAGAATATTCCTACACGACCTGAGCGGAAGCAAACTAAGACAAAAATTAAAGAGAAGAATTGCAATAAGGAAATTGCAAGAAAGTATTCGGAGGAAAGAAATTTTAAGAAAGATATAAACTTAATTAAACTTCCAAACTATGGATCCGTTCATGCTTGAGTATGAAATGAATTCAACTTATAACTTCTAAAATAAACATAAGAGCAATCCAAGCCATCTAACCGAAAATCAATAAACGTTCACACAGACTTTTTAAATTGTGAAAGCACAAGGGTAAACGAGCTAGGTTGGATGGGCCCTAGCCAACCAGCTCATTTCCCGTTTAGGAAATGAAACAGTTCATCACTTAATCATGCATGAAATGAAAATTATACACAACATGAAGAAAACATGGTGCGTTCCTTGTATTAACTTGATCAGTAAGTATACATGATAATGCGAGTCTAGCCCCAAACCAAGGACAATACAAAATTACAAAGTAAATAAAATCACAACTCAGATATTGCCACCTTGGCTCTACCTATGGTCTACATTATATACACTCTCTCGGCCTTAGCCATATTCTTCTAATTTCAATCATTTCCTATTCAAGCCTTTCGGTCAAATAAACTAATAAACAACATTACAAAATGGGCTAATGGTTATAATAAAGAATGAACTTTGATGGTTGTAGACCATATTCTTGGTAAGTATCCTTGACTCTACGCCATCAATGTCCATGCTTAGATAGTACGAAACAGAGCTAGGATTTGTGGATCAAAAACATCTGGGTGGAAGAATTCAAACTATCACGGAGATCATGGAGCAACATTTTTGGCGGTGCAAAAATCTGCCTGCACTGATCACACTAAATAATGATTAACACTTAGTTCTTTAATTACTTTTATGAAAGTTAAACATAAGTTACAAGAGATACTGAAAGGTAGAAATCTATGTAAAATAATTAATAAATCTTAATTATGAAATACAAAGTATATGTAGGAATAGATGATTATCTTGGACTAGTGTAGGAATGAGAGGGTTAAATAGAGACAAAACAAAGGTTAAGGCTTATGGGAATAGGGTAAAAATAGAGTAATTTGGGACACCAACATCCTCCCATCCCTAAGTTGTTTTGTCTCCTCACACAACATTTTACCTTCTGCAAAAACACTTCAAAAATGCATGACCAACTCTCAATCTTGTACTTCAATACTTATCCCTAGTTTCACTACCTTTGGGTTTTTACCTCGGGCTCATTTCAGCTGATTAGTCACATTTTTGAGGCATTTGTAGCACTTGGAAGCCTGATACTTCCATCCTTTCACTTGTTGTTTCTGCTTCTTTACTTCTACGAGTATCTCTACCTCACCTTGCCTTTGCCAATTTTGCTCCTTCATGACCTAGTTCAAAGCCTTCAGGTCATGAAATTGTTGCTCCAATTCCACTATTCAGTTGTTGACATAGAGGGTAGAGGGCTTTGTGCTCAGATCCTCTAGTGTAAATACCTTATGTGAAACAGACTCAAAACAATTCTTATCATTGTTGAGAATAAGGTCATTGAGCATTTGCATTATGACATCGCCAAAAGTTTCTACACCTGGGGTTTCCTTATCACTGAGGTTTTTGGTGCCCTCCATAGCCTTTGTGCCAAGGGTTTCAGTACCTTATGCACTTAACTCCACAAGGTTTTTAATGCCTTGTTATTCCAATTATTTAGGGGATTCAGTACCGTATTCATAAAAGACATTGAGGGTTTATGTCCTATTCATCGAAATTGTTGAGGATCTCCATGCACTATGCCTCGTCATCTTCACGACCATCTTTTTAAACTTCTCATGAACTTGGTGTCATATTCTTCTTTCTTAATCTGTGAAGAAGGGTAGAGAACAATATGTCATCTTCCTTTCCCATAAGTTCTTCGTTTACCATGGTGTGGGCTACTGCATCTGCAAACACTGAAAGGTTATGGTCTTTAGGCAAAACCTGAGGTGATTCATAAATCACAATCGGAGAGATTGACCAATACTGATTTGTCCCTGGAGAGACAATCTTTTTCCTTCTTAAGGTCCTGATTTTTATTTTCTGTGCCGAGGGTAGAGTGTCTTCAACAGACTTCTTTCCCGTTTGCACTGGCATGCTTTTACCCTTTTTCTTGGTAGGGGATGATGTCTCTGCCTTCCTTTTCTTGCTTGTACTTGTGCCAGCAGACTTCCCTGCACTCCTCACTCAAAACTCTTTCACGAATGATTTTCAGGTCACTCCCTTCTCTTCAAGAACTTCCTTGACGAGGATTGTGATAAGCCCATGACGATATAACTTATATGTGACCTGGCTTGCATCCCCACTCTGCACACCTTTTTCTGTTTTCTTGAGACTTTGGAGTAGGTAGTAAGGAAAATTAATAAGTTTCCTCGACTCAAATTGCAACAAAAACCTAATATGGTATACGAACACTAATGTGTAATGTCCCTCGTAGGTCAAATTTTTCTATAGTATGTACAAGAGGTCTCGCAATTTTCCAAGCATGGCGCTTTGCTGAAGCCCTTTCTTCTGGTCAACTTTGAGCTTTCTGTCACTCACAAACCAACGCCATCGTTTATTTTCAAGCCACCCCTTTTTGAACCACTATTCCCGTGTAGTTGGCAAGCATGTAGCTCATGCAACAAACTCCTCCATGACTTTGAATTCTAATGAGCCAACCCTAGCTCGACCTCCTTCAAATGTAAACTCTAGCACCATGACCATGTCGAAGCCATCAAAATTCTACAAAGATGAAAGGAATCTAGACTCTTGCAATAGTGCAAGATTTTTCTAGTATTCCGTAGTTTGTTCTATCTCCTTCAAGGACGATGTCTCATTCCTTACAGGTGTCATGTTCGAATTTGCCACAATTCCCTGTCACAACCTTAAAAGGATTTTAGTGAGCAATACCAACTATTGCTCAAAATTTTATGCCAGAGGTCCATCCATCCTTTGTCTTTTCAGTCCCATCCAACCGATCATGTTTAATTATAAAAGAACGACTCCTCGTATTGGATGAAGATATGTATCATCCTACTACAAGTGAGAAATAATGATTGGATGTGGTAGAGGCTTATGCGGTGGCGGTGTAACGGTCATAATGATCAGGTTAGGAGGTAAGAAAATGATGATCAAGTGATGGGATATTGTTTAAAAGGGAGTGAGTTATGAGTTTTCAGAGAACTTGTACTATCCCATGGTGTTTCGGGAATAAGTACCCTAGGGCTATAGCAAACTAAAACAAGAAACACTCATACAGCTCAGGAAAAATGCTTATATAATCAAATAACATAAGAGTGACCATACCCGGATTTCTATCATTCGAGTAGGTCCCGCAGGTTTCAAACCCTCTACAACTCTCGATGTTCTTCAAACCTAAAAATCATTCAATTCAAACATACATAGCAGTATAGAAGTAAAGAATATTCACAAAATTTGACTTTATATCATATAAATAAATGATTAATCATACATCAAAACAACATTCATATATTAAAAACAACATAATTTGATGCATAAATAAAGTTATTTTTGAAAACAAGACAACATTTCTTTTATTGTAGTAAGCTATAAATAACATGGAGAGAATTCACTTGAGTCTTCTTCTTCCAACTCCAAGCGGAACCATACTCCAGATTCGTCCTATCCTAGCCTTCAACAATATTCTTCCATAACCAACACCATGATATCTCAAGAAAGAGGGAGAATATCTATAATCAAGGGAACAAGGGTTTCCTGAAGCTTGAGGAAGTGCATGAGGCACAAGGATTCATCAGAATTAGTCAGGGATAATCTCAGTATAATAACTCTATCTATTTTCCTCCTTAAGGCCTTCCCATAGAGGTGTATTTATATCTATCCCAATCAGTTTTTTAGTTGGGAAATAGTTGGGCCACATGCAATAGGAGGTAATCAACAAATAAAAACCATGAACCCCGCCCATAATTAAGGATATATTTTTTTTTAAGTGTTTGAACACATATACGCAGGTTGGGTATTGACTAACCCACGTGTGGATGCTTTTATCTCAGGGAAAAGTAGCGTACAGGGAATGAAACATTGTTTTTAATATATTTGGACCAATTTTGGAAGGAGGGGTTGCCGTAGGCCATAAACCAAGCATCACAAATACAAAGAGTGGTAAATTGTGCTATAACAGATGCCCCCTAATATATAAGGTCAGAAGGGGTACATTATGGCTGAAATGTATTAAGTGTATGGAAAGAATATTGTCGACACTGAGATGGACTTCACCAGAATTTAGCCTGCTAGGCCATCAAAAGAGATCAGAAAGACTGTTGTTTGAGGTGGGCATACCCATGCTCAGAGAAAGTAAAGCATGTCCGCATATCAAGTACAAGCGGATCTAATATGTATACAAGTATAATGAAAATGAAAGTACATAATGGATCTTCTGATCGTGATTAAAAAAGTACATGTCTAAATATCACACATAAGAGGATGATCAATGACGCTGAAGGATGAAGCTGGTCACTAATGTCAAAAACTAATCCCAACAGTACCAAATGAACATGATGGAATAAAATGATACTACATCGCAACTCGGATGCCAGCATATAAGATGTCGCTGTGAAGAACTGCAACATATAAGGTGGATGGTGTCAACTAGAAACAAAAGGAGCAACTAACAAGTGAACCAAAACATGTTGATTCAACTCAAGGTCTTCACTGACCGCTACGATACATTTCTACACAATGGTAGTAAATGATCTGAGGTCAACCACGTGAGAAATTGTTTGATTACCGGTCATTGATGTATACTGTTAACAAACACGAGACTACTCACCGATAATGATAATAAGAGTCAA
Source organism: Pinus tabuliformis (assembly GCA_031772625.1). Lineage (NCBI taxonomy): Eukaryota > Viridiplantae > Streptophyta > Pinopsida > Pinales > Pinaceae > Pinus > Pinus tabuliformis. The sequence continues at coordinate 570,302,406 of CM062810.1, forward strand.
GGTACCCAGTACAATCTAACAAGTGTGAATAAATGAGATGAAGTCGAACACCTAGAAGAATCTATCAATCAGGGGAAAATGATGGTTTCCCACTGTCGAGAGTGAAGGAATCTGCCACTGATGACTACAAACCCCAAGGTACTACCAAATGGACTCTAGTTTTTTTTCCCAAAGCAAATGAACTATAGTTGATAGGAAAGGATCTGCTAGAAGGAAGGCATTAAGGCATCCTTCATCAATCTAGCGCGAGTGTAACCTATAGGCCAATAGTGTGGAAGGAATCGGATGAAAAATATGTAGTATCCTAACTGAAACACGTTTCTGGTGTACAAAAGATGTAGCTAGTGCACCATAGAAACCCTCTGAACCAACCAATAATGAAAGTTGACACACTAGTGAGGAATCCACCAATAGGGTCAAATGGAAACCAAGGTACTGCACGAATCCCAATGTGTGATAATGAAAGCTGATGTCAAACACAAGGGAAACCACTCAGTCAAAGACCCATGATACTGATCGATGTCGAGCACAAGGTGACCTATCAATAATGAAAATAGGGCCAGGGTGCGGCTCTAGATCTGCCCTCAAAGCAGTATTTCGTAGTCGATAAGGAGAAGACCCACCAACAAGAAGTCAATGGAGACCTTCTCAAACTAGCACGAGCAAAGGACCAATATAACTAATGTGATGACAAATATGACACTGACAACCAGGGATGGCCGAGTGAAAGATAGTTCAAAAGACACCTCAGAGAGGCCGACTCAGGCTTACTTCCCCTGAACAAAAGCACGACTCAATGATGACTATATGGCACCATATGATAACTCTATATAAGTTTGTCATGCAGGAGGCATGAGAAAAATCTCCATATGATTGGAAAAGGTAACCAATCAGAGGAGTATTAACTCAATAACAAGGTTAAGGTGCACCTAAGTCAAATTAAATCCTGCCCAAATGGAGGAGAGACTTTCTTTTGAGTGCTTTGTTCAAGGGTGAGACGACTAACTCTAGCTGCCAAAAATATGGAAATATTGTCCCGTTCTTGCTCTTTTTGGAATATATAATTTTTTTTGTCCTTTTATTTAAGCTGGAAAAAGAATAAAAGAATGTTATAGTACAGTGGAAAGAACGAGTGTCAGTGTTATAGACATTTTTGTGCCTAACAACATGGAGCATGAAATGTCAATAATCTGAGGGATCCAAAGTCCCTAAACATGTTGTTCTTACCCTTAGAGGAACAAGGTCTGCAAACCACAGCACTGAAAATCAGTTCTCCACCTGAAAACACTCAAAAACAGGCTATTTTTGGATCATGTCAGCTGCTCCACTGAGCATCTGCGCTGAATGTCAACTGCTCCTCTCTGCACCTACGCTGAAGGTCAAAACTGATGAAGGCTACCTGCGCTGGGCGAGATTGGCCAAGTGGCACAGTCATTCTGCAAGGTGTCAACTGCTCAGGAAGCTTCCAAACTGACACTTGGGTCAAGGAATTCGCCTTGTGATGAGTAAGAGGGTCTTGATCTCCAAGTGGAAGCAAGATTCTCCAAGTGGACTCAAGAACTAAAGATTAACTAAAGTGGGAGAGGACACTAGTCAGCTTCATCCCAGTCTCAAGATGACTCATCCTTTCTCCAATAAGATAAGAAATGTCTCTCATGAGGTCTAGGGGGGCTGGAATTTTGTGCAAGTAAGGAAGTGCTGTTGGTTTGAGTATAGAGCTATTGGGTGTTTTGCTTGAAGGAGGTGAAGAGGAGATTTCTTTCAGCTGGGAGGTGTTGCTGGATTGGGCCTATTATGGTTGTAACTCTCTCAGAACTTTACTTCTCTTATCAATAAAGTATTTGAGGTTCTTCTATATGCATGTGTCTTTATGGTGAATAGATGCTTGTATATTTGATTTATGCTAATCCTATAATCGATTATGGATGTATTCTTCTTGTCGTTTCCTTTTCTTGTGCTTTTACAGGATCTGTGTGCAGCTGGGCCGGTGAAAGAGCAAGGAGCTAGGAGCAAGCAGCAAGGAGTGAAGACTGGATCGACTATTAGCGCAAGATAATGGTTAGTAGATCATCCTTTTTCTTCCCTCTCTCATCTCATAAAGAAGAAACTTTGAATAGCTTTGCATTCAGTTGTTGCTAAAGTACTATCACCTTCAGAGTGGGATAGGGGCATTCTGCATTCGATACTTTCCCCCCAACAAATTGGCGACTCCACTGGGGACCGTATCTTGTTGGTTGTTTGTGTTTTTGCTATTCATTTCATAAACAAAGGGAGTACCGAATCTAACTGTGTTTGAATCCATCAAATACAAAGTAGAGGGCAGCTACTCTAGCTCAGTTTCTGGGCAAGTTTATGATTTGAAGAGCTGATCCACAACGACTCTAATAAGCTCTTAGTGATAGATTTTCATCCTCCTTTACATCCCTTAGTGTGTCCTTGACTGATAGGTTCTGATTTGAGTAAAAACTGTGAATTTTTGAGCAATCTGTGACCTGGAAACCAAGACGGATGAAAGTCTCGTTCTTCAGTGCAGGCTGTACAAAGGCTGTCTGCATTTCAGCGCAGTTCCCGAAGGGGCTACCTGCGCTGAAGGTCAAATAGGAAGTGTTACACCTGCACTGGACCAGTCTTGGCTTGAGCTACTGGGGTTTCCTGCTTTGTCTTGCCTTGTTTTCACTCTTGTTTTTGTTGTTTGTTGCCAGTCAGTGGGCCTATCTGAAACCAACTTCCTTTGTCATTATTCCGCCTCAGTTGTATAAAGAAACTGTGTTTGTTCTTTTGTATTTCTTGCGTCATTTACAGTTTCCCATAACGAAGGTGAACCAGTCTTGCTGTGACATCTTAGATCTAGACCTGTGATTAAGTGTCGTTTTGATCTTAAGAGTTAGTTTGTTTGTTGTTCATAGCTGATTGAGCTTGTCGCTTTCATTATATGGTTTGAAATTACATATTTCTAGTGTTGAAACAAGTAAATCGTAAGGTGTCTTTCGATTTTGGACAAACTTGTTTGCTTTCGCTTGAAACTGAATTCAAAGTTATACAACAGCTTTCTTTGTGCATTTCATCAACATTAAGAAAGAGAAAAGAAATACTTGCATTGTGCATGTGCATTATGACAGTTTGCATGTTGATTTAGGGAAGTGCATTAGTGTGTGCTCTATGATCTATGTGAAAAGGTGTTATCTTCCTTCTCCCTGAGTAGTTAAGGTTTTCAAAGTTGAAAGATTGAAAAGCTTTCTTATCATCCTAGATTGCATTCAGGAGTGTTTCTATACATCTCGTGGTGATCCATAAAGGCAAACTGCTAAACAAGATCAACCTTAAAATAAATTGAATTTACATAACAATGCATTGAAACATAACGCAAACATCTAGAGGTCTAAGCTAGAGACGTGTTCCGGCGTCGTTAAACGTGATATCTTAGCGTCGAGTGGTTGGGTGATTCCTCCACGGTGAAGCGATAAGTATCAATACGGACTTGTGCTCCCACGTACCGTCGCGTATATATTGGGAGACCCCTATAGGATCAAAGCCTTTATCCATAGGAAACCGTGTCGGCTGCCCTACTGATCGCAATGCAGTGAACACAGAATTCACGAAGATCGACCACTCGTACCGTAAAACATATTATGTGGTTTTGCGAAAGGTTTGGCACACCCTCTGCCTAGAATTCCAGAGCAGTTTCTTTTGGCCTTTTTCAAACTCTATAATTGAAAAAGTCCATCCGAGCATTTGTCACTTCGGGCTCGTTAAAACATCGAAGGAGACTAGAGTCATCTTTAGCTTTTTCTCGACTCTTAAAAAGTGAAAAAGCAAGTTGTGTCTAAGCGTCGTTATAAAATTTATTTTAAACGGAACATAATCACCTCCTATTCCCGCGTTGATCTTTAAGTTGATAACATGGAACGCCCCAACCAAGGAACTCCACATGATGGGAATCCTGGTCCTTTCTCCTCTTGGGGAGAAGTTGGTGCGCCCCACATGGCCACATTGTCGCTTCCAGGACTGATAATTGGCCTGCCTATTTGGCTATTCTCAACTAGTGTAGTTTAGAAGACCATGGTTCCTGAGCAGTCGAGTCAACTATTAGATCAGTCTAGAGCTGCCTACCAGCCTTCCACTTCTTATAACTCTTCCTCTAATCCTTCATCTTCACAAGGTGGGGCTGGCAAAAGCCAAGCTCCCATGGAGAAGAAGGAAAAGAAGAAGAAAGAAAATAAGGAGAAGGAGCCTAAGGTGACTGGGGGCAAGCAAAAGACATCTGACAAAAACCCACACACAGCACAGACCGGGCCTAAATCACCATGTGTCATATGTAGAGGAGACCACTTCCATAGAGATTGTCCCTGTATTCCCCGGATACTAAGGGACTCGTCACCTCGTTTGCATAATTCGGGAGCATCAACCTCTGATAGCCATGTTGATTGCTTACCGTCAACCAGCGAATGTGAAGGTTCAAGACAAAGAGGGGGAGCAAGATCCCCCTGCAGACTGTGCGAAGGCGGTCACGCCATCCACCGTTGTCCCTTCTTAGACGAAGCGAAGAGAGTTTTGGAAGATCGCCCGGTTTCATCGGTAATACTTCCTCCTGGATACAAAAAACTCGTGCCAAGTCCTTCGTTGGTTGAAAATACAGCTGGCCCGCTCAAGTGGTCAGCTGAAGCGTCAGTCATTGAAAATGAACCCACTGAATCCAGACCAGACGAAAGTCTAAAGGTCGATACAACAGTTGACCCGGTTCTTCCTTCAGAGGTTTCGTCCTCAAATGACACCGTCACTAAAGATTCATCTTCAAATGACACCCTCACTGAAGAGAATAAGGATGACACCATCCAGATTCTTTTCATCAACACAGATTTTGATGAGCATCAGGGCAATGCGCCCATTCCTTTATCGCAGGAAGGAACATCGTCAGGATCGTATCCGGCCGTGTATTCGGTCCCACCACCAAGCAACCTGGTTGCATCCTTTGATTGGAACCAACTAGGCAGACCCCAGTTACCAGCCAGTATACCATTCAGAATTATAGTCCAAATTTATAGAATGATAATGGCTGGAACTATCATTGATGAAGGGGCATCTGTGAGTATCCTTTCCTCTATTGCTTGGAAAGCACTGGGTTCCCCGGAGCTTTTACCTGAGATAAGAAATCTCTCGGGCTTTGATAAAGGAACCAGTCGGCCGTTAGGGATCCTCCCCAATGTGCCTGTTACATTGAAAGGGAAGACCGTTCAAATGAACGTGATGGTCATTCAAGGACCCTTGGATTATAACCTACTCCTTGGACGTGACTATATATATTGCATGGGAGCTATAGTCTCCTCACTCTTTAGAGTAATGTGTTTTCCACACGAAGGAAGAGTGGTCAAGCTCGTAGACCAACTTTCATTTCCGGGATCACGCATCGCAAATAGTCAAATACCAACCCTCAATGGTCTATTCACCCAAGAAATGTCTCCACCCCCAGTCCTCCTTCCCGATGAATGCGAGTGATTCGGAAAGATAGAACTGGAACCCAGGGGGCATGCATCCTGGTCTGCTTCGGGCAGAGGAAACCTTGGGTATAAAGTAGAATTTCCGCGAAAGAATATGACTAGTCCGTACCCCGTCCGTGGAAGGAAGAGGGGTTGTTCTGGAACAGGATTCTTTTGATAAGGTTACTTGTCTGACAAAGGTCATTCAACTTTTTATAAATAGGTAGGCAATACCAAAGAAAGGGATTCTTTTGCGGTAGCAAATTGTAACCATCTTTGGGTAAAAGGCAAGCCTCACCCATTAAAACTAATGTTTTAGAGGATAAGTAGGGGCAGCCTCCAAAGAAAGAGATTCTTTTTCTGCAACAAATAGCAACCATCTTTGAGTAACCTAATGATAGACATCGCCGAAGAAAGAGTTTCATTTGCGGCAGCAAATAAAACCATTCTTTGGGTAGCCAGAAAGAAGCAAGCCTCACCCTTTAAAACAAATGTTTTACCGGATAAGTAGGGGCAGCCTTGAAATTGTACTTTATACCTGGGGGCATGCAAACCTTTTGGAGTGCAAGCTAGGAAAAGTTTGCCGAGTTTTGGCCTTCCAGCTCATTAAAAAGGACCAGAAGAGCTATCCCTCCTCTAGATTTTAATCTTTTTGGACCCGAGGGATTATTACACAAAAAGATCGAGCGCTTGTTTTGTTCGGCTCGTTAAAACTATCGAAAACTCATCCCTTCTGTATTGTTTTATACTTTTTCGGACTTAAGGGATTAGATGACGAAAAAGGAATCTTGGAGTTAACTTTATGTACCTTTTCAGACTCTCTAAAAATGAAAAGGACCGAGTTTTCCTTGTCGTTAGACTCGTTAAAATGATTAAATAGCGAAAAACTTGTCTTTAGACGAGAACGAGTTTCCCTATCGCTAAGCTCGTTAAAACATAGCGATGGGCTTTCCCGAAGGGCAGGTTATAGAACAAGCATATGTTATCCTCCTCAAGCTTGACAAAAATAAAGAGGTACTGGTCAGAAATGACTGGGGAAAATTGGGAGAACCTCAAAGCTTTAATGGTAGCAAGTCGCTCTTGAGCATGACACTTTGTCCTCCGTATCACATCGGGTTGGGTTGTTTCATTCACCGGTCTCATCACCATGGTCCTCGCCAAACCATCCACATTTGGGGTAATGCTACCGATCCATCACATCAGTGTCGTTATATGTTCAAGAGATGTGTTTAGAAAGAGTCAACCGTGTCCCATCCACTGCCATACATCATCTTTCATCCACCCATGATCGCCACCCTGAATCATATCTCACAGATTGTTTTCACCTCCACTAAAATCATTAGCTCCGTTCCATGTCACTGATGTGGGATTCATTAAGGCCCTCCTTTGACGGATCGCTTCTTGTCGACTTCAACTCAATATCCAAGAAGTTGATCTAGGAACACCCCCCCAATACTTTGAAGCTTGCATGCCTCAATGGCAAGTTTCTCACTTCCGGCGACAGGTATACATCAATGCCCTTCGACCAGAAGATTTTGCGTGGTGTTCGACGCGAAGTCCTTTATTCACACCACGTGAATTGTACTGCAGTACCTTGAGGGTTATTGTCATTATTGGTGATTCCTCTCGCGCTTGTTAACGGTTTACATTATTGACCGGTAATCAAGCGATGTCTTTCCATGTTCGACTTCAGCGTAATTCTCACATGGATCGACTTGTACTTAGAGTGAAGATCGAATGAGATTTAAGACCCCAGATCTAGTTTCATCCATCCAGGCTGCGATATATATTCAGGAAATATAAAGACATTTGATATGTACATCGTTGCAGCAGATGATCATCCTACTCAAAGGATGATAATTTCAGCAGAGAATTATCAGTCTATCATCAGACGATCGTCTGTCATATGTACCAAAATGAATTTATAAAGCTGAGCATGGGAATGCTCGCCTCAGCTAGATCGTGAAAGCAGAATGAAAAATAATGTATCGTATTGTATTTTATTGCAGGGCACCTCTCAACGATTGAATGAACTTCGGATCCTCCTGATAAAGCATTTCACCCGATAAACGACCTCATACTTTAGGGGGCAACTGTTATAGACATTTTTGTGCCTAACAGCATGGAGCATGAAATGTCAATAATCTAAGGGATCCAAAGTCCCTAAACATGTTGTTCTTACCCTTAGAGGAACAAGGTCTGCAAACCACAGCACTGAAAATCAGTTCTCCACTTGAAAACACTCAAAAACAGGCTATTTCTGGATCATGTCAGCTGCTCCACTGAGCATCTGCGCTGAATGTCAATTGCTCCTCTCTGTACCTACGCTGAAGGTCAAAACTGATGAAGGCTACCTGCGCTGGGCGAGATTGGCCAAGTGGCACAGTCATTCTGCAAGGTGTCAACTGCTCAGGAAGCTTCCAAACTGACACTTGGGTCAAGGAATTCGCCTTGTGATGAGTAAGAGGGTCTTGATCTCCAAGTGGAAGCAAGATTCTCCAAGTGGACTCAAGAACTAAAGATTAACTAAAGTGGGAGAGGACACTAGTCAGCTTCATGCCAGTCTCAAGATGACTCATCCTTTCTCCAATAAGATAAGAAATGTCTCTCATGAGGTCTAGGGGAGCTGGAATTTTGTGCAAGTAAGGAAGTGCTGTTGGTTTGAGTATAGAGCTATTGGGTGTTTTTCTTGAAGGTGGTGAAGAGGAGATTTATTTCAGCTGGGAGGTGTTGCTGGATTGGGCTTATTATGGTTGCAACTCTCTCGGAACTTTACTTCTCTTATCAATAAAGTATTTGAGGTTCTTCTATATGCATGTGTCTTTATGGTGAATAGATGCTTGTATATTTGATTTATGCTAATCCTATAATCGATTATGGATGTATGCTTCTTGTAGTTTCCTTTTCTTGTGCTTTTACAGGATCTGTGTGCAGCTGGGCCGGTGAAAGAGCAAGGAGCTAGGAGCAAGCAGCAAGGAGTGAAGACTGGATCAACTATTAGCGCAAGATAACGGTTAGTAGATCATCCTTTTTGTTCCCTCTCTCATCTCACAAAGAAGAAACTTTGAATATCTTTGCATTCAGTTGTTGTTGAAGTACTATCACCTTCAGAGTGGGATAGGGGCATTCTGCATTAGATACTTTTCCCCCCAATAGTCAGAGAAACAGAAGATCTAGATCCTAGGAGGGGAACATTCCTATGCTCAATGCAGGGAGGCAAAACTGGTCAAGGACACTCAAAGGGATGCTCTTTCCACGGGTAAAAGGATGCATCAAGTTGTAGAAGCTAAGTGATTGCATGGTTGATTTTGTAGGAGACATGGTCAAATAAGTGGCTTAAACATGATTCCAAGTGAAGCTAGCTCAAGACCAAAAGGTGCAAATAGTTAAAATGCAATGTAGCAGTACAACTAAACACAAAGGAGCCTCTAAGGTATAAGGCCAAAAATTAGTGCGAAAGAAAGGAGAGTGTTTCTTCAATGCATCATTCATGGCGGGACTAAAGACGACTCCCGAGCCTACTCAGTATAATAGCATGGGAATCTAACGTCAGCAAGATTCTAAATAAGACGCCCATGTAAAGGATGGCTCTACCATCGCATCATGATTTCAAAATTGGTGAGTGAAAATGGTTTGCTAACGTATCGCTGAATGGAGGCTAGTATGCAAGGTGCAAAGGAAAATGGTTTTCCCTAACCTAAATGCTAGTTAGTGAATGATACATGCCATGATAGGTTAGCGGTCATGGGACCGAAATAACACCTCAAAGAAGGTCTCCAAAATATCCTGAAAAACAACCCAATCTCGACAATCCAAGCCCGTAGGACAAAAAATCCATGAGACAAAAATCAATTTTTGAAAAAATATTTTGCAATTTCAAAGTTATATAATGACTTTTAGACTCACAGTTTTTTCATTTCTGTTTGGAGCAAAGAGTCGTGGAGCAAAACGGAGCAAGCTTTCATCTAAATAATTGGACCGTTCAATTCACCCAAAAGTTATCAGGTAATCCTCAAATCATTCTTGTAATGTTTTGTAATAGTTTTTAGAAGTTTTCTTAAAGTTATGACCGTGGTAAATTATGCCCAAAAATCCAACTTTGTGTATACGCAGGTTGGATGTGACCAATCCGTGTATACGACAACCCTACACATGACTATTTGTAAAGGGAACCCGTGTGTATGCGAGTTAAAGTTTGAACATAAAAACTAACTTTTGAAACTCTAATTTTTTTCATGATGACTATCACTTGGAGAGAAAGAGAGCATACCCATAGTGGTATACCCACTTCGTAAATGGCCCGATAGTGATGACAGGAAAAGCAGGAGCTGGATGCATGTGCATTTTCTGAGTATTAATTTGACAAGGGTGGCAATGTTTGACCGCTTCAATATAATCTTTGAAAATTAAAGGCCAAAAGTAGCATGCATGCAAAATTTTCTAGGTTGTTGCAAGCCTTGATACATGACTGCCACAAGCTCCACTGTGGCAATCATTAAGTACATACTCAGCTTGTTCCAAAGTTAAGTAATGCCTAAGGATTGAGTCAACCCCTTTGCGATATAATGTATCACCAATGATAACATAGTTTTGGGCAAGGTGACATAACTTTCAACACTCATCTTTGGATAAAGCAGGTGGGAACATTGAAGTCTAGAAATATATAATGATATATTTGTACTAGGGATCTTTTGAAGAAATGAGGAATAAATGTTCGTCGGGATAATTTTCCTCATAAAAAATAGCTTCCTCAGAAGGTAGCTCCAAAATCAATTCCACAAAAACTAATGACTTCTTAGATTTAGCTGAAAAGAACTCGAGATCAAATTCTTGCAAAATAACAATCCATAGATTATGTTTGCCCCTAATCACTCGCCTATTGAGGACAAACTGAAAAGAATTCATGGCCACTAAGACGAGCATTTTGCGCAGCAGAATGTAATGATGAAGCCGCTGGACAACATGGATAGTTTCCAAGGCCAATTTATCAATGGGAGAATAGCGTAGCTCAGGTCCTACTATGCCTCGACTCAAGTAGTATATTACATGCTCACTGAGAGCATAATCCTCCTAAACCAGAACCATACTGATGGTTGATTCTACCATAGCGAATACAAAAGGAAATCTTTGCCATAATCCAGTGGACTCAACAATGGAGCAGAGGTAAATGCTTTTTTCAAAGCATCAAAAGATCATTGCGCGAATTCATCCCATAAAAATGGAACTCCTTTCTGAAGCAAACACATAAATCCTTTGGTAATCTCAGCGTAATTTGCTATAAATCTCCTCAAGAAATTTTCCTTTCCTTGGAGAATTTGAAGTTGATGGATTGAATACAGGAGAGGCAACTGAATTATTGCCTCAACCTTGAAAGTATCAACTCAAATCCCTTCAGTCGATACAATGAATCCTAACAGTCAACCAGATGTGACTGCAAAAACACATTTATTCAGATTCAACCATATTTTATAAAAACAACATTACTCAAAAACTAACCAAAGGTGGCTGGGATGATTAATTCTCTTGAGAGAATGAGCAGCTAATTCATCCAAGTATGCTTTGCTAACATGTTTAATGTCATGGAAAGCATAAGACATGGCCTGCTAAAAAGTAGCTCCAACATTTTTAAGACCAAAAGGCATCTTCTTGTATGCAAACGTGCCCCAAGGACAAATAAAGGTTTTCTTGTACTGGTCCTCTGGATGGATAGTAATTTGATTGTAACGAGAGAATCCATTGATGAACGAAAAAATTTCATTACCCGCACATTCATCAACAATTTGATCAATAAAAGGCATGGGGTAATTTTGTTTTGGACAAGCTTTATTTAAATCCCTAAATTCGATACATACTCGGATCGTTCGTTGCTTCTTATCTACTGGGACTAGATTGGAAACCCACTCAGTTAGAGGAATGGGGTATATGAAACCTGCCTTAAGCAGCTTTTCAACTTTAGCTTTAATGGCTGTCACTTTCTGAGGATTGACCAGTCGAAGTTTTTGACAAATAGGTCTGGCGTTTTTGTACATATCGATCTCATGCTGGACTATAGATGGATCAATTCCAGGCATTTCATGCAATGGAGGGAGAAAATATGAACGATGATGTAAATATTCCATGGTCAATCCACACCCATCACTGCCTCCAAAATTTCTTCTTCAGATGGTAAGATTGTATCCAAGAAATCCATAGCTGAAGTAGAATCGAGGGTTGAAGCTGGAGCTACATCTCCATCTAACTCCTCTTGTTAAAAAGGAGTGGGATGGTTGTCTGTAGAGTTAATGATAGATTGGTAGCTAAGTTCTGCTGCAGACATGGGAAATGCCATTCTACCACCCTGCCCTCCATCTAATGTGGTGGTAGATGAAGGTAAGGGCTAAACGTCCGAAAAATAATGAGTTCGAATGAACACTTTCCAATAAGGTCCCCTAGAGGATGAAATTGCATTAATTCTAGCTGTAGGATTAGGAAGATCAAATATACCCATTAATGAGGATTACATCCCAACTCCTAAATTCTTAATAGGTTGACAGGGATTGTCCACAAATGGAACGATAGAATCCTAAGTTGCGTGGGAGTCACCTCGAGAATAATCCACCTAATCTATTTTAACAATCCTCCCCTCATGAGGAAAATAGAGGATGCAGAATAAAGATGAAACTTTGGCATCCATCTCATAAATCCAATTCCTACATAAGAGGAGGTTATAGTTCAGGTTTGCATCGATGATTTCTTCCTCAATATTCACTACCTTTCCCTCAACACATATAGGAAAGGTCGGGATAATCCCGTGCGGCCTATGAGAATGTCCATCAAATGCCGTCAAAAGATTCGGTGAAGGAATAGATGAAGGTGATCCAGTGACCTTCCAACATGACATAGACATCACGCATGTGGAAGCTCCCTCATCTATAATTGTCCAAAAAATATTGGTCTTTTGGTAAGTGGACTTTATTTGGAAAGCCATATGGTGAGGAAGTCTCTTTTTGACATTCAGCATATCAAAAGTGAGCACTACAAAATTCTTTGGATCTACTGCACCGATTGCCAAAAGCAAAGCACTTCTCTGAGTAGGGCACGATTGGAGTACCTCCAATGTAGAAATAGCACAAGGACTTTGAGCCAGATCTTCTATAATCGAGTAGTTCTTGGATGCCCTAGCATTAGGGTTAATAGTCAAGCACTTTGTGGAACCTTTCGGTATCCAAGGTATAGACTCAACAGAGGGTCGCTCAATATGAAGTGGGTTTGTGGTTTTGGGAACAGATTTAGCCTTAGATGTTTCTATTTCACCATAATTGTGTGCTTGAATAGCGATGTTGATATGAGAGCTCATCATATAAACATTTGAGGAATTTTTCCCTTCCTGGTTGCCCCCTGCGGAGGTACCAGCGTTTGAATTCATGCCAGCAAGTAATTTCTACCCTTGGGGAAAAGGGTTAGTGAGAATAGCTTCGGAGCTACAAAACCCTTGCTGCACTAATAAGTGCTGAGCATCTTGTATCTTGGGCCAGAGGTGAGTCATATGATCTCCATTGCATAACTTGCATGGAAACTTTACCTTTTTCTTGGATTCTTTTCTACCCTCACCAGAACTATTTGTCAGGTTTCTTTGCATTGACTTTCCATTCTTGGTTCCTCTTCTTACCTCGTCCCTTCCTCTTCCCATTGGATTTTTGATTTCCTTTGGGGTTAGAGGCCTGGACAGAGTTTATAGAGGTATGTTGGGAAGGTATAGGTGTAGACGATGCTGCCTAGTTAGAAGAAGTAGTTTGTAGAGACAATTGTTGCAATTGATTCAAAAGGTTCACCATGTTAACATCAATTGATCCCACTTTACCATTGGCATGGGGGATCTGTTTTGGTTTGGCTAAATCATCCTTATATCTAGGAGCATCAGGTAGAATTTTCTGAATAGTCCCAGACTGATAATAAATCAATTTTAATTGTTCGGCTCAGAAAATAGCTTGGTCTTCCAAATAAACCTCAGAAAGAGACACATCCTTTGAGATCTCAGGTTGTAATGATTTGAGAAACCATTCAAGGAGGAACTATGGTGGGATTTTAGCTTTGATAAGCCTTGGCCCTTTTCCTCCTCCTCCATTCCTAGATGTGATCTAAAATTTGAGTTGCGGTGTCTCACTGACAGTTAGCCAGAAGTTCAGTTTTGGCTTCATATCAGACAAGAAACTGAAAATGGTTCAAAAAGATATTATCCAAATCACAAAAATAAGTATAGGTTCCCCCTAGAAACTCTATATACCATTTGACTGCATTTCTAGTTTGGGTGCACTGAAATAACCTCAACCTGATCGAATCTTCTATTAGGGAGTTGGATGAGCACCATAAGTGAAATGTGGTCACATGGTCTCCAGGATCTTCACCACTCTTCCCTTCAAATTTTGGGAGATCCAAGGGAAGTTTAGTTGGGACCGGAGGCCAAGCTGGATTGTACTGAATTGGATCATTCATCTGTTAGAAAATTATATATTACAGAGCAATGGAACACATAAAATATTGTAGGAATACAGACATAGAAAATGCATAAAAAAAGAGAGACACAAATATATATGGTTCGCCTAGTTTGGGCTACGTCCACAGAGAAATAGCCAATCCTTGTTTTTATATTATCCAACAAAATGAAGAGATACAACCTACAACAGATCCGCTGTAACTCCCTCTTCACTCTCAATCTCTTCTCTTTTTCTCACTCAGAATACAGATCTACATAGAAACAATAAAATTTCCTCATATATAGTGTTGGGTTGCCTTCTAGGGCAAAAAACCCTAAAATAAACATAACTTCTACCGTAAGATCATCCGCCTAAGGAACGACCCAGATTGACTAGAAATTACTAGACTTTTACAAGTCCCCCCTGCACCCCCCTGCATGGAGGGGTGTACAATCTTATGAGGGTATACATTTGGCTGAAACCTTTGAATACAAAAGATAATCAGGCTCCACACCCAAAATCATCAATTTAGTTAAGTCTAGAAAGTTAAGCGTGGCTAGAAAAGGAAGTCATGGTGGACCTTGGGAATTCCATCCAATGCGAGTGGGGTTCCCAAAGGTCTAAAAAGAATGACTTGGACTTTGAAAAACACTAGGTTGCCTAAAGTAACTCATAGAGCCTATTGAACGAAAATGTGCTCCTTGTGGTCCAATAAAATTCAGAGTTTGGCCTATTCCTACCGAAAATCCTCCGTAATGAGTGAACTTACCCCCTAACGAAGTATTGAAAGGAGCTGATAGCCCCTGATAAGGATTCCATGCGTTAGAAAAGGGTGGAAAATTCTGAAACGAATTAACTAAAGAATATGACACATTCCCTTGTTGGCCAAAAAATTTATTCCAAACTCCTATCCCACTAATTGAAGGGTTTGTCCAACTCTGGAAGGGGTTACTACCTTGACTTGTAAAAGAAAAATGCATTGACCCTACTGTCGGATTGGAATGTGGTATATGATCAATTCCAAATGGGAAACCCTGAAAAGGAGCCAATCCACTCATCATGGATGTAGAGGCGGTCGATGGTATGTTCAAATGAACTGAAGAAATCCCGTGATTTGGCATTCCATAAGGGAAATATCCAAAACTGGATGTAGTAGCCTGAGAACTTCAACTCATTGACAGAATGGAAGTAGACCCAAATATAGTCATGCTGGGAGTAATAGAAGGGATGGAAATAGTTCCTCCTCCTTGTACATATATGGGAGTCTGTATGCTTGCAACACTCATCATATATGCCATGCTTCCATCAGTGGTCATCGAAGGAATATATATATGTAAACCTGGGCTCGAAGGAATATGAGTCGAAGTTCCAACGTATAACAAAATGTCTAGATGATCAGGAGGAAGAGGAGAATTCGGAGCCGCAGCTGACTCTGAAAGCTCTTCAACTTCGATATTATCTTGCGACTGAAAGAGTACTCGAGAAAGACCTGGTGTGTTCCTCTCTAACTCTGTACTGGTGCCAGGTCTATCTTGTGAACTAATTCCCCGAAGCGGAGGATCAATCTCTGATGCGCCTGCTCCCACTGGTTGAAAACCACTGGAAGAATGGCTCCTACACCTTCTAGGACAAGGCCCAGGACTCGTAGGTGATAGCCCATGAAGTCTCCTAGACCGTCGAGATGGTCGGTCAACCACTTTGAACTATTTAAAATATCTACTTAAAGACTCAAAAAATTATAAAGCTAGGCTAACTAGGATCAAAGAACACTCATTATTGGGCATGGAATCCCCCCACAACATGTTCTGGGGCTCAAAGCCTAATGTTTGAGTTAATATTATTGTAAAGCTCCATGAATTGTGGGTGTGAAATGTATGTTAGAGTAATAGGGTTGTCTACCCTAAGATTTAAATGTAATGTCGGCCTGCCCATGGTTCACGAACCATGGGATAGTATAAATAGAGTGAAGCTCTAAGTGTAAAATATAGTTAGGAAGAGGAAAGTATGAGATAGAAGCACAGAGCAAGTGTCTAAGTGTATATTGGGTCATAGAGTAGGAGAAGGTTCTGTAGCTAAGCACACAGAGACCTAATTGTCCGCAATTAAGTGCGCGGACCCCTACAGCTGAGTGCGCAAGGAGGAATAGAGCCTGTAACCCAAGGAAGAGAAAAATAAAGAGAAGTTTTATCTGAATTTCATGTATCTTTTCTTGAATTACTACTTGTTTGATATCAATTGCTAATGTACTTTTTATTTACTCTGCGCACTTGTATGAATTGTCAATATTGTTAAGTATAACTGAAAGCATACAAATAAGCTAAGTTAATCAATTAATATTGGATGATTAGTAAGGACTTGGGTAATAAAATTGTTTGGCCCTCGAGTAGGGTTGCGTGAAGGCAGTATCTCAGGCTGCGAGGTACAGGAAAGTGTGCGTAGCAATGTTTGAAACTAGGGACCACTTGAAACTATCAGACATCTCTAGGGTGTGGAAACTTAGTTCTAGCACCCCCCCATACTACTTCGGGTGAGACCTCAGTCCAGACTCCACGGACTGTTACTAAAAGGGTCAGTAGTACCGGGATTTGTTTGGCTTAATCACCTCTGAACCTGGGTCAAGCCCCAACAAGCCATAAATGGTTCCTTTGACAAGACCAGGATCTACATAAGGGATGTCTGATGTTGGGTCACTGAAATACAATAAAGAAAGAGATTCAAGGGTAAAGATTCACGAGTTCGTGCTATAGGAAAACAAGAATCCACGAGTATCAAAGGAATAGTGGTTAGAGCGCTAATTATATATGAAAATCCACAAAATTTTCTTTGCATCCTTCCCCTCTGAGTTGTATGAGTGGATCACAAAGCTAGCAAAAATTCAGGGAAGGTGTAGGCTCAACAAACCGATTGTGTGGACTCCAGAGTTGGTGCGCAGACTAGAATCATTGGAAGATAAGATCGCGCGTGTTGTGGACCATTGGCTCGATCAAATTATAGGAGGGTTTATCACCCAGTTCGCAGTAGACATGACAATCAGTGATAGTGAGGTGGAACAACGCTTCCTTAAAGGGCGTCGAGGTAAGTACATTAAATCGTTGAACACTTGGATTAAAATTCTATTGTGTGAAAAGTGGGTTGTGTGAATAAATTGGTGTTTGGGGCTATGCAAAGTGGGAGGATCTATAGAAATGAAGGTAGTGCAGAGATATAAAATAGCCCCTTGATTTCACCGTGGCGGGAAAGTGAGGAAGAGCTTGCGAAAGTTTCTCCGAGAAGCACGATCAATCTGATAAGGCACAAATTCTGTGCATACCACCTCCACCTACACTATCACTAGTTTCACCATCAGCACTCCCATCTCCACCCACACTACCTCTGCCACCACCACAGTTCAATATGTCGAGTGCGATAAAATTTCTGATGTTCAAAGGAGTAGGGAACAAAGATCCGGACCAATTTTGGTTCGTAGTAGAGGCTATATGGGAAGCACAAGGAGTAATGGATGACAATATAAAGAAGGCAATGCTGGTAAGCACATTGTAGGATCGCACTCTGACATGGTACATTAAGCATTCTATTGACCATCCAAACGCGAGGATTACAGATATCCAGGTTGCGCTGAACAGGGAATTTAACAGGCCAAAATCAGAGACACACTCGATTATTAGGTTGAAGGAAAATGCGATGCTTCTATGCAAGACCCCATGGCATCTAGATCAGACACTAAAGAATATGATTCGTAAAGCCAACATGACCTAGACAGATGGACAACACCACACATGGTTTGTAGTTTCACTAATGCCACATTTAAGGATGGCGCTGTCACAACATAAGTTATCACAATGAGATTGCACAAGACCCCAATACAAGATCCTGGCCTGGTGTTATAGACATTTTTGTGCCTCGCGTCAAGGAGCATGGAATGTCAATAATTACAGGGATCCTCAGTCCCTAAACATGTTGTTCTTACCCCTAAAAGAACAAGGTCATCAAACAACAGCACTTCCAATCAGTTCTCCACCTGAAAACACTTCAAAACAGGCTTATTTTGGATCATGTCAGCTGCTCCACTGAGCTTCTGCGCTGGAATGCAACTGTCCCTCTTTGTACCTGCGCTGGAAGTCAAGATTAATGAAGGCTACCTGCACTGGGCGAGATTGGCCAAGTGGCACAGTCATCCTGCAAGGTGTCAATTGCCCAGGAAGCTTCCAAACTGACACTTGGTTCATAAGATTCGCCCTGTGATGAGTAAGAGGTACTTGATCACCATGTGTAACCAAGGATCTCCAAGTAGACTCAAGAACTGAAGATAAACTGAAGAGGGAGAGGACACAAGGCAGCTTCATGTCAGTCTCAAGCTGACTCATCCTCTCTTCTTCTATCCTATATATAGAGCTCTTCTATGAGGTCTAAGGAGGCTGGAATTTTGTGTTAAGCAAGGAGGTGCTGTTGGATTACAGTTAGAGTTATTGGGTGATTGTTTTACTAGAGGTGAAGAGGAGAGTTCTTGTTGCTGGGGAGGTGTTGCTGGATTGGAGCCATCATTGGTTGTAACCTTCTCAGAACCCTGTTACTTCTATCAATAAAGTTTTGCATGTTCTCCTATATACTTGTATTGCATTGATGTATTGTATTTACATGTATATTTGATTCACCCTAATCCATGCTTCAGTTATGAGTACATGTATCTTGTAGTTTCCTCTCTTGTTTTATGCAGGATCTGTGTGTAGCTGGACCGGCAAAGAGAGCAAGGAGCTGGGAACAAGAGACAAAGAAAGAGGATAAGGATCGACTAAGCGAAGGACACCAGGTTGGTTGACCTTCTTTTCCTTCTCTCTGTACTTTCATAAAGGAAATCATCAAAGCTTTACTTTCAGTTGTTGCTAAAGACTGTCACCTTTAGAGTAGGGATAGGGTCATCCGCATCGGATACTTTTCCCCACAACACCTGGGAGTCCAACAAATCCATGTGCAACTGAAAAATCTATGTCTGGAAATGCAGAGTTTGAAACAGGATAGGACAACTCACCCAGAAGCACGTCAGGAGATATGGTGCATAAAATGCAAAGGCTAGGGGCATGAGAAGGACCATTTTCCAGTCTTCACGAACTACCTAGCGGCAGGAGGGCTAATGCCATTGAGACCAAAGGCACAATCAAGACCAAGCACGGTGCCTACATTATGGTGCAAGATTTGTCACATAGGAGGAAAACATGCTACAGATAATTGCCATCTATTACAGAAGTATATGTAGACGTCCCAGCAGTTGTTCTGTAATTTCTGTAGGTCAGTAGGCCCTGATGAGCACACCTACAAAAGTTATGAACTGATGATGGATTGAACTCCTACCTATAGAGTGCAAATCGAAATGCAAGCCCTCGATCCAAATGCTGGAATGGCACACACTGGATTTGAGGGGTGCACACGAGGTCGAGGTGGAATGGGACGAGGAAGGGGTCACAGAAAGCTGATTTATTACAATTGCTGAGGGACAGGGAATTATGCCCACAATTGCACAAATCTGACGAGAGAATCATGTTTATATTGTACCCAATTTAATCATGAGATGGAGGACTTCCCTACACTGATACCGAGGTTGCGCGATAAAGGAATACTCCAGCCTCCCCCAACTCAGAACCTACAAATGATGAGGTCTGAGCCACGCGAAGAGGACCCGAATGTAAACATCATGCTTTGAAGTGGTATCATGATAGGAGATGACAAAGGTAAGTAGCCTGAAGTAAGTGCGTGGCTTCACAAGGCTCCTACAAAGGAACCTAAATTTGATTTGGAGCACGTGAAGGAGACATTCATGGAAGCTAAGAAGAGCTCCATGGAGGCCTCCACTTCAGGTAGTAAGGGTCAACTAGAATTGGGGATGGATCCTTCAATGATCACTACCTTTCTAGAGACATGCATGAAGTTTCTACACAACAGCAAGGCTGTGAAGGGATTGTAGAAACTAATCACTAGGTGCACTGGGTCAGGAGAATCGTGTGTAGTCTAGAAGCTCGAAAAGCACACATCGCAAACAGAAAGGGAAATGAGATTGATTGTGCAAATCGGAGAATATGAAATGGATCAAGTGATTCTAGATCTTGAATCGGACCCGAATGTACTGCCAAAGCGGACATGGGAATGCATGGGCAGGCCCACGTTGCACGCAATGGTCCCCTATTCAATTGTGAATGGCGAACCAGCAGAAGATCCTACCGATGGGGAGATTAAAGGGAATGATAGTAGACATTGAGGGTGCGAGTGCACTTGTAGATTTTGAAGTGATAGAGGTTGTTGATGGCAGAAATCCCTATCCCATGGTACTGGGAATAGATTGGGCCACTGATATGAACAGAGTGGTAAATCTAAAGAAGTGAAAAATTATTTTTGAGAAAAAGTCACTACGCGTGGTGGTACCTTTAGACCCTGCAGAAGGATCGTGCTACACAGAGGCAATGCGTGACGACGAGCTAGATAGTGTCTACAAGATAACCAGTCAGGAACAAGATTGGGTAAATCCTACAGTGGATGGTAGGATTTCGTGGGAGCATGAAAGCTCCTGCACATCATATTCAAATGAGGAAATAGAACGATGGTAGAATCGGTTACATAAGGTAACCACGCTCAGTTGCAACATGATGGTAAGATCACTACGTTGCATGATAAAAGAGGTAAGGGATGTGCCTATGTATGATGGGTTGACAGCAATGGATGAATTCCTAGAAAAATTTGAAAGTGAAGTGCCAAAACAGTAGCAGTTTGATGCTCTTAAATGGGAACTGCACGCTACTCCCGCAAGGTGGTGGTGTATGCATCAGAGAGGTATTGAGAGCTGGCGCGAATGCAAGAAGATGATGCACTTACGATTTGGGAAGCCTCAGATGTGAATGGAAGCCATGCATGATGAATGAAACAACCTATGTACCCACCTTTCGATATGGGTACAGGTGTATGGTACACAGCCCGCACGAATGTGCACTGCTCTCACCATAGGAAACAGGAACAACAAGCAAAAGAAGGCAAGACAAGTGTGCGAATAGTGAAGTATGATAAAACCTAGTGCCCGAAAACCATACACGAGGAAGCTTTTGACAATGTGTGTGAAGTGCTGAACAGGGTCCACCATGTGAGATGCACCGACTAGGACTTGTGCATACCAACAGTTGTATGGGCTTATAGGACCATGTGCAGAACTCTAACCGTGCAAGCGCTTCCGAAGTTGAAGTATGAAGTAGGGGTTGTAGTCCCTATGGAGCATGCGAAGTCAAGTCCGTGCATAACAGTACCCATAGATACGACAGTCCGCACAGACCAGAACAAAGAAATCACACAGCTACGAGAAATAGAAATATAAGACTTGAGGAAGAAATTTGACAGGGAAACTTTAGACTTCGCAAACTTGAAAAGGACTAGGTACAGCTAAGGAAGAAAAGTGCTTTGATGGACACAGAGGTCAAGAAGCTGGAAAACGAAATAAAGGAAGCATTTCTCATCGAAAAATCAAGGATGGAAAGGCAAGGTGCATACGATCATACTGATGAATTGGAAAACTATTATTGTGAACTGGTTAGTTTGTTGCCTTGGCTTGGACTGCATATCACCAAACATAGTGACTAGGGTAGCACATTGCAAATAGTAGAGTGCACGATGCCGATCACCACAATGGAAGATGAGAATTCTCTGTGAACCATGTTGGAGAATAGGATGGAGCCTCGTACGAATGGTGCGATCACTTGACTAGTCGTAGGAAGAACAGTCTTAGCACTCTAGGTAGTTGAAAGGGAGTGTGAGACTAGAAAATATTCTGCATGGGAGCTACAAGATATTGGAGATGCATGCAAAATCTGAATGTCACAAGGTTCGCGACCGCACATGGAGGGCTACGCCGCCACATGGTTTGGCTAGGAAGTAACCTTTTAGGTCACTATTCACAATGGGATGTGCGAATTGAGGCCAAATGGCACAGGTGGCGGGCATTGAAGACACGAGTTATGGGCAATATTTGGGAAAATCTGCCACCAAGAAAGAATTAATGGCCCGAAATTTTTGGGAACGGTCGAATTCGAATTCGAAAGGAGCTATAAAACGCAAAGGGCTGACCAACAAACAACACTTGGTCATTTGAGAATTGAGCGCTTGAGCAGAGCATTGAGCATTTAGAGCCAAGCGATAATTGAACCCCTAAGTTTGTGAGTGACAAAATACAGCCTATATATGATGATGACCACTAAGGATGGGTTGGGAATTGAAGAGGTAACCACCAGCAAGGCCGCGTAGACCCAAATGATGGAGGATGTTCTAGAAGGCATCGGGGTGGTGATAGAAATCCCCAAATCACCACGAACACCGAGGCCCAAGAAGGATAAATAGGCAATGGGTCCAGTATGGATGTCCCCAAGGAATCCGCGGCACAACAGACTATCCATGGTAGATAAGGGGAAGGAAGTCACAATAGAAACGGATGAGGAAGAAGAAGACTTTCAGGCCATAATTGCCACAACAGAAGAAGAAGAAGACATGGAGGAGGATATCCAACTATTGTGCTCCGCAACAAAATTGCCTACGTGTTTCCCTCCATGGAAAGTGAAAACCAAAGTGCCAAAGGACCTAGACAAAATAAAGAGTTCACTCCAGACCTTGCTCCTCCCCAATGGCATTGTATTTGAGGGCATGCACCTAGGCTGTGTGCCAACCATAAAATTTGAAGACTGGGACCTCGCTAAACACGAGAAGTTCCCGCACCTAGAGACTGGGAACCTAATGAAACAAAACACTAAGGGAGTGGTGATAACATTAGAGCTGTGGAAGTGGTTGCACAGTGTGGAAAAGGCCAGGTTGCTGCACTTATTATGGATACCACATTTCCACCACGCGCCCATCACCATTTTTTTCATCAGGAAGCTACTTTACCTAGTGCATGACGGGTATCTATGGTTGGAGGAGCCTATTCCCATCACGACAGAACTCATTCACTACATCTCTTGGCTCCCTTGTAAAGGAAAGGACCCCATGACTATAGTTGGAAAAGGTAGCGATTTGGCTCTTGCAAAAGCCATGAAGGCAAAATATAAGCTAGAGAAGAAGAAGAGGGGCTATGTGATCTCTAGCATCAAGGACAAATGGGTGCATGTAGCAACCCAACTATGGGTCAGAAAGTTATGAGGAAGTGCCACACCGATGAGGTACCAGCGCCAGTGGTCACACTAACCGAGCAGTGCATGAAGGGGGTCCAGTTCAACTGGTTCGAATTCCTCTGCGAGGAATTTTTGAAAAACTATCGCAAAGGCCAGAAGCAGGGTAAAACCTTCCACTACGTGTGATTGCTATTATCCACATTGCCAGTAGTGGGAGAACTACTAGAGGATAGTCAATTCCCCAACATTGATAGAGATTTACCAAATTTCGCAAAGTGCACTTCGCTCTGTGCTACAAAGGATGCGAAATGGATTCATGAAACCAAAATTTTCTAGGTGCTCATGGAGGCAAGCATCCAAATTTGTATCAATCTGAGGCCACGTCTGTCACCTATGGTGAACAATAGTTTACAGAGTTTTGCAGGCGTCAACGTTTATATGCACAACATTTATATCAGGGTGGGAAAGGATCCGACAAAGCAACGGATGAAGCTACTATTTGTAGCCACTGACAATGCGATTTTTACTATCTTGGAGACATGGCCTCTCGAATGGCATACGCCGGATCTGGTAGAACTAGAGAAGGCAGTAGCACAAAAGAAAAAGGATGATGCCAAGTTGTGCATCACCCAATTGGAAGAGAAAAGGTGAAAGGAAAGAGCAGCATCTTAGGTAGGGGCATCATAAGAAGTGGCACAGAAAGCTGTGGAGCAGAAGAAGGCCGTAAAAGTAGCAACAACGACACAGGCATCGAAGGCAGTAACAACACAAGAGGATGAGGGCCAAGCAACATCCTCGCAAGGGTAGGAGGTGGAGGAAATAAAAACAGTAGAAGGGAGTGAGGACCCAGGGGCCACGTCCACACAATTAAAGTGGGCACACATCGCAAAGCGAGCAGGACCAAGGAAAAAAGTCAAGACCTCGAAGTTGGCCATTGACCTGATCACCTTAACTGAAGGTGATCTCCATGACATCGACGAGATGGTCTGCAATGTCACAAATGAAGCGCCTCAGGATTTTATGCAAGAATATCAAACTGTGTTGGGGGCCCTCACAAGACAACTAAAACAGTTATAGGTGCGACCCCCTCAGGTGGGTACCCTTTCTATCCACCCCCCAACAGGATCTTCAGTAGCAGAGCAGATGCTGCACGCAAGGATGGACAGTACGATAGTATTGTCAGAAGGGGCCATAATTGTAGCAAATGTGATGAATAGATTTTTAGTTAGAATGTTGAAAGGACTTGGCCTTAATTTGGCTGCCCTTCCATGAGAAATGATGTATCAGCTACAGGATGGGATAACAGTAGAGTTGTGCACCAAGGAGATCCACACAATCTAAGTTCTTGGTGAGTAGAAAATAAACATAGAACAAATCAGCTTGCAATGTGATGAGTTGGTGTCGCAAAATCAACAATTGGTGCAGATGGTAGATGACGCTTGCTGACACGTCCTGGAGTTGGCCATCGCAACAGATCTACCGGTAGAATTGCGGATCCACAATTTGGCAGTCGGAGTCCGCAAGGCTAGGAAAGAGATGACAAAGGTGTAGCTGGAGCTGAATCTCCAAATTTCCAAGCTGTGGTTGAAGGCGCAACCTTCCGCTCCCCCGGAAATCAGAGAACAGTGTGCTAGCACTATTGCAGTAGGGTTGGAAGAAATTGGAGGTGTAGTGTGCGACTATACCAACATGTTGGAATAGGCACTTGAGGTCCTCACGACTTTGTAGGAGGATGCCAACATCCAACAGCTAGAGACAGAAGCGTGTGAACTCCAGCAGCAGTACGATAGTGTCAGAGGAACTGTGCAGATAGTAGTCCTCACTCAGTGACTTGTGAGGATGCAGCAAGCCAAGGCATTAAAGGAGCAGGTGGACATGGCATGCCATAAGGAAGTAGTTCTCAAAGTATGTGTTCAACCATGGATTAATGAGGCCTTCATGATCATGGAAAAAATTGAATGGAAGCTTGCACACATATAGGGGATGCATGCACAGATGCAGGAAAGCGTACCAGCCACAAAGTTCTGAGAAGAACAGATGCAACAGGTTTAGCAAGTAGCAGCTCAGTGCGTTGCAGACATCAGTACTATTCGAGAACAGTTGGAGGGACTCCACGCCAAGATCTCTGCACTAACAGAGTGACTCCAAGGCGAGTCACGATGTTTGTGTTGGGGGCCTATTGGGCGTGGAATCCCTGCACAACATGTTTTGGGGCTCAAATCTCAAGTTTTGAGTTAATGTTGTTGTAAAGTTCCATGAATTGTGGGCGCAAAATGTATGTTAGAGTCATAGGGTTGTATGCCCTAAGCTTTAAATGTAATGTCGACCTACCCATGGTCCGCGGACCATGGGATTATATAAGTAAAGAAAAGCTCTAAGTGTAAAGGATAGTTAGGAAGAGCAAACTATGAGATAGAAGCACAGATTAAGTGTCTAAGTGTATCTTGGCTAATAGAGTAGGAAAAGGCTTTGCAGCTAAGTGCGTAGAGGCCTGGTTGTCTGCAGCTGAGTGCGCAGAGCGGAATAGAGTCTATAACCAAAGGAAGAGAATAATAAAGAGAAGTTTTATCTGAATTATGTGTATTTTTTGTTGAGTTACTACATGTTTTATATCAATTGCTAATGTACTGTTTATTTACTGTGCGCACTTGTGCAAATTATGAATATTGTTAAGTATAACTGAACGCATACAAATAAGCTAAGTTAATCAACTAATATTGTATGACTAGTAAGGACTTGGGTAATAACATTGTTCAACTCCTGAGTAGGGCTGTGCAAAGGCAATATCTCAGGCTGCGAGGTACAGGAAAGTGCACGTAGCAACGTGCACAACTGCGAACCACTTGAAACAATCAGACATATCTAGGGTGCGGAAACCTAGTTTGAGCACCCTCCCATACTACATCGGGTGAGACCTTATTCCATGTTTCATGGACTGTTACTGAAAGGGCCAGTAGTACTAGGATTTTTTTGGCTAAATCACCTTTGAACTTGGGTTAGGAACCAACAAGCCAACACTCACTAAAAGGTCCCTAAAGATATCTACAATCAAACAACTCTCGAGTATTTCTGCTCCAGGTGATTATGACTAGACACCAAATACAAGAAAGTTATTAACAAGGGCCTTCCGAAAATAGACTGGGGTAATTATGCCCCGGGCCTACTAGTAAAGGTATCAGAGGTAGTTGCACTGACCTCCAGACAACAGCCTTTGTCGGTGAAAGTCCCAAGCTTCACAAGGGTGCCCTCTAGAAGTACTATTGAACTTGATACAATGTCAACCACAGATGCCATGGGATTCCCCTCGCAGCCACCTGCGTGATCCCTATGATAGGCAACTATGGTCACCAACTCATATCAGAAGCTGGGTGGAACAATGGTGAGGTAGGATCCGACAAGTAAGAGAGCGGGTATCTCTCGTCCTTATCTTCACTCACCCTCGTGCTTTACTCCCAGTTATGGATCTTTCCCGGTCTTCCTAACATTATTGGATTTCGCTCATTAATCAAACTTCTATGTTTTGTAATATGCAGTGGCCATGGAGATTTAACTCTCCTCTCGCTTAATCCAAAGCTCTAATAAACCTAAACTTGTTGGTGTATTCCGATGACAATACAAAAGTTCTAGTTTATTTTAATTAGTCACTTGATTTTAATAGTTGTTCTTTAAGTCAAATGTATATATGGGAGTGAAACCAATGATGTTTGTATGATGCAAAGAAATCATTTAAAAACTAACTACATGAATGCAATCATTTTTTCTTCGATGAAAAGAGATCTCTACATGGGTTCTACAAAGCTTCTATAAAGCAAAATACTTTTTCTCTCTTTTCTTGAAACACACTTCACACACCCAAAAACTAAAAGACAATGAATGCTTTAACAATGCAAACTACCCTGTTGCAAGATATAATGGAGATGCAAGATTTCGAATTACTCAAAAAGCGAAATCAATTGTTTATAACTATCAATGAGCCAACTTAAGTATTGAAGAGGATACAAATTGAACAAAAAATTCTCTCCAAACAAGAAGGACAAATTGTAAAAGATCGCAATTCACTTTCAAAAACCAAAAGAAACCAAAATCAAACTTGGCAAAAGAAAATAAAAAAAAAGTTTTTAAAGATCTTTTCTTTTTCAAGAAACAACTAAAACAACTTTTTGAAATCACTCAAAATGTTACTAATACTCAAAAAATTGGAAAAGGGGCACAAGGAATCTTTGTAAGTTACAAACTCGAAAATGAATGAAAACTCGAGCAAAAAGGCTTCAACTTGTACCAAATGACCCAAACAACAGTAAAGAGTTTGACAAACTGACTAAGAAGTCAGGAACGAAATACCTCCAAATTCGTCAAAAAGACTTTCAAAAAGCAAGAAAAGCTATAAGGCCACAAAATGAAGGAAAGTAAAGCAAGTACATCCAAAAATTGAGCTTGACACTGAAACAGAAAACAATCTCCTATTATGGAGGACCAGAACAATCAAGAACTTTTGAATGAAGTCTTGTGTGCCAAAACACCAATTACAAACTCACTCAAAAAGAAAACATAGCCCAAATATTTTCAATGAGGAAGAGACTTCGAAACAATAAGCTTGCAGAATAATTAAATTCTTTAGATAGAAATTGACCACATAGAGACTAAAAAGACCAGACAACAACTCTATCTGGGTAGAGAGACTTGAAAAGACAATGCAAAGATTGGCATACGCAACTGTGTTCAAACATAGAGGTGTGTACACGTGCTTCCAATACAGGAAACTCGCATATACACAGGTTCACTTCACAAAAATAAGTGTGTGTACGCTACTGTAAATAGAGTAAAAGGTGTATACAAAGATTTACAAGAAAAATAAAAAACAAAGCCAGATCCAAAAGACCAGACTTAAGGTATGAGACTCTAGTAGACCAAATAAGATTGTAATAGCAAGAAAACCAAAGACTGTGCCCTGATTGACAATGAACAACACAAACTAGGAATAACAAGATTGTTATCCCCAGCGGAGTCGCCGATTCTATTTTGGGAATAAGTACCCTAGGGCTTTGGGTTAGAAACCTAATAGAGTAGAATAAAACTACAACAAGAAAGAGTCATACAACTTAGGCAAAATGCTTATATCATCAAACTATGTAAGAGCGATCGTACCCTGATCCTTCGTTCGAGTAGGTCCCACAGGGTTCAAACCGTCTACAACTCCCGATGTTCTTAAAACTTGAAAATCATTCAATTCGAACATACATAGCAGTATAGAAGTAAAGTATATTCACGAAATTTGACTTTATATCATATAAACAAATGATTGATCAGATGTCAAAACAACATTCATATATGAATTACAACATAATTTGATGCATAAAAAAAGTTAATTTCGGAAACCAGACAAAATTTCTTTTATTGCAGTAATCTATAAATAACATGGAGAGAGTTCGCCTGAGTCTTCTTCTTCCGGCTCCAAGTGGAACCATCCTCTGGATTTGTCCTATCCCAGCCTTCAACAATCTTCTTCTGTAACCAACACCATGATATCTCAAGCAAGGGGGAGAATATCTATAATCAAGGAAACATGGGTTTCTTGAAGCTTGGGGAAGTGCATGAGGCACAGGGATTCATCAGACTCAGGCAAGGATAATCTCACTATAACAAATCTATCTCTTCTCCTCCTTAAGGCCTTCCCATAGACGTGTATTTATACCTCTCCCAATTAGTTTTTTAGTTGGGAAACGGTTGGGCCCCGGGCAATAGGAGGTAATCAACAGGTAAAAACCATGAACTCCACCAATAATTAAGGAAATTTAATTTTTTTAAGTGTTTTAACACATATACGCAGGTTGGGTATTGACTGACCCGCGTGTACATGCTTTTATCTCAGGGAAAAGTAGCGTACATGGAATAAAACACTATTTTTAATATATTTAGACCAATTCTAGAAGGAGGGGTTGCCCTAGGCCATAAACCAAGAATCAAAAATACCAAGAGTGGTAAATGGTGCTATAACACATGGTCTACATCACAATTCAATTAAGACATATTTCAGTACCCATTAAAAAAAATAGATTTCAGAACCCAATATATCTTGTACTTTAAAAAATTTACTAAGTCAATAAATGATAAAACAAAGTATTAATTAAAATATATAATGCTATGATCTATCAATGCAGACATCATCCATGTGCAGAGTAAAAAAATTCCATAAACATTCTTCATAAGACGCTCTTGTACTTTGTGAAATTTATTTTTCACTTGATTCCACATTTGATCGTGCTTTTGCACTGATCGTTATTGCACTGCATCATGTTTGCATTGTGCATCTTGCACCTGGGATTTTACCAAAATAACAATTCTGATAGAACACAATTCTGTAGCTGGATTTTTTTTTTTTTTTTATTTGCCTCAATACATAAGAAAAGTTTTATTCACCATCCTTTGGTGTTTCATGAGCATGCCTTCTGGTTTGACTGCATCAAATTCCGCAATCAATTTATGAGGGAATAAAGAAGTGGGAAAGGGGTGATTTTCAGAATGGGAAGGAATATTACTGCAGGGATTCCAAGAACAATATCACCAAGAGAAATAAACCAGTATGGGATGTGGAAAAAATTTCAAGGGAAACAGAGGGATTTTAGGAGATTGGGTAAGGGTAGTTTTCTTAGAAGAAAGAGGAGTGTAATTCATTGGGGATTTAGAAAAAGAAAAATAATGGGAATTACAAAACAGGAAAATAGAAGAAAGGAAGAATTTTATCTTCAAGGTCTGCCTGCACTAGTGTGGGAAAAGGTAATTGCAGTGGGAATTAAGCGTTTACTTGGATAAAAATTTCCATGCTAGTTACCCCAAACTTGGGTAAGGGTTGGGTTCCTTGAACCTGCTTCTTCTTGGTGGAAACCAGCATATCTAAAAAAATCAAGTAACAATCCCTTTTTATTGAAAGTTTGATCTTCCCACTAGCATGTTGGTTTTCAAGTTGATCATTATGCAATCATGTCAGTCAACTAATTTTCATAATTACAGAAAAAATATTTTTTTGTTGTCATTTTTCTTTTATTTTCTATCTAGATATATATATATATAGATATATATATATATATATATATATATATATATATATATATATATATATATATATATATATATATATATATATATATATATATATCTATATATATATATATATATATATATATATATAATGAGGAAAATAAAGAATCAAATATTCAATAGGTTGGTTTTACCACCTACCAACTCCTTTTTAGATTGTTGTTGGACTTGCTACATAAAATCTCCTTTAGTAAGGGGCTGAAAATATACCTTCTATCTATTCCCATTTACCAAGAACACATAATTCCATCCATCAATAGTTTTAATATCTACCGCTCCATTTTCAAACACTTTTACCACCTCATGGGGTCCCATCTAGCATGTATGGAATTTCTCTTTAAAATATTTGAAGCTAGAGTCGTAAAGGAGCACCCAATCACCTGGTTGGAATTGCTTCTATTGGATGGACATGTCATGCCACTTCTTGCGTTGTTTTTGAAATAAGATGTTCTGTTGAATAGCATCTCTTTAGAATTCATCTAACTCATTCAACTGTAGAAGACACTGCTATTGTGCTTCAAAGAGATCTAGCCCCAATTGGACTACAATCCTGAAAGTCTTGATCTTGAATTATATTGGCAAGTGGACTTGTTTCCTGTACACTAGCTCATATGGTGTGTGTCCTGTACTATTCCTCCAAGTGGTTTGGTATGCCCACAATGCTTCTAGTAATTTGTCAACCCAATCCTTTCTATGAATATTCACTGTCTTTGTGAGGATGGAATTAATCACCTTGTTTGTGGACTCCACTTGACCATTTTCTTGTAGGTGATACGGTGTAGATTTCCTTTGTCATATTTTGTACTACTCCAACACACCCTGTACCAGATTAGAAATAAATTGCGGTGCATTGTTAGAAACAATTTCTCTAGGCACACCAAATCTAGTAAAAATTTAAGTAAAAAGAAAATCAACAACAACTCTTTTAGTAGCAAAAGAAAGAGATTTAGCTTCTAACCATTTTGTAACGAAATCTGTACAAACAAAAATATGATTTTTATTTAATGATGCTGGATTTATTGATCCTACAAAATCAATGGCCCATTTTTGAAAAGGCGCAATCATAACCTGAGGACATAGAGGAATTTTATTTGTTTGATTAGGTTGGCCATTTTGCTAACAGGTCTCACATTTCTTGACGTATTGTTTGGCATCCTTAAATAAGGAGGGCCAAAAATATCCAGCTTGTAACACTTTGTATGCATTCTGCTTATCGACGAAGTGACTCTCACAAGGTTCATCATGTGTAGATTTTAAGGTATCAAACACTTCTTCCTCTCTTACACATCTACGGAGAATGAGATCTGCTCCGATGTAAAATAGGTCTCCTTGAATCCAGGAATATGTAGCGCTTTTCTGTATGATATTCTATTTTTCACGAGCGGATAAATGACGTGGTAATTTTCCAGTGACTAAATGGTTAAGTACGTTAGCAAACCATGGGTATTTTGTTGACACAGTAAAAGAATGTTCATCGGGAAAATCATCATCAACAGGAATTGCTTCACCGGGAATATTTAATCTTGAAAGATAATTTTCCACTACATTATACTTTCCTGGTTTATCATTAATGGTAATATTAAATTCATGTAACAATAATAACCACCTAGTCACTCTACCGCTAGTTAATGGTTTATTCATTAAATATATTATTGCGGAATGGTCAGTATGCACAAAGATTTCATACCCTATAATATAATGTCTGAATTTATTAATGGAAAAAATTAGAAGCTAAAAACTTTTTCTTAGTAACCGTATAATTTAGTTCAGCGACTGGCAAGTTTTTACTAATGAAATATATAGCATAAGATTGTTTGTCTTCTTCTTGTCCTAAATTTGCACCAATAGTAGTATGTGAGGCATCAGAGGAAATATGAAATGGAAGGGACCAGTTTGGTTGTCTCAAAATTTGTGCTTGGACTAGTTTTTCCTTTAATGTCTCAAAGGACTGTTGGCAAGATGTGCACCAAAAAAATTCACTATCTTTAGCCAAAATTTGAAAAAGGGGGGTTGCTATCCTTGAGAAATTCTCAATGAATCTCCTATAGTAGCCTACATGTCCTAGAAAACCTCTCACTTCCCTTTGAGTTTTGGTATAGGAAGATTCAAAATAATTTCTATTTTTGCAATGTCAACCTTGATACCTTTGTCAGAAATAAGATGGCCAAGAACCACCCCTGACTTGCACATTAATCTGCATTTTTTATCATTCAAGGCGAGATGATATTCTTGGTAGTGAAGAAGCACTTTTTCTAGATTCTTGAGGGCTTCTTGAAATGAATCACCAAACACAAAAAACTCATCCATATAGATTTCCACACACTCAAGGTCAGCAAAAATGGCCAAGACCTCCCTTTGAAAGGTATCTGGGGCATTACATAGCCCAAAGGGAAGCATTCGATAAGAAAATGTACTTCATGGACATGTAAAAGTGGTTTTGTCTTAATCCTCGGGTGCAATATGTATTTGGTTATACCCACTAAATCCATGTAGAAAAGAAAAGTACTTCTTACCAGCAAGGGTATCATGTATCTGATCAATGAAAGGAAGAGGGAAGTAATATTTGAGAGTGGCTTTTTTCAATTCTTAGTAGTCAATACAAATGTGCCATCTCCCATCTTTTTTCGGGACTAATACCAATGGAGAGACCCACTAGCTGTTAGAAATATGATAGATAAAGTCAACATCTAAGAGTTTTTGAAATTCTTCTTTTACAACATCTCTTAGAGCCGGATTCATTCACCTTTGGGATTTTTAGACAGGTTGAGCTTAATCCTGAATATAGATATGGTGGGTACAAGTTTTAGGAGGGATGCCTTTCATATCTTCATAGCCCCATCCAAAGGCATCAAGATGGTTTTGCAACAAATTCACAAGCTGCTCTTGTAGGGAAGAATCCAAGTCTAAAATGATATGCAAGGATTTACCTAGACTAATATAAAGAAGAGTAGTATTAGGATCAAGAGTACACAGAGTTGTTGCTAGAGATGGTGGCGAGGGAGGTAGAGAGTCATATCTTTCCTGAAAATCTAGACTAAAAATTTGACTCAATGACTCAAAATTGGGCATGGTGTCTAGATTGTTTAGGAAGTTTTGAATCTCACCCTCCTACAAGAACTCAACATTCTGATTTATCAAGGAAATAGGTTGAGTCTCCTCATCACTATTGTAGTCTAACCATAAAGTGTCTCGGAGCTCCTGAGAGGATCTAGCGGGTGGATACAAGGTGACCTTCTTCCTGGAATCTCAATGGGAAATATGCATGTCACCAGAACAATATCTGATATAAGCATTGGTTGTAGCAAGCCATGGTCATCCAAAGATCAAGGGATGTCCTCCCACAAGCTTCTTTGGTTGAAGCACAATGAATTCTATGAGGCATTCCCAAGAGTCTAGACAAATGACCACATCATCCAACACCCCTTCCAGCTTGATTTTAGATTTTTCTACTAGTTCAAGCATAGTGGGAGTAGGACCAATATGGAACAATCCAAGTTGATCCATGGTTTTCTTGGTTATAAAATTAATGGTTGCTCCTAGGTCTATAAGTACATTGGAGACAAGGACATCACCTATCTGAACAAAGACAATATTGTTTTTGGGGTCCTGTTGAAGCCTCGAAAATCATTGCTTCAACATGGGGGAAAAACACCCAGTCCGGACCTTGGTTGGAAGCTCCTTTCCCATTTAGAGTAGTGGATCTGATTGGGGATAATGGGATCAATTTCCGAATCTATTTTATGATCGTGCTAATGGGGTGATATGTGATATTTTGGACTAATGTTTAAGATAAAAGTAATCTAATCTAAACTAATAATCACATGCATTATATCCTAATTTAAACCCTATTTAATTATGACTATACCCAGGAATAAATTGGCGTATGCTATCTACAATAATGTCTAAAAGAAATTGGTAATAAATATCATTCAATTTCAATGAGAAATGAAATCGTTTAACAATAATTGTTTTGTATAAAAATTTAGCTGAAATGATTGTGAAAGATATATCGCATAAGAAATTATTCATGTATTTAGCATAAAATATAGGCCATCATCATACAGAAGTGCAATAATGCTTAACCAAGATTCAAACCTTCATACATAAACAACTTGAAGATAAATTATTGCTTGAAACGTAAGTAAAAAGAACTATGAGATAAAAGTACCATTTATGATACGTCCTACTCATGTGATTCAACAATATTGATCTACTTTCAATCCATCCAACACCATCTAAGAGTACAAAAGTGTAATTTCAATATAAGATGTCATATAAGATATAAATAAATCTCGTTCCATTAATTTCACCAGAACTTCCTGAAAGGGATAGAAGTGCATGTTTTGAAGATGGTTTCTGATAAAATTTCTGGACCCCTCTCTAAATGCATGAGATGGGTTTAAATATTAAACTATAAAACTAAAAATAGAGTATTATAAAAATAGTTGAGGAGGTTTAAACGACCTTCCTTAAATTATGCAAAATAAAACCAAAATAGAAATGAGAATGGTGACTAATTATTCTACATTTGATCCTTTAGATCGCAAATGTTCATCATGGGCTTGAGTTGTGTTGATTGGCCGATTTCAACTTTCAACTCTGTAGTGAATACGACATCCATCAGTGTTAGCACCATTTTCTCCATAGAAATGGTTAGGCATCACAGGGTCATTCACTAGCTATGAGGTTTCACTAAATGTCACCAATATGCTTCCTAGTTTAACCTAGTCATTTGCCTAATTGCTTATACTTTTTCTTATTGTGCATGTCTCCACTGTAGTTCAAGTTTTTTTACATTAGGAGGAAAACCTAGAATGGATTCTGCTACAAGGTTGGTGCTATGTAAATTTTCATTAATATTTTTGATAACATTGTTTGCTACTGTTGCCATGTCTTTTGTTGCCTCTTCTACCTCTCTAAGCCGAGAATCCTAGTTTTCAAATACGATTTCTTTGTGTGACTCCTCCAGTTTAGGCAAGTCAGCTTTTATCCCATCTTTTGAATTTTTCCAGGCGATGAAATCAAAGACTTTTTTCAAGATTTCATCATATTCAAGTCTCATCTCCATGACTTGACTTGTCAATTTGTCACTTATTTCACAATAAGAATTCCATTGCGATATCTTCTGGAATAATAGTTCTTTTTGGCACATTATCTGAGAGTTAAGGTCAAGCGCTTCTGTAATAAACTGATCCATTTTTGGATCAACTTTATGTAGATCAATTATTCCTTGTATTTGTGCTTCCTTCTCTGCTAAGATGTTTTGATGTTTTATTTGCATCTACTCGAACTCTTATTGAAGCTTAGCTAATTGTATCTTTGCCTGCTAGTTAGATTTTGCTTGCTGTAATTGTTGTTCAAGCAACAATTTTTTTTTCTTATTCTTTAAGAAACATTTTCACCTTTGTTGCTTCGTCGATGCTCATTGTAGCATAAGAACCTACAAAATGTGACAATCTAGTAAGGTTGGCGGATGGGTCGATGGGTGAGTCTTTCTAGACAACATCCATCGGTTCATTATCAGGGGTAGTAACAGCTGTAGAATCCAATTTCCTTTTCTTCCTTTGTCTTTTAACAACAACTTTGCATTGTGGGCTATAAAATACATCTAGAGGGAAATCTCCTCAATTCTCAAAACTATTTCATAGGTGGGAGTAAGAGGAATGTGATCTACCTCTTGATTATTTACATTCTCTTTTGTTGTAATTTCTTGAGTTATTTTCTGTTGTGGAGTTTGAAACTCTAGCGTTTGTTCCTCTGTATTGATAATTTGATTAAAGTTGTCCCATTGTTCCTCTAAATTGATCACCGGGGGTTTTATTAGCTGTGTGGAGATGGAATGGATCTCAGCCTGTTTTCTAGTTGAAGTTTGTTCAACTGTCTTTTCTGTAGATCAGGCTGTATATTTTTCCAACTCCTTACTTCTATTTTTCCCATTTTGTGATGACTTCTCTGATTCCTTGATCGAATCTCTTGGGATTCTACTCCAAAATCAGTTTTAGAATTTCCTTTGGAATATCCTTCTAAGCTTATGCTGGGAGTAGGCTCCCTTATTGGTTCAATCAGTAATTGGTCCAATGGGACCTTTGTTAACCTCCTTTCTCTTTACTCATAAAAGGTTTCAAGATCTTCACGGTCAAAAAGTAATTGTTCCATAGGCTTCACCTATGTGAAGGTGTTTGTTTGCAAAAGGATGTCATCAAATGCATCTTCCTCATTACTGAATACTTTTATTTTCACCATGGTGATAAAGTCTTTGATAGTGTCGAATGGGTCATATTTCCTTCCAGGGAATTTAGGTAACTGCAGAGATAACATAATCTTTGCTTCTTTAAATTCATGGCCCAGGTCGTGCAATGCAAATTCTCCACACTGTAAAGGGAATGTAAGCCAAATAGCCTTCTTTTCTTCCTTTAATGTTTTGCTCATCCCTCCCTCACTAGCCATTTCATAGGTTACCTCTCTAGCCATCAATTTGTTTGGAACATAATATGGGAGGACATGGGGGGAGGTAATGCTACCAAATACCCTGATATACGTAAATGTCTCCACCCCAAACCATCTAGCCACTGGGAGGATACCTACCTCGGATTCTTTGGAAAACCTGGGGGCATCTCGGTTATAAAGTCGTTTGTGGATAAGGAGCATATCTCCATGACAAATTTTGAAAGCATGTGGTTGAAAATGATATTCCCACATGTCTTTATGGTATATGTGAATGGGAAGTGGATTCTGGATAGTCTACTTCCATTCCCTGACAACAAATTTCGAACCAAAACAAATTGCATCCATTACATAGGCGATCATAAAAAATGGAGGGTAAACCCTCAAAGCAACACTTCTTTTCCTTCTATACTCAATTATTGTTCTTGCTAAATTATCAGAAAAAATTTGTGCCCAATTCATTATAGCTGCGTTTATGGCTGCACTTATTAATGGTAGCCATTCTGGGGGGAATATAGTACTATTAGGCTTCCCAAATAGTTTACATAGCATGGCCACTGCAAAACTATGAGGGGGACAAATAGACACACTAGTGTACATACCGTTCCAGTCTTTCTTGATTTTTCCCTCATTATTTGACCAGGTCTAGGTGCAGTCTGCTGGGTCCTCATTTTCTTTGGAAAAATTCTCAATGAACTGCTTGTTGTAGATGACTTGTGGCTCTGGTAGGTGGTACATGAGCCATAGGTTATCTAGCGTAAAAGACCCCATAAACTCTTGGTTTATTGTATTGAATTATCTGTTTGTGATGTTAACTTCATTAAAAACCCATATAACCATGTCCGTATAAGGGATTATCTTCAGATGCGTAGCTACGCAATGCAAAAATGAGCACGCTGTCTAAAACATGGAGGTGTCTGAGGAATCACATCCGTTGACTATAACCTTTGTTTCTAGAATCCTTGGTTGCTCTTCCTCCAGTATATTATACATGGCCTCCCACGTAGAGGTTCCTCCCTCTCTATTTCATGTACTATCCATAAATAGAGGAGTCATTTCTGTCTTCTTAGAGGTGACTTCCTTGCCTTTCTTCAACATAGCTTCCAATGATTTGCTTATGGCTTTTCCCTGAAAGTGAAGAACAACAACTATCATATACACAAAGTTGATAATGAATGTGAAATGAAATAATGTAGATAATCTATAAAGGTGATAAAAGGAGTTTTATTCAAACACACGTAACAAGATATCATATCACGTTAAATGGCATTTGACACCTAAAGACAGTTAACTCTTTCTAAATGCCTACTAATTATTTTTTATACCTTAGATTTAATGCTTATAAATGTCTGCATCATAAATTGTGAAGAAATATTATAGGGTGGTGCTATCACCTAGATTGAACCTCAGGCTAAAGGAAGGCAATGTCAGGGTAACCAAAAACCATGCTTAGCCAAGTAGCTAGCCCTACCAGGCCAGGAGAGGGCTCTCTCCATAAGTATCTCAGCCGAGATGACTGAATCAAGAAAATTATATTAGGCTAGGTATAGTAGCACAAGGTTTGAATTGATTTTGAAGGGTTTTGCTGGATCGGGAGGAGCCAAACAGTTAGGGCAAGGAAATTAGGTCAAAATTGTAGGGTGTTCGATGGGGAAAGGTAGGCACAAGGTTTAGCTCTCTAAGGTTTGATGGGTGAGGTGATTCAAGACAGGTGAGAAGCTAGAAAGAGCATGTAAGCAACATGGATCCTTCCTAAACTAAAGAAAACATAGACTGTGAATATTTTCCCAAAACAGATCATAAATAGTATGGGTTCTGCCTATCAACTTGAAAAAATCCACTTAAAAGTAATGAAATGATTGATGAAGTACATTTTTTTTTAACATATGATCCCAATAGAGAAAACTAAATTGAAAATAATACCACATGGATCCCAAACAAATAGCTGCAATGTTTCATTAATCGCCTGCTAAAACTGATACAAAATGATGTCTACTCAAAGCATAAGCATCCAACTGAGTCCAACCCTTTACAATGAGAAAGAATAAGAAGATATAGACATTGATTCAACCTCCTCCCATCCTTAGTGGTTGAATTCGTAAGGATGAGGAACTAATCCATCAAAAACTAAACAAGAAACTAGAATCTAAGCAACCTAACAACTTGCCTCTAAAAGTGACGAAACTTATTCATTTGTCCTCAAGATAACTTTTAATCTAATGAATCTACCTTCTAGTACTTATTATCCATCCTATTTACATGCCTAGTAACCATTTACATTAGTAAAACACCATCCATGAGAGGAAACCCAAAATTACAGTCAATGCATAGTGAAGTGGAAACCCAGCACAACTTTTGTCCTATGTGCAACTCCCAAGCTCTATGCACAACACTTTTTGCAGGACCATTTTGGAGGTCTTCCTAGTGTCCACATTGATCTCATGATAGCTCATTGGAATGATCTTCAAGTTTACCTTTTATAAAATCTTTAATTGTTTCATTTGGAGTTCACTTGACCCCTCAAAAATGGATTCGTCCAAGACTACTGCTGTGTGTCAAAAAGAGGGCAGAAAGGTCATTTTTTGGGTGTTTTTGACATTTTGGTTGACCAGTTCTGCTCTAAAAGCTTAGCAAATGCATAGGGTGCATGCACTCATGATTGTGAATCCAAAAATTCTGACTATTCCCTCATTGGATGCCCCTAGGAAAAGCGCAGCACCAGTGTTGCTGCACATAAGGCAAAATTTTCTGTGTCAAAAATTGCCAAATTCTTCAAAAGGAAAAAATTCTTCCAAACTTGCTAAAATTTATAGAGAACACCACCATAAAGTGTCTTGGTTAGCCAAGGAAGCTTCAGCAAGCAACCTAAGCCTATCAGCCTCATTTTTGCCTTTGAGTGCGTGTTTTATCCTTGTCTTCATTTGCTTGACCCTTATGTCACAAATCTTGTTCCAGGTCCTGTAATGGTGAGGCAAATGCCTAATGATTTGATTGTCCCTATTGGCCTTTTGTAACAGCTTCTCTAAATGCAAAATGACCCTATCAAACCAAGTTTCTCTATCCTCCTCAATTTCCTTCTCAATTCTTTGTTTTGTAGTCAAGGTAGCTGGTGTTTCTTCCTCTTGCATTACTAACTTGCCCTTGTCACCTTGCCTCTTTTATTTGAGAAGTTCTAGCTCCATGAGGACTTGTTTTTTACTTAGCTTCTTGTTCTCTTGCTCAAGGTATGAAATGAAATACTTAGCTTTCACCAAGTTTTCCATCAATGCTTGGATATGTGCATATTTTTCCCTTATGGTTATGTTTTCGTTTGTTGCCTCATCTTGAGCCTCCAAGTCAACTATCTAAATGCCATGATGGATGTGTGTTTGTTCTAGTTCATCATCTTCCATCGAATCAAATTCCCTTTCCTCCTCATCATCGCGGATTTCCTCCAGCATCTTTTCCTTCCCTTTATGCAATTGTTGCAGTTGTTGTACCTGTTGTGTCGATGAAGAAGGCAAAGCCCCTTCCACATTTTGTGGAGAAAGAATTTTCCTATGATCTGATGAAGAAGGAAAAGCCCCTTCCACATCAAGTGGAGCAAACACTTGCCTATCTACTGCAAACAACTTTCTAGTCCCTCTCTGATATGTCTTGTAGGCTTTTGGGTCCTCAACAACTTTAGTCTCTTTAACCTTCTCACCTTTCTTTCATTTGGCACTACTGGAAGGCCTTTCTACTTCTCGAGGCACTGGTCATGGAGGAATCTAAGGACCATTGACGATGTCATTGGCAATAAATGTATCCCAAGAGATATCGAGGAGGTTGAGATGATGTAGTACAATCATCATTATAAAGGAATAGTGATAGATACTACTCATTTGCTGGGGGTATGGCTTTTTCTATACAATGTAGGCCATCTTGTCAATGTTCCAAAATATGAAATACGAGATGTTCAACATATTCACTCTTGTGAAGTGCATAAGAAGCCTAATGTGATAGGTGTACAATCTAGAAAAGCTACTCTCACATGTAAAATACTTCATAATGATCCTCATCATAGGGGCATACTTGTCTTCAAGAAACCTGAAAGGAAAGGTCCTCTTCTTTTCATTTCTATACCTAGATTTGATGTATGGCTCATAGTAGTGCTCTTCAAAATCTTGTTCCTTATACCATTTTTCCCCCAAATTTGGAATCCTTGTGGCATTAACAATGATGGAGGATGAAACTGTAAATGTCACCTCGAAAAGAGTTACATTGTTATCACAGAGATTGGCTACAAAAAGCCTTGTTAACTCATGATGATATTGAACTCTTTGTACCTGCTCACAAAACTCATGACACCATAGATTCCTGAAATAGATGACAGTCATATGAGAAGCCTATAACTCTCTGATGTTTGATGGTTCCTTTCTGATAATTCTACCTCCCTTATGTGGTTTTCTCTGATGCTGAAGTTCATCTCCCATGCTTTCACTGCCACTATTTACCTCCTCGTCATAATCTCTATCCTCTTTGTCCATGTTTGTTGAATTTTGAAGCTTTGTAACCCTAGAGAAGGTAATCAAGGAGTGAGTTTTCGTGAATAGGGATAGGGGAAGGGGAGATGAGCTTATGCAGTGTAGGATGGAATATATATGATATGAGAGTGAGAAGGAGGGTATTTTTCTTTGGTAGGGACTATTTAGTAAATAGGGTTTTAGAATTTTGTTTTGGGGATTACAGTATAAGGGATAAGTGGAGGAACGTGTTTGAGGAAATTAGGGTATAAGGAATAGGTGGAGGGATTTGTAGGCAACTTAGTGTTTGAATTTTTAAATAACAAACCAACTTCAAAATGATGAACTGAATGTGAGGATGATAGGTCAAGGATTACACTTGTTTAGAAGTTCTAGAAGGAAAAAAACACGATTTGGATGGTTGATAGGGTGTTTTGGAGCTTTCTAGTCCTATGCACAACGCCCTTTACAGGTGCACAGTGCTCTACCTCTATGTGCAGCGCTGTGCAAAATTGCAATGGAAAAATTTCCCTCTGTGCAGCGCTCCATCCTTATGCATAGCGCTCTAGCATCTATGTGCAACACTCTGTCTTTTGTGTGCAGCAACTCGCTTTTTGCTTAGCCAACAATTGGCATCAATTCCCCTCTCTCCTTCAATGCTTTTCATTCTCTTTGTCAAATTAAAGTGATGAATTTGGAAAAGGAATTTGACATCTTATATAGAGTTTGATTTTGATTTTTCTTTAGAAAAACCCACTTTCTAATGTTTTGGAACTTTTTCTTTGTCTTCAAATCTCTGTTTAATTCTTTTCCTTCTTTGTCTATTTTCACGTGGATGGATGCTCTGATTGAATTGATTTCTTCAATGGTTTCATTTTCTTGCAGCAAGGAGAAATGCTTGGGGCAGCTGGGAACACTTATTACATGAAATGACTTAACTTACATCAAGAAATATAAATCAACTAAAATACTCTGTTTTCATCTCAAAAACATGTTTTTTGAGATGAAAATTACATTAGTGAAATATGATATGTGTAAAATAATCATGACTTATTAGAAATCACTCTTTTTTATTGGTCATCCTCATACCTTTGCTACCCTTTACTATTCTTGGTCATCCTCATACACTTTGAAACTATGCTTTTTACCTTGAAAATGAACCCTAAGACGTAATGGAAACATAACTATTTCAACTCTAAAAATAACATAACTGAATACAAGATGGAGATGGGTCAACAAATGTACCTCATGAGGGAAAATTTAATTTTCTGAGAAGAAGACAACCATTAGTGGACCATTTTGACATGACCTAGTGGAATGATCCAAAAAATTCAGTATGAGACACCTAAAATGAAAATGCAAAGAGCAAATTTGATCCCTGATGGAAGTATGTAGATACTGACACTAACAGGTGGTTAGCCTTTGAGTTATGCTAATGGTGATTTTGTGATTTGCGAAGCAATATCACGGATTACAATATTGCATTATAACTTTTCACTTTTCTTACCCTCCCTTGCGTTTCTGCGAGATGCGAGCCGCTCGTTTATTGTCTCAAAACATATCTACTTGTCAAGTTTTTCTATGTAAAGACCCTTTTAATAAGCGGTGGACCTAAACATTTGTTCGTAATGTATTGAAGGAGTGGGTTTGGGCTAAAATCGCATTTTGCAATATCAAACGATAATAGGTTTGCGGTGTTCTTTTGAATGCTCAAAATGCAATGCAATAAAGGTTACGATGCCATCACAATTTCACATTTCGCTTGTTTTGAGATAGAATTTTAAGGCGAGCTCTTCATAAATAGCGATGTGTGATGCAAGACTTGGTTTTGAAGAGAAAAGATTAAGGACCTAGTATATGTCAAAAATATGATCGTTTCGAGGTATAAAGAATAGAGTCCTCTTTTAATCGTTTTTACTAGATTTGGTGGGTTAGCAAGGTTTTTTGATGATGCTTAATCATGTGATATGTGGGAAGGCAAGAATTTAGTAGCTCCTTTGAAAAGGGGGTTTGATTGATATCTTGCTTTATTCCAAAAATAAAAGAAATTCATAAATGCTAAGTTCATTTATTGGATGGATTTTTTAAAGGGTCCCCATTTATTAACGTAATATTAACTACTACTATTAATAAATGGGGGGTTGTTGAATAGCACAACAATTGGAAATTCACTTGGAAGAACCAGTTATCTCTGAGAGATTTTTGAAATTTCAAAAACTTCCAAAATAAAGATAGTTTTGAAAATAAATTACATGGAATATACGGTAAGTAATACTGCTTATTAATAATAAAACAAAATCCACTTAACTATCAATCTTTTGATTATTCTTTTCTCATAAAAGCAAGGAGACTCTCCTTAGATCATTTTTTGGTATACTCAATTGTCATAGGTAGAGCCTCTACTACGAACAGGCATTCATAGTCTCAACAGGGTTTCCTTTTGACCAACAATGATTCAATATCCCACCTAGATCGGAATGCAATCTTAAAGATAATCTCATTTGTATACTTATTGCTTTCTTTATTTTCTGAAGTAATTCATTCTTCCTTAAAATTTTCATCTTTTATCTCTTAAAGGACAAAGTCTTGGTTTGGTGAGCAAAATTGACAATGCCATTCACTTGATTTGTAACTTAACTAAACAAGTTGGCTCTTAATGAGACCCCTTGTCTTTTGATTAATATAATCTTAAGCCATTACCTTGTTTTGATATGCAATATTGGTAATGTCATTTAGTTATAATATTATGATCATGGTAAGATGTCTCTTGATGAGATCTCTTATCCTTTAAGTATATTTTAGAATTACACTCTAGAAATGAAAGATGATTAGGTGGGGAGAATCATTGGCTCTTTAAGAGCTTTTGGATGAAAATTGTAGAGTTTTAAAGATGCTTTTCTGGAGAGAGACTTTGCTTTGTTATTGATACTTTTCTTGACTGATATAAAGGAAAGATTTATTTTTAAAGCTAAGTTTCATCAAAGATCAGATAATCTTGGTAGAAAACAAGAAGTTTTGAAGCAATAGAACTTAACTATATATTTCATATGTAAATATTACTTTCATAACAATCTTTACTGACACAAGCAAAAAGTCAAAATTAAAAAGAGACTATCCTTTGTAAAGCCAAAATTAATTGTTTTTCAAC
Organism: Pinus tabuliformis; assembly: GCA_031772625.1. Taxonomy (NCBI): domain Eukaryota; kingdom Viridiplantae; phylum Streptophyta; class Pinopsida; order Pinales; family Pinaceae; genus Pinus; species Pinus tabuliformis. The sequence continues at coordinate 570,346,632 of CM062810.1, forward strand.
TCGTATTATTCTTTCTAAAAAAATTAACTAAAGGCAATAATATACAGTGAACATAATAGATCATCTTCTATGGAAAGCATTTTTATAAAATCTGCCTATTAACAGGTAGAGATTCTCTCTTACCTAATAAATCTTGTAATATAAAAGTTGATGGGCCTATTTCTTTCACAATTTTGAATGGGCCAAGCCACATTTGTTGGAACTTGGTATGCTTACCTTTCTCTTCATGGGCTTTATCCCATTTCAATACTAGGTCTCCAAGTTGAAAGATTTTGAGGTTAGAGAATGTGAATCAAAGGAGGATTTAACTAACTGTTGATGGTGTGCATGTGTGATCCTGACCTTTTCTCTTTCCTCTTCAAGCTTAAGGATTTGTAACTGTCTAACTTGCATGGATGAGGAAGGAGTTTCTTTGATGAATTGAACTAAGGCTAAAGAGGGAATAGCTACATTTGTTGGTAAGACATCTTCTTTCCCATAGACCAAATTAAAAGCAGAAGTGCCAATGGAGGTTTTCTGAGTTATTCAATCTACCCATAGAGAAAACATTAAAGACTTATGCAAGTTCTTCTGGCTTTGGTCAACAACTCATTTAATAATCCTGATGAGATTCTTGTTTATGGATTCAACTACCTCATTTCCTTGAGGATAATAATTACCAGAGTATTTAAGCTTAAAATCTCTTTTAAGAGAAAACTCTATCATAACATTACCTGAAAAATAAGACGCATTATCAAAAATCAAGGTAGATGGCAGGCCAAATCTAGTAATTATAAATTGATCTATGAATCAATAATGTTTTCAGAATTGGCTACCTTGAGTTGAATTTCTTGTACCAATTTGGTGAAATAATCAGTGGATGTAAGGATATATCTATGCTGCTTAGAAGAATGAGGAATGATCTCACCTATTATGTCCAATCCCCATTGCTCAAATGGTTGGTCAATGTTTATTAGCTATAATGGTAATGTGAGTTTCCTGTATCTTCCAGCAGCTGTCTAACAAATTTTACATTTCCTTACATAACTGTGTGCATCTTTGAATAGCGTTGTCCAGTAATAACCAACATGCAGGATTTTATGTGTTGTAGTATCTCCTCCAAAGTGACCACCAGCTGGTCCATCATGAAGTTCCTACAACACCTTCTCTACCTCAGATTTTTCAAGACATCTAAGTAAAACATAATCATAATTATTCTAAACAACACATCGTTGACAATTTGATGTTGTATAGCTTTTAATCTCAATGCCCTTTTCTTTGTGTAATTTAATTGGGTTGGGGCATATCCATTTCTCAAGTAAAATATGATATCAACATATCTTGACTCAGTGTCATTAAGGCTTACCTCGTAGACTTGTACGTCGTCACCTGAATGCTGTAATGCTGATAGATTTGATGCTTCTACCAATATCCTGCAAAATCCTTGACCTTTTACAATTTTTGCCGGTCTGATTTCAATGTCATTTTTGCAGAGTTGTAATCCAATTTTCTCTCTTCTCACCTACATCCCTTTGTATTTTTTAGTTTCAATATTTGCATCCTACCATCAGTGATAAAAAATCCTCCTTTCATATCATTTTAATGGTCCGATTTAGAATTTTGTTTATCATTCCGCTAGGTCATGCAAAAAAATTAGTCACTGATGGTAGTCCTAGTCCAAAAACATCACTCTTCCCTAAATGTGATTACTTTCTGGCATAGTTCCATATCTTGTTGACTGTACATCATCCATTTAGTTATTTTTATCATGCCATTTGTATTAGTCATGACATCATTATGTCATCTTGAAATTTAGTCCTTCAAGGTCTCAGTAGGTCTTTGGGGTTTTTCAAGGTTTCATTAGGTCATTAGGGTTGCCAAGGTTCCATTCCATTGCATAAGACCAGTAAGTAAAGGGTGATCAAATAACATCCATTCACCATGTGTTACAGACATTTTTGTGCCTTACAGCATTGACCATGAAATGTCCATAATCTAAGGGATCCAAAGTCCCTAAACATGTTGTCCCTACCCCTAGAGGAACAAGGCTAACAAACCACATCAATTCATAGAAGTTCTCCACCAGAAACTGCTCAAAAACAAGTCAATTCAGGAGCATGTCAATGGCTCCACTGACCATCTGCGCTGAATTTCAATGGCTCCACTGGCTACCTACGCTGAATGTCAACTCCAACACTGGCTACCTGCGCTGAGCGAGATTGGACATGTGGCAAGCTCATTCCTCAAGGTGTCAAGAACCCAGGAAGCTTCCAAAATGACACTTGCCTCAGGGAATTTGACTGGTGATGAGCAATAGGTTCCAAAACTCCAAGTGGAAGCAAGAACCTCCAAGTGGAATCAAGAACTGACAGAGGGAGAGGACACTAGTCAGATCTCACGCTGACTCATCCTCTCTCCAAAACATCTATATATGGATCTCTTCTCCATGAGATCTAGAGGCTGGAATTTTGTTATTGCAAAGAATTGTTGTTGTTTTGAGACTGGAATCGTTGGGTGCTTAATTCTTTGAAGGGAGGTGAAGATAGGAATTCCATTCTGCTGGGAAGGAGATGCTGGATTGGAGCCCTCTGGGTTGTATCTCTTCCTGAACCTTGTTATTTATCAGTAAAGCTATCTTGGTTTCCTCCTATATACTGGTGTATCTTTGATGTATGATTGCATTAGTGTATTTGATTTATTTCTAATCCTGAATCATTTATGAATATGAATATCTACCCTTGTGTTATGTTCTTCTCTTGTCGCAAGTAGTTGTTCTCTTGTGTTCTCGCAGGAATCAAGTAGTTGTTCTCTTGGGCGAGCGAGGAGGCAAGTAGCTGTGAACACCCAAATAGAAGAGGATCTAGATCGAGGGACAAACGGAAGACACCGGTAAGTCTATTGATCTCTGCTCTTTCGCATTTCATAAAGGAAGAAACCAGAATAGCTGTATCTGTTTGTTGCTAAGGCACTGTCACACCTTAGGTGGATAGGATCGTCCTGCATAGGCCTTTTTCCCCACAACAAATTGGCGACTCCGCTGGGGAGATTTGTTTTAGTCATTTTATTTGTGTCTCTATCATTGTTTGTTTCATAGACTCAACAGCAACAATCGAACTGCTTCTGCAAAGTAGACTGTTGCTGCCTTGATCCTTCACTGGATTTTGCCTATGATCTGAACAATGGACTCACAAATGATTTGATGATCCTTTGTGATAGATCTTAGTACCCTCTCAAAGCATCCCTTTGATTTTACCTTGCTTGTGTTTCTTATTTGGCCTGAAACTGTTGATTTTTGAGCAATTTGTGACCCAGAACCCAGGAGAAACGAGAGTTTCTCCTTCAGCGCAACTGCTGTGAAGGCAATCTGCATTTCAATGCAGGTCCCGTGAAGGCTATCTGCGCTGAATGTCAAACCCACAGTGTTGAGGTTGCGCTGAACCAGTTTGGCCTTGTGCAGCTGGGGTTCTCTGCTCTCTGTTGCGCTGTTTTGATCTTTGTTTTTTGCAGCCTTAACCAGCATAGGTACCAGTTTGATAACTCCTTTTCTTTGCTTGAATTCTGCCTCCTTTTGTACAAAAAGACTGTAAGTGTTTTTATGTGTTTGTGGCGTCATTTACAGTTTTCCTTTGCATGAGTGAAATAATCATCCTATAGCCCTTGATTCAGATCTGTTGGTTGTGATCTTAGGAGAGAGTTCATTGGCTTTTTGCAGTTGATTATACATTTGCTTTTGCTTATTGGTTTCAGTTTGTCTCTTTTAAGTGTCGAAACAAGTATTCATTTCGAAAGTCGCAAAGTGTTGTAATCTCTTCTACCCTTGTTGATTTCGAAAAAGTAAACTTGTTTGTATCTGTCATTTAAAAGCAAATTCAAAGTTGTACAAAAAGCTTTCTTTTGTAGGCATCAATACTAAGAAAGCAGAAAACAAACATCTGCATTGTGAATTTGCATTTTGATAAGTTTGCATGCTTGATTTAGGAAGAGTGCATTAGAGTGTGCTGATTGCTCTTTGAGAAAAGATGGTGTCTTTCTTTTCCCTTAGTAGCTAGGATTTTCAAAGTTGAAAAGATAATAAAGCTTGCTTATCATTTTAGACTACATTTAGGAATTGTACCATACACCTCGTGGTGATCCTAAAAGGAAAACTTCTAAAAAGATCAACTTAAAATAAACTGAATGAACCTAACAATGCTTTGCAACATAACGCACAACATAGAGGTCTAGGCTAGAGACGTGTTCTGGCGTCGTTAAGCCTAGTGACTGTCGATCTCGTAGAAGGTGGGTGATTCCTCCTGAGGGACGATAGCGATAGTACGGATTGTGCTCCCACGTACCGTCGTGTATATATTAGGAGACCCCTATAGGAATTTATCTTTTATCCTTAGGAAGCCGTGTCGGCCGCCCTACTGATCACAATGCACTGAACACAGCATTCAGGAAGATCGACCGCCCGTACCTTAAAAAGTATTCTGCGGTTTTGCGAAAAGTTTGGCACACCCTCTGCCTAGAACTCCAGAGCAGTTTCTTTTGGCCTTTTTCAGACTCTATAACAGAAAAAGTCCATCCAAGCATTTGTCACTTCGGGCTCGTTAAAACATCAAAGGAGACTAGAGTCATCTTTAGCTTTTTCTCGACTCTTTAAAAGTGAAAAAGCAAGTTGTGTCTAAAGCGTCTAGTAAAATTCATTCAATTCGGAAACACACTTTCCCCTTTTGTATTTTAGTTGATCGAGTAATCCGCAATCATGGAAGAAAGTCTATTGAGACCCCGTCGTTTGCGAAGGCTTACGAGTCAACCGTCTTTGTCTCCGGAATCGAAAACAGTACGGACAAAGCGAACTCATTTAACTGGTTCGAAATCTCCTATCAAAGTTAGAAAAAGTGTTCCGACAACATCTGAGATTCCGGTTACTCCAAACGTTTCTGGAAACCCTGCCTCTATTGAAGAAGTTCAACAGCCACAGAGGGACAGTGAAACTGATCCTAGTCTGAGAACAAATACTTGCATCACTGAACCAGTTCCGTCTGTAACCGGTCCAGAGAGTCTTGTTCCTCAAACAACTGTCGCTGTCGATTCAACCCCTTCTTCGGCACCAGAAATATTTTACGGACCTGACGATCTTCCCCTTCCACCTGGTCTGATTGCGATAGAGGAAATTGTAGAGGATCCGCAAGCAAGTACTCCAACCCATTTTGGAGTAGGGGTCACTCTTTTTCCTTCTACATCAGAAGTTAGTCTATCACCAGTGGAATTTCCTATAGAATCGTTAGGCAATTTATTGGATAGACTCAAAATGTCTGAGCAACCGTCAACATCTAGGACTGTGTCGAATGACACAGCGACAGAAGGACCCCCTGCCGTCACTCCGACGATGTTTGTCGGTGTACCATCTGTCCCAACTAGCTCGCAAACGCTAGAAGGAGTCCACCCAGGGACTATTTCGACAGTGTGGTATGTTCCAGTTTCTTCCTCCGGAATAATATCCGGTAACTCTTATGTTGAAACTCGACAAATTGATCTCTATGGAGGTCAATTTGGGCTATCCAGTCCCCAAGGGCAAACAATCCCCTTGAGTTCCGGATTGCTACCGTATGGGGGGCAGTATGCCCTTTCATTACCTCCTCCGAGAGGATATCCATACGGCAGTTCTCAACAGTATTCAGGTTATACTGGAGTTACGACAAGTGGATGGGTACCTATGCTACCCCAACAACCAAGAGTTGTGTATTCTATGCAACAATTTGTATCTATGTCGAACATACCCACAACACCAGCTATTGTAACAGTGTCACAAGTTCAAACGATGACTGTTGTATGTCAATCTCAGATTTCTCAGGTTGTAATGCAACAGCCCCTTGACCCTGTGACACAACCACAATTGCCAACTGGTGGGGCGACACAGGTGTTATAGACATTTTTGTGCCTTGCATCACTGAGCATGAAATGTCAATAATCTAAGGGGTCCAAAGTCCCTAAACATGTTGTTCCTACCCCTAGAGGAACAAGGCCAACAAACCACAGCAATTCACAAAAGTTCTCCACCTGAAAACACTCAAAAACAAGCCAATTCTGGATCATGTCAACTGCTCCACTGAGCATCTGCGCTGAATGTCAACTGCTCCACTGTCTACCTGCGTTGAATGTCAACTGCAACAAAGGCTACCTGCGCTGAGCGTAACTGGACAAGTGGCAGGCTCATTTCTCAATGTGTCAATGCTCAGGAAGCTTCCAAAATGACACTTGCATCAGGGAATTCGACTGGTGATGAGTAAGAGGTTCCAAATCTCCAAGTGGAAGAAAGAACCTCCAAGTGGACTCAAGAACTGAGAGAGGGAGAGGACACTAGTCAGATCTCAAGCTGACTCATCCTCTCTCCAAAACATCTATATATAGATCTCTCCTCCATGAGATCTAGAAGGCTGGAATTTTGTTATTGTAAAGAATTGTTGTTGGTTTGTGACTGGAAACATTGGGTGTTTAATGCTTTGAAGGGAGGTGAAGAAGGAATTCCATTCTGCTGGGAAGGAGATGCTGGATTGGAGCCCTATGGGTTGTATCTCTTCCTGAACCTTGTTATCAATCAATAAAGCTATCTTGGTTCTTTCCTATATGCTGGTGTATTTTGTATGATTTGCATTAGTATATTTGATTTACTTCTAATCCTGAATCATTTATGAATATGTATATTTGCCTTTGTGTTGTGTCCTTCTCTTGTCGCAAGTAGCTGTTCTCTTGTCACAGGTAGCTGTTCTCTTGTGATCTCGTGGGAATCAAGTAGCTGTTCTCTTGAGCAAGCGAGGAGGCAAGTAGCTATGGACACCCAAAGAGAAGAGGATCTAGATCGAGGGACAACTGGAAGACAACGGTAAGTCTACCAATCTCCCCTCTTTCACATTTCATGAAGGAAGAAACCGAAGTAGCTGTATCTGTTTGTTGCTAAGGCGCTGTCACACCTTAGGTGGATAGGATCGTCCTGCATAGGCATTTTTCCCCACAACAAATTGGCGACTCCACTGGGGAGATTTGTTTTAGTCATTTTGTTTGTGTTTACATCATTGTTTGCTTCATAGACTCAACAGCAACAATCGAACTACTTCGCAAAGTAGACTGTTGCTGCCCTGATCCTTCACTGGGTTTTTTATCTATGATCTGAAAAATGGACTCACAAATGACTTGATGATCCTTTGTGATAGTCTTTAGTACCCTCTCAAAGCATCCCTTTGTTTATACCTTGCTTGTGTTTCTGATTTGGCCTGAAACAGTTGATTTTTGAGCATTTTATGACCCGGAACCCAAGAGAAAGGAGAGTTTCTCCTTCAGTGCAGACACTATGAAGGAAGTATGCCTTTCAACGCAGGTCCCGTGAAGGCTACCTGCGCTAAATGTCAACTCCACAGTGTTAGACTTGTGCTGAACCAGTTTAGCCTTGTGCAGCTAGGGTTCTCTGCTGTCTTTTGCCCTGTTTTGATCTCTATTTTTGCATTCTTTAACCAGCATAGGTACCAGTCTGATAACCCCTTTTCTTTGCTTGAATTCCGCCTCATTTTGTACAAAAAGACTGTAAGTGTTTTTATGTGTTTGTGGCGTCATTTACAGTTTTCCTTTGCATGAGTAAAGTAATCATCCTGTAGCCCTTGATTCATATCTGATTACAGTGATCTTAGGAGAGAGTTCATTGGCTATTTGCAGTTGATTATACATTTGCTTTTCCTTATTGGTTTGAGTTTGTCACTTTTAAGTGTCAAAACAAGTATTCATTTCGAAAATCGCAAAGTGATTGTAATCTCTTCTACCCTTGTTGATTTTGGAAAAAGTAAACTTGTTTGTACCTGTCATTTAAAAGCAAATTCAAAGTTGTACAAAAAGCTTTCTTTGTAGGCATATATAATAAGAAAGCGGAAAACAAACACCTGCATTGTGCATTTGCATTTGGATAAGTTTGCATGATTGATTTAGGAAAGAGTGCATTAGAGTGTGCTGATTCCTCTTTGAGAAAAGATAGTCGCTCTCTTTTCCCTTAGTAGCTAGGATTTTCAAAGTTGAAAAGATTATAAAGCTTGCTTATCATCTTAGACTGCATTTAGGAATTGTACCATACATCTCGTGGTGATCCTGAAAGACAAACTTTAAAAAGATCAACTTAAAATAAACTGAATGAACCTAACAACGCTTTGCAACATAACGCACAACATATAGGTCTAGGCTAGAAACATGTTCCGGCGTCGTTAAGCCTAGTGACTGTCGATCTCGTAGAAGGTGGCCCGTGGGTGATTCCTCCTGAGGGACGATAGCGCTAGTACGGATTGTGCTCCCACGTACCATCGCGTATATATTGGGAGACCCCTATAGGCATATATCCTTTATCCTTAGGAAACTGTGTCGGCCGCGCTACTGATCGCAATGCAGTGAACACAACATTCATGAAGATCGACTGCCCGTACCGTAAAAAGTATTCTGCGGTTTTGCGAAAAGTTTGGCACACCCTCTGCCTAGATCTCCAGAGAAATTTCTTTTGGCCTTTTTCAGACTCTATAACAGAAAAAGTCCATCCTAGCATTTGTCACTTCGGGCTCATTAAAACATCGAAGGAGACTAGAGTCATCTTTAGCTTTTTCTCGACTCTTTAAAAGTGAAAAAGCAAGTTGTGTCTAAAGCGTCGTTAACAATTTATTTTAAACGGAACAATCACCCATTATTCACGCGTTGATCTTTAGGTTGAAAAGATGGAGCACACCAACCAAGGAGTTCCCCTTGGTGGAAATCCTAGTCCCTTCTCCTCTTGGGGAGATGTTGGTGCGCCCCACATCGCCACATTGTCGCTTCCAGGACTGACAATTGGCCTACCGGTATGGCTCTTTTCAACCAATTTCGTTCAGAATACCACCGTTCCTGAACAGTCAAGTCAACAGTTAGATCAGACAAGAGTTGCCTCCCAGCCTTCCACTTCATCTTCCTCTCCTCCTTCCTCTTCGCTTGATGGAACTGGTCGAACAAAGAACCGGGTTCCTAAGGAGAAGAAGGAGAAGAAGAAGAAAGAAAAGAAGTAGAAGGAGCCTAAGGCGACTGGGGGCAAACAAGCGTCATCTAACAAAAATCCACACACAACACTCTTAAGGCCTAAATCGCCATGCGTCATATGCAAGGGAGACCACTTCCATAGAGATTTTCCATGTATCCCCCGGATACTAAGAGACTGGTCCCCCCGTTTGCACAATTCGGTAGCATCGACCTCTGATAGCCATGTCGACTGCTCACCGTCAACTAGTGGGAGTGAAGCCCCAGGACAGAGCGGGAAAGCTAAATTTCCCTGCAGACTGTGTGAAGGCGATCACGCCATCCACCATTGTCCCTTCTTAGATGAGGCAAAAAGAGTTCTGGAAGATCGCCCGATTTTACGAGCGCATCTTCCTCCTGGATATCAAAGACTCCTGCCAAGTCCCTCGCTAGTTGAGAACCCGGCTGACCCACCCAGGTGGTCAGCCGAAGCACCTGTCATTGAAGATGAACCGTCTGAATCCATACCTGACGAAAGTCTAAAGGTTGAAACGGCAGTTGACCCGGTTTTGCCTTCAGAGGCTCTATCTTCGAATGACACCATCACAGAGGAGAATAAAGACGACACCGTCCAAATTCTCTTCATCAGCATTGACTCTGATGATCAAGGGGGCAATGCCACCATTCCTTTATCGTAGGAAGGAAGTTGATCAGACCGATATCCGGCCGTATACTCGGTCCCACCGCCAAGCAACCTGGTTGTGTCCTTTGACTGGAACAAACTAGGCAGACCCCGCTTGCCAGCTAGCATACCATTCAGAATTATTGTCCAAATATACAGAATGGTAATGGCTGGTATAGTTATTGATGAAGGGGCATCTGTGAGTATCCTTTCCTCTATTTCTTGGAAAGCGCTTGGTTCGCCTGCGCTTTTGCCTGAAATGAGAAATCTATCAGGCTTTGATAAGGGAACCAGTCGCCCTTTAGGGATCCTCCCCAATGTGCCAATAACGTTGAAAGGGAAGACCATTCAAATGAACGTGATGGTCGTTCAAGGACCCTTGGATTATAACCTACTCCTTGGACGAGACTATATATATTGCATGGGAGCCATTGTCTCATCACTCTTTAGAGTAATGTGTTTTCCGCATGAAGGAAGAATGGTCAAGCTCGTGAACCAACTTTCATTCCCCAGATCACGCATCGCAAATAGTCATATACCATCCATAAATGGTCAATTCACGCAAAAAGTGTCTCAACCCATGGTCCGTCCTCTTGATGAGCGCGAGTAATCCGGGAGGATATGACTGGAACCCAGGGGGCATGCGTCCTGGTCTGCTTCGGCAGAGAACTTTGGGTATAGGATAGGTTTCCCCGGGAGAATATGAATAGTCCGTACCCCGTTCGTAGAGGAAAGAGGGTTGTTCTGGAATAAGATTCTTTTGTCAAATTTATGTGAGTGAAATAATCTGCTTTTCACTCACCTTTGTCTATTTCGATAGGCATTGCTGAGGAAGTGTTTTGTTTAATCTACTAACGAGACAATATTTGGGTAACCTGAAAGAGGTAAGCCTCTCTCGGTAAAACGAAAGTTTTATTGGAAAGCAAGTAGAGGTAACCTTGAAACTCTGTCTTATGCCTGGGGGCATGCAAACCTTTTGGAGTGTAAGCAAGGGGCGGCTATTTTTTTTTTTAATTTTTAGGACCTCTAACCCTTTAAACTCGTAGGATTAGTCGTTTCCGAACTTGCGTAACGAAAGGATGTGGAGCAAAACGTGGTGAGATGAAGCTCCATAAGAAATAGCGATCTCTAATGAGACACTCTTATCATATGACTGGTATAATCGAGCAGTTTTAACGTGGAATTTATGCTCGTTAAAAAATAGAAAAGCGATATCGATCAGTTTTAACGCGGAATTTATGCTCGTTAAAAAATAGAAAAGCGATACCGAGCAGTTTTAGCACATAGTTCATGCTCGTTAAAAAATAAACATAAGTCCGAGCAGTGTTTGGCGCATTCAAGCTCGTTAAAAAATGAACCTATTCCGGTAAATAACCATTGAGTATGTAACATTATCTGCCATAAAAGCCTTGGTCGTGTTTGCACCGTCACCTCCACTTTTCATTTGGCCGATCGTTCACCTCCATATGATTGTTTACCCATTTTGAGGAACAACTACGAAGAGTGATTTCACCTAGCCATCCTTGTGACACTGCCGTGATTGGAAAAATTCCAACCTGTACCTGGAAGCAGCTGCTACCCCTGTTCATCACTCGTTCCTCAAAAGACGAGTCTTCTTTAAGCTCTTTTCAACTGACTCGTAAAATATGAAAAGATTGCCGAGTTTTGGCCTTCCATCTCGTTAAAGCGACCGAAAGTGCTATCCCTCCTCTAAATTTTAATCTTTTTGGACGTGAGGGATTATTGCACAAAACGATCGAGCGCTTGTTTTGTTCGGCTCATTAAAACTACCGAAAACTCATCCCTTCTGTATTGTTTTATAATTTTTCAGACTTAAGGGATTAGATGACGAAAAAGGAATTTTGGAGTTAACTTTATGTACCTTTTTAGACTCTCTAAAAATGAAAAGGACCGAGTTTTCCTTGTCGTTAGACTCGTTAAAATCACTAAATAGCGACAAACTTGTCTTTAGACAAGAACGAGTTTCACTATCGCTAGGCTCGTTAAAACATAGCGATGGGCTTGCCCAAAGGGCAGGTTATAGAACAAGCATATGTTATCCTCCTCAAGATTGACAAAAATAAAGAGGTACTGGTTAGCAATGACTGGGGAAAAATTGGGAAAAAATCAAGAAAACTTTGATGGTAGCAGGTCGCTCTTGAACATGACACTTTTCCTCCGTACCACAATCGGGTTGGGTTGTTTCATTCACTGGTCACATCACCATGGTCTCACCATACCATCCATATTTGGGGTAATGCTACCAATCCATCGCATCAGTGTCGCCATATGTACAAGAGAAGTCGTTCAGAAAGAGTCAACCAGGTCCCATCCACTGCCATACATTATCCTTCATCCATTCATGACCGCCACCCTGAATCATATGTTACAGATCATTTTCACCTCCATTAAAATCATTAGCTCCGTTCCGTGTCACTGATGTTGGATTCATTAAGGCCCTCCTTTGACATATCGCTTCTTATCGACATCAACTCATTATCCAAGAAGTTGACCTAGGAACAACCCCTTCAGTACTGTGAAGCTTGCATGCCTCAATGGCAAGTTTCTCACTTCCGGCGACAGGTATACATCAATGACCTTCGACCAGAAGAGTTTGCGTGGTGTTCGACGCCAAGTCCTTTATTCACACCACGTGAATTGTACTGCAGTACCTTGAGGGTCATCATCATTATCGGTGATTCCTCTCGCCCTTGTTAACGGTTTACATCATTGACCGGTAATCAAGCGATGTCTTTCCATGTTCGACTTCAGCGCAATTCTCACATGGATTGACTTGTACTTAGAGTGAAGATCGAACGAGTTTGAAGACCCCGGATCTAGTTTCATCCATCCAGGCTGCGATATATATTTAGGAAAAATAAAGACATTTGAGATGTACATCATTGCAGCAGATGATCATCCTACTCAAAGGATGATAATTTCACCAAAATTATTAGTCTACCATCAGACGATCGTCTGTTCTATGTACAAAAATGAATTTATAAAGCTGAGCATGGGAATGCCCACCTCAGCTAGATCATGAAAGCAGTATGAATCATAATGTATTGTATTTTATTTTATTACAGGTCTCCTCCCAGCAAATGGATGAACTTCGGACCCTCTTGGATAAAGAATTTCACCCGATAAACGACCTCATACTTTAGGGGGAAACTGTTATAGACATTTTTGTGCCTTGCATCACTGAGCATGAAATGTAAATAATCTAAGCGGTCCAAAGTCCCTAAATATGTTGTTCCTACCCCTAGAGGAACAAGGCCAACAAACCACAGCAATTCACAGAAGTTCTCCACCTGAAAACACTCAAAAACAAGCCAATTCTGGATCATGTCAACTGCTGCACTGAGCATCTGCGCTGAATTTCAATTGCTCCACTGTCTACCTGCATTGAATGTCAACTGCAACAAAGGCTACCTGCGTTGAGCATAACTGGACAAGTGGCAGGCTCATTTCTCAATGTGTCAATGCTCAAGAAGCTTCCAAAATGACACTTGCATCAGGGAATTCGACTGGTGATGAGTAAGAGGTTCCAAATCTCCAAGTGGAAGCAAGAACCTCCAAGTGGACTCAAGAACTAAGAGAGGGAGAGGACACTAGTCAGATCTCAAGCTGACTCATCCTCTCTCCAAAACATCTATATATAGATCTCTCCTCCATGAGATCTAGAAGGCTGGAATTTTGTTATTGTAAAGAATTGTTGTTGGTTTGTGACTGGAAACATTGGGTGTTTAATGCTTTGAAGGGAGGTGAAGAAGGAATTCCATTCTGCTGGGAAGGAGATGCTGGATTGGAGCCCTATGGGTTGTATCTCTTCCTGAACCTTGTTATCAATCAATAAAGCTATCTTGGTTCTTTCCTATATGCTGGTGTATTTTGTATGATTTGCATTAGTATATTTGATTTACTTCTAATCCTGAATCATTTATGAATATGTATATTTGCCTTTGTGTTGTGTCCTTCTCTTGTCGCAAGTAGCTGTTCTCTTGTCACAGGTAGCTGTTCTCTTGTGATCTTGTGGGAATCAAGTATTTGTTCTCTTGAGCAAGCGAGGAGGCAAGTAGCTGTGGACACCCAAAGAGAAGAGGATCTAGATCGAGGGACAACCGGAAGACAATGGTAAGTCTACCAATCTCCCCTCTTTCACATTTCATAAAGGAAGAAACCGAAGTAGCTGTATCTATTTGTTGCTAAGGCACTGTCACACCTTAGGTGGATAGAATCGTCCTGCATAGGCATTTTTCCCCACAACAACAGGTCCAAATGGGTACAGTTTCCCCACATCTTGGTCCACCGATTAGTATAGCGCAGCAGAACATGGCTTCACAACCGTGGCTGGTGCAATACCAACAACCACAATTCCAGCAAGTGTACTAAGGTTCTGAGCAGCAGATCTTTGCGAATAGTGGACAACCGTATATTCAAAACGGTCAAAACCAACCGCTTTACAGTGGTCAAGTCCACCAACCGTATCAGTCATACCAACATCAATTACATTATGCTGGTATGCAAAGGCCTACTTCTCAGGCGATTCCATCGTATCTTGGGTACGCCTCACCTAACCTGAATCAACAGTTACCATTCGTGGCAACTTGAGAATTACCGGATTTACACTGATTAAAGAACGATCCAATTGCCTACGCCCCTTGGTGGCCAGCGATTCCTCACAAACTTCCATCGGACATTCCTAAATTCAATGGAAATCCAGGAGAAGACCCCTCGAATCATGTAATGACTTTTCATCTGTGGTGTTCGTCGAACACCTTGAACGATGATTCGATAAGGCTTCGCCTTTTTCAGATGACATTGACAGGTCTAGCGGCTAAATGGTATATTGAATTACCTAGAGCCTCTTTCGACAATTTAAGTTCCCTAGCCACGACTTTCTTAACCCATTTTCAATTACCGATAAGGTATGAAACGGGAATGGAAATATTAACCAACTTCAAACAGACAACGGCCACTCATATATCCGATCATATATATGAGTGGCGTCGTCGTCGTAGGATGGTAAAGACTTACGTTCCCGATCAGCTATTAGCTGAATGGTTTATTAAGTCATTACTTCCTGCTATAACGTAAGATGTGGCCAAGGGGGGGGGGGGTCGTAACAGAGGAGCAGGTTATTGCTCGTGCAAAATATCTAGACTTAGTATATACTCAGTCTGGCACGCTCTATGACAAAATATCTGACGCCCCTAGACCGGAATTTTCAATTCCTCCTCCTCATAAATCAAATAGTGACTCTCACGTCGGCGATGGTGTGATTGGCACTGCAAATGCGAAATCGACAAAGGCTTCATCTAAGAAAGCCCGTAAGACTTCGGATCAAAACGAAAAAGAAGAAATTCTTGCTTCGGAAGTAAATGCCGTATCGGCAGATAAAGGCAAATAACCCAATCAACCAGGAAGCAAGAAGAAGAAAAACAAAGGGAAGAAGAAGAAACAGGGTGAGTCATCCCCTGAAAAAACTTCTTCAAACCCTCCTAGGAAAGGGAAACCAAAAACGCAATGTATTATATGTGATGAGGATCATTGGACACAAGATTGTCCGTATAGAGCTGAGCTTAAAAGGTTCTTCAAAAGTTCACATACCTCGGCTGTGTTAACTGATCCGTTTCCCAATCAAGGTCAAAATCTGGTTGATAGTGGAAATGCTTCCCCGTCGCAAGTGCTAATGTTGTCGATCTCCAAGCAACAAAATGATGCTTTGATTTCGACAAGTAACAAAGATTACGGGAATCCTCAGCTGTCGAACGACAAAGGTAAAGATAAACCAAGTAGTTCGAAAACAACTTCGACAGAATTTGTACCACCCATCATTCCTGAATTAATAATAAAACCGCCGAAGGGAGTAGTACACAAGTCGACATTTAATCCTCGCGCCAGAGCGGCGCAGCATTATAACATAGTGGAAGATTTGGCCCAATCGCCATCCGCTATGTCGACTCTTGAAGTACTACAAAATTGCCCATCCCAAAGGCAGGCATTGTTATCAGCTGTTGGTGGGGTTGATCCTAAGGATTCCAATCTTGTATCCTTCGACCACAAAGGATACAATCCTCAGTTACCAGCTCAACTAGCTTTCCTTATTTAAGTGAAAGCCCTCAACAAAACTGTTCACCGAACATTTATTGATGAGGGGGCATCTACATGTATCATGTCGATGTTGCTGGAAAACTCTAGGGTCTCCAACCTTGTCGTGATCTTCGACGACACTAAAAGCATTCGACGGAAGAACGTACACCCCGTACGGTATCCTAAATAACTTGAAGGTTGAACTAGGGGGGAAAACAGTGGAAATAGATGTTGAAGTCATCGATGGAAATCTTGATTATAACATCCTACTGGGAAGACCATGGATATATGCCATGGCAGCTGTCGTGTCGACTTATTTTAGGAAGATCGCATTCCCTTTTCAAGGAGGGATTACGATCGTCGACCAACAAAACTTCCTCCCTAATGGTTCACAAGTTACGGGAAGCATTCCCATGATCCATGGAAGCAACCATTCGCTTCAAGATATCGGAGTAGGTCTCCTAAAAGACCTTGCCTTAATGGGTACTTTTGCCCTACCGCCTCCGAGTAATCTGGCGGAAGTGGCCACAGTGGAATATGAAACCTTCTATATCTAATGGATTTGGACTCTGAGGACGGTTCTTATCTTGTGTCAACCTCGTTAAAAAATGAAACAAGGAGTCATGAGGATAGTTCTTGTACTATGTCAACCTCATTAAAAAATGAAACAAATCCCCTTTTCAAATCTCAAAGGTAAACCTTCATTCCAACCACCGAGTTGAATGAAATGAAGCTTGGGGGTCATGCACCTCGATTTGGGTTATTATGCTGGGGGCATGCAAACTTATCATTGAGCTGTTTTAACACATAGTTCATGCTCATTAAAAAATAAACATAAGATCGAGCAAGTGTTTCAATTTGCGTTTAAGCTCGTTAAAAAATGAACTACCCGGTAAATAACCAATGAGAATGTAAATTTATCAGCCGTTAAAGCCTTGGTCGTGTTCGCACCATCACCTCCACTTTTCCATTGGCCTATCATTCACCTCCATCTGATTGTTTACCCATTTTTAGGAACAGCTGCGAAGAGTGATTTAACCTAGCCATCCTTGTGACACTGTCGTGATTGGAAAATTCCAACCTGTACCTGGAATCAGCTGCTAACCCTGTTTATCACTCGTTCCTCAAAAGACGAGTCTTCTTTAAGCTCGTTTCAACTGACTCGTAAAAGCGACCGAAAGTGTTATCCCTCCTCTAGATTTTAATCTTTTTGGACCAGAGGGATTATTGCACAAAAAGATCGAGCGCTTGTGTGTTCGGCTCGTTAAAACTATCGAAAACTCATCCCTTCTTTATTGTTTTATACTTTTTCGGACTTAAGGGATTAGATGACGAAAAAGGAATTTTGGAGTTAACTTTATGTAGCTTTTCAGACTCTCTAAAAATGAAAAGGACCAAGTTATCTTTGTCGTTAGACTCGTTAAAATCACTAAATAGTGGCAAACTTGTCTTTAGACGAGAACGAGTTTCACTATCGCTAGGCTCGTTAAAACATAGCGATGGGCTTGCCCGAAGGGTAGGTTATAGAACAAGCATATGTTACCCTCCTCAAGCTTGACAAAAATAAATAGGTACTGGTCAGCAATGACTGGGGAAAAATTGGGAGAAACTAAAGAAAACTTTGATGGTAGCAAGTCGCTCTTGAACATGACACTTTTCCTCCGTACCACAATCGGGTTGGGTTGTTTCATTCACCAATCACATCACCATGGTCTCGCCATACCATCCATAATTGGGGTAATGCTACCGATCCATCGCATCAGTGTCACCATATGTTCAAGAGAAGTCGTTCAGAAAGAGTCAACCAGGTCCCATCCACTGCCATACATTATCCTTCATCCATTCATGACCGCCACCCTGAATCATATGTCACAGATCGTTTTCACCTCCATTAAAATCATTAGCTCCATTCCGTGTCACTGATGTGGGATTCATTAAGGCCCTCCTTTGACAGATCGCTTCTTGTCGACATCAGCTCATTATCCAAGAAGTTGATCTAGGAACAACCCCTTCAGTACTTTGAAGCTTGCATGCCTCAATGGCAAGTTTCTCACTTCCAGCAACAGGTATACATCAATGACCTTCGACCAGAAGATTTTGCGTGGTGTTCGACGACAAGTCCTTTATTCACACCACGTGAATTGTACTGCAGTACCTTGAGGGTCATTATCATCATCGGTGGTTCCTCTCGCGCTTGTTAACGGTTTACCTCATTGACCGGTAATCAAGCGATGACTTTCCATGTTCGACTTCAGAACAATTCTCACATGGATCGACTTTTACTTAGAGTGAAGATCGAACGAGTTTGAAGACCGCGGATCTAGTTTCATCCATCCGGGCTGCGATATATATTCAGGAAAGATAAAGACATTTGACATGTACATCATTGCAGCAGATGATCATTCTACTCAAAGGATGATAATTTCACCAAAATTATCAGTCTACCATCAGACGATTGTCTGTTCTATGTACAAAAAATGAATTTATAAAGCTGAGCATGGGAATGCCCACCTCAGCTAGATCATGAAAGCAGTATGAAAAATAATTTATTGTATTGTATCTTATTACAGGTCTCCTCCCAGCAATTGGATGAACTTTGGACCCTCCTGGATAAAGCATTTCACCCGATAAACGGCCTCATACTTTAGGGGGCAACTGTTATAGACATTTTTGTGCCTTACAGCATTGAGCATGAAATTTCCATAATCTAAGGGATCCAAAGTCCCTAAACATGTTGTCCCTACCCCTAGAGGAACAAGGCTAACAAACCACAGCAATTCACAGAAGTTCTCCACCAGAAACTGCTCAAAAACAAGTCAATTCAGGATCATGTCAATGGATCCACTGACCATCTGCGCTGAATGTCAATGGCTCCACTGGCTACCTGCGCTGAATGTCAACTCCAACACTGGCTACTTGTGCTGAGCGAGATTGGACATGTGGCAAGCTCATTCCTCAAGGTGTCAAGAACCCAGGAAGCTTCCAAAATGACACTTGCCTCAGGGAATTCGACTGGTGATGAGTAAGAGGTTCCAAAACTCCAAGTGGAAGCAGGAACCTCCAAGTGGAATCAAGAACTGACAGAGGGAGAGGACACTAGTCAGATCTCAAGCTGACTCATCCTCTCTCCAAAACATCTATATATGGATCTCTTCTCCATGAGATCTAGAGGCTGGAATTTTGTTATTGCAAAGAATTGCTATTGGTTTGAGACTGGAATCATTGGGTGCTTAATGCTTTGAAGGGAGGTGAAGATAGGAATTCCATTCTTCTCGGAAGGAGATGCTGGATTGGAGCCCTTTGGGTTGTATCTCTTCCTGAACCTTGTTATTTATCAATAAAGCTATCTTGGTTTCCTCCTATATACTGGTGTATATTTGATGTATGATTGCATTAGTGTATTTGATTTATTTCTAATCCTGAATCATTTATGAATATGAATATCTGCCCTTGTGTTGTGTTCTTCTCTTGTCGCAAGTAGTTGTTCTCTTGTCGCAAGTAGTTGTTCTCTTGTGTTCTCGCAGGAATCAAGTAGTTGTTCTCTTGGGCGAGCGAGGAGGCAAGTAGCTGTGAACACCCAAAGAGAAGAGGATCTAGATCGAGGGACAAATGGAAGACACCGGTAAGTCTATTGATCTCTCTTCTTTCGCATTTCATAAAGGAAGAAACCAGAATAGCTGTATCTGTTTGTTGCTAAGGCACTGTCACACCTTAGGTGGATAGGATCATCCTGCATAGGCATTTTTCCCCACAACACCATGTGAGGATGAATTGTAAAGATAAATTCTTATTTCATTATGTAATTTTATGTCTTTCAAATGTAATAACTTTGCCATCCCAAGCTGTTAACTTAGTGTTCTAAAGATGTTGGACCATCAAAAGATCAATTTTTCAAAGGAAATAGTCAAGTGTGTTGGAAATAGAATTGAGAGGGGGGGGGGTGAATCAATATTAGCAAATCAATAACTTTTTCATTTCCATACTCTAATTCATATACGCTACTTTAATTAAGGGAAGTCACATGTATATGCAACTATATTTAACGCAACTAGCGTATATCCTGCAAACTTATGATTCAGTTAATTCATCATATGTTGATCATTAATAAGTGCATCAGTACTTCATTAACCATATAAACAGTAATTAGGTGTAGTAAAAATATCACAGACCATCACACATAAGAAACACACATGAACACCAAGGTTTAAGGTGGGAACCCAATGCGGGACAAAAACCACCTGTTGTTGTCTTCTTTTAATATAAGAAAAACCTATTTAAAATCTTGTACTGGCACAGACTCATACCAGTACGGAGGCACCCACCTACAGAAGGCTACAACATTCTCTCATTCTCTAGCTACTACTGGAAGGGAGCTACAACCCCTTAGCTCTTGTACTAGTCGATCCGTTTACTAGTACGTAGGCGCCGATCTACTGAAGGCTACAACCTTCACTTTTTTTCCAGCTGCTTTTGGAAGGGAGCTACAACCCCCTTGCTCTTGTACTAGCCGATATGTTTACCAGTACATAGGCGCTGGCCTACAGAAGGCTACGACCTTCTCTCTTCCTCCAGGGACCACATTTCATAAATTTTCAGACTAGATACTCCTAGAACACAACACCATAATCTGAAGGCCACGTTTCATCCAATTTTCATATTGGACCCATCAACAACATTGAAGCTAAAAATCAATCACCACTGCAATACAACCATTACATTAACCAATCATTAAATACTCAATCATCAATCTCTGAATCACCCACAACTGAATCACACAGTCACCAGAACACAGAGCAGAACCCAGAACTCTGCAACAACCACTAGAACCATCTGCAAATTCAGATATCATATTTCATAATGTATACGCTACTCTGATGAACTGAACCAATGTGTATACATGCTTTTACCGAAGTGAACCCGCGTACAGATTTCAAAATACTAACTTCACAACTTCACAGCTATTTCAAAACTCAGTCATACCCAGATCATAACATTTTCAGAATAAAACATGCATCAGTATTCAGATCTAGTCTATCCATGATCAAACCACATAGTGATAATACATTCCATGCCTTAAGCTCTCGATCCATCATCCATCATCATCGACATAGGTTCATCCTAAGTTCAGATCAAGCAAAGCATCACAAACCCAAAACCTCCATACTGGATCTCACACTTCATCAGATATTCAATGCTTACACACCCTGGCCTAATGATCTTCTCCTCTGTTTATAGTTTTAGGCCTTTCTCAATACCATGGACCAAAACCACTTAGGAGCAATACCTTGGACCCAATACCCGGGGTCAATATCTTGGACCAATACCATGTTGGGTGTGGAGCCTGATTATCTTCTATATTCAAAGGTATTGCCACATAGGACCCCAGTTTGAAAAGGGGGCGGAAACGTCGCCCGTAAAATATTCGTTGCAGGGGGGGTCCACGGGGGGTGGCTGCGACCTTTGGGAGCCCCCCCCCCTGGCGGGGGGTTTCGGGGGCAGCGGCCCCGAAGCTAAAAACAGCTGTAAAATTGCCTTGTAAAAGTATAGTAATTTCTAGTCAATCTGGGCCGTTCATTAGGCGGATGATCTGACGGTAGAACTTTTGTTTAGTTTAGGGTTTTTTGCCCTAGAAGGCAACCCCTCTCTTTGTATGAGGGTATTGTATTTGAGGCTTTGTGATAGATTTTTATTCTATGAGCGAGAAATAGAGAGGTGAGACTGTGAGAGAAAACAGAGGATATTACAGCGGATTTGCTGTAGGTTGTGTCTCTTCATTTTGCTGGATAATGGAAAGGAAGGACTGGCTGTTCGGGGTGGACGTAGCCCAAACTGAGTGAACCACGTATATCTATGTCTCTCTTGTTTTGTGCGTTTTCTGTGTTTATATTTTTGCAATATTTTATGTGTTCCATTGCTCCGTAATATATAATTTTCTAACATACCATGGATTAAAAAACCATGGACCAAATACCATAGACTGAAAACTTAGATTTCCAACATGTACGCGCTTTCCCTCTTGTGAATGTGTGTGTACATTATACACTCCTTTTCGTTTGTTAACCCATGTGTCTACGCTTATTTGTGAAGGTGAACCTACGTATACCTCTCTTTCTTCATTCTTTATAGTCTGATCATTAATTCTTTGTTATTAACTAGCTACACCATGATCTGTCATCTGAGTGAGCTGCCATCAAGGGCAACACCTGTATCATAATGCCAACAAGGTGAAAGGGTAATGTTTCAAAGGGTTAATTGCATGCAAAAGGGAGTTGTTGTTTTCCCAAGGGTGTCCAAATCATCATTTTCCACAAGCACTAAACCCTAATTTCCTCACCCATTGAGCTAGGGTTGGCTACAAAATCAAAGACATCTGAGTATATGAGGCATAAGGGAGGTCATTTCAATGAGTATGAGGCCATTCCAACTCATAGACATCATGTCTCCATCATTTTCAATAAGTCATTCCAAGGGACAAATCATTTACCACACATAGGGCCAGTTTTGCTTCAAACTATGTTTTAGACCAAACAGTGAAGAATTTGGAAACAGTGAGAGAGGATTTTGTCCAAAATATCCCAAGTAATGAAAACCTCCTTCACTTTTTACATAGGTGTCATGGTTTTAGAGAAATGTCAAAAATACAGTTGCTACAAGAGAGTTGTTGTATTCTGGAGTGACCTTGGGAAAATCAAGCTTTTTCCTAGCTGGAGTGACCAAATGAATTTCTTCATGAGTCAATTGATAACTAGACATAAATATATTTCCAATAAGCTATCATGAGCTCAATTTTGAGTTGAGGACGACATCCAAATGTTGACTGAGACAACACTCTACATTTTGGTAGCCTCATTCTGCACATTTTGACTAGTTTTGGGAGATTGAGCTTTTGATAGGGAAAATGAGCTTCAAATTGAAAAATTCAAGATGTTCTAGAAATTATACTCAAAAAAAATTCCAAAGATCTATCCCAAGCCTAATTTGAACATAGGGAAGGCAGTCAAAAGTGAGCTTGAAATGGCATTGCACATTCAGGAAGTGGTGTTGCGCGTTCAGGAAGTGGCGTTACATGTTCAGGAAGTGGCACTGCACTATTCCTAGGGTCACCCAATGAAGAAATGGTTTGAATTTTTTTATTTAGAGAGATGAGGACATGTGCCCTAGAAATTTTCAAAGTTTTTGGGGCAAAACTGGTCCACCAAAACATCAAAAAACACCCTACAAATGACCTTTCCGCCACTTTTTCGACACACATAAGCAGTCTTGGGAGAATAAAGCTTTTATGGATCAAATGAGCTTAAAATTCATAAATTATAGTTCTTTTGGAAAGCATACTGGAATATCTTTCCAATGACTCAATTTGGATGTCGGGAAGGCCTTTAAAAGGGACCTGAACGTGGTGCTGCACGTTAGGCCAATGGCGTTTCGCGTAGGGAATATTTTGCTTAGGATGGCTATTTTTCTAGTTTTTGGCTGTGTTCATGGATTCTCTCTCATGGAGGATGATTTACCTTTTTAAATGATGAATTTGCATGTAAATATGATTTATAAATAACAATAGAGGTTGGATTCATTGCTTTAGAAGTCAGTTTGAGCTCAAATGAATCAATTTTTCACTTTTAGAGGCAAGTTGTTGAGATCCCTATATTCCTGTTTCTTGTTCAGTATTAGTTAGATTAGCTCCTCATCTTAGGGATTCGACCCTTGAGGATGGGAGGAGGTTGAATTCATGTCTATATCTTATTCTTCTTTCTCTTTGTAGAGGGTTGGACTCAGCTAGTTGCTTAGACCTTGATTGTACACCATTTGTAAGCAGTTTTGCAGGAGATTAATAAGAATTGTAGATATTTTTATGGGATCCCTATGGTATGGAGTTTTAGTACAATTTATTCTTCTATGATTAAATTTTAATATTTTTTATGTATTCCATTAACCATCTCATTTCTTCTAGTTGAATCTTTTCAAGTTTGATAGGCAGAATTCATTGCATCATTGCTCTGCCTTGGGAAACCATTCTCCATTTCATGTTTTCTGTAGTCTAGGAAGGATCCATGGTTTTCACATGCTCTTCTTAGCTCCTCACTAGTCTTAAACATCTCACCCCATCAATCCCTAGAGTGCTAAAGCCTATGCCTACCTTTCCCCATTAAACACCCTGCAATTCTGACCTAATTTCCTAGTACTAAACTATCCAGCTCCTCTTGATCCAGGAAAACCCCTTCAAAATCCAATAAAAAATTCATGCTATTATACCTAGCCTAAGATCCTTTACCCGATCCAGTCATCTTGGCTAAGATCCTTATGGAGAGAGCCCTCTCCCAACCTAGTAGGGCTAGCTACTTGGCTAAGCATGGTTTGTGGTTACCTTGGCATTGCCTTCCTTCAGCCTGAGGTTCAATCCAGGTGATAATAGTATTAACATATTTCTTACAGCTCAAAATGGTATTATTACTTTGTTGTGGGTTTTAAGGAGAAAAGGTCTGAAGTGTTTTATTGATTTGAAAATAGCAAAGGTTTGTTTTCCAACGTCTGAGTAATTCAATTCAACTCCTTGTAAATCGAAGCTAAAGAAAGAGATTGGGGCTTCAAATTTTCCTTGATTTACTTGTGTCAATATGGTTGCATATGATTTTTTGGAAGCGAAAGTATATAAAATGAAATGATTTAAAAAATTCGGCATTGTTAAAGATGGGGCATTTATGATTGCTTGTCTTATCAAGTTAAAAGATTCATGTTTCGAGTGTCCCCATTTAAATAGAGATTTTTTCTTTATCGTGGATTAAAGAGGTAAAACAATTCTCAAGAAGTGAGGGACAAATATTTTAACAAAATTTATTTGACCTAGGAAATATTGCATTGATTTTTTGTTATGCGGTAAAGGTATTTGAGAGATTTCTATAATTCTATCGGGGTCAATGTGAATTCCTGCTTTGGACACAATGAATCCAAGGAGCTTTCCTTCACTTAATGTGAAAAAGGACTTCTTGGGATTAAGAGAAATCCCATATCTTTGGCAATGTTCAAAGATTTTCTTAAAATCCCTTAGATGATTACTACGCTTTCTAGAATATACACTTATATCATCTAACTAGATTACTATTGATTTGTTTACTAAACCTTTGAATGCTATGTTCATGGCTCTCTGGAAAGTGGCACTGACATTAATCAGTCCAAATGGCATCTTATGATAAGCATAAGTGCCCCATTTTGTCCTAAATGTAGTTTTCAACTGGTCATCTGGATGTACTAAGATCTGATTATAACCTGAGAATCCATCCAGGAAAGACATTAGTTCTGAGCATGCAACAAATTGCAATATATGTTCCATAGGGGACAATGGGAAATTGTTGGGCAACAGATCGCCCAATAACGGGTTTGTGGGGCTTGTAGCCGAGATTTTGGGTCAATGTAATGTAAATACCCTGCAAAATGTGGGGGCATACCACAAGAGTCTAGGGTTGTCCGCCCTAAAATATTGTAATTTAATATAGAATGTGTCGACCTACCCATGGTTTGCGGACCATGGGAATGTATAAATAGAGTGAGGATCTAAGTGGAGAAGGGAGTTTTGTGAAGTATTGATCTGAAGTGACATGGGTTGTTGGATGTGATATTTTTCTCTGAGTCTATAAGTCTGAGTCGTGGGTCGTAGTAGTAGAAGAGGCTCTGCAGTTGTGTGCACAGAGGCCTAGTAGAGTCTGCAGCTGTGTGCGCGGACCCTTGGAGCTGAGTGCACAGGGCAGAGTTGGGATTGTAATGGGACAAAAGTTAATAAAAGATAAGTTGATTCTGAAATATTGTGCATCTATTTGCAGATCTATATGTTTATGCATCTCTTTACAGTTTGTGGTTGTGTGCACTGGATATAAATGTTGAATGATTGATAAAGATTACTGGGCCCATAAAATTAAGTCAGATCTATAATAATAACACAGTAAGGTTAGAGGATCTAGATGGCGCCCCTTTGCTCTCTGCACAGAGCTATGCAAAGGTCAGACAACAGCACAGAGTTGCTCTAGTGTGTAGGATCAGTTCGCAACCTTTCCAGATCTAATTAAGACATCCCTAGGGTGCGCAAACTTGGTTCCAGCACCCTCCCATACTATCTCGAGCAATAGCTCAGTCCGCGCTCCACGAACTATTTCCGAAAAGGCCAGTTGTTTCAGGATTTGTTTGGCTAAAACACTTATGAACCTGGGTCAAGCCCCAATAAGCCAACAAATGGTTCTGTTGCCAAGACCGGGATCTGCCTAAGGGATGTCTGATGTCGGAACACTAGAACCCTAAGAAGAAGGAAATTGACGATTGGTTGGATCAGAAGCTTCATGAGTTCATGATACAAGAAAATAGAACTCCGTAGATATCTAAAATCCATGAGATATTCTTCACATCCTTCTCTTCAGAGATGTATGATTGGATCGTGAGGTTAGCTAACAGCCACGGAAGGTACAAGCTTGATCAAACGATATTGTGGACTCCGGAATTAGTGTGTAGACTAGAGGCATCTGAAGATAAGATCACATAGGTCGTGGACCATTGGCTTGACTAGATAATAGGAGGGTTTATCACTGAATTTGTGATAGACATGACTGTGAGCTATAGTGAAGCAAAACGATGTTTTCTCAAGGGACCATGAGGTAGTTACATCAAATCCCTGAATACTTGGATTAAGATGTTGTTATGTGAAAAGTAGGTTATGCGAATACATTAATGATTGGAACGACGTGTAGAAGAAGGATCTACAAAGGGATCGAAGGGTTAGGGAATAGTCCTTTAATTTCACCTTTATGAGCGAGCGAGGAAGAGCGTGCTCAGGTTTCCCTGAGAAGTGCAGTCAGTTTGATAAGGTAGTGCATTCCGCAGTTATCACGTCCACTTACACCTTCACCCACTTCACCTACGTCACCTCCATCTTCAACCACCATGTTATCACCACACAGGTTTTTTTCCCCAAACTTGAACAGTTTACATTGTTCCTAATCATGGTCTTAGATAGGTGTTAAGTCATTTTATGTTTTAATGGGTAGGTGATAGGTTAAGAGTATCAAAAGTCTCATTTTCATATCCAAATAAAGTTTAAAAACTTTATTCCATGTCTTAGAAGTCTCACATTTTGTTTAGAACTCGTATTTTAAACCATTTTGAATTTTTTTTTTTGAAATTAGGCCCAAAACCACATTTTCGTAATGTAGACGGTGTAAAAGGTTTGTTTTGTGCTACGAAAACATTTCTCTTTCCGTAGCACTTTTCCCCGAAAATACACTAAGCGCACTACAAAAGAACGGATTCATAGGCAGTGTTGTGAAAACATCAATTCGTTCCAATTCCATTAATTTTTCATTATTAGGTGTTAGCTAGGAGTCAAATCTTAAGCATGTAACCATCCAAATCCATCTTTTCAAATGTAGGGATCATCATGATAGGTAAATTCAAATTCGAAAGGGCTGGCTAGTTTCTTGCTGCAGTTTGCATGCAAACACTCAAACAAATCATTTTTGAATGATAAGCTTATGGTAATCCCTTCCCAAAGCTTCTTTCATTTATATTTCAAGTAAGGTTGATTACCATTAACAAGCAAGGCTGACCACCATAAGTAAGCAAGGCTGATAAACAGAAATTCAAGCGAGGCAGATTTGTTACAGAAATTTAGAGGAAAAGATGACAGAAGAAAGGAAAAAGCATAGGTCTGTTCATTGTTTAAGGACAGAGCCTAAAAGCACCGAGGTCTTAGCCAGAGATAAATCAGTAATGGAAGCCTTCAAGAAAACAGGGTGTTGGAAATTTTGTGAAAAATTGCAGGGAGGACACACTCAAGTGACAAAGGAGTTTGCCCTACATTTCACTAGCTCAAACACAAAAATTGGAATCCTAAACTTGCGAATTACTCCTGAGATCATAGCTTCGATGACAGGTATTCGTAGGGGGCAAGATAGATGGTTCAAAAACTTCATATTTGACATGGAACCATGTAAAGTGTTTTTGAAGCCAGAGTTTGCGGAAATAGACTTAACCAAGCCAATTCCAAGGAATTACATCAAAGACATCTATGCCAACTTGCTCTTCAATATTCAAAGGTATTTTACCTGTGAGGGAAGATATCATAAAGTATATTCATATATTTTAAACTCCTGTTGCATTTTACTGGTATGATTTCTTTAGATTTGTCTTTCTTCCTATATCGAAGTATAGCTAAGATGGCAGATAAAGTGAAAATGAAATCTCAAGGATATGAAACCTCCCATTTTCATCATGGTCTAATTAAACTAGTAGTTTTACATGAACTCAAAAGGATCAATAGAGAATCGTCTTCATTTTTGTTTTTATGTGGTTTTGGGGTGGAAAATCAAGATACAGGCATTAACCCTAAGGCTAAAGAAACTCCACCAGCAGAAATGGTAAGCATGTAATGACCAGGTCAAAAAGATTTGGTAAGCTAAAACCTAGAAAGCAGGTGAAAGAGCAAGTGAGTAAAGCATCATTGGTCATTCTTGAGACTCTAAAATCTACAAAGAAAAAGATAGCTGAAGTTAAACAAATGACACAAGAATAGTCAGCTAACAAACCAGTTCGAAGGAGATTGACTAGAAGTCAAATTGCAAAGGAGAAGGGTAAATCAATGATCTTAGAAGAAAGTCCAGGCTTAAAGGGTAACTTAAATGATATTTTACGAGCCATTGATATTGAAGAATCCCCTTTGGTGCAGGCAGATTTCATAAAATTTTATGAAGGAAAGTGGAAGAAGGTGAAATCTTCTAAGAAAATAGACTTTTAGGATGAGGTTATAACATTTGTTTTTGAGCCCAGAAAGCCTTTAACCAGGAAATATAAAAAGATGCAAGAGTCCAATATTAAGTTAGGTAAAATAGAGGAAGCTTCCACCGTTCAGGAAGAGTTGGTAAACCATTCATCACCAATACTTGAAGGTGAAAAAAACATAGTTCTTTCCACTCAAACAAAAAAAACTAGTTATGAAGAAATAGATGAAATGTTAAGAGTATCTAATAATGAAATTGCTAGACCAAGGAAGATAGTAAGAAGGCATGCTACTGAGAAGACAACTTTCAAGAGGATAAAAGCTCTCTGGGAAGTTTAAAAAGTTTCCAAACGAGAAATAGTCAGCAGTGAAGCTTACTACTTTACTTGGAATGTACCTACAATTAAAGAAGCTAGATTTGTAAGGATGATGAATGTTCAGTTGAGAGCTACTAACAGGAGATTGAAGAAACAAGTTGAAGACCTAGAAATATAGTTAACAAAATCCAAAGAGAGGCTACAACAACAATGAAATAGGGTGATGAAAAAGGGAAGTAAAAGATATATCTTAAATTAGTTTTGATATTAAAAAGAAGATCATTTTTGAAGACAAACATCTTATAAAGTTAAGTTGTTTTGGTTCTTGGTGTTCACATTAGTCTTTATGAAATTTTGAAAATCCCCAAACTTCAAATTTTTGAAAACTGTGTTGGAAAAGAGCATACATAGTAGTTTCGTAGCGCACTACGAAATTGCTGAAGGTGAACTTTTAGCACTTTTTATATGTATTTTGGAGGTAAGGTCTAATAAGTTTCATGTTTTGATGGTGCTAGTAGACATATGAAGATCATAGATGAATTTTCAGATTACAGAGATTCAGAAAGAATGGTTCAAAGAAGTATTTTACAGTGATATAAAAGTTGTGCTACTAAAACATGCTATTTTCATAGCGCAATCATGTTTCATCTTCTTCCTCATTTGTTCGAGGTTCTCTTTTTTCACAGGTGGAAAACTGAGGTTTTAATGGATTGCTAACACATGTCACATATATGAAACAATCATCAATGCGAGCAAAACTGCTTGAAGATAAGCATAAAGGATTAAGGGCTAAAAAGGAGGAACTCTGTCTCCTTGTTTTTATGACAATTAGGTCATGAATCAGAAGGGTTTGTAACACTGCTGGAGACATCATAAAAGGTCGAAGAAATCGATTATCTACTGTCAAAGAATTTATTTAAGTCATATATAAGGTTGTTGAAGCATGTTTTAGGAGTTTCACTCCTATTTGTATTAGGACTCCTAAAAGACAGTTAGCTATTAGTTTGTAATTAAGAAGTTTGTTTTATGAGTAGATACGTGTCATTGTTAGAAATTGGAATTCTCCTAAGGATGGATCATAGAATAAAAGGTTGTAATAACTCTATATGAAGCATGATATTGAATTCCTCAGGGCTGGCAATTTGATTAGCAAAAGAAGCTATGATATTGTAGCAGACTGTGTGTTTTTCAAACTTAGTATAGAGATCAATTTTACTACTCAAGATTCACAAGGGGTTTATGTGTTTGATATTTCTATGGCATTTTCAATTACTTATTTGCAGTGGTATGAGAATGTGTTACTTACAATTCATTGGAAAATGCTCTAACTTCCTTCACATGCTTGTAAACTATGTTTATTCACTGTGTTACTGTTTCACTTATAAACCTAAACTCTAAGTGCCTTGACTTCCATGTTTAGCTGATTATGATGTTTTGTTGAAGACTATCTTGACTCCATAGCCCAATAGATATTTGTTAAATCTTTGATTCAACCAGTTATACATTTTTGTCCATTTTTATTTCTAGAGTTAGCCATCTAATCATTAATCAAAAATCTTAAACCTATTGAGAGAGCCCTATCAGGTTGAGGAGGCTAAGCCTCAACAACAAGATTGGTTTGAAAGAGTTACTCAGAGTCTACTTGATCAGCGGCCTATCAGGGTCAAATTTTTTGGATAACATTTTGGTGCGTCTGCCAGGAGCCTGAAGATTACTCATTCCCGAAATCAAGAAGCTGAACTTCTGAAGGTAGCAGGAGCTCAGAAAGTTTTTGAAGGCTACAATCTACCTTGGTGAATCCATAAATTTTCAAAAGTTTAAAGGTGGCTTCAAGAAGAAGGTACACATGGAGCAATCTTGATCCCAATCCACCTAACATTGTGGACAATCCAAACACTATTTCAAGAGGCAGTCGAAGAATTTCAGAAATATCAGGTACTTCATCTCATTTGAAATCTTTGCTCTCTGAAATATTAAGAAGTCCTGAAGACAAAAAGTTGATGATAAAATTCATGAAGTGTTGTTTAGGTCAGAAAGTGAAGAGGAACTCATTGATATTATCTTAGACATGCAAAAGAGAGGAATTGACACTTCAACCCTAGTAACACAAGAAGACAAAGAAGAATTTTGGGAAGTTGTTACCTCTAAGCTATTGTTAGAAGACGAGTCTCTAGATAAATTGAAAGAACTTGACCCTTTCAAAGTCTTGCTGAAATCTAAAGCTGGTTTACCCCTTCCAAATTGGAGCTCAATTGTTAGTGGCTTACAGAAACCAAGTAGTCCTCCTCATATCAGTGTTTCATCTTCTGTTACTGCCATTCCTAGTGGCTTATAGAAACCAAGTATTCCTCCTCATATCAGTTCTTCATCTTCTGTTTCTACCATTCCTAAAACTATTGTTCATCCTTTAATCATGGTTGCACCTGCTAGGTATGCACCACTTGTACTCCCTACTATTTTGCATGACCTTCCTAGTAAATATGCTGCTAGGATCCCTACTTGGGGTAGTGATGAAGAAATTACAGCAGAAGAACATGTAGACAGATTTAATGATTTTACTGATAGAGAAGAAGTTGATGATGAAGATGTGAAGTTAAGACTATTTGCACAGAGTTTTATTGGTGAAGTTAGAAAATGGTTTAAAGCTCTTGCACAGGGAAGCATTCGAAATTGGGATGAGTTTGAAGATAAATTTCTAAGAAAATGGGGAAACAGAACTAATCCAGTTCAAGCACTTACTGAATATAACAATCTTAGAAGGGCACCTGATGAATCTGTTCAAAACTTTTCAAAAAGATTTAATAAAGTTTTTGACTCAATTCCAGCTCATTTGAAACCTCCAGAAGCCTTAGCACAAATGAGATATGAGTCATTGGATTATGACTTTTCTATCTTGTTGAGAGAAAGAGAATCACCTACACTTGCTGAAATGCAAAGTGATGTAGTAAAGGTAGAGGTAAACATGATAACTGCTAAAATGTCAAAAATGGGAAAAACTAAATTGAAAGAAGAAGATAAACTTTCCTCTTCAACTTCTGAAGATAAATTTGACTCAATGATGAAAACCATGGAGAAGTTGATGGATAGGTTAGCTCTTGGAAACACTTCTACTCCTCCTGTGCAACATGAACTGCAATTGAGAAATCCTCAATTTAGGAGACGTCAAAACCAACAAAGACCAAGAGAAAATAGAAATCAGCAGCATGATCCTCCAGTGAGACCTCCTTTTTAGCAGAATTTGGTTGATGAAGAAGATGATCCTGAAATTCCTGAAGAATCTATCCAATGTCTTGACAAAGAGATGTCAGGAATTTTATTAAATAAAGAAAATCATGATGAGTCAGATTTGGCCAATCAATGAGAAGAACCTTCAGATTATTTTAAAGGGTATCAGCATGCCATCTTTGAAATGCAAAAATAATATAATCTTAGAAACACAAATGTGTTGATTACTGCAAACAAAGCGTAGCCTAAGAAAGATGTTCCAAAGGTTTTTGAAGCTAAAAATGATACCCCAAAGATTGTTGAAGGTAAGAAAGACACTCCGCTTGGTAAGAAAGACACTCAACTTCCTCCTCTTATCAAAGAAGCTGAAAGATCTATTTATGATTTCAAACTTGAGAATGAAATTTCAAAGATTAAAATATCAGTCACTTTTAGTGAGATTATCAAGGTAAATAAATATAGAAGCAAGATTGTTAAGATGTTGAATTCACAACGAGGAGCTACTGGTATTTTAAATATCCAAGAAGATAATCCTACTATATATTTCGGCCCAAGGTTAGAAGATGATCAAAATGAAGAGTTTCCTCCTTTCTATGTAAGCATTAGTATTCTGATATGACTTTACATAATTTTATGTTGGATTCAGGGGCTTCTCATAATCTTATGCCCAAAGTAATTATGGAAAGGATGGGGTTACAGATAACAAGACCATATAAGGATTTATTTTCTTTTGACTCAAAAAGAGTTCAATGTATTGGTTTAATCAAAGATGTTGTTGTTGGTCTAACACAAATCCCATCAAATATGGTTGTTATGGACATTGTTGTGGCTAATATTCTGCCAAAGATTGGAATGTTATTATCAAGATCACAGGCAACAAAAATCAAAGGCACAATGCAAAAGGACCGACCTTATGCCACAATTCCTGTTTTTGGTGAACAAAGGAGATTGTATCAGGATACTAGAATGGATTATATGGTAAGTAGCAAAGATAAACCTTAGAATTTTTGTATTTATGCATTCAATACTGAACTTGGATCTGCCATTCTTCCCAATGAGTCAACTGATATTGTTGAGGAAGAAATGAGAGTAGAAAATAATCACTTAGAAAATTAGCATCCCGAAAATCAGAAAATAGGAAATCAACAAGTAAATGACAAAGAGATGGAGGGCTGGTGGTAATTGTACTTCGATGGTTTAGTAGGAAAATAAGGGGCAGGAGCACGGATTTGGATTACAAGTCCATGTGATGAGAGTAAGTTTTACTCTTACAAACTAAATTTTGATTGCACAAACAACATGGTTGAATATGAATCTTTGATTTTGGGTCTAGATGTTTTGATAAGAATGAAGGATCAAAATATTTCTATTTTTGGAGATTCTGAATTGGTTATTAGACAAGTTGAAGGTGTTTATCAAACAAAAGATGTAAGGATGAGAGGATATAGAAATTTAGTTTTAGACATGTTGGAGAATTTTGAAGCCTGTTCTTTCGTTGTCAAAACTAGAGACCAAAATTCCATTGCTGATTCTCTTACTGTTTTGGAAAGTTTTTTTTATCATTCCTATTCATTCTTCTGAGAAATATGAGATTGAAGTTCATCATAGACCAGCTATACCAGACAATATCACCAATTGGAAAGTTTTTGAAGATGATCAACAGGTAAAGAATTTTATTGAGCTAAAAGAAGAATTTGAAAGTACTCAAGTAGATCAACAAAACATGCTTGTTGAGTCTAAAGAAAATTCTGAAGTTTTGCAATTAAAGAATAATTCAATACCAAAGGGTCTTATTCCCCTTGAGAATATTTTTGATCAGAATGATGTTTTCAAATCACCAAAGATACAAGCTGATGAAGAGGAAGTAGAAAGTTGTAATCTTGTTACATTACCTTTGCCTAAAATGATCAAAATTTCAAAGTTTCTTTCAGCTGATATGAAATTCAAATATATTGAGCTGATTAAGAGGTTTATTGATTTTTTTTCTTGGAGTTATGCTAATTTAAAAAAGTATGATCGTTCCATCATTTAACATACTATTCCTATCAAAGAAAATGAGAAACCTTTCAAACAGAAGTTGAGGAGAATTAATCCCCTTCTCATGCCATTGATTAAAAGGGAGATTAAGAAGCTTTTTGATGCTAAAATCATTGTCCCAATCAGATTCTCAAATTGGCTTGCAAATTTGGTACCGGTTAGAAAGAAGAGTGGAGAAATCAGAATTTGTATTGACTTCAAAAATTTGAACAAGGCTTTACTAAAGGACAACTATCCTCTTCCCAATATGGATTCAATTCTACAAAATATTGTTGGTTCACAAAGAATGTCTATGCTTGATGGTTTTTTAGGTTACAATTAGATTCTTGTGCTTCCAGATGATTAGGAGAAAACAACCTTCACAACACCATGGGGCACATTCATGTACACCAATATGCCTTTTGGTCTCATGAATGTGGGGGCTACTTTTCAAAGAGCAATGGACATTGCTTTTTTCTGAAGAAAAGGACAAGACGGTGGTTTTTTATCTTGGTGATATAACAATCTTTTCAAAGAAAGAAGAAGATCATTTGGAACACCTAGAAATAATTTTGCTGAAATGTAGAAGGTTTGGTATCTCTCTTAATCCTACTAAAAGCATCTTTGCTTTAACTACAGGAAAATTACTTGGTCATTTTATTTCTAAAGATGGAATTAGGATTGATCCTAACAGAGTTAATGCAATTCAAAAAGTAGAATTTCCAAGAAGTAGGAAATAGATTCAATCATTTCTTGGGGAAGTGAATTTTGTCAGGCGCTTCATTCCTAACTTTGCTGAGATTGTTAAAGATATAACAAGGATGTTAAAGAAAGGAGTTGATATTAAATGGACAGCTGAAGCAAAGAATTCTTTTGAGCAAATCAAGAAGGCACTCACACAAGCACTGGTACTCATCAATCTAGATTTTTCCAAAGAATTTTTGGTTTTTACATTTGCTTCTGAAATTACAATTGCTGGAGTTTTACTACAAAAAGGAAAACAAGGTATTGAACAATCTATTTCTTTATTTAGTAGAACATTAGCGAATGTTCAGCTGAAGTATAATATTCTAGAAAAACAGGCCTATGCTTTGGTGAAAGCTATTAAAGATTTCAGAATTTACATTTTGCATTCTCACATTGTGGCATATGTTCCAAGTACTGTGGTGAAAGACATTCTAACTCAGGCAGATCCCGATGGTAAGAGGTGAAAATGGATTAAAAAATTGTTGGAATATGATATAGACATCAAACCAACCAAATTAGTGAAGGGACAAGGATTGGCGAAGCTAATGACTTAGTCAAACTTGGATTGTCTTAACATAAATCTGAATGCAGAAATATCAGAAATTTCTGACAATGAGGAAGAAATGGTACGAATTGATGAGAAATATCTTGTTTCAGATTGGTATAAGGATGTGGTATTTGTTTTACAACATAATAAATCTCCAACTGATCTAACAAAGTCCAAGTCAAGGTTTTTTACGTTGAAATCTTTGACATATTTTATATTTGACAGAAATCTGTTTTGGAAGGATACGGGAGGAATTTTGCTAAATTGTTTACTTGAAGAAGAAGCTGAAAAAGTCATTGAAGAATTCCATAAAGGTGATTGAGGAGGACACATTATTGGAAGGATACAACAAATAAGATTCTAAGAGCATGATATTTTTGGCCAACAATG
This sequence comes from Pinus tabuliformis, assembly GCA_031772625.1. NCBI lineage: Eukaryota > Viridiplantae > Streptophyta > Pinopsida > Pinales > Pinaceae > Pinus > Pinus tabuliformis. Next base: position 570,382,373 of record CM062810.1, read on the forward strand.
TTTAAAGACATTTACAAAAGAATTGATCCATGTCATGAATGCCAAATTTTTTAAGGAAGAAGAAAACTTGTACCTCTACCTTTGGTTCCTATCTATGTGGAAGCACCTTTTTAGCAGTTGGGGATAGACTTTATTGGAGAGATACATCCATCATCATCAAGACAACATTGGTGGATTCTCACAGCAACGAACTACTTCACCAAATGGATAGAGGCGATACCAACAAGGCAAGCTAATGATTCTGTAATTATTTCTTTTCTAGAGAATAATATATTGCCTCGATTTGGTTGCTCCATGAAGATTATAACAGATAATGCTCAAGCATTTAAGTCTAAGAAAATGATCAATTTTTGTCATCAATACCACATCACTCTTGGACACTCTACAACATACTATCCGCAAGGAAATGGTCTTGTTCAATCATCAAATAAGAGCATTGTAAGAATCATCAAAAAGGTATTGCAGGAGAACAAGAAATCTTGGCACTTAAAGCTGAAGTATGCCTTATGGGCTGATAGGATATGTACAAAGAGATCAATTGGGACTTCACCATATGAATTATTTTATGGTGCTGAAGCTGTTTTTCTGACATCACTTGGGGTACCGATCATGAAATTAATTCAAGGAATTGAAGAGGAACCAAATGCCATTCAAAGGAGGATAAAACAACTGATAGCTTTGCAAGAAAAGAGAAATGAAGTCTATGACAACCATCAACATGATCAAAACAGAATTAAAAATACATTTGACAAGAATATTAAAGAAAACAGTTTCCAAATACAAGACAAAGTGCTGAAATGGGAGGCCAAAATTGAGGAAAAGGGCAAGCATGGTAAGTTTGAGAATTTATGGAAGGGTCCTTTAAAGATTGTTGGTTTTCATGGGAACAACACTTACATATTGCAGGAAATTGATGGAGGATCATATGTTGGAGGGCATGTTAATGGGAGGTTCCTAAGGCATTATACTTGTTGAAGTTTTATCAATCACTCATGACATTGTATATATTCCATCTTTGTCAGTTTTATTGTTAATAACGACAAGCTTAAATAGAGAGATTAAGACCAAGGTGAAGGCCCAAACAGTTTGAAGAAGATGCTTATCAAATCAAATAATTCTTTTTTGTATGTTTTTATAAAAATAGATAAATAAAAATAAAAATAAAAATAAAATAAAAATTAAAAATTAAAAATAAAAATTCGACAGCACTAGAGCTACGAGTTCTTAGTGTGCCATAGGGGTATACAATCCCAAGTGGAGTCACTGTTATCACCACAAAAGTTTTTTTTTCCCAAAACTTGAAAAATTTACATTGTTCCTAGTCATGGTATTAGATAGGTGTTAAGTCATTTTATGTTTTAATGGGTATGTGATAGGTTAAGAGTCTCAAAAGTCTCATTTTCATATCCAAATAAAGTTTAACAACCTTATTTTGTGTCTCAGAAGTCTCACATTCTGTTTAGAACTCGTATTTTAAACCATTTTGATTTTTTTTTTTTGGAATTAGCCCCAAAACCACGTTTTTGTAGCACAGACAGTGTAAAAGGTTTGTTTTGTGCTACGAAAACGTTGCGCTTTCCGTAGCACTTTTCCTCGAAAATACCTTAAGCACACTATGAAGCGCATATTCATAGGCAGTCTTTTCAAAACATCAATTCGTTCAAATTCCGTTAATTTTTAATTATTAGGTGTTAGCTAGGAGTCAAATCTTAAGCATGCAACCATCCAAATCCATCATTTCAAATGTATAGGGTCATCATGATAGGTATATTAGAATTCAAAAGGGTTCGCTAATTTCTTATTGTAGTTTTGCATGCAAACACTCAAACAGATCATTTTTGAATGATAAGCTTATGGTAATCCCCTACCAAAGCTTCTCTCATTTATATTTCAAGCGAGGCTGACCAACATAAGTAAGCGAGGCTGATAAACAGAAATTCAAGCGAGGCTTATTTTTTACAGAAATTCAGAGGCAAATAAGACAGAAGAAAGGAAAAACCATAGGCCTAGACATTGTTTAAGGGCAGATTCTGAAAGCACTGAGGTCTTAGCCAGAGATAATTCAGTAATGGAAGCCTTCAAGAAAACAGGGTGTTGGAAATTTTGTGAAAAGTTGCAGGGAGGACACACTCAGGTGGCAAAGTAGTTTGCCCTACATTTCACTGGGTCAAACACAAAAATTGGAATCCTAAACTTGCCAATTACTCCTGAGATCATAGCTTCAGTAACAGAGATTCCTAAGTGGAAAGAGAGATGGTTCAAAAACTTCATATTTCACATGGAACCATGTAAAGTGTTTTTGAAGCCAGAGTTTGCAAAAACAGACTTAACCATGCCAATTCCAAGGAACTACATCAAAGACATCTATGCCAACTTGCTCTTCAATATTCAAAGGTATTTTACCTGTGAGGGAAGACATCATAAAGTATATTCATATAATTTTAAGCTCCTATAGCATTTTACTGGTATGATTTCTTTAGATTTTCCTTTCTTCCTATATCGAAGTATAGCTAAGATGGCAGATAAAGTGCAAATGAAATCTCAAGGATATGAAACCTTCATTTTTCATCATGGTCTAATTAAACTGATAGTTTTACATGAACTCAAAAGGATCAATAGAGAATGGTCTTCATTTTTTTTTTTATGTGCTTTTGGAGTGGAAAATCAAGATACATGCATTAATCCTAAGGCTGAAGAAACTCCACTAGTAGAAATCAGTAAGCCTATAATGACCAAGTCAAAAAAATTTGTTAAGCTGAAACCTAGAAAGCAGGTGAAAGAGCAAGTTAGTAAAGCATCCTTGGTTATTCTTGAGACTCTTCAAAATACAAAGAAAAAGATAGATGAATTTAAAGGAATGACACAGGAACAGTTAGCTAACAAACCAGTTCAAAGGAGATTGACTAGAAGTCAAATTGCAAAGGAGAAGGGTAAATCATTGATCTCAGAAGAAATTCCAGGCTTAAAGGGTAATTTAAATGATATTTTACGAGCCATTGATATTGAAGAAACCCCTTTGGTGTAGGAAGATTTCATAAAATTTGATGAAGGAAAGTCGAAGAAGATGAAATCTTCTAAGAAACCGGATTTTGAGGATGGGGCTACAACATTTGTGTTCAAGAACAGAAATCCTTTAATCAGGAAATCTAAAAAGATGCAAGAGTCCAATATTGAGTTAGGGAAAACAGAGGAAGCCTCCACTTTTCAGGAAGTGTTGGTAAACCTTTCATCACCAATACCTGAAGGTGAAAAAAACAGAGTTTTTTCTACTCAAACAGAAAAACTAGTTATGAAGAAATGGAAGAAAGGTTAAGAGTAGCTAATAATGAAATTGCTAGACTAAGGAAGAGAGAAAGAAGGCATGCTATCGAGAAGACAAATTTCAAGAGGATAAAATCTCTCTAGGAAGTTGAAAAAGTTTCTAAACCAGAAATAGTCAACAGTGAAGCTCAGTACTTTACTTAGACTGTACCTGCAATTAAAGAAGCTAGATTTGTAAGGATGATGAATGTTTAGTTGAGAGCTACTAACCAAAGACTAAAGAGACAGGTTGAAGACCTAGAAAAATAGTCAACAAAATTTGAAGAGAGGCTACAACAGCAATGGAACAGGGTGATGAAAAAGGGCAGTAAAAGATATATCTTACATCAGTTTTGATATTAAAAAGAAGATCATTTTTGAAGAGGAACATCTTATAAAGTTAATTTTTTTTTGTTCTTGGTGTTCACATTAGTCCTTATGAAATTTTTAAAATCCCCAAACATCAAATTTTTGAAAACTGTGTTGGAAAAGAGCATACACAGTAGTTTCGTAGCGCGTTACGAAACTGTCGAAGGTGAACGTTTAGCACTTTTTATATGTATTCTAGAGGCAAGGTCTGATAAGTTTCAAGTTTTGATGGTGATGGTAGACATATGAAGATCATAGATGAAGTTTCAAATTGTAGAGATGTAGAAAGAATGGTTCAAAGAAGTATTTTATAGTGATATAAAAGTTGCGCTACGAAAACAGGCTATTTTCATAGCACAGTCATGTTTCATCTTCTTCTTCATTTGTTCGAGGTTCTCTTTTTGCACTGGTTGAAAAATGAAGTTTTAATGGATTGCTAACACATGTCACATATATGAAACAATCATCAATTCTAGCAAAATTGCTCGAAGATAAGCATAAAGGATTAAGGGCTAAAAAGGAGGAACTTTGTCTCCTTGATTTTAGGATAGTTAGGTCATGAATCAGCAGGGTTTGTAACAATGTTGGAGACATCATAAAGGTCAAAGAAATGGATTAGCTGTTGTCAAAGAATGTATTTAAGTCATAGATAAGGTTGTTGAAACATGTTTTAGGAGTTCCACTCCTACTTGTGTTAGGACTCCTAAAAGACAGTTAGATGTCAGTTTGTAATTAAGAAGTTTGTTTTATGAGTAGATAGGTGTCAATGCTAGATATTCGAATTCTCCTAAGGATGGATCATAGAATCCAAGGTTGTAATAACTCTATATGAAGCATGAGATCAAATTCCTTAGGGTTGGCAATTTGATTAGCAAAAGAAACTGTGTTATTGTAGCAAATTTTGTGTTTTTCAAACTTAATACAGAGATCAATTTTACTACTCAAGATTCACAAGGGGTTTATGTATTTGATTTTTCTATGGCCTTTTTCAATTACATATTTGCAGTGGTATGAGCATGTGTTGCTTAGAATTCATTTAAAAATGCTCTAACTTCCTTCACATGCTTGTAAACTGTGTTTATTCACTGTGTTACTATTTCACTTATAAACCTAAACTATAAGTGCCTTGACTTCCATGTTTAGCTGATTATGATGTTTTTTTGAAGACTATCTTGACTCCATAAGCCGATTAGATATTTCCTAAATATTTGATTCAACCAGTTATACATTTTTGTCCATTTTTATTTCTAGAGTTTACCATATAATCATTAATCAAAAATCTTAAACCTATTGAGAGAGCCCTCTCAAGCTGAGGAGGCTAAGCCTCAACCGAAAGATTGGTTTGGAAGAGTTACTCAGAGTCTACCTGATCAGCGGCCTATTAGGGTCAGATTTTGTGATAACACACCCCACCTCCACTAACCCTGTAGTTTAGCATGGTGAACGCGATCAAGCTACCTGTATTTAGAGGAGTAGGGAACGAGCATTTGGATTAGTTCTGGTTCGTGGTAAGAGCAGTGTGGGAAGCACAAGGGGTCACAGATGATAACATTAAGAAGGCCACATTGGTGAGCGCACTACAAAATCACGTGCTAACTTGGTATATCAAGCACTCAAATGACCACCCAAATGCAGGAAAAGTGGAGATCCAGAATGCACTGAACAGAGATTTAGCCAGCCGAAATTAGAAACACAGTCGATCATTGGATTTAAAGAGATCGCGATGCTTCCAGGAGAGACCCCCAGGGATCTGGATCAAAGGTTGAAGAATGCGATCCATGAGGCTAATATGACGCCAACAGATGCATAGTACCACATGTGGCTTGTGGCGTCTTTGACACCCCACCTGAGGACGGTGTTGTCACAGCAGACGCTTTCGACCTAGGCAGAAGCATTGGAAATGGCAATGAGGCTGCATGAGACACCGATACAAGATTTGGGATTGTGAGTCCAACAGATCCACATGCAACTATAGAACCTATGCTTGGAAATGCAGATTTTGAAGTAGGATAGGGCACCCCAGCCAGAGGCATGTGAAGAAGTGTGGTGCATAAAATGTAAAGGCGAGGGCCACAACAAGGATCATTATCCAGTATTCGTGAAATACTTGGCAGGGGGTACCAATGACGTTGTGACCAGAGGCACAGGCAGGGCCGCGTGCGGCACCTGCGGTCTGGTGCATGATTTGTCAGGTGAGAGGAAAGCACACGATGGAAAACTGTCACCTGTTGCAGAAGTATACATAGACTCCGCAACAACTATTTTGTAATTTCTGTAGATAAGTTGGCCACGATGAGCGTACATGTCGGAGCAATGAGTTAATGATGGATCAAACCCCAGCCTACCATATATAGATAGAAATGCGAGCCCTCGACCTAGCAGCGATGATGTTGCGTGGGGGATTTCAAGGGTGAGGTCGAGGATGAGGAGGAATGGGGCTAGGAAGGGGCCACAGACAATTAATTTGTTACAATTGTGGAGGATCGGGGCACTACGCCCATGACTGTACCAACCTAATGAGACTATATTGTTCATAATGTGCTCACTTCAATCATGAAGCAGTAGATTGTACTACGTTGATCGTGCAAATACAAGAGAAAGGGTTACTTCAGCCTACTCCGACATAGAATATTCAAATGATGAGGTTTGAACCACATGAAGAAGACCCAAATGTGAATATGGTTCTCAGAAGTGGTGCGACCATAGGGGAAGATAAGGGAAAGCAACCCAAGGAAGATACATGGGTTCATAAGGCTCCTACAAAGGAACCTGAGTTTGACTTGGAATGCGCAAAGGAGATGTTTATGGAAGCTAAGAAGAGCTTCGTGGAGGCCTCTACTTCAGGTAGTAAGGATCAACCAAAGCCATGAATGGATCCTTCTATGCTTACTACCTTTTTAGAGACATGCATGAAATTGTTGCACGATAATAAGGTGGTTAAAGGACTACAAGAGTTGATAACTAGGTGCACAAGGTCAGGGGAACCGTGCATAGCCTGAAAACTAAGAAAGCATAGTTTGGGCACTAGGAGGGAGATGAGATTAACAACATAGATTGATGAATATGAAATGGATCAGGTAATCCTAGACCTAGGTTTGGACGTGAATCTATTACCAAAGCAGACATGGGAATGCATGGGAAGGCCCTCATTACAATGGTCCCCTATTCAATTATGGATGGTGAACCAACAAAAGATCTTGCCAATGGGAAGGTTGCAAGGGGTAACAATGAACATCGAAGGCACGAGCACGTAGACAGACTTTGAGGTAATAGATATTGTTGATGACAGCAACCCTTACCTCACGTTTCTAGGAATAGACTAGGCCATGTATATGAATGGAGTCATCAACATGAAGAAGCAGAAGATGATTTTCGAGAAAAAGTCCCTACGCGTAGTAGTTCCACTAGATCCAGCCGAAGGAGCATGCTACACTGGACCTGTGTGTGATGATGACAGAGACGATGAGCTGGATTGAATTTACCAGATAATGGTGCAAGACCAGGATCGTGTGAACCCAACTGCAGATTGGAGAATCTCATGGGAGTGTGACAATTCCTGTACTTCAAATTCTGATGAAGAAATAGAACACTGGTAGAAGCAGTTGCATGAAGTAACAATGCTGAATTTCAACATGATGAGTAGATCACTGCAGTGCGTGATGATTGAAGCAAGGGAACTGCCAACATATGATGGGAAGACAGGCGTGGATGAATTCTTAGACAAATTTGAATGGGTAGTTCTAGAATAGCAATGGTACAGTGTGCTAGAATGGGCATTGCGCACGACACCTGCACGATGGTGGAATACACATCGAAACAACATTAGAAACTAGCATGAATGTAGTAGATGGATACGCTTACGATTTCGAAGTTACCAGTGACAAACACGAGCCGGGCAACCAGGATGAAGCAGTTTGCGCACCCACCTATGTCGATGGGTGTAGACACGTGTTGTGAAAACACCTCCTGGACTAAGGATCAAAAATCAGAACCCGATGAGGTAGCAGGGAAGGTGACGCACTCCACAAACAGTCTGCAATGTAGCATTCAAAAAGCTATGTAGAGTCATGAACAAATTTCAACAAATGAGATAAACTGACTCGGACCTACGCGTACCAGCAGTTCGATGGGCCTATAGGACCATAAGCAAAAACTGGAGCACGGAAATGACCCCAACATTGACAAGAAGAGATGAAATCAGGAGGACAGAGAAGAATCCCCAGACCACAACTCTCGCAGTTGGGACAGGACGCGAGGACCTCGGTAAAGGAATCAGGTAGTTGCACAAAGCCATTTGGTGAGGGACCTTGAAACTTCACAAACTTGATGAATAGTGGGTATGGCTGAGGAAGAAAAGTGTGACATTGGATGAAGAAATCAGTGAAATGGAAACCGAAGTCACACAAGCAAACCGCAAGAAAATGCGCATGATGGGACCAAGTCTAGCCAGCCCTACTATTGCATTAGAATTAATTGCGACCCTGTTATCATGGTTATGACTGCACCTTACTATACAGGGGAGCATACCATGCAAAGAAGAATGCGACGCACTACCAGACACAAGGGTATTTGAAGGGTGCCCATAGCCCGGGCTAGCAGGAAAACCAAAGCCTCCCATTAGGGGTGTGACCACTTGAATATTTGTATGACACACAGTCTTAGTGCTCCAAGTAGTTGAAAGAAGGTGCGGGACTATAAACGAGTCTGCAGGAGAGCTGCACAAAGAGGAGGTTCCACGCAAGGCTAGTATGTCACAGGGATCGAGGTCTTGAATAAGGGGTTGCGCTGCTGCACGGGTAGGCTAGGAAGTGACCGTTGATGTCATTGTTCATGACAAGAAGTCTAATTTAAGGCAGAAAAGAGCAGGCAGTGGGCCATTAAGACAGGAATTAAGAGCTAGATTCGGGATGATCTACTGCCAAGAAGGCATTAATGACTCAGAAGTGGAGGGAATGGGTGAATTCAAATTCAAACGTTACTATAAAATCCCCTGGGGTAACCTTGAGGCAACACTTGGTTGTGTGAGAATTGATCCAGTAAAGAACATTGAGCACCAAGCTACCTTGCTACTCGTGAGTACATGACCAAATGAATCCAGTGTAGAAACAATGATGGTTGGGGGAACTAGAGTGCGATTCGCGGAACTAACTACAGAGCCCCATGTGACCCAGGAGGAGCCTAGAGAGGCAATAGTTTCACCAGAGGTTCCCAAGTCCCCACACACACCGTGACCACAGAAAAACAAGCAACCAATGGGGCCAGTCTGGATATCAGCACGGAACCCACGAGTTAGTAAATTGCTAATGACAAAGAAGGGAAAAATTGTCACCACTGAAATAGAGGAGGAGGAGGAATATTTGCAAGCCCTGATCACCCAAATTGAGGCACAGGACGATTAGGTAGAGAATGTTTCCCAAGTACCTTCAGCAATAAAGTTACCCTCCTACATCCCCTCGTGGAAAGGGATAGCCAAGATACCGAAGGACCCAGAGGCCATGAATAGTGCACTCCAGACCCCACTTCTTTTGAATGAAATAAGGTTTGATGGTCTGCTGCTTGGATAGGTACCAAATATAAAATTTGAAGAATGGCACCTTGCAGATAGCGAAAAGTTCTCACATTTGGCCACAGAGAAATTACTGCAGCATAAATGGTTACACAGTGTGGAGAAGACTAAGTTACTCCATCTGCGGTGGATACCCCACTACCACCATGCAACCATCACAATTTTTGTCATCTGACAGCTACCATTTCTGGTACATGATGGGTATCTCTAGCTGGAGGAGCTGATTCCCATCACGGCTAACTTAATTCATCGAATTTCATGGCTACCCATCAAACAAAACAATCTTGTAGCCATAGCAGGAAAGAGCGGCAACTGGGCCCTCGCGTAATCGATGAAGGAAAAATATAATATGGAGAAGAGGAAGCGAGGGTATGTAATAGCAAGCATCAAGGATAAAAAGTTCGACATCGCCACCTAGCTGCTGGCCAGAAAGCTCATGAGGAAATTCCATGCAGATGAGGTGCCAGCAAGTATGATTGCATTGGCGGAGCAATGTGTAGAGTGGGTCTAGTTCAACTGGGCACAGTTTCTCTGCAAGGAATTTTTGACAAATTGTAGGGAGGCCCAGTAGCAAGGTAAGACCTTCCACTATGCATGGTTGCTCTTATCCATCTTGTTGGTTGTAGGGGAGCTATCGGGCGATAGCCAATTTCCCACCATTGAGAAGAACCTACTCGAATCCACGAGGTACACCTCGCTCTGGGCAACAAAAGACATGATGAGGGTTCACGAGATTAAGGTGTTTTGGGTGTTCATGGAGGTGAGAATCCAAACATGGATCAACCGTAGGCTGCAATTGTCCCCAATAGTATACAACAGTTTGTAAAGCGCGATCGAATTCAAGGTGGATATGCATAATCTATATATCTGGGCGTGAAAGGATCCAGCCTGAACATGGATGAAGCTTCCGTTCATTGCAACGGATAATGCAATCTTCGATGTAATGGCGACATGGTCTTTAGAGTGACATGCTCTGGACTTGGAAGAATTAGAAAAGATTGTAGCACAATAGTAGAAGAAGGAAGCCAAGTTGCACATCGCAAATTTGGCAGAAAGAAAGCACCAGGAATAAGAAGCGGCCACGCAGCGGAAGGTGGCTGAGACATCAGCGACTACGCAGACGGCAGAAAATACAACTATGCCCATTGAAGAGACTGAGGAAGGTCAGGAAATTTCCATGAACCAAGACATACAAGGGAGGATGAGGCAGAGGAATGCACAACATAATCGACCCAACTCAAGAGACCGTGTGTCCAAGAGAAGCCAACCACACGTAAAAACATAAAGACAACAATGACCATGGAGGGAGACCTTGTTGACAGTAGCGAACCAGTTCACGATTTCACTAAGGATGGTCTAGAAGAGTTGATGATGGATAAGACCACTGTGTTGGGGGTGTTGAGTGTGTAGTTGGAGGCATTATAGGTGCGACCCCCAGGAGTGATGATACCACACCTTGCAGAAGGTGCAGCCGAAGCTGAGCAGATGTTGCGCGCCCGCACAACGAACACTATGATTTTACCAGAAGGTGTCATCTTAGCAGAAGCTGAAGGTGACAGGAGGGGCTGGGGGTTGAATTTTTCCACCCTTCCCAAAGAAACCCTATACTAGCTGTAGGATGGGGTAACTGTTGAGCTTTGTGCTAGGGAGGGCCATGCTCTCCAAGTCTTGAGCGAGCAAAAGGTAAATCTAGAATAGCTCAGCCTGAATTTTGATAACTTGGTTGCCCAAAATTAGGGATTAGAACATGCATTGGAGGAGGCTTGTAGTAGCATTTCAGAGTTGGTCGTGCCAGCGACACTCCCCACTGCGAAAAAAATTCACCAATTGGCAGCTGGAGTCCGCAGGACCGAGGAGGAGGCCACAAAGGTTTAGTTGGAGATGAAATTGTAGATCACGAAGCTACGACTGAAGGAGCAGCCCTCTACATCCCCGGAAGTCAGAGAGCAGTGCCACTGCACCGTTCAATCAGGGTTGAAAGAGATAGAGCACGTTGTACAAGACTGCACAGGATTGTTGGACCAGTCCCTCTTCATGATCACCTCACTGCAGGAGGACCCAACGCTACAACAGTTAGAGACAAAAGCGTGGGAATTGTAGCAGGCCTATGAAAATTTCTAGGGGATCATGCAAATGGTCACCCTTACCCAGTAATTGGCCAAGATGAGAGAGGCCCAGGCTCTGAAAGAATAGGTGGATGCCACATGCTAGAAAGAAGCAGGGCTTAAAGCATGCATCCAGCCTTGGCTCGAGGAAGCATTCACGGTCACCACCACGATCGAGGGGAAGCTGGCCCAGATGTAGGACACATATGTGCAAAGGCAAGAGGGTGCCTCTGACAACGATGCATCAGAGAGTCATGCACACTTGATTCAACAGACATCAGGGGAATGTATGGCATATGTCTGGGAAGCACAAAAGTTGCTGGATGGACTCCGAGCGAAGATCACCACACTAGCTGAGTGACTCAGGATGAGTCACAATGATTGTGTTGGGGGCCTGTTGGGCAGCAGATCCCCCCATAGTAGATTTCTGGGGCTTGTAGCCCAGATTTTGGGTCAATGTAATGTAAATACCCTACAAAATGTGGGAACGAAGCACGAGAGTCTAGGGTTGTCCACCCTAAAATATTTTAATTTAATATAGAATGTGTCGGCCTACCCATGGTCCGCAGACCATGGGAATGTATAAATAGAATTAGGCTATAAGTGGAGAAGGGCGTTTTTTTGAAGTATTGATCTGAAGTGATATGGGTTGTTAAATGTGATATTTTGCTCTCAGTCTATAAGTCCGAGTCGTGGGTCGTAGTAGTAGAAGAGGCTCTGCAGTTGTGTGCACAGAGGCCTGGTAAAGTCTACAACTGTGTGCACGGACCCTTGCAGCTGAGTGCGCAGGGTGAAGTTGGGATTGTAACAGTATAGAAGTTAATAAAAGCTAAGTTGATTCTGAAATATTTTGCATCTATTCACAGATCTGTATGTTTATGTTTCTGTTGTATGTTTATGCATCTCTTTATAGTTTATGGCTGTGTGCACTAGATATAAATGTTGAATGATTGATAAAGATTACTTGGCCCACAAAATTAAGTCAGATTTATAATAATAACACAATAAGGTTAGAGGATCTACATAGTGCCCCTTCGCACTCTGTATAGAGCTACGCGAAGGTCAGATAGTTGCGCGGAGCTGCTCTAGTGCACAGGATCGGTTCGCGACCTTTCTAGATCTCATCAAGACATCCGTAGGGTGTGAAAACCTGATTCCAACACCCTCCCATACTACCTCCGGTGAGACCTCAGTCTACACTCCATGAACTGTTGACGAAAGGGCTGGTAGTTTCGGGATTTGTTTAGCTAAAACACTTCTCAACCTGGGTCAGGCCCCAATAATCCAACATAAATTTTCCTTTTGGTAAGCTTTATTGAGGTTGCGTATGTCTATACATATCCAAATATCGCCATTATTTTTTCTGACTAGGAAAACATTGTAAACCCACCAAGAACGTCTGATAGGAAAGATAATCTTGGCTCTCAACAGTTTATTCAATTCAGATTTAATTTGACTTTTTAAATTAGGATGGATCTTCCTTAATCTCTGTTGAATAGGTCGATTAGGTTCATATACCAATAGGAGTCATAATTTTGAATGACTAAGGTTAAGCCTTGTAATATTGTACATATCTTTTCTTTTTGCAAATGTTTTCCATATTAACAAATTAAAAAATGTAAAGATGGTATGTCCTCAAATAATAATCAAAGGACAAAAAAGAATAAGAAAAGGTCAAAAAATGAAAATATATGAACCCAAAAAAAAACAAAGACCATGAAAGTGTGCAAGTCAAAATGCCACTACTATTTACTTTTATGCATAATAATCATTGTGTGCAGCTTGTTATTCATGACACAATCCATGGAAATCAAACTGTTTAATCTTGATTATACCATGCTTTGAATTTATGTTTATAGTTAGAGAATAAAATCTGACCAAACAGTTTAATCTTGATAGATCATTAGATAGGTAAAGAAAATAAAAGGAGCTCATCAGTTTAATATGAGCCCTTGGATGATATAAGGTTAGAATTAGATAGTCCACTTTGTAGAAGAAAAGGATTGATAAGGGTTTGCTAGCCCGAATGCACCCAAATAAAATGAAGAAAAAATGGTAGGGTGAGTAAATGGGCAAGTAGAGGAAAGGTTGCATAAATATCTAGTGATTACACAAAAGCACTTATGTCATGTTTAAATACATCTTTCAAATGTGCATAAGCAGTAAACAAAGCAAGGACAATGGTTTACAACTTGGGTTATTTAACATCCCCTCAATCATTTCACCCCTCTACTTACTAGTTTCCCATAAATAAGTTCTAAGTACTTCAATCCTTTAAGTCAAAGAGGCTCATAGCATTTATTTGACTTTTGGAGGGACCGGACCCTCGACTTAATGAATTATGGACACAAATGCTAGAATCCCCTTCATAAAAATTCATCTCCCTTCATTTTCCCTCATTAGCTTAATAAAATCCCCTTTCCTAAGGAAAAACTTCATTTTCCTAGGAAAAGCAAAAGAAACTCCATGTTAATCCCTTTCCACCCAAAAACCCACAAAAGAATTTTATCCTAGGTATTATGTGTATGTAAAGCACGCAAATATTACATGTTACATTATGTTTAAGGGATATTAGTCACTCCATTCATTCACTTCATATTAATTTTTAATTTTTATTATATAGTCCCCACAGTTCCATTACCCTGTATTAATTAATTCCTTTATAAAGAACCCAACCCATAGTTTGGTTATAAACTATACAATTTACCCATATCCCGACAAAATTAATTAATCCCAGCATTTAACCCCGCCGGATCACCTAATCCTGTCATGAAGCAGTGCCCGATCTGTTAATCTAGTGGTTAAATCCTAAACTGATCCCATATTTCCGAAGATTAAAGCTATGGGTCCCCCTGAAAGCCTTTGCTTTATCCCCCATGCAATTCCCTCACCTGACTCACGTTTGATCATCACCACCCTCATCCGATGGCCCACAACCATATCAGCTGAACCCGATCGCCGACCTTTACCCGCCCGATAAGGCGGTTTTCCCTGAATCCTCGAATGCTATGAGTCACACTCTAAGGTAGATCGCATGACCCCTCCTAAAAGCCACCCTCACCACAAAAGCGATGCAATGGCCAAGCAAAACTGTTTCCCCACTTAACCAAAAAAACGGCCAACTTTTCATTCATAAATGAACCCGCCAAAAATAATTATTTTTCTATAAAAGGTCGCGAAGTCCTCTTTTCGCCCTTTTCACTAATTTTTCTCTGTAAACTCTGAAACCCCTTGCGACTCCTAGAAATGCCGAATTGGCCAACAGACCTCCAAATTTTCTCTAGAAGACCCTGCAGACAACCCAATTGACCTCTCATCCTGTACTAGAACTTTGCAGCTACCATGCACCATCAACTTGAAGCCAATTCACCCAATTCTAGGTATTTCGTGCCATAGAATACCACTCCTCATTCAAATTGGAAAGGTTTAGCCTTTCGAGTATTTGCATTCAGTAAAATTAATTGAAAAATAGATTAAATTTAAAAACTTGTGGCCAAACCCTCTGATAAGTTTCCAGTTTCCACTTAAAACTTTTGAATAAACTCCCAGCGCCTAATTCAAATCCACAAGAACTAAATAATGGCTACCCCTATTTCCTTGGATGTTAGCCGTATCACAATTTCCCATTTGGACCTCTTCCACCTTCCCTTCGCTGACAATGACTTCCAAATTAAGGATACATCTACCCAGGTCCACCTAATTAAAATTCATGGTCTAAGTAGGGACAGATACCTCAACCATGCTGATGATATTGGCCTTTGGGAGTCAAATTTGCCAAAATATCAATTCCCCCAAGTACATATCTTCCTAGAAATTATCCATATGTGCCATGCATGCTACATCCCTAGTCATAGAACCATAATGTCTCATGACCAAAAGGTGTTGTTTACTATCATAGCTGAATCCATTAATGAAATGTTACAACTCCAACCAGGACCAAACCTAACTCCACTCTCAATTGGAGATTTGTTAGACCAATATTCCAAATTAAGTCCCTCTATACTTGCCCAATTGTTCCAAGATTTCATTGTTGAGGAGCAATACATTCCTAATCCCCCCCCCCCCCACCATATCTTTATGCCATGTTCTTTGAAAGGGGAAAACAAATCATCACCAAGATATCATGTGTCCTAGGTTGCACCACTGATGAATTTTTTTATGAACTTGTCTTGGCTATCATGTCAATCTATACCCCAAGAAAACCTCCTGTTGTTGTGTACAATTATGATGAGTTCATAGCTGAGAGAATGCATGAACAATTCACTAGGATGAACAATGAAAGAGTGTTCAAATAATCATCTATCCACTACCATATGTTCCTATATTATCAGCGAGACAGGTTTCCTTTTCCCCTATAGAAGCTGGATACCAAAGGCTAGCCCAGGTCTGTCATCTTTTGGACCCCACTGTTCCATAAGTATGACTCACCATATACCTATTTAGATTTCATAGATTATTTTGTTCATCTAGTCATGACTATGCTGAAAGGAAGCCCTCCACCCAGAATTAGTCCAGAGATCAAAAGGGTCCTTCAATTGTCTAAACAAAGCAAATTGGGATATTGGTACCTTTTCCAAAACCACACAGAGATAAGGATTTATTGTTGCTAGTTTGCACCATATAAACTACCGAAATACCTCCCCATGAGGTTATTTACTCTAGATTACTATAGGAAAATAATGAACTATGATGAGATAAATTTTGTCTTGGCCAAGAAAAGATTCCAATTCAAAGTTAAGAACGAGTTAGGCCCCTTCATCTACAATTCTAAAGAGGCAAGGAAGGAAGCAGACCAAATTTTGCAGCAAATGAAGTTCCAATAGAGTTTCATGTGGAGGTATGACCCTCAAGAATTCATGACCAAATTGAGAAAAAAGGCCAAGTTGGGACCTTATATCCATCACCCCATACCAGAGATAGAAAGATATGCAAATCAATCTGAGTGGGTGGAAAACACTCTTGTAGACATAGACAATACAAAGGTAGATGTAGAGAATGCCTTACGTGACTTAGAAAGATAGCTTGATGAGATCTCATTTCGGCAGGTACCTGAACAGCAAGAACTGACCATGAGTACCCTTCCTATCATGCAGACTCCCAAAAATGAAGAAATAAATCCCAAGATAAATAGAGAGGGACCTTCCACTTCAGGCATGGACACATCTAATTTACAGTGTGAAACCAATCACAGCAAAAGGTAAAGGCTCAATCTTGTTTCAAAATATGAAGATATAGAAGGATCAACACAGGTGATCAACATTGATTTGGATAGAAGCAAGGGCACAACCCCATCTATTGAGACACAGGAACCATACACATCACAAACTCAGATGTTGGAAAGGAAGCTAAGTGTGGAAATGTCTTCATTCAGGATGGATATAAAGAAATCAAGGACCAAGAAATAAAGGATTGATATAAAGAAATCAAAATTAGGAATGAGAAGCTAAAATCTTAGACATATGCTCAATACCTAAAAATCACTCCCACAAATCAAACAAGGTGTTATCACCTAGATTGAACCTCAGGCTGAAGGAAGGTAATGCTAGGGTAACCACAAACCATGCTTAGCCAAGTATCTAGCCCTACTAGGCCGGGAGAGGGCTCTCTCCGTAAGGATCTCAGCCAAAATGATTGGATCAGGAAAAGGATTTTAGGCTAGGTATAGTAGCATAAAGTTTTGATTGGATTTTGAAGGGCTTTTGATGGATCAAGAGGAGCTAGACAATTTAGGGCTAGGGAATTAAGTCAAAATTGTAGGGTGTTAAATGGGTCAAGGTAGGCATAAGTTTTAGCACTCTAGGGCATGATGGGTGAGGTTTTTTGATACTGGTGAGAGGCTAGGAAGAGCATGTGATTACCACGGATCCTTCCCAAACTGTAGAAAACATATAATGGTGAATATTTCCCCAAAGTAGAGTAGCGATGTAATGAATTATGCCAATCAACTTGAAAACATTAACTTAGAAGCAGTGAAGTGATTAAAGAAATACACAAAACATACTAAAATGTGATCAGAAGAGAAGAAATTGTACTAAAACTCCATACCACATGGATACCAAAAAAATAGCTGCAATTGTTATTAATTTCCTGCTAAATTGCTACAAAATGATGTACAATCAAGGTATGAGCATCCAGCTAAGTCCAACCCTCTACAATGAGAAAGAAGAAGAAGATATAGCCATTTTTTCAACCTCTTCCCATCCTCAGGGGTCGAATCCCTAAGATGAGGAGCTAATCTAACCAATGCTGAACAAGAAATAGGAATATAGGCATCTTAACAAGTTGCCTCTAAAAGTGAAATACTGATTCATTTGAGCTCAAATTGACTTTTAATGTAATGAATCTACCCTCCACTACTAATTATCCATCATATTTACAAGCCAAGTGCTCATTTACATTAGTAAAACATCCTCCATGATACAAAATCAATGAACACAGTCAAAATATAGAAAAATAGCCATCCTGTGCAAAATTTTCCCTACGCTCAATGCCCCTTTCAAGTCCTTTTTGGAAACCTTCCCGCATCCAAATTGAGATCATGATAGCTCATTGGAAAGATATCCAAGCGTAATTTCCAAAAAATTTGGAGTTTATCCATTTGAAGCTCATTTGACCCCTAAAAAGTTGATTAGCCCAAGACTGCTTCTGTGTGTCCAAAAAGTGGCAGAAAGGTCATTTTTAGGGTGTTTTTCGACCTTTAGGTGGACCAGTTCTGCCCCAAACACTTAGAAAATCCATAGGATGCATGTAATCATTACTCAGAATCCAAAAATGCAAGCCATTTGTCCATTGGATGACCCTAGGAAGAGCGCAGCACCAGTGGCACTGCATGTTGAGCTAGATTTTCTGTGTGTGCAATTTCCAAAATTTGCAAAAAAAAAAAATAACTCCTCCAAACCTGACCAAAATTGGTGAGAAACACCATCATCAAGCATCTTGATTATCTAGGGAAGCTTCAGCAAGACACCTAAGTCTATCCTCTTCTTTTTGTCCTTTTAGAGCCTGTCTTAGCCTAGCTTTCATCTTTTTGATCCTCATGTTGCAAATTTTGTTCCTGGTCTTGTAGTGGTAGGTCATGTGCCTGATGACCTAGTTGTCCCTATTGGCCTTCTGCAACATCTTCTCTAGGTGAAAATTGAATCTCTCCAGCCAAGTCTCTCTATAATCCTCAATTTCCTTCTCAATAGGAGAGAAAGTGACCGGTGCCTCCTTATCATTTTGTCGTTTTACCTTGAGAAGTTCCAGCTCCATAAAGACCTGCGTGTCACTCAACTGCTTGTTTTCTTGTTTGAAATATGTGATGACATACTTGGCTCTCTCCAAATTTTCCATCAATGCTTGGACTTGAGCCTCCTTTTCCCGTATGATGATGTCCTTTATTGTTTCTTTATCTTGAGCCTCTAAGTCAATTGTTTGAGTATAATGCTGCTCCGGCTCATCGTGCTCTATCAAATCAAAGTCTCTCTCTTCCTCCTCATCATCAAAAATTTCCTCCGGCATCTTTTCTTTCCCTTTGTGCAGCTATTGCACCTATACCTGTTGTTTTGATGAAGAAGGCAAAGCCCTCCCCACATCCTGTGGAGCTAGCATTTGCCTATGAGTTGATGAAGAAGGCAAGGTCCCTTCCACATCCTGTGTAGCAAAAACTTTCCTACCACCTGTAAACAATCTCCTTGTGCCCTTTCTGATATGTCATGTAGGTCTCGGGCACCTTAGTAGCTCTAGTCTCTTTGGCCTTCTCATGTGTCTTTACCTGAGCACTGCTAGAAGGTCCCCCTAATTCTTGAGACACTAGTGGAGGAATTTGAGGATCCCTGAAGATGTAATGAGCAATAAAGGTCTCCCAAGAGATGTTGAGGAGGCTAAGATGATGAAGCACAATCATCTTGATAAGGAAATAATGATAGAGTCTGCTCATCTACTGAGGGTACAGATTTTTCTGACAAAATGGGCCATGTTCTCAATATTCCTGAACAAGAAATAAGGGAGGTTTAACATTGTCACCCTGGTAAAATGATTGAGAAACATAATGTGATAGGTGTACAGGCTGGAAAATCTACCCCCACAAGTAAAATATTTCATGATGATTTTCGTCATGGGGGCATACTTGTCCTCATGGAATCTGAAAGGAAAAAGTAGTTTCGCTTCATTTCTGTACCTAGGTTTGATATAAGGCTCATAATAATGTTCATCTAGGTCTTGCTCCTTGTACCATTTGCCCCCTACATCCAGAATACTGCTTGCATCTGCAATAATGGAGGGTGAGACTCTGAATGTCACCCTAGCAAGAGTCACCCCGTTGTCCCGAAGATTGGCTACAAAGAGCCTGGTGAGCTCAGGATGGTGTTGCACTCTCTCTACCTACTCACAGAACTCATAGCACTGTGGATGTCTGAAACAAGTGACAGCTAACTGAGAGGCCTACAATTCTCTCAGGTTTGATGGCCCTTCCCTAATAATTCTACCTACCTTGTGTGGTTTTCTCTGATGTTGAGGTCTATATGTCGAACTGTCACTGCCTGTGTTTTCCTCCTCCTAAAAGTCTCGGTCTTCTCTGTCCATGTTTGCAATATTTTAGGCTGTACACTCCAAGAAAAGGGATAAAGGGAATCGGTAAGAGTGATTTAGGAGTGAGGGAATGGGAGATGACCTTGTGAGGTATTTTGGTAGGCTAGAAAATTAAGGGAAGGATATGAATTATGAAAGTGAGGGAGAGGGGTTTGAGCCCTTTTTGAAATATAACTTGTGGGATGAAGGATGAGGGGGCATAGATGTTATCGAATGATGTAGGGAAGGGGTTTGGGGTTTAGTGATAGGTGGTGGGAGAAATAGAGGGGATTAGGGTTTCTAGAATGTCATTGAGGAAGAAACTAGGGTTTCACATTTGTCCTGGTAAATTCCTTCAAATACTGCAATTGCAACTTCAATGATGAGGTAGAGGGACTGCACTTACTTGTTTGAGAGATGAGAGCATTGTTTGGAAGTTTTTATGAAGATTGGAGGCTTTCTGGTCTTTCTTATCAATGCACAACGCCAACTACAAACGCGCAACGCCGCATAGCGCCCAGCTTAGACGCGTGGTGCCACCCCCTGAACGTGCAGCGCCAACTCACTTGCCTGAAACATGTAGCACCAAACAGCAGAAGCGAAGTGACACTTCACCACTACTCCAAACGCGCAACGCCAACCTATAGAAGTGCAACACCACTTCTCCTTTACCCAAATCTCACTCAACGTTTCCTCTTTTCCTCACTTTTTGACTCCTTCTTTGCCAAATGAGAATGATGAACTTGAAAATGAAATATGACACCTTATATAGCAGTAGATTTTGATTTTTCACTGGAAAAACCCACTTTCTAATGTTTCTTGACCTTTTTCAAAACTCTGTTTTTAATGCCTTTCCTTCTTTGTTTCTTTTCAGGTGGATAATGCTCAACTTGAACTGATTTTCATAATGTTTCTTTGCTTTGCAGTAAGGAGAGATGCATTGGTGTAGACGGGATCATTTATTACACAAAGTGACTTAAAATTACATAAGAAATACAAATTAACTCAAAATACTTTGTTTTCACCTCAAAAACATGTTTTTTGAGGTGAAAATTACATTAGTTTAAAAGATAATTATATAATGACTATGACTTATTAGCCATCATGCTTGACTTATTTATCATCCTCATACCCTTTCTGCCCTTTATTTACACTTTTAAATCATACTATTGACCTTGGAAATGAAACCCTAAGACCTAATGAAACATGCCCTATGACCTAATCAAAGTATGATTGCAAATTGACCATGAAAACATAACTGAAGACAACCTGAAGAAGGGTCAACAAGTATACTCTATGAGGGAGAAATTAGATTTTCTGAAGAGAAGACAGCCATCAGTGGATCAGTTTGACATGACCTAATGAAATGATGTAAAAATTTCAATATGGGACCCCTAAAATGGAAATGCAAAGAGAAAATTTGATCCCTAATGGAAGTATGCAGATACTAACACTAACATTGGCCTTACTGGGGATGGCAACTCCTTGGAGATGTCAAGAACACTGTAGACCTAGTGCCTCATCCATTGGGCAATACGGTCAAACAAACAAAAGATGAAAATGAAAAAGATGACTCAATACAAACTGAAGACTGACTCACAACCGACTCTAAACTTGACTATAAACCAAATTAACCAAACTTGACATAAATCATTCAAGCTTTATAGCCTTCACTTCCTGCCCCAAGCTTAGATGATAGTGTACTTGACCTTACAAGGAAAGGAAAACTGGTATATACAATGAAGGTGAAGTAACTTCAGGGAACAACATAAAAAGTAGTAGTGTTTCAGGAGCCTACCATTCACTGGTCCTTGTGAACATTCTTGACCATCCATTTCCTTTAACAAAAATGCATTATGTCCTCGATAAGATGAGATTATATACGGTCCTTTCCATAGATTGTCAAACTTACCATGTTTTCCTTTTTCCTCATTCCGTGCATCCCACTGCAACATTACGTCTTCTAGCTGAAACTTTTCTGCTTTGGTTTTGTAGTCATAACTTTTCTTTATCTTCTCCTGCAACCAGAAAGTGTTTTGGGAAACCTCTTCCCTTGTTTGCTGAAGGTGAATCATTTGATTAATTCTACGCCGAATATCATCCTCTTCGCTGCCAGCTTCTTGTAATAATCTCATGACTGGGACTGCAAGTGATGTGGGAAATACTGTATCAGTACCATAAACAAACTCAAAAGGTGACATAACTATTTATTTCTTGCTTCTCACTCTATCGGCCCACAAAGCATTAACAAGCTTTCGATGCCAATTATTCTTGTTTGCCTCCAACATTTTCTTGATAATGTTTACCAAGGATTTATTTGATGACTCAGTCAATCCATTGCCCTGTGGGTAGTATACAATGGAGTGACCCAATGTAATATTGTACTTCTTTCAAAACTCAACCATCCTCTTTGACTTAAATGCTACTGCACTATCTATTATAATCTTGTGAGGGAAACCAAAGCAAGACAAGATATTATATTCTAAAAACTGGATAATTATCGTGTTTGTGGCTTGCCTTGTTGGAATGGCCTCAATCCACTTGGTGAAGTAATTGGTAGCTGTCAAAATCCATCTGTGTTGTGTTGATGATGTAGGATGGATTTCTCCTATGAAGTCAAGTCCCCACTGTTGGAAAGGTGCATTTACTTCAACTGGCTTTAGAGGAAGAGGAAGAAACTTCCTTTTTCCTTATAAAACTTGGCATTCATGGAAGCCCGTAACTATCTTAAATAAATCTGAAAACAAAGTTGACCAATAATATCCTACTCTCAACACTTTGTTAGCTT
Organism: Pinus tabuliformis; assembly: GCA_031772625.1. Taxonomy (NCBI): domain Eukaryota; kingdom Viridiplantae; phylum Streptophyta; class Pinopsida; order Pinales; family Pinaceae; genus Pinus; species Pinus tabuliformis. Next base: position 570,405,048 of record CM062810.1, read on the forward strand.
TTGTTTTCCAAAACAAATGACCATCACAATCACCTCTATGAAAATCATTCATTACCTGTTGAACTTCATCTTCAACCAAACAACTAAGAAGAACTCCTCTTGGATCTTTCCAATAGAGAGCACTATTTAAAATATAGAATTTTGCAGACTTTAGTTTTAGTGATCTACCTTTACTTCTTAACATTCTAGGAGGTGTTGAAATATTCTGAAGAAAATAAACTATATCAGAATACTAAGGTTATTTGAGAAACATTTCTGATACTTGAATGAGTGAGCCACCATCTTCGTCATCTGACATTCCTGCAATGAGATTTATGTCTAGAGCATGCAAATTTGATTCAGCCATCAGTTTTGCCAAGCCTTGTCCTTTGATTAGTTTGGTAGGCTTAATCTCAAGATCATATTCCAACATTACTATTATCCACTTACCTCTTCTTCCCTCCGAATCAGTTTGCATGAGAACATCCTTGACAGTTATGTTAGGATCATATGCCATGGTATGTGAATGCAGAATGTATACTCTGAAATCCTTCAATGCTTTAATAAGAGCCAAAGCTTGTTTTTCAATGATATTGTAATGTAAGGTAGCATCTCAAATAGTCCTACTAAAAAAAGCAATAGGTTAATCCACATGATCCCTCTTTTGCATCAACATCGTAGCCATGGTGTGCTTAGACGCAAATGAAAATATAATAAAATCATGAGTATAATTAGGACTAATCAAGATTGGGGCTATGGTCAAAGCAAATTTTACCAAATTGAACGATTTCATGGCATCCTCGGTCAATTTAAAAATGTTGTCCTTTTTCAACATATTAGTTAATTCATGTAAATTCTCAACCATATTTGGTATAAATCTGCGTAAGAAATTCATCTTACCATTGAAATCATGAATCTCCTTTTTGTTGTGCAGAAAATCTATTTCTTGGATTGCCTCCACCCTTGAAGGATCAATGCGAATTCCATCTTGAGAAATCATATGACCAAGGTGTTTACCCTCGTCCATGGCAAAAAGACTCTTTTTCGGGTTTAGAGAAATCCTGAACTTCCTACATTTCTAAAAAATAATCCTTAAGTGGTGCAAATGCTCATCATCATAACTAGAAAATATTGTTAGATAATCTAAATAGACTACCAAGAAAACATCCTTCTCATTAGAAAAAACTATGTCCATTGCCCGCTAAAAAGTGGCTCTGCATTCTTCAACCCAAATGGCATTTTGGCATGCTGAAAAGTTCCCCATGGTGCTGTGAAGGAAGTTTTATCTTGGTCTTTTTCATGTACCAAGATCTTATTATAGCCTCAGTAGCCATCTAGTAGTGACATCCATGATGCTCCAACTACTCTTTGCAGAATATGATCCAACTTAGGAAGAGAGTAATTATCCTTTAAAGCCACTTTGTTGAGGTTCCAAAAATCTATGCACAACGTTATTTCTCTAGTCTTCTTTCGTACGGGACCAAAGTTGAAATCCAATTAGAAAATATAATTGGAATAATAATGCTAGCTTTAAACAATCTATTTACCTCTTTTTCGATAGATGGCAGCAGCTTTGGATTGATCCTTCTCAACTTTTGTCTAAAAGGTTTTTGATCTGGCTTGATAGGAATAGTATGTTGAATGATATTCTTGTCACACTTTCAAATCTAAATAATCCCATGCAAAAACATCAGAAAATTCAAAGAGTAACTTAACATACTTAGCCTTTGTTTCGGGAGACAATGATTTTGATAACTTTACTAGCTTGGGCTAGTCAGATGTTTCAATATTTACATCTTCAACTCCTTTGTCCGTAGGAACCAAGGTCGGTTTTCTCGCCGCAACATCCTGATAAAAGAGCTCCTATAATGGTATGAGACCTCTAGGAATAATATTATCCTTTAGCTATAAAATCTCCATATGATTTACCTCAATATCTTGCTCATTGGAATCACAAGCATCATCAATGAGAGCATTCTTGAACTTTCCTTCATTCTGCAAAAATGCATTAATTTCATTTTCATCCCAAAAAACTTGTCAATACCTCAAATTATCAGGAAAAATAGGCCTATGTTTTACATGAATTTCAAATTTGTTGCTAGAATTCATTAGAATCTTCAAATTGCTAGCCGCAGTGGTGAGTGAATCTGCAATGATGTTTTGAGTCCAGAGTACTGCTTTCAAGGTGTATTCCGGAAACATATTCAAAATATCCATAACTGCATTTTTGTAGGCTCTCATCTGCAGATGCTTTGCTTGATATTCTCCCTTTACTTGTTTAATCACTAGTTTTGAATCACCATAAATAGAAATTGTTTTCGCGCCCAGTTTCTTCAAAATTTTTAGACCTGTAATCAACGCCTTATACTTCGCTTCATTATTATAGAAATTAGAAGCTAAATTGTAGGAACATACTCTAACATTACTTGGGACTTTGGCAGGCTGGAAAGCAGGGCTTCGGATCCAAATTCCAATACCAGCACTGTCTTTACCCACAACAACATCGAAGTCCATGCTCCAAAGGCCGACTTCATCTTCTAGATGCTAGAATTTTGTTTCTTTCTCAACCTTACCTTCGTCGATTACTTCATTTTTCTTCTCTTCACTCATCTTTTGCTATTGTGTAAGATGATCAAAATAAATTGCTATTTTTTCTTTTTCCTAATTAAGAACTGCTCTAAAATTCTCAGAAATTTTTGGAACATCATCTACTTCTACAAGCGGAATATCGACATCATTCAATCCACTATCAGAGTATAAAACAAAGGACTTTAAATCAATATGTACAACATTTATCTGATGATTCATAGGCTTCTCTTTACTAGTGATCATATACTTCATTTTCTTTTCCCAGTACAACTTCCTCAATCAACCGAAAACAGGGATGGTAGCATAAGAGAAGTCAAGTTGTAAAGTGTCTTTGAGTTTAGCACCCCAAGATCTAGATAAGAGCATACCAAACCGAGGTGGTATATCAGCAACCACCACATCCATCAAGACATTTTTGGCTAGGATTTGATCTAAAGAAACCACCAAATCTTTTATGAGACCAATGGAACGAACTCTACTAGAGTCAAAGGAGTATAAATCATGATATTTCTGGGTGATATCCAGGCCCAGCTTTTCCATAATGGCTCTGGGCATCAAATTGTGGGAATCTCTGGAATCTAACATGGCATTATGGAGAACATATTCATGCAGTCTAAGACTTATATAAAAGGGAGGGACTTTGCTATCTTCAAGCAAAACTTCTATGGCTGGACCAAAAATGAGTTCAGGATGATCATCCTCAACATTCACCATGTCAGACAAATGATCTATTTACAATATTCTAGATACATGGTGTTTATAGTTGCTATTCTTAACAAGATCAGTCAAAGGAATGAACACTTTTAATATAAAAATTTCACTCTCTAAATTAAAGGATGAAACTTTTTCTACCTCTTTGACACCAATGTCCTTCTTATCTGTTTTCTCTTTCATTGCACTATCCTTTTGCTGATTTTTATTCTCATTTGCAGTGACACTTGTTGATGGTACCTTGTTGGGACTCAGATCAACAAGCTCTTTTCCTTTCTTCTGAGTGTTTTAGGAATCATTCTTTGATTACACATCCTTTCTTTTCTGAATGGGATTGATTGGTACATCTCTGCTCCTTAAAGAGTACTACCTCTGCTGTGCAGTCAAAGCAATCATATAACCACACTGATAATCATCAAATTCAGCCTCAAAAACTACATCATTTGCTAAGATGTAATCCTCATCCCTTTGAATGTCTGGAACTTCTATGTATTCTTCATCTTTGGTCAGAAATATGGGCATACCATCAGTAGTGAAAAAGTGATTTGTTTCAATTACCAGATCGTCCTCATCTTCTTCTTCCATTCCCTGAACATATTTCTGTTGTCAAGGAGTTTTGATCTACTATTGTTGTGTTGGTTGCTCTGGTGCTTTTTGTCCTCTCTGTTTGATTTAGAATTGGGGTTTCTGTTGTCCTCTAAAATTTGGATTTCAGATTTTGAGTTTCAGGTCTATCTGTGATGAATAACCGGTCAACCATCCTCTCCAATATTTTAATCAATGTATCCATCTTTGCATCTGAAGTAGATGCTTCTTCTTTTATGGTAACTCTTTTCTCAGATCTCATTCTTTCTCTTTTGGCCAACAAGTTTGCTTCTACGCTCAAAGTATTCTTTTGCATGTCTTCTAGTGTTGTAGGATCATGTTCCTGCAACTGATATGCCATATCAGCATCAAAACAATCTGGAAACTTGAGCAAAGCCATTCCCTCCAGTGGTTTAATGTTTGCAGGAATAACATTGTATACTGCATTAAACCTCACACAATAGTCTTTCACATTCTTGCCGACATTCCTTTCGATGTTCTCATACTTGGACAAAATCTGAAGTGGATTCTTCTTCACCTCCCATCGATCGAGGAACTGCCTATGGATAATTGGTAAAGTGGTGATATAAGATGCTAGTAAGGCTCTGAACCATTTCCGAACTTCACCTCCAAAGCTTTGTACAAACACCCTCATCGTCACATATTCAATTTCTACTTCATCGAGGTCAAAGAAATCACTCATTTTATATACATGTTGCTGAGCTGTAATGGTTTGAGTGGCATCAAAGAAAGGTATCTTGGTTTGATAATCAGCGGGCATGGCACCAAGATTCTGAGGTAAAACAAGGGGTGCATACTGGGCAACCATAACTCGAGGTGGGGGAGGTGGATTTAAAGTAAGGATTGTGGTACTCGGTATATTCAAAGGGGAATTAACAACAGGTGGAGTGGTATGAAAAATCTATAAAGATGAAAGCAGTGGATAAGGGATTGTTTGAGTTGTAGTAGATGTAAAAGAGATATTTCAAAACTCAAAATATGACCTATTTTTCACCCAAGTGTTTACATTTGAAATAAGATTTTGTAACTGATCGAGAGCATGAATAAGTTGTGGCACTGATTTACTTTGAGTAAACAAGTCTTCAACGGGGTTATCAAGAGATATAGAAGAATCAATAACTAATTGATCAAGCCAACTCAAAGACTTACTGCAAAATAGAGTTTGCTCAAAATGAATATCAAACTCAATATCTCGCAGAGTGTCTAACCTTTCTGGGAGTGAATGGACATGATGAATGAAAACTTCACTTAGTTGTTCAGTTGATTGTTCTTCTACTAAACTAAATTTTTCTGCAACTTTCTTAGATTTCCACCCAATTTTGTGAGGATCACTGACACTGACTTGAGGATTCAGATCTGGATTGGATCTGGTGTACTTCCTTGAAGCCAGTGTGTTCAAATTTTGAAATTTTAAATATTTCTTTACAACTTTCCAATTCATCCTAGTAAATTTTAAAACTCATCATCCAAAATCTTAAGAATTCAAATGAAAGATACTACCGGGGTGATTAGTCTTTCGTTCCCCAGTGGAGTCGCCACTATGTTATCACCTGGATTGAAGCTCAGGTTGAAGGAAAGCAATACAAAGGTAACCACAAACCACACTTAGCATAGTATCTAGCCCTACTAGGCTGGGAGAGGGCTCTCTCCATAAGGATCTCAACCAAAATGATTGGATCAGGAAAAGGATTTTACGCTAGATATAGTAGCACAAATTTTTGATTGGATTTTGAAGGGGGTTTGTTGGATTAGAAGCTGGATAGTTTAGGGCTAGGTAATTAAGTCAAAATTGCAGGGTGTTCAATGGGGAAAGGTAGGAATAAGTCTTAGCACTTTAGAGCTTGATGGGTGAGGTGTTTTAAGATTGGTGAGAGGCTAGGAAGAGAATTTGATTACCATGTCTCCTTCGCAAACTGTAGAAAACATATAATGGTGAATATTTCCCCAGAGTAGAGAAGTGATGTAATGAATTCTACCTATCAACATGAAAAAATTCACTTAGAAGCAATGAAATGATTAATGAAATACACAAAACATACTAACATATGATCACGAGAGAAGAAACTGTACTAAAACTCCATACCACATGGATCTTAGAAAAATAGCTACAATTCCTATTAATCTCCTGCTAAACTGCTACAAAATGATGTAAAATCAAGGTATGAGCATCCAGCTGAGTCCAACCCTCTACAATGAGAGATATGAAGAAGATATAGGCATTTTTTTTTGTTACACAGTAATTTGTCACTGTCCTCATCTCAGTCCTTCTGCTGTGTCATGTGTCAAATCAACATGTCCATATCTTTCCACTAAGGTAAGAAGATTAAGAAAATGCTATCTGTTGCTGCAAATTGACCCTCGTTCCCTAAGTTTCTGCCTCGTCACTAGTAAACCATTAATATACGTGATGTTCCCATGTCCATAGTGGTCTCATCGCAACTCCGTCCCCAATGTACATTTGTTTCCCGCGATGGTCAGATTTCTAGACTCGGCGTGAGGTTACGAGTTTTATATGGAAATGATGAGTCTACGTACATTGCCTCTTCGTGATGCTATCGCAAATAACCAGTTTACGTCCTGTAATGATCCAGATTGGGCAAATTCATTTCAACATTTGGCCTTCTGGATGTCTCCAAACCTAGTTGTTGGCATAGTTTGGGTCACCCTTCCTCCTCTAGTATGGCAGTTCCGTCATTTGTGCTACCTTCCTTGAGGATGAGCTCTTACTTCCACATTTCATGGAGACTCCTCCTCCTACTAAAGCACTCACCTTTGATATGATCAGCTAGTTACTAATAACTTTTATTGAGCAGTGTTGCTAGTGCTTTTGAGTTTGATAGATAGTTGGTGTGGGTGTGACAAGTGTGGGATTGTTGATATCTTTTGGAAGGTTGTGGAGTTCCCTTAACTTTGTGTTAAAGCTTATGAGTGAGGGAGAGACATTATATGTTGGGAGATTCATCCTTGAAGAGTGAATGCTTGAGAAACATACTGGCTGGATCCTCTGAGAAGGCTTGTGACGTCAAGACTTGGTTGTGAGCTTACTCTTAATTCATTATTAATACAATCAATGATGTTTTCCTATGTCTTGTATGTAATTTACTTGATAGATCATGAATTCTTGAATTTATGAGTAAATATATCATTTTTGTTTTCCGTTTATGTGTTTTGTTGTGTTTTCTTTGTATTGTTTCAGGTTGATCACTCATTGAGGAGAAGGAAATGGAAATTGGAGCAGTGCAATGGAACTTCATCGACCACCGGTTGAGGTAGGCCTCCAATGATGATTGTTTAAGGAAATTAATTGTTGATCTATCTTTCCTGTGACTAGACCCACTCTAGGGCTAGAGGGGTTGCCTCTGTCCACATAGGGAACACTTTCCTGCATCACAAGTTGGCAGCTCCACTGGGGAGTTTGTCCTATGTTTTTCTCTTGTTTTTTTTTTTTTGATTTTGACTCAATGTCTTTTGGATTTTTGGATTGAACCATCAGTCTTCTGGGTTACCTGGGTCAATCTGGGAAATTACTTTGTTGCCTGTAATGATAGACTGGTCTTTGTTTGGGAGTTTCATTTACCTCTCATTGTTTTTAAGTTCATCACTAAATAAATTTTAATTGTCACACTGACATCGTGTAGTCTCTATTTTTGAAGCTTGTGCGTCACTGAATCCTATCACATAGCCGCGACGATTCCTGAAATTGGCCCGTCGAGTGAAAGACGTGTACTTTAGTGACGACGTCGCTCTGTTGCTATGCCTAGTGTCTGATTGGCACTAGTTGCTTGTGTTATACCCACGATGATTACTGTAGAATTTCTTATTTCAATTCTGCCTCCTAAACTTATCAGTCTGGTTAATCCCTTGTTGCCTTTCTCTTATCTATTAGTTTGTTTTAATTGCTTTTAGTTAAGGTGCTCACTTTTCAGTTTCATTGAAGTGAATCTTGTATTTTTTGGCTTTGTGACTTGGTTTTTCAAGTTTTGAATTATTTGGCTTGGTTACTTGTCTGTTCAAGATTCATCTGCAACCCTCCTATTGGTTTTCTTGAAGTTTTTCCATCGCTTGTTTCTTGCTGATTGATGTTTAGTGTTATTTGTTGAACCAATTTCCATATTGATTCGATTGTTTCACTACCAGACATAGATTACAATTGTTTGGATCAATCAGTTTCACGCTTGCTTGTTTGTTTCTTTAGAATTCAAAGCTATCAAAATCAAAAGATTGCATTTATTAGTATGCGAAAGTGAAAGTGTATTTTGCATTCCAAGTTTTTCATGTTTGAAAAATTAGAAAGGAAAATTTTAAATCTCTCATTAGTAGTATCAATGGACTGTAGGGATTGATGTGTTTATGCATTGTGTCCCTTGAGTGACTGCATTTTCTGGCCTTGGTTTTGTCTTGGTTTGGGAATGATCTCTCTACGCTTCTGTAAGTAGGAGTTCATCGAAATTAAAGATGCTTTATTCATTCTAGCTGCATCCTATGTTTTGATATACATACGGTAAGGCATGGAAATTGAAACATAATTCAAGATCAACTCTAAAATGAACTGAATAAACCTAACAACGCATTGGAACATAACGCACATTATTTAGAGGTCTAGGCTAGAGATGTGCTCCGACGTCATTAAACCTAGTCTCCATTGTTTTCACTTAAGTTTGGGTGATTCCTCCTTTTGTGATCCAATAGCTGCTAGCACGGACTTGCGCTCCCAGTACCATCGAGAATATGTTGGGAGACCCCACTAGGTTATCATCCTATATCCATAGGAAGTCGTGTCTGCCGCCTTGCAAACCGTAACGCACCAAACACAACATTTAGGTGGATTGACTGTTGTACGTAAAGTCCTTGGTTTTCATATGATTGCCAAGGTGTATATGTAGTTTTATGGATTGTCTGGTAAACCTTTTGGCTAGTTCTCCAGAGTAGTCACTTTCATTCCTTTTCAAATTCCCTAAAAGAAAGGTTCCATCTGAGCACTTGTCCTTTCAGGTTTATTAAATATTCGAAGGCGACTAGAGTCATCTTTTCATCCTTTTCTCGACTCTTTAAAGATGAAAAGGTCAAGTTCTATTCCTATGTCTTAAAATTTATTCGGCCACATTCACATTTACCCTGCTAGATACTTGTTTGCGTTTTAGTTTGCGTAGGGTCTTTCCTTGCTCGTTAGTTTTCATAGGATTTTGAATTGAATCATCCTGGCGGAATCACCAATCCCGTCTCCCATTCCAAGTGACCAAGGACCTCCATCTTCTTTTTCTTCTGAGGTACCTGTGGTTAGTGATACTCTTCATATCATCCCAAGTATCCAACCACTTAACTCTCACGCTCCAGAGGACGAGTCTTACGAAAATCGTTGGAACCCCATTTGGGAGCCTTCTGAAGAAGACTTTCCCGATACCCCTCTTGGTGTTTTGGTCCTGATGTCTTCTTCTGACATGGATGAGACGACCCCTGTCTCTGGTGAAGAATCCTTTGTGGCAGGAGGTGAAATACCTATGCCTACAGAAACTTCACCCTTCCGTGTCACTTCTCTTGGTGTCTCGTTGCCTTTATGCTATAATGCTTTAGCGGATATCATCAGTTCCCCTTTCGAGTTCCATATGGTATCATACTATTGCTCCAACTTCAGAGCCTTTTACACCCCAGGTTCACAATGTGACTGTCACATCTGTTCCAACTCTTCCAACCATTTGTGTGGCTTCTTCAACCCCTGTTGTCAGTGCCATCACTGCTTCTTCAGTGGTGACTACTATTGCTGGACCTTTAGCTGGTCCTACAAATAGTGGCCAAACGACATGAGTTGTTAATCCTACACTAAGTGCCCCACCTTCATTTGGTTCCATTCCAGCTGGGGGGCATATGATCAATATTTATAAGCTCTTTAAAATTTGGATCCACAAAATCCGTTTCATTATTATTATTCTCGAGGAGATCATATTTATTACCCTGGACCTATTCCATCTCAGCCTGCAATTGAGGTCTCGGTTCCGTTATTTGTTGCTTTGGGTACCACCACTTATCATGGTGGCCAAGCACAGCCTTCAAATCTTCAAGGACCACCCTAAAAAGGTTAGTCGTCTTATGGGCATCACCCTCATGGACAACTGTATTATAGACAACCTTATCCAGGGCAACCTGTCGGCCGACAAGGACAACCCTTCCAGGGACAACCTTCGGCCTTTGGTGGTTCTTCTTTTACCTACTTTGGGCAACCTTCTGGTAATCCGAGACAACTTTACATACAACAAGGCCAACCTGGTATCTAGCAAGACTACCCTTCTGGGCAAGTCGGTCAGCCTCACGTTCAGTAAGGCCAACCCACTGTCCAACCTAGTCAACCATCTGGACAAATTGGTTAGTCTCAAATCGAACCAGGCCAACCAACTGTCCAGTCTACTCAGCCATCCAGCCAGTCAGGAAAACCCTCAGTTTTGTAAGTTCAACCTAATACCCAGCAAACTCAACCTTCTAGGCAAATGGGTCAACCTTCTATCTAGATGGCTCACCCTCAGTTCTCCCAAGGACATCCATCTAGGACTTCTCAACCAGGCACTCAAATTCTCATTACATCTCAAAGCCCACCTGGTATTCAGCCCCAAACTGGGCTCCAGATCCAATCTGGTCTTCAAGATCAAGTTGGGCCCCAAACCCAACCTATTTATCAAGCGAAACCTGGCTCCCAGGCCCAGTTTGGAGCCCAACCGCCTTATAGTTTTCATCAACCCCAAGGGCAAACTCAATTTTCCCCATACCAAAATTATCAACAACCATAGGTGAACCATTATCAGAATTTTCGACAGTCATATGTTGCTCCTGTGGGTTAGGTTGGTAATCAGTGGAATGCAGGGGGTCAAATCTAGGGTCAACCATCCAGTTATAGCTATAACCCCTATGGACAAAATTCCTACGGGCCAAATCTGTCTGGAAAAAATCAATGGGGGCAATAGGGAACTGGATGGAACTCAGGTGTTGTTTCTTATCCGCGGCCTCAGATGTCCTTCAACCCTCAATACCCTTTTTGGTGACATTGGAATTACTAGACGTGTCCAAACTAACTAATGATCCTATTCTTCATAATCTGTATTGGCCACTGGTTTCAACTAAGATTCCCGGTGATTGTCCCAAATTCAATTGTAAAGATAGAGAAGATCCCCAAGCTCATGTCATGACCTATCACCTATGGTGTTCGTCGAATTCATGGCTTGATGATTCAATCCGACTCTGCCTATTTCAATGGACTCTCATTGGCTCTGCTGCCAAATGGTATATTGAGTTGGCTTGTGGAACGTTTCAGGACTTTAACTCGCTGGCTATGGTATTTTTAACTCATTTTCAGTTGCCAATTCGATATGAAATCGGCACACACCTCCTAACATCTTTGAAATAGAACACTGCTATGCATATCTCTGATCATATCCATGAATGGAGACATCGTCACTGTTTAATTAAGTTTTGAATCACCGACCAGCTTTTGACCGACTGGTTTACGACCTCGTTCATTAGTCTGATAGCCCGAGACATTGCTAAGGGGGCATGTGTAACTGAAGAGCAGGCCATTGCGCATGCTCAGTACCTTGACTTGGTTTATTTCCAGTTTGGTACATTATATGATATTTTTCCAGATGCTCCGTGACCCGGAAATTCCCAAGCCCCGTCAACACCATCTGTTGATGGTGCCATCGATTCCATTAACACGTCCTCTCGAAAATCTCCTTCCAACCATGCGAAGAAAAAATATAATGCTCCAAATGAAAATGCTTCCTAGGCTTTGTCTAATTCTGGTAAAAATTCTGAGGTTAATGTCATCCAGTCCACCTCGGCGGACAAAACCCCAAAAGGTAAGAAGAAGGGAAAAGGAAAGAATAAAGCCGATCAACCTAAGTAGGATCCCCCTAAACCTCCGGCTGAGGAAGGTGACAAGTGCAAACCTAACTATCCTTGTCTTATTTGCGACGAGGATCACTATACTAAAGACTACCCGAGGAATTCTAAGGTTAGTCGTTTGTTAAAAGGTGCCCTTGGGACTCTTGCTGTGCTCAAAGAGCCTTTTCCCTCATAATAGACTCAAATGGTCACTGATCCTTCTCAATCCTCTTCTCCCTTCGGCTCTTAAGTTTTTATGGCTGGGATGATCCTCGTCCATATCACTACATGGTCAAAGGAGTATCCTTCACCCGCCACGAAGGAAACTGAAGTCCCCTCTAGTGTTCCTCAGTCGAGTTCGGGTCCACTCCATATCGAGCGACCTAGTACTGAGATGGTCATTCGACCTCATCCTAAAGGAGTACTCCGAAAGTCTTCTCACAACCCTAATGCTTGTGCTGCTCAACATTATAGCATCGTTTAAGACTTAGCCCAAGCTCCTTCGGCTATGTCCACATTAGAAGTCCTCCAGAGCTATCCCTCCCAGAGGAAGTCATTGCGATCGACCATCGGTGGCATTGACCCTGCTGACTCGGAATTGATCACTTTTGACCTAGAAAATCATGTACTGATACTACCTCACCAAATAGCCTTTCTTATTCAAGCCATCATCAATTCTAAGACTATTCATTGTACTGTTATTGATGAAGGCGCTTCTACTTGCATCACGTCTTTTGCTTGTTGGAAGGCTATCGGTTCTCCAACCTTGAGCTAGTCTCCCAATACCTTGGAAGCCTTTGATGGGAGAGATTCCTGTCCTTACGATATACTCCCACATTTGCCTATTACTCTGGAAGGGAAGATGGTCGAAGTTGAGGTCGAAGTTTTTGATGCCAATTTAACTTACAACCTCCTCTTAGGACGAAGCTGGACCTATGCCATGCGAGCCATGGCCTCATCTTTATTTCATGTCCTTTGTTTCCCTCATCAAGGGAAGATTGTCACGGTAGACCAGCTGTCCTTATTCGGCTCTTCTTCTTCCGATGGCAACGTGCCTTTTGTGGAGCATGCCTCTATTTCGTATGAGAATGTGGGTGATGGTCGTTTTAAAGATCCTACCCTCATGGGCATTTTGTCACTCCCACCTCCTAACATTTCTCCCGTCAATATGATTTCTATTCATTCTGATTCGTGGGTCCTTCCTCCCGCTGATCGAATAGAATCTTGGGGTGATGCCATGCCATTGAGTCCTGTCGAGCTCAACTACGTTGAAATTGTTTCTACATCGGCTTCATTTTCTGAACCTACAGCTTACTCGTATGTCCAATCCCCTTGGCTTGGAGATGGCACTTCTTTGGACCCCTTATAGGAAACCTTTCCTTCTAATGAAGCGATTATCGAGACTATGTCTTCTGAGGAACCCCCCTAGTTTGATCATCACCATCATTCCTTGTTTCTCCCTACCCATGGGTCTATGCTTACTTTTCTTGAGTGGTTTGCTTCTTGTCTCCCTTCCCAACCCCTTCAGAAACCTATATAGATCCATCAATTTTTCTCTGAAGGCAATATAGGGAACATCACACAAACTCAACCTATCCACATCTCTGTTAATCCAGGGGTTGTTGAGCATATTCACGTCAGAGTAACCTATACTCCTGACGAGATTCAACTTTATACCAATCTTTTTCGAGAATTTCACGATGTTTTTTCTTGGTCATATGAAGAGATGCCTGGCATCAATCCTAGCATCATGGTGCATGAAATACCTATGTACCCGGGTGCTAAACCTGTTTGATAGTGTTTGCACCCCGTGCACCTCCGAAAGGCTGCAGCTATCAAAGCGGAAGTTGAAAAGCTCCTTAAATCTGGTTTTATTTACCTTATCCCGCTTACAAATTGGGTTTCTAATATTGTCCCTGTAACCAAGAAATAGGGCACTATTAGGGTACGTGTTGATTATCGTGACATTAATCATGCTTGTCCCAAAGATAATTTCCCTCCACATTTCATTGACCAACTCATTGATGAGTGTGATGGGAGCGAGATTTATTCATTTATGGATGGCTTCTCTAGTTAGAACCAGATCAATATATTGCCCACAGATCAACACAATACCACCTTTACCTGTCCATGGGGTACTTTTTCCTATAAGAAACGCCCTTTCAGTCTAAAAAATGCTCGTGCTACCTTCCAACGTGGGATGTCCTACGCGTTTCATGATATTCAGCACATTGTACAGCCTTACCTAGATGACCTTCTGGCTCATTCAACAAAGTGCCAGGACCATCCAAAACACCTTCGTGAAATCTTTCTTCACTGTTGGCACTATCATATTCGCCTTAATCTGCATAAATGTGTCTTCTACATTGAATCCAGCATAATTCTTGGGTTTTTCGTCTCCAAAGAGGGTATCTGCTTGGATCCTCTTAAGGTTGAAGCCATCTTGAATCTTCCTCCCCCTACTTCTTTACAACAATTGCAGAGTTTGCAGGGTAAAGCTAAATTTTTAGATCATTTTATTCCAAACAATGTTGAAGTAGCCAAAGGCTATACGCGGTTATTAAAACGGGATACCATTTTATCTAGGATTCCATTGCACAAGATTCGTTCAAGTAGCTCAAGGTGCTCCTTGTTTCTTCTCCGTCATTACATCCGCCTAATTATCACAATGACTATATTCTTTATTTAGCCACCGCCGATACTACTATCGGCATGGTTCTGGTCCGAGACGACGATCATGGTACTGAGAATGTTGTCTACTATCTCAACTGCAATCTACTCGATATGGAAACTCGATATGCCTATGTTGAGAAGTTGGCCTTGGCTACCGTTCATTCCATCCAACATTTCTGTCACTATATATTGTTTTGCACTACGACAGTGATTTCTGATTGCAACACGATGACGTACATCTTGTCGCGTCAGTTACTGGGGGGAAAATACTCAAAATGGATTGTCATCCTTCAAGAGTTTGACTTGAAGTTCACTACCGCCAAGTCTAAGAAATCCCTCGTTTTTGCTGAGTTACTCTGCTCCCTACCATCTGCAACTACACCCTCTCGATCAGAGGACCATATTCCTGACGAGTCTCTATTTTTGATTAGCTTCCTCGATCCATGGTACGGGCATATTATTGTCTACCTTTAGACATCCTCCTTTTGTTGTGATTTATCTAAGGATGCTCAGTGACTTATTCACCATCATTCTCAACCTTATCACATTATTGGAGACACCCTGTACCGAGTCGGAGTTGACTCTGTTCTCCGTCATTGTTTGACATTCGAGGAAGTCGAATGAGTCTTGAATGACTGCCACTCTGCCACCTATGGAGGTCATATGTCCGGGTATGCTACTGCTCAAAAGATTCTTCGTGCTGGTTATTTTTGGCCGTTTATATTCAAGGATTGTATTCTCGCCATCTGCTCTTGTCATGCATGCCAAATCTACCAACGGAAGATGCATGTGCCCCCTCCTCCTTTGCACCCTGTCATTACCATCAACCCTTTTGTCAAATGGGGCATTTATTATATGACCTATAAATCTCACTCGACCGAGGGGCAAGGGTATATCATCGTTTCCATTGATTATTTCATAAAATGGGTTGAGGCGATGACTACACTATCCAATGACGTAAGACAACAGCACAATTTTTATTCAATCATGTCATTTCACGTTTTGGAGTCCCTTAGGCTATCTTCACTGATCATGGTTCTCATTTCCATAATCATATGATGATCGAGTTAACAACCCGGCTAGGCTTGCGGCATGATAGTTCAACGCCGTATTATCCTCAAGCCAATGGCCAGGTAGAAGCTGTCAACAAAGTGTTGGTCACGATGCTTCAACGCACAATTGGCATGCACAAGTCCAACTGGCATCTGATGTTGTTTTCCGCCTTATGGGCGTAGCGAACCTCCACGAAAGATGCCACTAGATTACCCCCATTCCAATTAGTTTACGGTATGGAGGCCACTCTTCCAATTGAGTGTGAAATCCCTTCACTTAAATTAGCCATCTAATTGCTCCCGAACACTACTCTGGTAGAAGAACGTCTTCTTTACCTAGAATGGTTAGATGATACCCATCGACTAGCCTCCCTAGTTATTGAAGCATAGAAGAAGAGAGTGAAAACTCACTTCGACCAAACTATTCATCCCTGTTCTTTTGTTGAGGGAGATCTAGTCCTACTCTATGATCAAGCGAATGATAAGCTGGGGTCAGGAAAATTCGAGCATATGTGGCATGGGCCCTATATTGTGAAACATGTTTTGTGAAAAGGGGCTTATGAGCTAATCGATTACGAAGGGAATCCTCTAGATAAGCCCCGAAATGGGCTTTATCTGAAAAAATATTATGCATGAATCCCGTGCATCTGATTTGTACATACGTGTGTTTTCAGCATGTGTGTTTTTAGTGTGTGTTTGCTTGTATGGCTTGGTGTGTAGGTGTAATCGCCACTTATTGTGTCTTTTTACTTCTTTTATAGATGTCTGCTACACCTTATGTTGGTTTCGCTGATGGTGCTTACCGTAGTACCCGGAATCTTTCCTCTACGGCATGGGTGATCTATGATCCTCATGGTGAGTTAGTAGATCTTCAGGGAATTTTTCTAGGTTGCACCACAAACAATGTCACTGAATACAACGTTGTTATCAAATTGCTAACTGAGGCAATTAACCTCGATGTTTGTGCATTGGTTGTGAATCTGGATTCTTAACTTGTTGTCCACGAACTCAGCGAGCGTTATTCTATCAGAGGTCGTCAGATTTTAAGGTTGTATTTACATGTTAAATTATTGGAAATAAGTTTTGATTTTATTACATATCAACATATTCCAAGAATATTAAACATGTTAACTGATGCATTAGCAAATCATGTATTAGATAGACATTTACGCAACATGTAAATTAAACATTGTACAGAAGCATTTAGACACAATAATGAACCATAAGATAGCATGTATATATATATATATATATATATATATAAATATATATATATATATATATATATATATATATATATATATAGATATATATATATATATATTTCGTGTGGTGCACCGAGGTGCTCAAAAAATCAGTGTATATGTCAAAAAATAGAGTCTGTGTACATCTGAGACACATGTATCTCAAAAAATAAGTAGCAAATAAAACCTAGGCATCAACTGCGATGGGCTATGCTCTCTGGCAACTCGTCTCAAGAGTCTATGCACCCTAGGTATCACCTCTAATGTATGTATCTGATACTCCATGGGGACCTCTTTGATCCCCCTGTAATCTGGGATCCCCTCCGTCAGGCCCTCAAGATTACGGGCCATTGTCTCCATTGAATTGCCAGCTGGAGGAACCAAGGCCAGCTCTCTGATGCCTTGTGGTTCCCTCTGTGCTTGCCGAGCTAGTCCCACAAGCCTCTCTAGCCCCACATCTATAGTAATGTAAGATACATCATTAAGACATATGCATGAAAAAATTCAAAAAACATCATAAAAGACAAAATACAAAAATAGTGTGATCGAGTGTTTACCTCCATCATCCCACTGCTCACCAGCGGGCAGAATCATGTTGGGGTCCCCGCGAAAATCCATACCTGCGTATGGCCAATCCTTGACAAAGATCATCTAGCGATTTAGCCACTCTCGAAATAGTGTCCCCCATGACACTGGTTGACCACCATCTCCTCGCGGCATGACATGTGCCCAGCGAGTGATCCAGGTCTCCTGTGGTCTCGGATCATCCAAGTCTATATCTTGTAACTGAAGTGAAAAGACTTGCTCTAGCATGAGTGGGATTAGGATAGACATGTATCGAACTGCTTCACTTCCCCGCAATGGCATTTGGTGAGCTGCTTCTTCATGTTGGTGGTCACTGCCTCTACCCAGTTATACATGGTCGGGTTAAGGCACTCAAGAGCCAACCGAAGGTGGGTCTTTGTTGCCTCATGTTGGGCCTGGGAGCCCGCTACTCTTATCACCATAAATAGAACCGAATGAAGAATCAGGTCCTCTACTGATGGAATCGCCAATTTCCCGCTAGTCCCTGATTTACGTGCCCCTAGGCACACTCGAGCTATCAGCATGTCGAGTTATTCCCTGCCGGTTCGTTGGCCCTCTAAAATTGGCCTCTCACCATGACAGGACAATCTAGCCAAGATATAGATATTTGTAGCATCGAACTCAATGTCTTTTCCCCGGATGACAAACTTTCCATATGTTGGGTTCCATGCATGAATCAACAACTCTAACAAGTCAGGTTGGGCCCGAAGATGTGGAGAGAGGAAGAATTTTAGTAATTCACAAGCAAGAAGAGCTCTTCAGAACCTGGCATCATTGAACGCTTGTTCATCGTTGATATTGTGAGTTCTTTCTTGCCATACAAATGCCATGTTGCCCTGCAATTAAATGAAATATGAATTAGAATTCTTTTTACAAGTTAAATCCATAAATTATAAAGAATTTCAACTTTACGCTGTCGTCACAACTGTTTTCCAAACAACGCCGATGGCTCAAGTTCATGTTGGAAATAATACTGAGAGGGGGGGTGAATCAGTATTATCAAGTTCTTTTAACAAATCTTCCTTATTTATACTTTGAATTATTTTTGCATATCAGTACCATAAAATAATGAGCATGAACAAGAAAGACAGATAGTCACACCAAAGAACACAAGATGTAAGGTGGAAACCCAATGTGGGTGAAAACCACCTGCTGCAATATGTCTCTATCTTTACCAGTACGCAGGCTGCAACCTGCAGAGAGCTACAACTCTCTCTCTCATTTTCCAGTCTCTCCTGGAAGGGAGCTACAACCCCCTATTCCTTTTCATTAATTTTCAAACTGAATCCATAAACATCAAATGATCATCAAGTACATGTAGATTACACAGTCAACTACAGTAACTAGATCAACAGTAATAGAACTAAACCCAGAACACCTTATCAACAGAAAAATTAAGTCAACAGAAGATCTTAAGACAGATACGCAGTTTTCCTTTCTCTGGCCTGCGTCGCTATGCACTTCACCTTCTGCTTCCCTGTGTATACCCGCAGAGAGCCTTCTGCTACACCGCGTACCCACGCACTGCTTCTTCAATGGCACTGCATACTGTTACAGTAGGTACACACCCAGAGACACTATCGCGCCGCGTACTGTTACAACAGGTACGCACCCAGAGACACTATCGCACCGTGTACCTTAAATGTGCGTATGCACCTGAGCTTCTATCGCACTGCGTACCCACGCAGTTCTCCTTCTTCTGCTCTGTGTACCCACGCAGCGCCCCTTCTTCTACTCTGCGTATCCACGCAGCTCTCCTATTTCGCCTCTGCGTACCCACGCACTTGCACCGTTAGTCACCTGCGTACTTCAGATTAGGGCCGAAATGGCAGTTCACCAGTGTGCCAAAGTTAGTTAGATGTCCAGATCTGATCATGCACTCGAGAGATCACCCTTCTTGGATTCGCTTTCAACTTCACTTTCATATAAATCAAGCTTTTAAGCAATAACCCAACATTTCAGATCTTAAGATATTCAATTTGCAAAAGATACTTAGCCAAGTGATCTCCTTTGCTTTATATAGGCAAGCTCCTCCTAAAATCATGGATCAATACCATAGATAACCAATACCAGGGGCCCAAAAACATGGCGCTCATTAATAATAATAATATAAAACAATACCACGGGCCAAAACCATAGAATCAGGAGCGGCGGGCTAAATACCATGGGCCAATCATAGGAAACCCCACGTGATCGCGCTTCTCTGCCTTGAAGTAAGTGAAACTGGGGGTACGCACCTTCTGAACGGGTTACCTGCGTGTCTGGCCACAGTCCCTTCACAGTGTACCTGCGTGTACGCATCTTCTGAACTGTTCTCCTGCGTACTTCTTAAATTTTCAACATTTTGAGAGCCTGATCAGAGCATTGCCACTTGGAGGTGTTGCCATCAAGTACAACATCTGTAACATAGAGCCATACCTGAATCATAATGCCAACAATCTCCCCCTTTGGACTTGATGGCAACCTCAAAATCTTCAGCTTCATTCTCCCCCATTGACATCAAGGGCCAAGGGTTATGCTCCCCCTAAGAACATGCTCCCCCTGAATATGAACCAGATCTGCAAAGAAGAACCATAATCTGCCAAACACCATAAATGACCATGAAAGAGATAGATACATATTGCAGCTATAATCAGATCCATGATCTCCTTCTGTACATCCGCCATAATGCCAACAATGCATTATATGCTCCCCCTGAACCTATGTCATTCAATCTTTAACCAATCCGCAACCCAGCACATGTAACCATCAGAAGAAATTCAACAAGATGATTCATCAACAACCCCCAGCTTTTGCCTGAGGTATTCAAAAGTCTCCCTGGGCAATGGTTTGGTGAGTATATCAGCAACTTGTTCCTTAGAAGGAACATACTCCAACTTGACCTTCTGTTCAAGCACTTGTTCTCGGAGAAAATGATATTTGATTGGTATGTGCTTGGTCTTTGAATGCATGACTAGGTTCTTTGAAATGCTGATTGCACTTGTGTTATCACATAAAATGGAGATAGGTGGTGTACAAGTGATTTGAAAGTCCTGCAAGGTCTGCATCATCCAAAGGAGTTGAGTGCAGCAAGATGCAGCAACAACATATTCTGCTTCAGCTGTAGACAAGGCAATCGAACTCTATTTCTTGCTGAACCAAGATACCAATCTGGAGCCCATAAAGAACGCACCACCACTTGTGCTCTTTCTGTCATCCATGCTTCCTGCCCAATCTACATCTGTATAAGCATGAAGTGTGAGATCTGTATCTCTAGGATACCATAAGCCATAATTTTGAGTCCCTTGAAGATATTTGAAAATTCTCTTCACTGCCTGAAAATGAGTCTCCTTCGGATTTGCCTGAAATCTTCCAACTATTCCAACTGCATGCATGATGTCCGGTCGGGTACCTATCAGATACAGTAAAATTCCAATCATAGATCTGTAGGTTGGTTGATGCACTGCTGCAGATTCATCGTTTGCACTGAGGCTACATCCTGTGACCATGGGTGTACATACTGGTTTTGCATCTTCCATGCCATATTTCTTCAAAATCTGTTTGAGATACTTGGTTTGAGATAAAAAATCCCTCCTTCCTTTTGTTGCATTTGAAAACCAAGAAAATATGTCAATTCTCCCAGCAAGGACATTTCAAATTATTTTTGCATCACCAAGGCAAAGCTTTGACTCAAGGCTTCTTCATTGCTGCCAAAGATAATGTCATCTACATACACAACAAGTATTAGCAATTTGTCATTTTCAACTTTTATATAAAGATTGCTATCTGCTGATCCTTTTGAAAAACCTTGTTGATGAAGATATTTGTCCAAACGATAGTACCAAGCCCTCGGAGCTTGTTTGAGACCATAGAGAGCCTTTTTCAATCTGCATACAAGATTTGGATCATTTCCAAGAATGAACCCATCTGGTTGCTCAATGTATACTTCTTCTTCCAAGTCTCCATTCAGAAAGGCTGATTTCACGTCCATTTGAAATAATTTGAAGTTTTGAAAGCTTGAGAAGGCAAGGAACATTCGGATGGCCTCAAGTCTTGCAACAGGAGAAAAGGTTTCTTCAAAGTCTATTCCTTCTTGCTGCGCATACCCTTTACAAACAAGTCTGGCCTTGTTTCTAATTACTTCTCCATTTTCATTCAATTTATTTTTGAAGACCCATTTTGTTCCGATAACATTCTTATCCTTTGGTCTAGGAACCAGCTCCCAAGTGTTGTTCTTTTCGATCTGCTCAAGTTCTTCATCCATTGCTTTCACCCAACATTCATCTTTGCATGCCTCTTTCACATTTTGTGGTTCAGTGGAGGAGAGTAATGCCAAATAGCTTGAGGCTTCTGCAACTGTTCTTCTTGTTTGTACACCTGCTTCTTTCTGCCCCACAATCTAAGATTCTGGATGATTCTTCTGAACATATCTAGATGGAGTCTTCTCCTCTATTCTTGTATGCTCCTCTGGTTCTTCTTGAGGTTCTTCTTCTTCATCATTCTGTTTTTGAGGGTAGCCTTCATCTTCTTCGATGTCTTCATGATGTACTTGCCTAGGAATGTATCCCTTCTCATCAACCACTACATCAATGTTGTCAACGATTCTGCCAAGTCTTTTATTGTAGCATTTGTATGCTTTGCTATGTGGAGAATAACCAAGAAGAATACCTTCATCTGCTCTAGGTTCAAGTTTGCCAAGTTGTTCATCAATATTATTAATATAACATTTGCTCCCAAAGATTTTGAAGTGCTTTACCGAAGGAGTCTCACCACACCAGAGCTCATGAGGGGTTTGAGTGTTGTTCACCCGAACATTTGTTTTGTTGATAATAACAACCGCAACATGTGCAGCTTCACCCCAGAAAGTTGCGGGAGTTCCCGACTCATCAAGCATAGCACGAGCCATTTGTTGGACTGTTCTGTTCATTCTTTCCACAACTCCATTTTGCTGAGGAGTTCTAGCTGTAGAGAATTCTCTTCTTATCCCATGTTCTTCACAGAAATTGAAAAATTCATTTGAGGTAAACTCCCCACCTCTGTCGGATCTGAGGCACCTAATTTTGTGTCCTGATTCATTTTCAACCAAGGCTTTGAAGGATTTGAATTTTTCGAATGCTTTATCTATGTGCTTCATAAGTCCTAACCAGACAAACCTGGAGAAATCGTCAATGAATAATATCAAGTATTCTTCTCCTCGAGGTGTTCTTTTCCTGAATGGACCACATGTATCTGTATGTACTAGCTCAAGAGGCATGCTAGCTGATCCTTCCTTCTCTGGAAAGTTAGTTCTGGTTTGCTTTCCAAACTGACATGATTTGCATATGGTGTTGTCTGGAATTTTGATATCTGGAAGATCGCAAACTGCCTGATATTTGCATGCTTTCCTTATTTGTGAAAAGCTTAGATGCCCCAACCTCTCATGCCATAACCAGTGCTCATCTTCCTTGCTCAGATAGCATTTTTGTTGTCCTTCTTCAAATATGTATAGATTATTTGGAGTTCTTTTACCTTTGATCACTGTTTTACCTGTATCAAGATCACGAACAAGACATCCATTTGATCTGAATATCACCTTGGTTCTTTGATCACACATCTGGCTGACACTTAGAAGATTATGCTTCAATCCATCAACATACAAAACATTTCCAGCCTTGACTTTTTCTTTTAACTGAGCAATGCCTTTTCCTTTTATGGTTGCAGGAGTATCGTTTCCAAAAGAAACTTTCTTTCCTTTTTCTAGAGCAGAATATGACTCAAGTTTTTCTTTATCGCCTGTCATATGCTTCGAATATCCACTGTCAATGTACCATAGATTTTCCTGTCCTTCTGCATAAAATGATATCCCACATCTTTTTGTTTGTGGTTCCTTTATTCTCCATGTTTTGGTGCTTGAGACTAGCTCCTTTGTCTACTGAAACCTGCTCCTGCATTCAGAATATTTATGACCAAAGTTATTGCAAATAGAACATTCAACTTCATTTTCAAGAGCTGAAAAGTTGTTATAGGTCCTTTTTGTAATCCTTGTCATACTTCTTTGTTTTTGAGCTTCTCTAGTCATGATTGTTTTATATGCAACACATTGAGCTGCTTTGTGACCAACGTTATGGCAAGAAAAACATTGTCCATTGAAGAAACTTCTGCGGTTATCAAATCTACCGGCCAAATGATTGTAATTTCTATTGTCATCCATTCTTGAACCAAAGCGAGAAGATTTTACCTGTGGCTGGTTGTAGCTTTTGTTCACCCTTAAGACGGATTTCCCTTGATAGTCTCTATTTGCAATTTGTCCCTGCTTTACCTGATGGTCTCCATCGTGCTTTTGCTCATTCCTTCTTGCTGCATCAAGATAACTTTTTGAGGTGGATGCTTGAGAAGATTCTCCATTATAGCCCAGAACTGTCTTGTTTAGTGGAGAACGTTGTACATCGATAATCTCATCCAAAGTTTCAGATCCTTTGACAAACTTAAGATTAATAGCTTTTGTTTTCTCAATCTCTTTTCTAAGACCACCAATTTCACCTTCTAATTTTTCAAGATGTTTTTCATTTTCATCAATTTGAAATTGTAGAGTATCAATGATCATATTCTTTTCTTCTATACATCTCTTGAGTTTAGTAATTTCTTCATAAAGGCTATCCACATCTATAGCATCCATATAATCATCATCTTCAAATTCCATTAACAGTTTATAGTCATTACCTCGTTCATCTTCATCACTATTTGATAAACCATCACTATCTTCATGAGTGTAGTAGCTTTTCTTATTTGCACTATGTTTCTTGTTCCATCTAGCAGGTTCCTTTCCTTTATCCTTATAAGGGCATTTTGCAGCATAATGACCTACTCTTCCACAAGCAAAGCATTTAAAAGGTAACTTACCTCTGAACCTTCCAGAACCCCTTTGAAGATTTCTGACAAAATTTTATTCTTCTTCTTCTTCTTCTGGCACGTGACTTGCTTCATAATAATCTCCTTTGCTTGAAGCCTTGAAAGAAGCTTCTCTTCTGTCTGATGGACCTCCCTTTCTCATTTCATAAGCAGTTAGAATTCTGTGTAGCTGAGACATGGTAAGAATTCGTAGATTTTCCTTTTCTTCTATTGCAGACACTTTAGATTCAAATTTGGGGGACAATTATCTTAGAACTTTTTCAACCACAATAGCCTCTTTTATTTCTTCACCCAAGTTTTTCATGCAATTAACAATCTCATCTACCCGAAGAAAATAGTTAGCCACACTTTCATCATTATACATCCTGAGATTCTCATACTGAATCCTGAGAGTTTGAAGTTTAGCACGTTTTACCTGTTCATCTCCTTCGTAGCTCAAGACAATCTTGTCCCATATTTATTTTGTGGATTTATATTGCATAACCTTTACGAATTCTGTTTGAGATAAGCATCCCAGTAAAGTATTGATTGCTTTAGCATTTGTTTCATATTTCTTCTTTTCGGCCGCATCTGTAGGAGTAGATGAAGGAAAAGTGTAGCCTGTATCTATGATATCCCAAACTTCTGTACCAAGAGATTGAAGATAGGCAGTAACTCTTACCTTCCAATAATTGAAGTTTGTCCCATCAAAAATTGGTGGCCCGATTGATGCTTCCCTCTCGTAGTTGCTCATGATGAATGATCTTCCTTCAAGCGATGAAGCTTCTCCAAAGGACCTGCTCTGTTACCAATTGTTGGAAATAATACTGAGAGGGGGGGTGAATCAGTATTATCAAGTTCTTTTAACAAATCTTCCTTATTTATACTTTGAATTATTTTTGCATATCAGTACCATAAAATAATGAGCATGAACAAGAAAGACAGATAGTCACACCAAAGAACACAAGATGTAAGGTGGAAACCCAATGTGGGTGAAAACCACCTGCTGCAATATGTCTCTATCTTCTTTCAAATTAGAAACTCCTTTTACAATGGTTTTGTACTGGTGCAGTCCTTTACCAGTACGCAGGCTGCAACCTGCAGAGAGCTACAACTCTCTCTCTCGTTTTCCAGTCTCTCCTGGAAGGGAGCTACAACCCCCTACTTCTTTTCATAAATTTTCAAACTGAATCCATAAACATCAAATGATCATCAAGTACATGTAGATTACACAGTCAACTGCGGTAACCAAATCAACATAATAGAACTAAACGCAGAACACCTTATCAACAGAAAAATTCAGTCAATAGAAGATCTTAAGGCAGATACGCAGTTTTCCTTTCTCTGGCCTGCGTCGCTACGCACTTCACCTTCTGCTTCCCTGCGTATACCCACAAAGAACCTTCTGCTGCACCGCGTACCCACGCACTACTTCTTCAATGGCACTACGTACTGTTACAGTAGGTATGCACCCAGAGACACTTGTTGTAGGGAAAAGTATCCGACTCGGATGACCCTAACCCACTCTAAGGGTGACAGTTCCTTAGCAACAACTGTAAGACAAACTACTGACAGTTTACTTCTTTATGAAAGCAAAAGAGAATGGAAAAAGCACTAACCGTTGCCTTGCGCTTAATGTCGAATCCAAAATCTTTCTCTTTGGCTACTTGCTCCTAGCTCTTTGTCCTTCTGCTCGCCCAACTACAGAGAGATCCTGCAAAACAACAAAGAAGGAGACTACAAGAGGCATGCAATCATAACTAGTTCATGGATTAGTGTAAACCAAATATGCAATCATCACAATATATAGATGAAACAAGAGCACATAGAAGAACCTCAATAGCTTTTATTAATGTAGAAGAAAAGGTTCTGAGAGGATTACAACCATAGCAGGCTCCAACCCAGCAACACCTCCCAGCAGAAAGAGTTACTCTTCTTCACCTCTCTCAAACAATCACCCAATAACTCAAGAATGAAACCAACAGCATATCATTACTTTGCACAAAATTCTAGCCTCCTGAGCTCATAGGAGAGAGCTCAATATATAGATGAATTGAGAAAGGATGAGTCAGCTTGCAACTGATGTGTAGCTGCCTTGTGTCCTCTCTCTCTTCAGTTAATCTTTAGTTGACCTTCAGTTCTTGAGTCCACTTGGTGAACCTTGCTTCCACTTGGAGAAACAAAGCCTTTGACTCATCACAAGGCGAAATACCTGATCCAAGTGTCATTTTTGGAAGTTTCCAAGGCAATGACTCACTGTGCCACATGTCCAAACTCGCCCAACGCAGGTGGGCTTTGTTCTGCCTGCTTTGCAACTCAGGTACACCATGGAGCACTTGTGTTTCAGCGCAGAAGCCTAGTGGAGCACCTGTTTTGATTTCAGGATTGCTTGTTTTTGAGTGTTTTCAAGCGGAGAACTGATCTGAGAGCTGTTGGCTTGCTGACCTTGTTCCTCTAGGGGTAGGAACATCATGTTTAGGGAACTTTGGATCCCTTGGATTATTGACAATTCATGCTTGTTGCTGTAAGGCACAAAATTGTCTATAACAGATGCCCCTTAATGTATGAGGTCGTTTATCGGGTGAAATGCTTTATTGAGAGGATTCGAAGTTCACTCAATCTGCTGAGAAGTGTCCTGTAATAAGATACAATACAATACATTATTTTTCATACAATTTTCATGATCTGGCTGAGGCGGGCATTCCCATGCTCAGCTTTATAAATACATTTTGGTACATAGAACGGACGATCGTCTGATATAGATTGATAATTCTCTGCCGAATTTATCATCCTTTTCGAAAAGGGTGATCATCTGCTGCAATGATGTACATATCAAATGTCTTTATGTCCTGAATATATATCGCAGCTCGGATGGATGAAACTAGATCCGGGGTCTTCAATCTCTTCCGATCTTCACTCGATGTACAAGTCGATCCATGTGAGAATTTCTTGAAGTCGAACATGGA
Source organism: Pinus tabuliformis (assembly GCA_031772625.1). Classification (NCBI taxonomy): domain Eukaryota; kingdom Viridiplantae; phylum Streptophyta; class Pinopsida; order Pinales; family Pinaceae; genus Pinus; species Pinus tabuliformis. The sequence continues at coordinate 570,432,165 of CM062810.1, forward strand.
AAGACATCGCTTGATTACCGGTCAATTTTGTAAACCGTTAACAAGCGCGAGAGGAATCACCGATAAGGATGATGACCCTCAAGGTACGGCAGTACAATCTACATGGTGGGAATAAAGGACTTGGCGTCGACCACCATGCAAAATCTTCTGGTCGAAGGTCATTGATGTATACCTGTCGTCGGAAGTGAGAAACTTGCCATTGAGGCATGCAAGCTTCAAAGTACTGAGGGGGGTGTTCCTAGATCAACTCCTTGGATAATGAGCTGATTTCGACAAGGAGCGATCCGTCAAAGGAGGGCCTTAATGAATCCCACATCAGTGACACGGAACGGAGCTAGTGATTGTGATGAGGTGAAAACAAACTGTGATGTATGATTCAGGGTGGCGGTCATGAAATGGATGAAGGATAATGTATGGTAGTGGGTGGAACACGGTTGACTCTATACAGAACCACATCTCTTGAACATATAACGACACTGATGTGATGGATTGGTAGCATTACCCCAACTGTGGATGGTGTGGCGAGGACCATGATTCTGCGATCGGTGAATGAAACAACCCAACCCGAAGTGCTACGGAGGACAAAGTGTCATGTTCAAGAGCGACTTTCTACCATTAATCCTGTGAGGTTCTCCCAATTTTTCCCCAGTCATTGCTGACCAGTACCTCTTTATTTTTGTCAAGCTTGAGGAGGATAACATATGCTTGTTCTATAACCTGCCCTTTGGGCAAGCCCATCGCTATGTTTTAACGAGCCTAGCGATAGGGAAACTCGTTCTCATCTAAAGACAAGTTTGTCGCTACTTAATCATTTTAACGAGTCTAACGACAAAGAAAACTCGGTTCTTTTAATTTTTAGAGAGTCTGAAAAGGTACGAAAAGTTAACTCCATAATTCCTTTTTCGTCATCTAATCCCTTAAGTCCAAAAAAGTATAAAACAATAAAGAAGGGATGAGTTTTCGATTTACTTTAACGAGCCGAACAAAACAAGCGCTCGATCTTTTTGTGCAATAATCCCTCAGGTCCAAAAAGATTAAAATCTAGAGGAGGGATAGCTTTCCGGTTGCTTTAACGAGCTGGAAGGCCAAAACTCGGCAAACTTTTCATATTTTACGAGTCAGTGAAAAGAGCTCAAAGAAGACTCGTCTTTTGAGGAACGAGTGATGAACAGGGCTAGCAGCAGATTCCAGGTACAGGTTGGAACTCTCCAATCACGACAGTGTCACAAGGATGGCTAAATGAAATCACTCTTCGCAGCTGTTCCTCAAAATGGGTAAACACACATATGGGGGTGAACGATTGGCCAAATGAACGGATGGAGGTGATGGCATATAAACACGACCAAAGGTTTTTAATATGGCTTTCAAACGTCACATTTCTCGAGGTTGTTTACCGGTTCATTTTTTGGATGAGCTTGAACTGCTAGGGAAAGATTGCTCACAATCTACGTTTATTTTTTAACGAGCATGAACTTCTGCACAAAAACTGCTCGAAATCTACGTTTATTTTTTAACGAGCATGAACTTCTGCACAAAAACTGCTCGATGATACGTTTGCATGCCCCCAGCATAATAACGCAAATCGAGGTGCATGCCCCCCAAGCTTCATTGCATTCAACTTTGTTGGTTGGAATGAAGGTTTACCGTTGAGATTTGGAAAGGGGATTGTTTCATTTTTTAATGAGGTTGACATCGTAAGAACTATCTTCTTTGCCCACTGTATTTACACTGTATTTACAGTACTCGATAGAAAATCGAAAACTGAAGGATGATAAAGGTTATTTTGAGTATCTTCCCCACAACCCGGGAGAAGGGAACGATGGTGGGAATCATTCCATGGTGCCCCGTCAATTACCATTGATTGGACTATTCCTTTGTCGGTTCCATGCACTCGCGACCAAGGACTTAAAGGGGTGCCATATTCTCTAGACCTATCTATCCAAACGCTTGATGAGCGTTGATTTGGGGTTGCCCCCCAGGCCAAGAAAATTGATTGCTACAATATTTCCATTGGGCTTGGGGACAAAACCTTTGCATGATCCATGCTAATATCGTTTTCTGACATCTTTTGTGCAGAAGATATCATATTGCAGGTTCCTACTGTCGCCACTTCTCCCACAATGAACGTTGGCGGAAGGGTGAAAGTTCCCATTAATGTAGGATCTTTTAGTAGGTCTACTCCGATATTTTGAAACGAATGGTCGCTTCCATGGATCAGAGGAACGCTTCCTGTAACTTGTGAACCATTAGGGAGGAAATTTTGTTGGTCAATGATCGTAATCCCTCCTTGAAAGGGGAATGCAATTTTCCTAAAATAGGTCGACACAATAGCTTCCATGGCATAAATCCATGGTCTTCCCAGTAGGATGTTATAGTCAAGATTGCCATCGATGACTTCAACATCTATTTCTACTGTTTTGCCCCCTAGTTCAACTTTCAAGTTACTAAGGATACCGTAAGGGGTATATGTCCTTCCGTCGAATGCTTTTAATGTTGTCGATGATCGCGACAAGGTTGGAGATCCTAAAGTTTTCCAGCAACTCATCGACATAATACATGTCGATGCCCCCTCATCAATAATTGTTCGATGAACAGTTTTGTTGAGGGCTTTCACTTGGACGAGGAAAGCTAGTTGAGCTGGTAACTGAGGATCATATCCTTTGTGATCAAAGGATACAAGATTGGAATCTTTAGGATCCACCCCACCAATTGCTGATAACAATGCCTGCATTTGGGATGGGCAATTTTGTAGTACTTCAAGAGTCGACATAGCAGACGGCGATTGCGCCAAATCTTCCACTATATTATAATGTTGTGCCGCTCTGGCACGAGGATTAAATGTCGACTTGTGTACTACTCTCTTTGGCGGTTTTATCGTTAATTCATGTGTGATGGGGGGTACAACTTCTGCCGAAGTTGTTGTCGAACTGCTAGGTTGATCTTTACCTTTATCGTTTGACACCTGCGGATTCCCGTAATCTTTGTTCCTTGTCGAAATCAAAGCATCATTCTGTTGCTTCGATATCGATAACATAAGCACTTGCGACGGTGAAGCATTTCCACTACCAACCAGATTTTTTCCTCGATCGGGAAACGGATCAGTTAACACAGCTGGAGTTTGCGAACTCTTTAAGAATCTTTTTAGATCAGCTTTGTATGGACATTCTCTCGTCCAGTGATCCTCATCACATATCTGACACCCATAAGGTGGTTTCCTATCTCGAGGAGGACTTGAAGAAGTTTTTCGAGGAGATGACTCTCCTTGTTTCTTCTTCTTCCCTTCGTTTTGATTTTTCTTGCTTCCTGGTTGATTGGTTTCTTTGCCCTTATCTGTCGATACGGCATTTACTTCTGAAGCAAGAATTTCTTCATGCGCATTTTGATTCGAATCCTTACGGGCCTTCTTTTGATGGGTCCTTTTCGGATTCGTGTTTGCCGTGCCAATCACGCCATCGCCGGCATGAGAGTCACTATTTGATTTAGGAGGAGGAGGGTTTGAAAACTCTGGTCTAGGGGCGTCTGGTATTTTGTCATAGAGCGTGCTGGACTGAGTATATACTAAGTCCAAGTATTGTGCACGAGCGATAACCTGCTCTTCTGTTACGACTCCTCCCTTTGCTACATCTTCCGTTATAGCCGGAAGTAATGACTTTATAAACCACTCAGCTAAAAGTTGATCAGGAACGTATGTTTTAACCATTCTTCGTCGACGTCGCCACTCATGTATATGATCTGATATATGAGTTGCGGTTGTCTGTTTGAAGTTAGTCAATATTTCTGTTCCCGTTTCATACCTTATTGGTAATTGAAAGTGGGTCAAGAATGTCGTGGCAAGGGAGCCAAAATTGTCGAACTAAGCTCTAGGTAATTCTATATACCATTTTGCCACTGGACCTGTCAATGTCCTCTGAAAGAGGCGAAGCCTTATCGAATCGTCATTCAAAGTGTTCGACGAACACCATAGATGAAATGTCATCACATGATTTGACGGGTCTTCACCTGGATTTCCATTGAATTTAGGAATGTCAGATGGAAGTTTGTGCGGAATCACTGGCCACCAAGGGGCGTAAGCAATTGGATCGTTTGTTAACCGATGTAAATCAGGCAACTCTAAAGTCGCCACGAATGGTGACTGCTGATTCAAGTTAGGAGAAGCGTATCCAGGATACGATGGAATCGCCTGAACAGTCGGTCTTTGCATACTAGCATAATGGAGTTGATGTTGGTATGATGAATACGGTTGATGGACTTGACCACTATAAAGTGGTTGATTTTGACCATTTTGAATATATGGTTGTCCAGTATTCGCAAATATTTGCTGTTCAGAACCTTGGTACACTTGTTGGAATTGTGGCTGTTGGTATTGCATTATCCACGGTTGCGACACCATGGGTTGTTGCGCTACACTAACCATTGGACCAAGATGTGTGGTAGTTGTACCCAATTGTACTTGTGTTGTCCCACCAGTAGGTGATTGTGGTTGGGTTGCAGGGTCAAGGGGCTGTTGCATGAGAACCTGAGCAATCTGAGGTTGACATACAACAGGCATTGTTTGAACTTGTGACACGGTCACAATAGCCGGTGTAGTTGGGATGTTTGTCACAGGTACACACTGTTGCATAGAATATACAACTCTCGGTGGCTGGGATAGCATAGGTACCCAACTACTCGTTGCAATTCCGCCATAACTTGAATAAGGTTGAGAGCTCCCGTATGGGTACTGCCCCCCATACGGTAGCAACCCAGAACTCAAGGCAACTGCCTGTCTTGGAGGACTGGATGGCCTAATTAGATTCCCAAAAGGGTCAATTTGATGAGTCTCACCGTGAGAGTTACCAGACATTATTCCGGAACAAACAGGAACAGACCATATTGTCGAGGTAGTCTCTTGGTGGACTCCTTCTAGCGACTGCGAGCTAGTTGGGACAGATGGTATGCCGACGAACATTGTTGGATTTACAACAGGTAATTCTGCCGTCGCCGTGTCATTCGACACAGTCCTAGATGTCGACGGTTGTTCAGTCATTTTTAGTCTATCCAATTGATCACCTAGTGATTCTACAGGAACTTCCACTGGTGATGGACAAACTTCTGTTGTAGCAGGAAATAGAGTGACCCCTACTCCAAATTGAATTGGAGTGGATACTTGCGGTTCCTCTATAATTTCCTCTATCGCAATCAGACCAGGTGGAAGAGGAAGACCGTCAGGTCCGTAAAAGATTTCCGGTGCCGAAGAAGGGGTTGTATCGACCGCGACGGATGTTTGAGGAACAAAACTCTCTGGACCGGTTACAGATGGAACTGGTTCAGTCATACAAGTATTTTCCCCTAGACTAGGATCAGTATTACTGTCCCTCTGTGGCGATTGAACTTCTTCTATTGAGGTAGGGTTTCCGGAAATGTTTGGAGTGACCAGAATCTCAGATGTTGTTGGAACGCTTGTTCTAACTTTTAAAGGAGATTTTGAACTGGTTCGACGAGCTCGCTTTGTCCGGATTGTTTTCGATTCCGGAGACAAAGACGGTTGACTCGCAAGCCTCCGAGAACGACAGATATTCAATTGACTTTCTTCCACGATTCTGGATTACTCGATCAACTAAAATATAAAGGGGAAAATTTGTGTTTCCGATTTGAATGAATTTTATTAGACGCTTTTAAACATAACTTTGCTTTTTCATGTTTTAAGAGTCGAGAAAAAGCTAAAGATGACTCTAGTCGCCTTCGATGTATTAACGAGCCCGAAGTGACAAATGCTCGTTTGGACCTTTTCAGTTATAGAGTTTGAAAAGGGCCAAAAGAAACTGCTCTGGAGATCTAGGTAGAGGGTGTGCCAAACCTTTCGCGAAACCACAGAATACGTTTTACGGTACGGGTGGTCGATCTTCGTGAATGCTGTGTTCACTGCATCGCGATCAGTAGGGCGGCCGACACGGCTTCCTATCGATAAAGGATAATTGCCTATAGGGGTCTCCCAATATATACGTGACGGTACGTGGGAGCACAAGTCCGTATTAGTGCCACCGACTCTCAGGAGGAATCACCCACCTTCGTAGAGATCGACAGTCACTATGTTTAACGACGCCGGAACACGTCTCTACCTAGACCTCTAGATGTTTGCGTTGTGTTTCAAATGCGTTTTTAGGTTCATTCAGTATATTTTAAGTTGATCTTTTTAAAGTTTGCCTTTCAAGGTTCACCACGAGATGTATATGACAAATTCCTAAATGCAGCCTAAGATGAGAAGCAAGCTTTTTCAAATCTTTTCGACTGATGAAAATCTTAACTACTGAGGGAGAAGAAAGGCAAATTCTTTTCACACAGTTCATACAGCACAAAATAATGGACTTTCTCCTAAATCATCATGCAAACTTTTTCAAATGCAAAATGCACAATGCATGTATTTTCTTTTCCCTTTCTTAATGTGGATGGATACAAAAAGAAAGTGGTTATATAACTTTGATTTCGATTTAAAGAGAAAGTAAACAAGTTTGTCCAACAATCAAAAGACACCTTAAGATTCACTTGCTTAATCACTGGAAATACATGAAATCAAACCATACTAACGAAATTAAAATGACTAATCAGCTATGGACAGCAAGCAAGCTAACTCTTTAGACCAGCAAAATGCCTAACACAAGATCGGATCTAAGAGGCCAAAAGCATGACTAGTTTACTTCTCGTTATGGGAAATTGTAAATGAATAAGAAATACAAAGAACAAGTACAATTTCGTTATATAACAGAGGCGGAATGATGGCAAGTAATACTGGTTTCAAAACAAGTACAAGACTGACACTTAGCAGCAAATCTAAGTGAAAACAGGCAAGAGAAAGGAGGAAACCCCAAATGCACTAGGCAAATTTGGGCCAACGCAGGCTCTGCACAGCCAAACTGGCTCTCAGCGCAGGTAGCCCCTTCGGGACCTGCGTTGCAAAGCAGGTAGCCTGTGTACTACCTGCTCTGGAAAACGAGAGTTGCGTTTTCACAGTTTCCGGGTCATAATTTTCTCAAAAATGCACGGTTTTTGCTCAAATCAGAGACATTCAGTCAAGTATACTTAAAGGGATGATTTAGAAGGTGCAAAGCTATCACTAAGAGCTTACAAGGATCTTTGTAGATCAGCTCTTCAATTCATGAACTTGCTCAGAAATGAGCCAGAGTAGCTGCCCCTCTACTTCGCTTTTGATATAGTCAAAAGCTTTTCGATTCGGTACTCTTTGGTTCAGGAAATGAATAGCAAAGATACTACAAACACAATCAAACGGATATGCTCCCAGAGATTCTGGGTTCGATCCCCAGTGGAGTCGCCAGTTTGTTGTAGGGAAAAGTATCCGACTCGGATGACCCTAACCCACTCTAAGGGTGACAGTTCCTTAGCAACAACTGTAAGACAAACTACTGACAGTTTACTTCTTTATGAAAGCAAAAGAGAATGGAAAAAGCACTAACCGTTGCCTTGCGCTTAATGTCGAATCCAAAATCTTTCTCTTTGGCTACTTGCTCCTAGCTCTTTGTCCTTCTGCTCGCCCAGCTACAGAGAGATCCTGCAAAACAACAAAGAAGGAGACTACAAGAGGCATGCAATCATAACTGGTTCATGGATTAGTGTAAACCAAATATGCAATCATCACAATATATAGATGAAACAAGAGCACATAGAAGAACCTCAATAGCTTTTATTAATGTAGAAGAAAAGGTTCTGAGAGGATTACAACCATAGCAGGCTCCAACCCAGCAACACCTCCCAGCAGAAAGAGTTACTCTTCTTCACCTCTCTCAAACAATCACCCAATAACTCAAGAATGAAACCAACAGCATATCATTACTTTGCACAAAATTCCAGCCTCCTGAGCTCATAGGAGAGAGCTCAATATATAGATGAATTGAGAAAGGATGAGTCAGCTTGCAACTGATGTGTAGCTGCCTTGTGTCCTCTCTCTCTTCAGTTAATCTTTAGTTGATCTTCAGTTCTTGAGTCCACTTGGTGAACCTTGCTTCCACTTGGAGAAACAAAGCCTTTGACTCATCACAAGGCGAAATACCTGATCCAAGTGTCATTTTTGGAAGTTTCCAAGGCAATGACTCACTGTGCCACATGTCCAAACTCGCCCAACGCAGGTGGGCTTTGTTCTGCCTGCTTTGCAACGTAGGTACACCATGGAGCACTTGTGTTTCAGCGCAGAAGCCTAGTGGAGCACCTGCTTTGATTTCAGGATTGCTTGTTTTTGAGTGTTTTCAAGCGGAGAACTGATCTGAGAGCTGTTGGCTTGCTGACCTTGTTCCTCTAGGGGTAGGAACATCATGTTTAGGGAACTTTGGATCCCTTGGATTATTGACAATTCATGCTTGTTGCTGTAAGGCACAAAATTGTCTATAACAACACTATCGCGCCGCGTACTGTTACAACAGGTACGCACCCAGAGACACTATCGCGCCGCGTACCTTTACTGTGCGTACGCACCTGAGCTTCTATCGCAATGCATACCCACGCAGTTCTCCTTCTTCTGCTCTAAGTACCCACGCAGCGCCACTTCTTCTGCTCTGCGTACCCACGCAGCTCTCCTGTTTCACCTCTGCGTACCCACACAGCTCTCCTGTTTCGCCTCTGCGTACCCATGCACTTGCACCATTAGTCACCTGCGTACTTCAGATTAGGGTTGAAATGGCAGTTCACCAGTGTGCCACAGTTAGTGAGATTTCCATATCTGATCATGCGCTCGAGAGATCACCCTTCTTGGATTCGCTTTCAACTTCACTTTCATATAGATCAAGCTTTTAAGAAATAACCCAATATTTCAGATCTTAAGATATTCAATTTGCAAAAGATACTTAGCCAAGTGATCTCCTTTTCTTTATATAGGCAAGCTCCTCCTAAAATCATGGATCAATACCATAGATAACCAATACCAGGGGCCCAAAAACATGGGGCTCAATAATAATAATAATATAAAACAATACCACGGGCCAAAACCATAGAATCAGGAGTGGCGCGCTAAATACCACGGGCCAACCATAGGAAACCCCACGTGAACGTGCTTCTCTGCCCTGAAGTAAGTGAAATTGGGGGTACGCACCTTCTGAACGGGCTACCTACGTGTTTGGCCGCGGTCCCTTCACGATGTACCTGCGTGTACGCATCTTCTGAACTGTTCTCCTGCGTACTTCTTAAATTTTCAACATTTTGAGAGCCTGATCAGAGCATTGCCACTTGGAGGTGTTGCCATCAAGTACAACATCTGTAACATAGAGCCATACCAGAATCATAATGCCAACAGTTCAACAACTCATTTTCCATGTGATCAATGTGAGAGTACATCAATCTCTCACGATGATCCCAAAGGTGGTGCGTTTTACCACGCTCGGTCATCGCTTACCTGAGCAGATTTTTTGCGATGACTGAGAGGCAGACTTGGATTTGAAAATCTGCCTAAAACCACACCAAATTGCATAAAAAAACCACTGAAATGCAACACAAGGAAGAATATACTTACTTGGAGAAGGTTTCAGGTGAAACCTTATACTGTTGATGCCAGAATTGACTTCGAAATTTTGCTCAAGTTGATGCCCCAAAACGGCAATGGTAAAAGTGCACAATGTTAATGGTAAAAATAGAGTTACCACACACCCTTTTATAGTGTTCTTTGGAAAAAATTAGAAATTACACTTTAGGGTGTGGGTTTTTCATTTATATTGAGTTTGAATTAGGGTTTTTGATAATATTTCCACATATATAATCTATTTATGTCTAATGGATCTTATGGTGTAATGTTTTGTGTAGAAATAATGATGGATGGTCTGTATACACTTGGTCCTTACTTTCCGCAAAGTCCTCTTTAAGCTCTTCTCTAACTTAAAAGACGAAAAGATTGTTGAGTTAATTCCTTTTGACACGTTAAACAAAATAAGAGGTGGTATACTTTGAGCTCTTTTCTGACCATATAAACGTGAAAAGATTGCCTGACTTTTGTAGTTTCAGGTCCGATATTGGTTACGAAATAACGTGTCTTTGATCGCTTTTATACTCTTTCGGATCGAGGTCACTAGTTACGAAAATTACTCCCTAATCGTATTGGTCAAGCGATTCTCTCAAGTATTATTTTATACATTTTCGGGCTCAAGGGACACAAATCTACGAAGAAGGACCCCCTGGAGTTTTCTTTTCCATGTCTTTTCCAAACTCTCTAAACATGAAAAAGACTCTGAGCTTTACCTATGTTGGACTCGTTAAACCCTAACGACATTGGACTCATCACCATGATGAGACTCGAGCTTCTCCTCCCTAGGGCTCGTTAAACTATTACTAGGCTGGATTCGACCGAAGGTCAAACTTATATTACAAGCATATGCTATCCCCTTCAAGCGTGTTTTCACAAATAATTGGGGTACTCACCAGTAATGGTGGGGGAAAAATTTGGAAATCATCATTGGTTACCTATGGAAGCTAGTCACTCTTGAACATCGACACTTTTGCTTCTTCTCAGGTTGGGACATCCATACATCGTCATTTGGCCTTCCGCGGGTCTAGGTTGCCATTTTACCTCATTCCATCTGATCCATGTCACTTCCATCAAGCCTCTGATCCCTTGGTATCAAAATGCTGCCACATTCCAGAGTCGTGTCACCGTTATGTTCAAGAGTATAATCTTTCTGCAATTTACATCCTTACCTCCTCCTCTGATCTTCTGTTTCACCATCTACCACTTGTTCCTTATCTTGTGTCATTGATGGGGGAACATCATGGCCCTCCTGCGAAAAATCATCTCCTATCGACACCAGCTCCTTATCGAGGATAATGATCCAGAGATCCCTTTCGGTACCTTGGGACTTGCATGCCTCAATGGAAAGTTCTTCACGCCCAACGGCAGACTTTCCTCATTGGTCTTCGATTGGGTGATTCCACGAGTGTTCGACTTTAGCTCATTTTTCACACTTAGTGGTTTGTACTAGATAGTACCTTGAGAGCCATTGACATTATTAATGGTTTCTCTCACGCTTGTTAACGGTTTTCATCATTGGCCGGTAATCAAGCGAATTTCTATCATGTTTAATTTCAACACATCTATTCACATGATAGAATTTGTACTATGATTGGTTGGGTTTCAATACCTCGAGCTAAGATTACATATGTTCGAGTTGCGTGGATTGGTTCGTGATTAAATATATGACTCTTTGATCGATGGCTGTGACCATGCTTGAGTCTTCATGGATGGCTATGACCATACCTTTATCATTATTGTGGTCTTATCAACTGGGTGGCTGCGTCCATACCACAGACCAAGTTTTATATGTGCTATGGATGGTTGCGCCCATGTCTAGACTATATGTATTTTGCTATCACAGATATTAGCTATACTTGTGCCTGCAGGATCTTCAAGGTGGTTCTAGTTCAAACAGTTTGGTAAAGCATTTCACCCCTCCCACTCTCTCGGGCTTCATGCTTTAGGGGGCATTTGTTACACAATAATTTGTCACTATGCTCATCTCAGTCCTTCTGTTGTGTCATGTGTCAAATCAACATGTCCATATATTCCCACTGATGTAAGAAGATTAAGCAAATGCTCTCTGTTGCTGCAAATTGACCCTCATTCCCTAAGTTTCTACCTTGTCTCTAGTAAACCCTTAATATATGCAACGTTCCCATGTCCATAATGGTCTCATCGAGACTCCATCGCTAGTGTACATCTGTTTCCCATGAAAGTCAGATTTCTAGACCCGGCGCGAGGTTACGAGTTGTATATGGCAATGATGAGTCTGCGTACATTGCCTCTTTGCGATGCCATTGCAAATAACCAGTTTACATCCTACGACGATCCAGATTGGCTGAATTTGTTTCAACAGTCATCCTTTTGGATGTCTTTAGACCTGGTTGTTGGCATAGTTTGGGTCACCCTTCCTCCTCTGATATGGTAGTTCCATCATTTGTGCTACCTTCCTTGAGGATGAGCTCTTCCTTCCACATTTCATGGAGACTCCTTCTCCTATTAAAGAACTCACCTTTGATATGATTAGCTAGTTAGTAGTTCCTTTGATTAAGTAGTGCTACTAGTGCTTTTGAGTTTGATAGATAGTTGGTGTGGGTGTGACAAGTGTGGGATTGTTGATAGCTTGTGGAAGGTTGTGGAGTGACCTTAACTTTGTGTTAAAGCTTATGAGTGAGGGAGAGACATTATATGTTGGGAGATTCATCCTTGAAGAGTGAATGCTTGAGAAACATACTGGCTAGATCCTTTGAGAAGGCTTGTGACGTCAAGACATGGTTGTAAGATTGCTCTTGATTCATTATTAATACAATCAATGATGTTTTCCTATGTCTTGTATGCAATTTACTTGATAGCTCATGAGTTCTTGACTTTATGAGTAAATTGATCATTGTTGTTTTCCGGTTACGTGCTTTGTTTTGTTTTCTTTGTATTGTTTCAGGTTGATCACTCATTGAGGAGAAGAAAACGAAAACTGGAGCAGCGCAACATAACTTCATCGACCACCGGTTGAAGTAGGCCTCCAACAATGACTGTTTAAGGAAATCAATTGTTGATCTGTCTTTGCTATGACTAGACCCATTCTAGGGCTAGACGGATTGCCTCTGTCCACAAAGGGAACACTTTCTTGCATCATAGTTTCAACCTCTTCCCATCCTCATGGGTGAATCCCTAAGATAAGGAGCTAATCTAACCAACACTGAGCAAGAAACAGGAATATAGGCATCTTAGCAACTTGCCTCTAAAAGTGATAAATTGATTCATTTGAGCTCAAATTGACTTTTAATGTAATGAATCTACCCTCTACTACTAATTATCCATCATATTTACAAGCCAAGTGATCATTTACATTAGTAAAACATCCTCCATGAGATAAAATCCATGAACACAGTCAAAACATATAAAAATAGCCATCCTGTGCAAAATTTGCCCTACGCGCAGCACCACTGGCCCAACATGCAGTGCCACTATCAGGTCCTTTTTGGAAGCCTTCCCGACATTCAAATTGAGCTCATGATAGCACATTAGAAAGGTCTTCAACTCTACTTTCCAAAATACATGGAATTTCTCCATTTGAAGCTCGGTTTACCCCTCAGAAGTTGGTTCTCCCAAGACTACTTATGTGTGTCCAAAAAAGTGGCAGAAAGGTCATTTTTATGGTGTTTTTTGACCTTTAGGTGCACCATTTCTACCCCAAAAACTCATCAAATCCATAGGATGCATGTACTCATTGCTCTAAATCCATGAAAAACTGATTCATTTGAGCTCAAATTGAAATTTAATGTAATGAATCTATCCTCTACTACTAATTGTCCATCATGTTTACAAGCCAAGTGATCATTTACATCAGTAAAACATCCTCCATGAGAGAAAATCCATGAAAACAATCAAAACATAGAAAAATAGCCATCCTGTGCAAAATTTGCACTAGGCAAAGCACCACTGGCCCAACGCACAACGCCACTTTCAAGTCCTTTTTGGAAGCCTTCCCGACATCCAAATTCAGCTCATGGTAGCTCATTGCAAAGGTACTCAAGTCTAATTTCCAAATCACCTATAATTTCTCCACTTGAGGCTCATTTGACCCCTCAAAAGTGTATTCCTCCAAGTGTCGTCTGTGTCTCCAAAAAGTGGCAGAAAGGTCATTTTTAGGGTGTTTTTTGACCTTTAGGTGGACCAGTTCTACCCCAAAAACTTAGAAAATCCATAGGATGCATGTAATCATCACTATCAATCCACAAATGCAAGCCATTTGTCCATTGGATGCCCCTAGGAAAAGCGCAACGCTAGTGGCGTTGCGCTTTGAGCTAGATTTTCTGTGTCTGTAATTTCCAAAATTTGCAAAAAACAAAAAATCCTCCAAACTTAACTAAAATTGGTGAGCAACGCCATGATCAAGCATCTTTATGAGCCAAGGAAGCTTCAGCAAGAAACCTAATCCTATCCTCCTCTTTTTTTCCTTTTAGAGCCTGCCTTAGCCTAGCTTTCATCTTTTTGATCCTCATGTTGCAAATTTTATTCCTGGTCCTGTAGTGGTAGGCCATGTGCCTGATGACCTAGTTGTCCCTATTGGCCTTTTGCAATAAATTCTCTAGGTGCAAATTGACTTTCTCAAGCCAAGTCTCTCTATCATCCTTAATTTCCTTCTCAATAGGAGACAAAGTGACCAGTGCCTCCTTGTCATTTTGTCATTTTACCTTGAGAAGTTCCAGCTCCATGAAGACTTGCTTGTCACTCAACTGCTTGTTCTCTTGTTCCAAATATGTGATGACATACTTGGCTCTCTCCAAATTTTCTATCAATGCTTGGACTTGAGCCTCCTTTTCCCATATGATGATGTCCTTTATTGTTTCTTTATCCTGAGCCTCTAAGTCAATTGTTTGAGTATAATGTGGTGCCGACTCATCGTGCTCTATCAAATCAAAGTCACTCTCTTCCTTCTCATCATCAAAACATTCCTCTAGAATCTTTTCTTTCCCTTTGTGCAGCTGTTGCACCTGTACTTTCTGTTTTGATGAAGAAGGAAAAGCCACTTCCACATCCTATGGAGCTAGAATTTTCCTACGAGTTGATGAAGAAGGCAAGGTCCCTTCCACATCCTGGAGAGAAAACTTTCCTATCAGCTGCAAAAAATCTCCTTATGCCCCTCTAATATGTTATGTAGGTCCTGGGCACCTCAATATCTCTAGTCTCTTTGGCCTTCTCATGTGTCTTCACCTGAGCACTGCTAGAAGGTCCCCCTGATTCTTGAGACACTAGTGGAGGAATTTGAGGATCCCTGAATATGTCATGAGCAATAAAGGTCTCCCAAGAGATGTTGAGGAGGCTAAGATGATGAAGCACAATCATCTTGATTAGGGAATAATGATAGAGACTGCTCATCTACTGAGGGCATCAATTTTTCTGCACAAGATGGGCCATCTTCTCAATATTCCTGAACAAGAAATAATGGAGGTTTAACATCCTCACCCTGGTAAAATGCATGAGAAGCCTGATGTGATAGGTGTACAACCTAGAAAAGTTTCCCTCACAAGTAAAATATTTCATGATGATTTTCATCATGGCAGCATACTTGTCCTCAAGGAATCTGAAAGGAATGTCTTTTCGCTTCATTTATGTACTTGGGTTTGATATAAGGCTCATAATAATGTTCATCCAGGTCTTGTGCCTTGTAATATTTCTCCCCTACATCTGAAATCCTGGTTGCATCTGCAATAATGGAGGGTGAGACTGTGAATGTCACCTCAGCAACAGTCACTCGGTTGTCCCGAAGATTGGATACAAAGAGCCTGGTGAGCTCAGGATGGTGCTGAACTCTCTCTACTTGCTCACAGAACTCATAGCACCCTAGATGTCTGAAACAAGTGACAACTGACTGAGAGGCCTGCAATTGTCTGAGGTTTGGTGGCTCTTCCATAATAATTCTACCTCCATTGTGTGGTTTTCTTGATGTCGAGGTCTATCTATTGAACTGTCATTGCCTGTGTTTTCCTCCTCCTTATAGTCTCAATCTTCTCTGTCCATGTTTGCAAGGTTTGAGGTTGTACACTCCAAGAAAAGGGATAAAGGGAATGAGTAAGAGTGATTTAGGAGTGAGGGAATGGGAGATGACCTTGTGAGGTATTTTGGTAGGCTAGAAAATGAAGGGAAGGATATGAATTATGAAAGTGAGGGAGAGGGGTTTGAGCCCTTTTTGAAATATAACTTGTGGGATGAAGGATGAGGGGGTATAGATGTTATGGAGTGATGTAGGGAAGGGGTTTAGGGTTTAGTGATAGGTGGTGGGAAAATAAGAGGGGATTAGGGTTTCTCATTTGTCATGGTAAATTCCTTCAAACACTGCAATTGCAACTTCAATGATGAGGTAGAGGGAGAACACTTGCTTGAGAGATGAGAGGGTTTTTTGGAATTTTTTTATGAAGTTTGGAGGCTTTTTAATCTTTCTGCTCAATGTGCAGTGCCAACTACAGATGCAAATTGCCACCTCTCAACTTGCAGCACTGTGTAATTTTGCACTACTGAAACCTCCCAATGCACAGCGCCCATCTCAGACACACATCACCACCCCTTAAACATGTAGCACCAACTCTCTTGCCTAAAACATGCAACACCAAACTACAGAAGTGCAACGAAACTTCACCACTTCGCCAAATGCACAGCGCCAACCTCCATAAGCACAGTGCCACTTCTCCTTTGCCCAAAACTCACTCAACCTTTCCTCTTTTCCTCACTTTTTGACTCCTTCTTTTCCAAGTGAGAACGATGAACCTGAAAATGAAATGTGACACCTTATATAGGAGTATATTTTTATTTTTCACAAGAAAAACCCACTTTATAATGTTTCTTGACCTTTTTCAAAACTATGTTTTTAATGCCTTTCCATCCTTGTTTCTTTTCAAATGGATAATGCTCAACTTGAACTGATTTTTGTAGTGTTTCTTTTGTATAAATTTTGAATGATTTAACACATATTCAACATAAATTATCCTGATTATACACTATTGCGGAATACATGCACAATACATATTCTCCTCTACGTTGATCATCAATTTAGCAACATCAAAAATAATGAAACATCAATCATATGCACACATTAACACAGTATGTAACCCGGGTAAAGCTTACAGCTGAAAACCCCACACTATCTGTATATTAATAATTGAGAACATGTAACACTACATAGTACAATACTCCTCACAAGTACTCAATACTATCTCCACCTGCTACACACAATACAGCTCAGATCTGATCTCCAAATCTCCTCCACCGCTTGTTATAGACATTTTTGTGCCTTACAGCATTGAGCATGAAATGTCCATAATACAAGGGATCCAAAGTCCCTAAAAGAGTTGTTCCTGCCCCTAAAGGAACAAGGTCAACCAATGATAGCTTCTCCCAGAAGTTCTCCACCAAAAACCACTCAAAAACAGTCAATTCAGGATCAATTCAGAGGCTCCACTAGTTGCCTGCATTGAAATGCAGAGATTACACTGGCTAGGTGCACTAGAACGCAGGTGGAAGCACTACCAGGGTGCGCTGAGCGGGAAATGACAAATGGAAAGCTCATTCAACGAGGTGGAAAGACCCTGGAAGCTTCCAGAATCTTCTCCAATGACACTTGCCTCAACGAATTCGACTAGTGATGAGTAAGAGGTTCTCAACCTCCAAGTGGAAGCAAGAACTGACAGAGAGAAGCCACAAGTCAAAACATAAGCTGACTCATCCTCTCTGCTTACATCTATATATGGATCTCTCACCGAGAGGTTCAGGAGGCTGGAATTTTGTACTTTGCAGAGAATTGCTGTTGGTTTGAGATTGAGATTAGTACATTGGGTGATTTATGCTTTGTTGGAGGAGAGGAAGGGATTCCTTTGCTGGGAGGTAGATGCTGGATCGGGACTCATTTGGTTGTATCTCCTCTTGGACTTTGTTATCATATCAATAAAGCTATTTGAGTTTCTCCTATATGCTTGTATGTTAATGATGCTTTGTTATATTTGCATATTTAGTTTATATCTGATCCTAAACTAGTTATGAATGTAAATCCATGTCTTTTGTGTAGTTTTCCTCTCTTGTGATCTTGCAGGAACTTAGTGAAGCTGGACCAGTGAAGGAGAAAGCAGCGGGAAACGAACAAAAGAGAGAACGATTAGATCGACAAACTAGCAGAAGACATCGGTTAGTTACATCCTTCTTCTCGATTTACATTTCATAAAGAAGAATACTCAGATAGTTTTCCTTGTTTGTTGCTAAGGCACTATCACACCTTAGAGTGGGATAGGGGCATTCCGAATTCGATACTTTTCCCAACAAAAAATTGGCGACTCCGCTGGGGAGAGTATCTTGTTAGTTTATTTGTGTTTCTATTGTTGTTCATTTCATAAACTCGAGAGTGCCAAATCGAACTACATTTTCTATTTACAAATGCAAAGTAGAGATCAGCTACTCTAGTCCATTCGCTGGGCCTGTTTATGATCTGAATAGCTGATCCACAAGTGATTTAACAACCCTTTGTGATAGATCTTAGTCCTCCTTTAAATCATCCCTCTAATTGTACCTAATTGATAGCTTTTATCCGGCCAAAAACTGTAGATTAAACTGCAAACCGTGACCCAGAACCCAAAAACCATTCTCGTTTCTACTTCAGCGCAGACTATGTGAAGAGGTTCTGCATTTCAACTCAGGTCCCGTGAAGGCTACCTATGCTGAAGTTCAGTTTCTCTGTGCTGAGGGTGCGCTGATCAGTCTTTGCCTTGTGCAGCTATGGTTCCCTGCTTCCTTTTGCTCAGTTTTATCTCTGTTTTTTGCATCCTGTTATCAGTCAGTGTACCTATCTGAAACCCCTTTTCTTTGCCTCAATTCCACCTCAGTTGTATAAAGAAACTGTATTTGTTCTTTTTGTATTTGTTACATCATTTGCAGTTTCCCATTACAAAAGTAAACTAGTCATACTGTCGCCCTTAGATCTAGACCTGTCGTAAGTGTCGTTTTGATCTTAGGAGTGAGTTTGTTTGCTGTTCACAGTTGATTTAGCTTTACTTTTGTCTTTTGGTTTGAATTTATGCATTTCAAGTGTCGAAACAAGTAAATCATAAAGTGTCGTAATCGTCTTTTTGATTTCGAAAAAGGAACTTGTTTGTGTTTTTCACTTGAAATCGAATTCAAATTTGTACAACAGCTTTCTTTTTAGGCATCAATATTAAGAAAGTGAAAACAAATACATGCATATGTGCATTTGCATTTTGACAGTTTGTATGTTGATTTAGGGAAAAGTGCATTACTGTGTGCTCTATGCTCTTTTAGAAAAGATGGTGTCTTTCTTTTCCCCTTGTAGCTAGGATTTTCATTGTTGAAAAGATATAAAAGCTTGCTTATCATCTTTAGACTGCATTTAGGAATTTGTATCATACATCTCGTGGTGATCCAAAAAGGAAAACTTCTAAGAAAGATCAACCTAAAATAAATTGAATGAACTTAACAACGCTTTGTAACATAACGCACAACATAGAGGTCTAAGCTAGAGACGTGTTCCGGCGTCGTAAAACCTGGTCACTAGTTACCCCACTGATGGTTGGGTGATTCCTCCTGAGAGACGATAAGTGCCAGTACGGATTGTGCTCCCACGTACCGTCGAGTATATATTGGGAGAACCCTATAGGAATAAAACCTTTATCCATAGGAAGCCGTGTCGTCTGCCCTACTGATCGCAATGCACTGAACACAACATTTAGGAAGATTGACCGCCCGTACCCTAAAAAGTATTCTACGGTTTTGCGAAAAGTTTGGCACACCCTCTGCCTAGAACTCCAGAGTAGTTCCTTTTGGCCTTTTTCAGACTCTATAACAGAAAAATTCCATCCGAGCATTTGTCACTTCGGGCTCGTTAAAACATCGAAGGAGACTACAGTCATCTTTAGCTTTTTCTCGACTCTTTAAAATTGAAAAAGCAAGTTGTGTCTAAAGCATCTAAAAATTCATTTAATTCAGAAACACACTTTCCCCTTTTGTATTTTGGTTGATCGAGTAATCCGCAATCATGGAAGAAAGTCAATTGAAACCCCGTCATTCGCAGAGGCTTACGGGTCAACCGTCTTTGTCTCCGGAATCGAAAACAGTACGGACAAAGCGAACTCGTTTAACCGGTTCGAAATCTCCTATAAAAGTTAGAACAAGTGTTCCAACAACATCCGAGATTCCGGTTACTCCAAACATTTCTGGAAACCCTGCCTCTACAGAAGAAGTTCAACAACCATAGAGGGACAGTGATATTGATCCTGGTCTGAGAGTAAGCACTTGTGTTACTGAACCAGTTCCATCTGCAACCGGTTCAGAGAGTCTTGCTCCTCAAACATCTGTCG
Source organism: Pinus tabuliformis (assembly GCA_031772625.1). Lineage (NCBI taxonomy): Eukaryota > Viridiplantae > Streptophyta > Pinopsida > Pinales > Pinaceae > Pinus > Pinus tabuliformis. Next base: position 570,452,001 of record CM062810.1, read on the forward strand.
CTGTCGATTCAACCCCTTCTTCGGCACCAAAAATATTTTACGGACCTGACGGTCTTCCCCTTCCACCTGGTTTGATTGCGATAGAGGAAATTGTAGAAGATTCGCAAGCAAGTACTCCAACACATTTTGGAGTCGGGGTCACTCTATTTCCTTCAACAACAGAAGTTAGTCTACCACCAGTGGAAGTTCCTGTAGAATCGCTAGGTAATCTTTTGGATAGACTCAAAATGTCTGAACAACCGTCAACATCTAGGACTGTGTCAAATGACACAGCGACGGCAGAACTCCCTGCCGTCACTCCGACAATGTTTGCCGGCGTACCATCTATCCCGACTAGCTCACAACCGCTAGAAGGAGTCCATCCAGGGACTATTTCGACAGTGTGGTCCGTTCCTGTTTGTTCCTCCAGAATAATATCCGGAAACTCTTATGTTGAGACTCGACAAATTGATCCATTTGGAGGTCAATTTGGGCCATCCAGTCCCCAAGGGCAAACAATCCCCTTGAGTTCCGGATTACCACCGTATGGGGGGCAGTATGCCCTTTCATTACCCCCTCCGGGAGGATATCCATACGGGAGTTCTCAACAATATTCAGGTTATACTGGAGTTACGACAAGTGGTTGGGTACCTATACTACCCCAACAACCAAGAGTTGTGTATTCTATGCAACAATGTGTACCTATGTCGAACATCCCGACAACACCAGCTATTATAACAGTGTCGCAAGTTCAAACGATGCCTGTTGTATGTCAACCTCAGATTTCTCAGGTTGTAATGCAACAGCCCCTTGACCCTGTGACTCAACCACAATCGCCAACTGGTGGGGCGACACAGGTCCAAACGGGTACAATTACCCCAAATCTTGGTCCGACGGTTAGTATAGCACAATAGAGAATGGCTTCACAACCGTGGCTGGTGCAATACCAACAACCACAATTCCAACAAGTGTACCAAGGTTCTGAGCAGCAGATCTTTGCGAACAGTGGACAACCGTACATTCAAAATGGTCAAAATCAACCACTTTACGGTGGTCATGTCCACCAACCGTATCAGTCATACCAGCATCAACTACATTATGCAGGTATGCAAAGGCCAACTGCTCAGGCAATTCCATCGTATCCTGGCTATGCTTCACCTAACCTGAATCAAGAGTTACCATTCGTGGCAACTTTAGAGTTACCCGATTTACACCGGTTAACAAACGATCCAATTGCTTACGCCCCTTGGTGGCCAGCGATTCCTCACAAACTTCCTTCAGATATTCCTAAATTTAATGGAAATCCAGGTGAGGACCCATCGAATCACGTGATGACATTTCATCTGTGTTGTTCATCAAACACCCTAAACGATGATTCGATAAGGCTTCGCCTTTTTCAGAGGACGTTAACGGGTCCAGCGGCAAAATGGTATATTGAATTGCCTAGAGCTTCGTTCGACAATTTCAACACCTTGGCCACGACTTTCTTAACCCATTTTCAATTACCGATAATGTATGAAATGGGAACGGAAATCTTAACCAACTTCAAACAGACAATGGCCACTCACATATCTGATCATATACATGAGTGGCGACGTCGTTGTAGGAGGGTAAAAATGTACGTTCCCGATCAGCTATTAGCTGAATGGTTTATCAAGTCGTTACTTCCTGCCATAACGGAAGATGTGGCGAAGGGGGGAGTCGTAACGGAAGAGAAAGTTATCGCTCGTGCGCAATATCTAGACTTGGTCTATACTCAGTCTGGCATGCTCTACGACAAAATACCTGACGCCCCTAGACCGGAATTCTCAATTCCTCCTCCTCCTAAATCAAACAATGACTCTCACACCGGCGATGGCGTGATTGGCACGACAAACGCGAAATCGACAAAGGCTACCTCCAAGAAAGCCCGTAAGATTTCAGATCAAAATGCAAAAGATGAAATTCTTGCTTCGGAAGTAAATGTCGTATCAACAGATAAGGGCAAAGAAACCAAACAACCAGGAAGCAAGAAGAAACAAAGCAAAGGGAAGAAGAAGAAACAAGGAGAGTCATCTCCTGAAAAAACTTCTTCAAACCCTCCTGGAGATAGGAAACAAAAATATCCATGCATGATATGCGATGAGGATCATCAGACTTTACAATGTCCATACAAAGCTGAGCTTAAAAGATTCTTTAAGAGTTCGCAAACCTCAGCTGTGTTAACTGATCCGTTTCCAAATCCAGGCATAAATCTGGTTGATAGTGGAAATGCTTCCCCGTCGCAAGTGCTAATGTTGTCGATTTCCAAGCAACAAAATGATGCTTTGATTTCGACAAGGAACAAAGATTACGGGAATCCGCAGCTGTCGAACGACAAGGGTAAAGATCAACCAAGTAGTTTGACAACAACTTCGACAGAAGTTGTACCACCCACCATTCCTGAATTAACGATAAAACCGCCAAAGGGAGTAGTACACAAGTCGACATTTAATCCTCGTGCTAGAGCAGCTCAGCATTATAACATAGTGGAAGATTTGGCCCAATCGCCATCCACTATGTCGACTCTTGAAGTACTACAAAATTGTCCATCCCAAAGGCAGGATTTGTTATCGGCCATTGGTGGGGTTGATCCTAAGGATTCCAATCTTGTATAACGATTTTTGCGTATAATTTTTTCTTTTCCTTTGTAAAGGAAAAAAGGCCCATTTCAGCACTATTTCATGCCTGTGCGTGTGTGCGCCCAGTCAAAGAAGACATTCATTTTTTGATCATTTCTGATCGCTCCAAAACCCAATTTTTGCTCCAGGAAGCCAGCACGGCCCAGCATAGTTATCAGCAAGCATGCCTCCGCCATTTTGTGCAGTATTTCTTCAGTATTGCTGATGTTTTGATCGACCAAGCACCGGTATAGTTCCAAAGGCCACGGAAATCATTACAGTAGTTATTTTTGCCTTGAAAGGACAGAAAAGGGGTGATTTGACAGTTTCAAGTATATTAGGGGAGAGAAAGTGGTCCGATTCAAGTGTTAAAGAGTATCAGAGGAAAGATAAAGCCCACATTCATTTAAAAGAGTATCAGTGAAGCGGCAACGAGTATCAGATCGACAATATCAGCAGAAATCATAAAGCCTGCAGCAGGAAACATTAAAGAGCCCCCCATCAAAGTCAAAGAAAGCAGTAAAAGCTAAGTGAGGCTCTCAGATCATAGTTAATGATATTAAAGCCACCTGTGAGCAGTGGATCAGAGCCAAAAGCATAGTTATGAATAAATGAACAGCACAAAGCCATAAGGATAGATATTTACTCATTTTTGAGGCAGCTGCCCCAACACAGCACTTAGATAGATATTTCATGCACTCATTTTAGGATAAGATTAGATTAAAGAACTCATTTTCCTCAGATCTGTTTAAGATCTGTTGTAGTAGATATTTTTGGATATTTTCTCTATATAAACCACCCTGATCCATTGTTTAAAGGGTTGGTTGGTTGATAATCCTCATTCTAGACTTGCGCTGTATACTTTGAGAGCTTCTATAATCAAAGATTGTTGGAATGCTTGGATGAAGAACTGTCTGTGGTGTTTTTTAATGGCTGAAGAGTGACTATGGAATTCCTATGCTACTACATGGCTCAATAAGTGTTTCTTACCTTTGTTTACAGTTTATATATGTTTATGCCACCATTCTGTCACCATCTAAATAGCAAGAAGGAAGAATAGCTTAGACTTTGCTTGGCAGCACTCTATGCTCAATTTCTGTTATTTCTACATGTTTTCCTTAGAAATAGTTATGAATATGCATACTTAAATGATCATGTTTACATTGTTTCTTTCACATATGACTGTTATTTAGGAATTCTTGACTGCTCCTAGATGAACATTCATTCACCTTCCTTCTCTGTTAGCTGACGAAATATTCTTAGTTTCCTTTCATCTTTGACATTCATGTCATCTTTATTCCAGCTTGATATTGTTCTATTTGTAGCTATCCTACTCCGTATTCCTCTTGTGACCAAGAAAATGCAACAGCAAGCCCTAATCTACGACTCCATGCCCAATGGTTTGAACTTATCACACTACGCATCCCAACTCTGCTTGAAAACATCATCCTTCCCACCAAAACTTAAACAAAACCCAAGAGCATCATATCTAGCCTAAAATCACCCCTAAAACAAAGCTAAATTATAAAGAGAGAGCCCTCTCTGTTGTAGGTAGGCTAGGACCTGCAATCCAAATATTGGTTTGTGGTTACCTCGGTCGTATCCCTTAATGAGCCAAGGGACAACCTGAGTGATAACAGAAGTGATGTGTGACTTCCCACCTACTGATACTTGTCACACGGAATAAGTCGATCTTGCGGACAAGATAGACCTTCCTAGAATCTAAAGAAGACCTAATGACAACCAAACCAACCAGACACTATCTTTCTCTAAATATGTTTTAATAAACAATAGCAAACAAGTGTTTTTAGGGCCTACCTTAGGTCCAATGCAAGCTTGTGGATGCCCTTGCTCCTTTGATCCAAATGAGCTCCTTTTCGCGAATCTGCAAACACAAACAAGGCAAAAAAATTAAATAACACCTGAAAAGCCAATTGCATGAAACATATTTAACATGAAGGTCAAGGAGTCCATGAAACAAATAACATAAGATACTTGTTGAGAAAAATGAGTTTGATTGTATTAATTCAAAAGAAGAAGAACCTTACAACCTTTGCCTTGACGCTATATAAGCTCCTCCCAGGGTCCAGCAAGAAGTCTCCTCTACTTTGACAAGTTTCACTCACTCCCCAGTGAAGCCAAAAATATGTGTGATCTCTCCTCTTAAGCTCAACTAGAAATTCTTGATTTCACCAGCATTTACCCTCAAAAATGTTCAGCTTCTAACCTCCCTAGAAACCAACCCAATGCCTATATTTATAGTGCAATGGAGGGAGGTTACTAGATCCTCCTTCAAAGGGATAAAGCCCTCCTTCAAAGGGATAGCTCCTCTCATCAAGGTATTAGCTCCTTCTCTTTTGGGATGCATGAACCACCTCAGAGGGAACAATCCACATCAAAATTCCTTCTAGAAACCTCTAGAATTAACCCAAAGTGAGTTTTTTAAGATAAAACTTGCACCTTTTGACTTTCACAAGGGTCCGCACCTACACCATTAGGGACAGAGTGGGCAAGTCCACAGTTTTTGTACACAATTATCATGATCCGACGAATCATTGGGATTCATCGGTTGTGCCAATTCAACCGATGAATCCCAATGATTCGTCGGATCATGATAACTAAAACTTTGTTGATGGATTCAACCAGACCATTCGCTTGTGGATAATAAGGGGTTGAACTATCGTGACGTAAACCAAGCTGGCCTATAAGTTTGGTCATCATAACGTTTCGAAAATGATGCCCATGATCAGTGATTATCGCTTTTGGGACACCAAACCTAGCAATTATATGATTGAACACGAAAATTGCAGCTGTCTTGCCGTCTGCCTCAAATGTAGGCATCGCCTCGGCCCACTTAGTAAAATAATCTACCGCAAGGATGATATACGCATGCCCCCCAACCGAGTGATGGTTACATGTAATAAAATCAATGCCCCATTTGGCAAAAGGACCAACAACAATTATAGGGTGGAGAGGAGTAGGTGGAGCATGCATCTTACGATAAAAAATCTGGCAGTTGTGGAATTTTCGGACCGCCGTAATACAATTTTTAAATAAAGACGGCCAGAAATAGCCAGCGCGTAATATCTTTTGGGATGTGGCAAACCCAGACATATGACCGCCACACGCTCCAGAGTGACAGTCATTTAGAACCCTTTCAGCTTCATCGTGAGTTAAGCAACGTCGAAAAACAGAGTCCGCCCCACGGTGATAAAGAGTATCTCCAATAATTTTGAATTGTTGGGACTGGAATCAAATTTTCCGACATTCTGACCTTGAAATTTCTGGACGAAAGGATTGGGTCTGGAGATAAACGATGATATCCCCATACCACGGATCTAAAGTGCTGATTAGAAACAAGGATTCATCCACAATGGGCTCCTCTGCCACAGTTTCTGTGTCAGCACGCGGGAAGTCACACATTAACTCCGCAAAAACTAAATATTTCTTAGACTTAGATTTCTCAAATTCCAAGTTGAACTCTTGCAGGATAATGATCCATTTAGAGTACTTGCCCCCTAGCAATTTGTTGGCCAAAATGTAGATCATAGGGTTGCAATCCAAAATTACAATGTAGTGACAAAAACGTTGGACAACTTGAACTGCTGCCAATGCCAATTTCTCCACATGTGAGTATTTTAGCTCAGTGGGATTTAAGGTTCGACTGAGGTAATATATCACATTTTCTATTTTGAATTCATCTTCCTAAACTAAGACCATTCCAATGGTGGAACGAGAGGCGGCAAGATACAAGAAGTAATCCTGGTTGTAATTGGGAGGATGTAGCAACAGTGCATGGGTCAATGCGTGCTTGAGTGCATCAAAAGATTTCTGAGCTATCTCATCCCAATAGAATGGAGTGTTCTGCTTCAACAACCAGGTAAAACCCTTTGTAACCTCGGCGTAGTTAGGAATGAATCATAAAAAGTTAGCTTTCCCCTGCAAACTTTGGAGTTGGTGAAGATTCGAAGGAGGAGGCAATTTGATGATAGCTTCGACCTTTGAGGGATCAACGCGAATGCCCGCCTTCGAAACTACAAACCCCAGCAATTGACTTGTTTCTATATAGAAGACACATTTGTGTGGGTTCAACCGAATATGATAATGCCTACACCTCATAAATATTTCTCGTAAATGGACGAGGTGATCATCTTGATGTAAGGAATGAGCAGGCAAATCATCGAGATACGGTTGCACAATGTGCTTGATGTCATGAAACGCATAAGACATCACCCTTTGAAAAGTTGCTCCAGCATTCTTAAGCCCAAAAGGTAATTTTCAATAAGCAAATGTCCCCCATGGACAAATGAAAGCCGTTTTTGGTTGATCGGCAGGAAGAATATTGATTTGATTGTATCTGGAAAAATCGTCCATAAAGGAAAATATTTCGCTGCTGGCACAATCATCAATGATTTGATTGATATAGGGGGTTGGGTAATTCTCCTTTGGACATGCTCGATTAATGTCCCTATAGTCGATGCATATTCTTATTGTTCCCTACTTTTTGTTAACTGGAACAATATTCGATACCCAATCCATTAACGGGATTGGATAAATGAAACCTGCTTTCAACAATTTTTCAACTTCTGCTTTAATTGCAACAACTTTTCGTGGGTGAATCTGACGCAAACGTTGCCGGACGGGTTTAGCGTCTGGGTAAGTCTTGATCTCATGAACAACAATCACGGGATCAATTCCTGGAATTTCCTCATAGGACCAGGCAAACGCGTCTCAGAATTCTTGAAATAGGGCCTTATATGATCGAATTTCGTCATCTGTACACGAGGCACCTATATGAATGTTCTCAACAATTCCGGACTTAACTGAAATGTCAATAGGAATAGTTCGAGAGATGTTTCCCAAATTTAACTCTAAATTGGGATGTTTCATGGGATTCTGAGGTTCCTTGACATATTCAGTTGTAAAAATTGATGAGAAATCATTTTCAAAACGATCATCCTCAGGTAAAAACGAAGATCTGTGATGGAGATCTTCCCATGGTAAATCATCTACACATAGGATTTCACAAATTTTCTCATCAGAGTGAAAAAGTTCAGAAAACGTAGTTAAATCTGAGGTTGTTGTGAAAAGTGATTCCTCACAGACCACATTCATTAAGTCATTTTTGGTTGAACACGAGTCGGTAAAAGACTGCACGGCTTCATAGGCAATTTCATATGGACTCAAAGGCATGAAATTACCAAATGAGTCTATCTCAGATTCAGAAGGAATGATCCAAGGATCATCATAAATAATGGTATCTGACGTAATCATATGAATGGTTGCAAATGAAGATGATGTGTTGATTGGACGAAAAGGAAAAGTTCCCAGTAAACCGGCATCTTTAACTAGTCCTACTCCAACATCCTTATATGGGATAGTCGTTTTACCGACATGCTGAATACTCTCCGAAGAGGATGGGTCGGATGAAAAGTATGCCAGCTGGTCTATTGTTATGATCTTTCCATTGTGTGGAAACTTTATTACTCGAAAGACCGATGAAACGACCGTTGTCATAGCGTAAGACCACCTTCGACCCAAGAGAAGGTTGTAATCTAGAGGGGCATCAACCACCTCCACATCTAGACTAACAGTTTTTCCTTCAACCCCTATAGGCAAATCATGTAGAATGCCAAAAGGATGAAACCCACAGCCATCAAAGGCCTTTAGAATCGTCGGGGATTGATTTAGCGAAGGAGAACCAAGTGATCTCTAACACTGTATTGACATAATGCATGTTGAGCCTCCCTCATCAATTATAGTCCGATGAATAAGCTTGTTTTTTACTATCATTGGAATCTGGAAAGCCATTTGATGAGGAAAATGCGGTGTACTATTTTCTAGATTGAAAATTATTAGGTTCGGGTCTTGAACATCAACAGCTCCTATAGCCGACAAAAGTAATTTACGTTGTGCTGGGCATGATTGGAACACTTCCAAAGCCGACATTGCTGAGGGTGAAACAACTAAATCCTCAACAATGTTATAATTCTGAGCCGCTCTCGCATGTGGATTGAAAGTTGACTTTTGAAGTATACCCTTGGCAGGTGGTTTGATTACCAAGTCTGGATTAGGTTTCTCGATCTGTAGTGGATCGGAACCAGGAGCTGAGGTTGATGGATTAGAATAAGAAGATTCTGCTTCTTTACCATCAATAGGACTCTTACTACCATAATCTTGCGATCGAGTCGCAATCCTAACATGGGACATCATCAATATGGGTTCTTCATTGGCACTCGAGGATGAACCTATCATCTTACTGTCTTGAGCTGGAAAAGGATCCTTCAAAACAGCAGGAGTTTGGTAACCCTTGACAATTTTCGCAACCTTTGCATGATGAGGGCAGTCTCTTGTAAAATTTTCATCATCACAAATGAGACAAGGATAACGAGGTTTGCACTTTTCATCATTGGATTCTGCCTTTTCAGGTTTCTCCTTTGAACTTTTGTTCGTTTTATTCTTCTTCTTTCCTCTCTTCTTCCCACCAGATTTTGATTTGGCTGTAGATGACTCTACAACGTGAATATCGGCGGAAATCTCTATAGAAGAATCTCCTGTCGGGGAGTCAGGCAAGGTTATGATAGGGGAAGAATTCTTGGAAGACTTCTTCTTACTTTTACTGTTAACCGTGCCATTCATACCATCAGCGGCATGAGATCCCGAAGGAGCTGCAACGATTTGATTTTGCTTGGGAAGATCAGGGATTTTTTCGTGTAACGTACCTGACTGAGTATAGACCAAGTCAAGGTACTGTGCTTGAGAAATCACTTGCTCCTCAGTAACAACGCCGACTTTAGCAACATCTTCAGTGATCTTTGGCAACAAAGATTTTACAAACCACTCAGCCAAGATCTGATCCAGAATAAATACCTTCACTAAATGACGTCGACGTCTCCACTCATGAATATGATCTCAAATGTAAGTGGATGTCGATTGTTTCAGCGAAGTTAACAATTTCGTGCCATTGTCATATCGGACTGGCAACTGAAAATGAGTTAAAAATGAGGTAGCTAACTGACTAAAATTATAAAAAGTGCCTCGTGGTAACTCAATGTACCACTTGGCTGTGAGACCAATTAGAGTGCGCTGGAAAAGTTTAAGACGGATTGAATCATCTGTGATGGAGTTAGACGCACACCAGAGGTCGTAAGTCATCACATGGTTCGACGGGTCTTCTCCTGATTTACATTCGAACTTGGGAATGTCACTAGGCAACTTATTCGGCATTGGCGGCCAAAACGGAAGATAATTAATGGGATCGTTCGTTAGGCGTGACAAGTCAGGTAAGTCAAAAGTTGCGATAAATGGTAACTGCCGATTAGGATCCTTAAAAATCTGGGTCATGAGACCAGCCCCAGGAGGAGGATATCCAGGATAACTAGGAATGGGAATCGCGTTTGGGATATTGTATCCTCCCAGAAAACCAGGATTAACCGGATCGTACTGGGGTTGTTGAGGTTGTTGATAAGTGTACCCAGGATATGGTTGATACTGATAAACTGGCTGTTGGACAGCAGGACCAAATTGGTACTGTTAGCACCCAGGTTGTTCCCTATGACTCCCAAGGGAATACGGCTGGGGTAACCACTAACCAATCTTTGGGTTACAGTTCCTAGCCTAACTGCAACCAGAGAGGGATCTCTCTTTGTGATTTGTCTCTGTTATGATGGTGTTTTAGGCTAGCTATGATGCTCAGGTTTTGTTTATGTTTTTGGTTGAAGGATTTCTTTCAGGTCTTATGATGTAGTGTTTAGATAGTGAAATACCATTGGGCAATGGAGTCTGGATGTTGTGAAATGGTCTAATACGCTGGGTGGGGCTCAAACTGCAAGGCCTATTGTGTATTTAGACAAACAAAGTTAAACTTGAATGGTGATGTATGTCAACCAACAGAAAGCAATTGAGAATTTTCCATTAAGTTGGTGAGGTGAAAGTGAACACACTGCACAGGAGCAAAGCTTGAATTCCTGTGACAAAGGCCACTGTGAAAAGGTGTATTCTGAAAGTGCAGCAGTTAAGAATTACACTTTATATAGATTACAGCTGAAGAAAACATTTATAAACAACACAGACTGAACTCAGGGTACTCAGTGAGTAAATCTTGAAAGTTATTCCTTTTCTTTGTTGCTTAGTATCGGAGATTAGATAACATATATGGATTTTAACAAAACAAGTAAATAACAGAGAGAGTTACAGAGACTTATTGTATGGTGAAATACACAGGAATCCAACAGTCATCAACAGGCATCAGAACGCATTCAACACTTCAGACATCTGAGAAATTCCATCACTTTCTTTATTAATTTCTGAAAGGATTACAGCATAAGAACTTCTTTAGGAGAAATCAACAACAACCCTTGCAATCTCATGCGAAGGGGACTTTATAGGAATGCGTATACAAAATATCTCAGGCATTGAGTCATCTGAGAGAGAAAATATCTTCATTACTTCGTTCAGAAAGTAGACAAGAAGTTATTACATCTTTAAATGCAACGTAAATGCTCTTTATGTCTGTCAGAGGATTGTTTTGACTTTTGAGGGTCACTGAGTCGGTTGCCTCTCTCTGTTTTAATTCTGGAAGCACGCTTTTACTTTTGGCTGCGCAATGCATTCTCAGGTTTGCCAGCTGTGGTCTTCTATTTTTGCTTTGTTGGCCACTACATCCGCTGAGTTGACTCAGCTTTGATTTATGCTGCATGTTGACTTTGCTGAATTGTGCTTTTCATAATAATTTGTAAAAAACAAAAATTGGTGAATGCCTTACTTTTTATAAAATTCTTTGTATTGCATCTGTCCACCATTCCTGTGTAGGGAGTTGATGCCTGAGGATGGCCTCCATTGTCTCTTCTGCTTCTGTATATTTGAAAAAATTAGGGGCCACATCAAACAAGTGATTAATTTCATTCATTATAAAAAATAGATTTTCTATTTTACCATAGAAAACCTGCCCTGTAATAGGCCCTGTGTCTTCTGAAGTGCTGGCCTTCTCATTGATCTGTGCTGAGGCAAAAACATTTACTCTTTTAGCATACTGTTCATGGGTGAATAATTTCCCTCCGCTGTTCAGTAAGCTAGGGAGTCCTCTACTCTGTAATACCTGAAATTTCTCCATGAACCTGTTCACCTCTGTCTGCATATCCTGGGTTCTTCTGTCCAATGTCTGTACCAGATTTCTAAGAGTAAGAACCCTCTTGATCAGTTGAATAGTCTCAGTTCTATTTGTGATTCCAATGGTGGCTAATTGAGAACTTGTTTTGTGGTTAAGAACATTGATCATTCTTGAGCAACTTCAGGCATATTTCCTAATAAGGCTCTTGATGTTCGGATTTCCTTTTGTGCCTTTGGGATGAGCTCTAGTTGCTCATGGATTTTCTCAATGTATGGCCATTGGTTGGTGATGGATTGGCCAATATTAGACCATATCATTGCTCTGATCTCAGATATGATTTTATCTAGCTTGAGCTCATTCTCAAGCTCCTTGATCCTATCTTTAAGGGCTTTGATTTCCTTGCCCTTTTCTGCCACCTCTCTTTTTGTCTTATCATGCCTTTCATTGACCTTGGCCAGCTTATCTCTGGTTTCATGCAGCTCTGTCATCTGAGCTTCCAAGATTTGTATTTCATTCTTTAATTTTTGCATGTCTAGGGTGTGTGCCTGCTCTATACTTGTAGGTGCTGCTGAAGTGGATGTAGCTGTTTGTTCAGCTTGTTGAGGTGGAGGCACAGTGGTAGGAGCAGCGTCCTCAAGATTGATGACTGGAGGAGGAGGCTGAGAAGTCTGACCCTCTTGTCTTTGCTTTAGTGCTGCTTGTAAGGCTGCTTGAGTAGCCTCAGACTCTCCTAATTTTTCTTGTGTCTGCAGAAGCTGCTTATATATAGATATTAGCAGATCTGTGGCATCCTTTTCCATCCTTTTTTGGGCTACCTCATCTGTTTGGGGGTGAATGGTAGCTGGGAGTTTGACTTTCTTCCTTAATGCAGCCATGTCAGCATCCCTTAGTTTCAAGATCTCCTGTATCCCTTTGATGTCATTGGGGTTATGCCCAATTTCCACGATGATGTCCTCTAGGGATCTTATCCTGTTGTCTTTGGCCTGAGATGAAGCCCTCTCCAATTCTAGTTGAGAGGCTGTAGCATTGAGGCTGCTTGTTAATTTGTAATTCTCCAACGTTTTGTCTGCCAAGGAGGCATACACCATTTCGCCAGTTTGCTTGTGCAGCTCAATTTTATCCATTGGATGGATGTCCTTGGCCAGGACCTCTAGATTAGTCCTGAGGTAATCTGCAGTAGATTGTGGCTGGAGCGCTGTGGGTATGAAGTGACTCATAGTCAACTTGCCTTCGTCCACATCAAAAGCAGACATTAATCTTTGTTGGTTGGAGGGAGCCATTTTCAACAAATGGTTATATAATTTAACTTTCATGGGTTCACTCCTTCTTTTGATGTCTATAAACTGTTGTTTGATGCCTACCTCTGCTTCCCTCTGCTGGCTGGAGGAAGTGACTTCCCCTCCCATGGTTCTATCTTGCTCTTGATGGAAGGAACTGACCGAGGCTTCCCTGCTGGGTGGGCCCATACACATTGCTTGTCTAATTGCCGCATCATCCTCTGAGAAGTCATTTAACCTTTGTCTCTTCTCCCCTTGGTTGATGGATGAAGTCATGGGTGTTTCTCTGTCCCTTTTTCTACTTAGGTCCTCCTTCTGTGGAGTTTGAAGGACTGAGGCATCAGTAATGTTTTCAGGCCTTGAGTGTTCTACATTTTGGGCCTGCTGCTCAGTGGTAGTTGGGGTATCTACCACTCTTTTTTGCTGTAAGGGCTGCTGTGTTTCAGGTTGCCCTTCTCCTTGCTGCTGTTGTTGTTTTTGTTGTTGTTGTTGCTGCTCTACCTGTTCTTTCTCTCGCTGCTCTGGCTCTATCTCCATCTCCTGTTCTTTTCCCTTCTCTGATATATTTCCAGAAACTCTTGTAGCTTGCTGTCGGGCGGTTGAAGAGGATGCTGCTGCTCCAATTTGGGTGCTCGGCAGTGAGCTGACCTGTGGAATCTGGTCGGTTAGAACTTGCTAATGCTTGAAGGATGGACGCTCTGGCGGTCTGGAATCCTTTTCAACGGGCTGGTGCAGGCTTGAACATGAAATTATATGCAGAGCAACAATGCGGCTTTCTCCAAAAGGAATAGCAAAAACGCGACTTTTTGGCTCAAATATAGATTTTGGTGATTTTGGTGCGTTTTTGTGCTGACGTCAGCATGACATCATAGGTGGGGTCAGGGTCGGATGACGTCAGCGGGAGGTCATCCGGCCAGGTGGCGGGTTCTGGTCGGTCCACGGGGATGGTAAGGTGGCAGGACAGGTCGACCAATGGATGAGCGGAGGGATGACGCGACGGCATAACTGGCAGTGACGTGGGGATGACGCAGTGCGGGCGGAAAGGGAGAAACCAGAAACCGCCGGCGGTTTCATATCGCACCGCCTATGGTACGGTGGCGGTAAATGTCAGTAGTACCTCCGATGGGCCGTGGAGGTGACGCGTGGCTACCGCGTGACGTAGCCAAAATACGGTCTTCGGAATATATCGTCCGGACAGCAGATGGGCTCCGATGCAGCGATGGCCGTCGGATCTGGAGGGGCATGATCTGACGGCTGTCAGAGGTTATGTTATCACAAAACCAGTACTAGGGGCTGCAACCAAGCAAGGTTTCATGTAACTATTTCAGACCATACTTTAGATTAGGAATTAGCCTTCCTAACCAGAGAGGGCTCTCTCACAACTCTTGATAAAATCCTTCAAACACTAGATGGCTAACTCTTTATTTACTTATGAAAGCATAACTGGTTGGAAACACATCAAACTGGCTCTCATTGGGCTATGGAGTCTATAATATTAAGTAAACAAGGAAAACACAGTGATCTCATGGAAATCAAGGCTCTTAGCATTACATGTAAAAAATACTCCACCAAAACATAGCTTGCTGAATACACAGGAAGTCAGAGCATATAATTATGAATTCTGAGTGATTGCATACAACAAGACTATAAAATAACATAAAGTATAAAACACCATTACTACATTTGAACATGACAATCCTTCGAGAATCTTGAGAAGAGGATAACTCTGTTTTACTATTACTGTCAAAAAAGGTCTTACAATGGCCCAAAACAACACTGTTTTTCTATAAAGTATCCAACCTTTTTTACATAAAAGTTATTCCTATATATAGCCAATCAAAACACTACTGCATGAGACTCCTCAACAAGCATGAAGGGAGCTCGGAATTTTGACATTAATGACCTTAACTATATCATAAACAAATTAATTGATTACAAGAGATATGGTGCTACGAAAACAGAGGACTCCATCACATTGGCACTTTAAGTCTTTCTCCTCGTATACTTTGCTGCGTTCTTGGAGCTTGCCACCTGTAGCATTACAATAATAACCAAACCCAAACTGAAAGCAGATTCAATGTATGAACAGCTCCGGATACCTGATGCATAGATGATTCATCAACCAATAAGAAAATGAAGCCTATATTCTCGGTTGCTGCCTCCCATCGGTGTTCATGTATTAATGATCCAGTTTCAAACCATTTAATCCTTGGATAGTCTCGTGTGACTGAAGAAAACTCATGATCTGGCCATCCCATAACTAGACAAGTGTATCACTTAACACCTCAGCAGCTCTATCATAACCCTAAAAACTCGGACATAAAGTGAAACTTTCAATAAGAGACAAAACTTCACCTTTTCTTCGAATATTTACACCTGGCATCCTTTTTTAAATATCTGACTGACCTTCTATAACCTCCATGCTGGCATTAAGTCATCTCTTTAAATATTTGCTGACCTCAGCATTCAAACTCAAGTTTTCATCATAACCAGTCATCTACAGCAGTTTCGTAGCGCGCTACGAAACTGCTGTAGGTCATCAAAATTAAATACATGAACCTTAAAGCAACAATAACTCAAGTCTGTGATTTCTTCAGTCATTCTATACAGGTGTAAAGACATCAAAAAGTCTCAAAAAGCTTTAAAAAGACGATGGCCAAAATATATCAAAATTTGGAAAACACATCCCTTCTTGAATCATTTAGCTAGTTTGTCTAGCTTCTCTTTCAGGCTGATGACTTCTTCCTTCAACTTCTTGTTCTCTGCTCTTAGACCTGCATTCATTTGTTTCATAATCTTTGCCTGCTTCAGAGCTGGCACTGTCCATACATAGGCATCAGATACTGAGCTAGCTTGACTGATCAAACTTGTTTTACCTTTCATTACAGCTTTCTTATAGCTTGTATATCTTACTGCCTTTTCTTTAAAAACATTTTGAACCTGAGGTATTTCCTTACTTGCTCCAGCTTGTTTCTTAATGGCAATCACATTTCCACTTTGACTAATAACCACCTTATTATCCTTGTTCTTGTTTTTAGCTGCTTGGACTATTTCAGAGAAGATTTCAAGTGCCTCTGTCCTAGGCATCTCTGAAGGTACTTTCTCTTTTTGAGCTTTTTCCACTTCTTTCATTTGCCTTCTAGTCATTGGTCTGCGTGGTTTAAAGGCATACTCTTCACTTGGTTCTTCAAACTTTAACCTTTTAGAAGCCTTTGACTTCTTAGAACTTTCAGGTGAGGATTGTGTTAGATCAATATGCATTGGTGATACCAATTGATCTTGCTCAATTTCAAGTGGTTCAATTTGAATTGGATGATCTTGCTCTAATTCAATGGCTTCCAGTAAGTCATTTAAACTACCCTTAGAAATAGGACTCTCTTCCACAGGGGCTGACTTTCCTTTTTCTTTGCTTAGCTGGCCTCTAGTTCTCACTCTTGAAACCCTTTCAACTTCACTGGATTTAATTTCATCTTTTCTTTTGTGAGTCTTCTGTTTTGATGACTGAGGTGTTTCCTTAGGAGATGACTTAGAGGTTTCCTTTTCAGATACTCTAGATGATTTTGAAGTTTTATCTACTGATGCTTCAGGTGTTTCTTTAACTGCTGACTTAGGAGTTTTCTTCATTGATGCTTCAGGTGTTTCTTTGACTGTTACAGACCTCTCTGATTTCTTTGTTTTAGCTTTGGGCTTCTTATGGTCTGTTATTTCTTTCCTAATCTAAGCCAAAGTAGTCTCCTCACTTCTTTCTTCTCTTTCTCTTACAGGTAATGGAGTGAGGCCCGTTTTACTTGGGAAACCGGCCATGAACACAAATGAATCCCAGTCTTTACCAATTTTATGTAGGCTATCCAACACCAGCAATTTAACCAGACCATGATGAAAAAGAGATGTTTCATAAGCTTCCTTTTTTAACTGAATCTTATCACACATTTTGCTAATACTCCTGAACAAGTAAAAAGGTATGTCTATTGAACTCTTACCAGTGAAGTGTAACAGCAGCTTGAAGTGGTATGAGTAAACTTTGTTGTACCGACCCTCACATGTCAGGTACTTCTGGATACATGTCAATAGCATAGCATAATTCTCCTTTAGATAGCTCCTTGGGACAGCTTTAGTGAGATCTTCGTCTACATATGGTGCTTTCAAGAACTCCTTACACGGACCCATGTCAAACTTGAAATTCTTGAACCACTCTTGGCCACCCCTCGGGATTTCTGTGACAGTAGAAATGACTTCAGGGGACACCGGAAACTCCAACATGGCCACCTTCGAATTCAGTCCAGTGAAGTTCAATGCAAATGCCTTGGTCACTTCTGTATGTCCACCCTTTAATTTTTCACAAAATCGCCAGCAACCAGCACTTCTAAACGCCTTTGCTACCTCCTCATCCCTGAGAGTTACATCTAACCCCTCCGGCTCTGTTCTCACACATTTACCCGAACGGTGTTCCTTTCTTTCCATGCTTCTTTGAGTAATTTAACACAAGGGAATGACGGTGATTTGCAGCACGAAAACAATCTTTAGCTGTAGAGAGCAGGCTCACTTGCAATAGTCAGTTTAAAACAAAGCTCAGGCTTTTCATAGAGCAAAAACATTCATATGATATGAAGAACTCATTATGGAATGACCAGCTCCTATAACGTCCTCTAAAATGACACATAACTATATGATTTCGGACCTTATGGCAAAGTAATGGCTCATCATGACATAGAAATGGTGTGAAAAGACAATCATGACCGGATTCGTGACTCACTACTTCTCGGATTAGACATTCAGAGAACAATGCTGCAAATAACCCTGAAACCCCGATTTCGTAGCGCGGGCAGTTCAAATTTAAGGGAATGCGCTACGAAATCGCTGACAAACGGGGCGCTACGAAAACACGCAAACATTATTTCGCAGCAAAACTGACCAATCACACCCGCGCTGCGAAACTGCGCAAGTACCAATGACATGACATGACATAACTAACAATGATGGAGGATGACTAATAACCTTGCCTTTACACGAATTTTCATCCATAACTCTTGAATTTCAAATTTTGAAATTGACATAAACTAACAAACCTATTTACAAGACCTCAAGACTTTATAAAAACTTGTGGACAATCTCATATACATGAACTATAGTTCCTAGTGATAACAGGTTAGATGTGATAGGGGGATAGGGTGGGTAACGGGTGGACGTCGGAGAAGGTCCGATGCAACCAAAGCCGTAGGATCTAAGATCGTTTGATCGGACGGTCAGCGGGAGCGCAAAATGATAGACAGGTACGGTGTGGGGCGGGGATTATTTTATTAATTTATCCCGGGAACTGTGTATGGGCGGAAAATTTGGCAAAGCGGGTTTTTTCGCGAATTCCAGTGTAAATGAGCCCGCCCGTTAGACTTTGGACAAACGGGAAAAGTTGGTTTTTCACGATTTTTAGCCATTTTGAAGCGGGTAAGGGTAGACACAAGACTTTTAGGGGGTTTTTATGTGCAAATGGGGTTTTAAAGTGAGAAAATGGATTTATGAAGGGGAAAGGGGTTTTGGGCTTAGGTTTATCAAGATGACCAGGTGTCATTTGATCCCTGACACGAGACTTATTGGCTATAATACCAAGGGGTGGGTATTTATACAAAATTTGGGGTTTATACACCATGGTGTTAATACTAGTAGGGGAAGGGTGATATAGGGGATTTACATAGTAAAGTTAGAGTTAATATGTATGGGGGAAGTGAATGGGGAAAAACACTAAGTTCATTTGAAACTTACTTAGTTTAGGGAGTAGAGCAAAATGAAAAGATTTTAGACAAGAAAGGTGGCTTGTAAGGATAAAAATTCAATCTCCTTACCACAAGTGGTTCCATCAATGTAAATTCAAAGGGGATGTTAGTAAATGATATGGAAAAAAGGGGGCAGTGGGAGGTTAGACATTCTTCTTTGCTTTTCTTCTCTTATCTTGATCATTCAATCTGAAATGGATACCATTTCTGCAACCCCATCTACTTACCCAACTACTTTGCCTAGCATTTTTTGTTTCTTCTTGGAGGGTGCATTTAGGCTTGCAAACCCTTACTTGCCTTTTCTTTTCTTTGGCTTTTCTTTTGTGTTTCTGTCTACTTCTACCCTTATTGCTTCCAAGGTCCCAGATTAAGCAGTTGGGAACCTTAACTTCTCTACCTATGCTATTTGTCTGCCAAGATTAAACAGTTTGGACAGACTTCTTTCTCTAGTCTATAACTGGAAATTGAAAGCAAGGCATGATCCAGATTAGACTGTTGGATCATCCATCAAAATAGAAACAAGGCCATCAAAATTGAAACAAGGAGAAGTTCTTTACATGCCTTGTGTTTCTAGGAAATATGGGATCTTTGCATAATCAAAGCAGAGCATATTTTGACTTTCCCTTGCCAATCATGAAACATGAAACCTATTGGTATAGGTATCCAACAGGTATTGTCCCTGATATGGTTGATAGGTGAATTGTGGTTGACTTGTGACAACCGTACTTAAATCAGGTTGTCCTACAGGCATCTGAACCGAAGTTTGAATTGTAGATCCAGACGGTGGTAATGATGTCGGCAGAGTAGATATAGGAATAGTAGAAACCGGAGCCATCGATACTCCAGAAGTAGGTGGGGTAGATTGAACAGATGTTGCGGCAGTTGTAGCAGTCATTTGAGGCGGAGTACGAGGTGTACTGGGCCCAGGCTGAGAAACTACCTAAGGTACAAAAGTTTGAATGTTAGACTCGACTAGTTGCTGGGGTGTAACCAGAAACTAAGGGTTGTCTAGTTTGAGATGACAACTGTACACTTGGCTACAACACTTGTTGGGTTTGTGATGGATCCCACACTATATTCATTTCGGGGTATTGACCCATAACTGGTTGAGAATATTGAGGACCATAACCAGGTTGAGGGTAGGATTGATAATTGAAAGGTACATTTCCCGTTCCTTGAACATACGTTTGACCTTGGGGTGGTTGGAAACCTTGGTTCGAGTATTGACCTTGGGATTGATACCCTTGAGGCACATACTGATACTGGGGTTGACCTTGAGGTATAAACTAATATTGGGGTTGACCTTGGGGTACATATTGAGTCTGGGGTTGACCTTGAGGAACGTACTGTCCCGTAGGTATGTACTGTCCTTGAGGTTGCCCCCCCGGAGTTAATTAAGGCTGCCCCCCAGGCGGTAACTGGCCACCTTGAGGTTGAGGACTGGGAATAGAACCTGACATCATAAGGATGCCTTCTACGCTCAACGACTTTGTACCATTGCTTCCAGTTAATAACCCTTGCTCAATGGGTTGAGGGGATGCTCCCAAAAAAGTACTAGAAAGAGACTGATACCCAGAGGGAACAGATGGACCGTATTACAAAAAGGATTCAGGCGATTGAGTAAACATGGACGACTGTCCTAACATATTTATGGGAGTATAAAAACCTCTAGGTTTTGAGTGATAAGGAGCACGAGGTGGTGAAAAACTTAACCCTGAGTTTTCCAAATAATTAGTCAAAGAAAGATACCAAGAACTGCTCCTAGGTGGAATGTAAAAAATTGATTCACACTCCCTTAGTTCAATAACCGGTTGATTTTCAGGGATAGGGATGCCTACTTCTTCTTCTTCCGGAGCAAGTTCTTCGATAGAAATAAGTCCAGAAGGAAGATCTTGAGTGATTACTCTTTCTACCCTAGGTGAACCAGGACCGTTAAAAGTTGGAGAAACAAACCCCGATGTTGGAGTAGCAGCAAATTCACTTTTAGGCTCGGATATTTCAGGTTCTTCACCTATATCACTAGTAGATGAAAAGCTACCAGTGATTTCGGAGACAGACACTGACTGCAGATTATACTCTGCTACTGGCATTTGAAAATCAGGATGTACTATCAAAGAAGATTCTCTTTCCTCAGGTGACCCAACTCTACTGTCTCTAGGAGTTACGAGGACTTTCAAGCCTTCAAGTTGGCTTGGTACTTCCTTAAGAGGTTGGCCCCAAAGTCTACGGGACTTCCTTAGTAACTCAGCCACGTTTACAATCTTAGGAGACTGGCCTCGAAGTCTACGCGACTGTCTTGGTAATTCAGCCACAATTAAAGACTTTTAACTACTTCACACGCAAACAAAGTAAAATCTCAATAAAAATCACTTAAGGTCGCTAAAGAACCAAACAAATTTAAATCATATGCCTAAAGTATCTAGGAGATCAAACACACATAAACAGTAACTTTCCGGACCGAACACACTAGTTGGTGATGAAATCCAACGTCGCAAATTTCAGTACAGAAATGGCGGTTGGAACAGTTACCCCAGCAACCTGCTAATGAATAGACTGGCACAAGTTCCTCCACTTAACCATCTCGAGTGAAGTGAACCCCCCAGAAAATCCAAGTGAGTCTAGCTGACGTCTGCTCCAGGTATAGTGGGATCTTCCCACCACTGTCACCTTAGGAAGAGTCTTAAAGAATATGGCCACTAAGGTTACCAACTGAGACAAATACACCTGGGGGAACAGTCTACGATCCGATACGCATGCAAGGGTAGAGTAGCAAGCTCAATCCCCTTGAAGGCTCCTTGACATAATCCAAGGTTTACCAACAAGTGACCCCAGGCTCCTCGACAATGGTTAATCTGAGGCTTACCGTTTTTAATACGTGAATATCTGGCGTCGTTCCCAATGAGGAAGGATTGATTCCCACACTGGTTTGGACACGATCTTGTGCTTCTCCTTTAAGAGGAGCTTTCCCAGAGCATAAATGCAACAATTGGATTTCTTTCCTACCACAAGATACAACTACTTGTTTGTTTTTACTGTCTTGGAGAGTTAATTACTCTCCTACTCCAAGACACTAGCCTAAGCTAAGTTGGTGTATCAAAGCCCTAGAAATAAAAAAGTTACTAGGTGAATTTTAATTTAAGCGTTAATTTTAGTGGTTTTTGTTTAATTCCAAAGGTGCGGAGATGAAACTCGTGGTATGAAGACTCGACTCAAAATCACTGAAAATGCACCTAAGATGATCTAAACAATCTTTTTCTCTTTGATGAACTTCTAAACTAAGAAAGAGTTTGAGAATGCAAAATACTTTTTAAACAAAAATCTTTCTCAATTAAACAAATTAAAAGAAGAGCTTTTCCTTTCCAAAGCACTCAAAATGAGACAACTAATTATTTCACAAAAATTTCCCTTTTCGTTTCAAAGCACTCAAACACTACAAAAAACAAACTTTTCCAAAGAGGTTTTTTTTTATATTTTGTAATAAAACACTCAAAACTAATGAAAATGACTAACTTTGAGATCTACAAATTATGAAAACCTATTTGAAGTCAAAGCCTACTAAAATTATTTTTTAAGGATGTTCTACTCAGTTAGATGCAAGCTAAGGACTAATTTATGCAGAATCACAAATCAGTCAAGAACAACCAATTTTGTTTTCTTTTTAAAAATGAAAATACAAGCTTTTCGAAGTTTTGTAAAGAGAAAACTCAAAGCGGATTCCTCAAACAAGGGGAGATTTCAGCAATGGTTAGACTCATAAGAAGGCTGGTAGACACTAAGGTGATCTGAAGTCCCTATAGCTTCTAAGCTTAGAGCCACTACACAACCACAATGAAAAACAAACCCAACAAGAAAAACTCCTAGGAATTTCACCTAAAACCCTAACACTAACGAAATCAATCCAAGGAAAGCTTCTGACAAGTTATATGCAGGTCTGGGCAGTGGATGACAATTTCTAAAGACAAACTAAGCTAACTAACAGAGGAAATTTTAGGGTTTTCAAAATTTTGACAGGGTCCGCAGGCCCACAGTTGGCACAAGTGTGGTCCCGCTCTAAAAGCCAAGTTGCGGGTAAGTACGCATTGTGTCAAACAGCTAGGGTGCGGTCCTCTCCCAAAGCTATGAAAAACGAAAAATAACCATAGATATACAAACTATACCCAATTTTACACACAACAAGACAAAAACAGAAACAAAAATAGAGTTTCTTAGGTCAAAGTAACAATAAGGAAAACAATCAAGTCCCCAGTGGAGTCGCCATTTTGTCACACAGAATAAGTCGATCTTGCGGACAAGATAGACCTTCCTAGAATCTAAAGAAGACCTAATGGCAAGCAAACCAACCAGACACTATCTTTCTCTAAATATGCTTTAATAAACAATAGCAAACAAGTGATTTTAGGGCTACCTTAGGTCCAACGCAAGCTTGTGGATGCCCTCGCTCCTTTGATCCAAATGAGCTCCTTTTCGTGAATCTGCAAACGCAAACAAGGCAAACAAATTAAATAGCACCTGAAAATCGAATTGCATGAAACATATTTAACATGAAAGTCAAGGAGTCCATGAAACAAATAACATAAGATACTTGTTGAGAAAAATGAGTTTGATTGTATTAATTCAAAAGAAGAAGAACCTTACAACCTTTTCCTTGACGTTGTACAAGCTCCTCCCGGGGTCCAGCAAGAAGTCTCCTCTACTTTGACAAGTTTCACTCACTCCCCAATGAAGCCAAAAAGATGTGTGATCTCTCCTCTTAAGCTCAACTAGGAAGTCTTGATTTCACTAGCATTTACCCTCAAAAATGTTCAGCTTCTAACCTCCCTAGCAACCAGCCCAATGCCTGTATTTATAGTGCAATGGAGGGAGGCTACTAGGTCCTCCTTCAAAGGGATAAAGCCCTCCTTCAAAGGGATAGCTCCTCTCATCAAGGGATTAGCTCCTTCTCTTTTGGGATGCATGAACCACCTCAGAGCGAACAATCCATGTCAAAGTTCCTTCTAGAAACCTCTAGAATTAACCCAAAGTGAGTTTTTTAAGATAAAACTTGTACCTTTCATAGGGGTCCGCACCTACACCGTTAGGGACAAAGCGAGTAGGTCTGCAGTTTCTGTACACAGAAGATGCGGGACCGCAGGTGACCATGAGAGAAAGTGCGGAACCAGAGTTACATTGATTTTTAGTGTCTTTCTCTCATTTCCAAAGCATGATTTGAAGGGCTGAGGTCTGAGACTTGCTTACGAGGACAATACAAGTGATGATAGACCCATACTGACTGCAAATAATCATGGTGACAATATTTTTGTGTAACAATACTGAAACTGTGGTGGAAGAGCCCATTGTAGACGAATCCTTGTTTCTTATCAGTACTCTTGATCCATGGTATGGAGATATTATTCTTTATCTCCAAACCCAATCTTTTCGGCTTGAAATCTCATTATCTCAGCAACAGAAAATACATTTCCAATCCCAACAATACAATATTATTGGAGATACACTCTATCGTCGTGGGGCGGATTCTGTTTTTCAACATTGTCTAACTCATGAAGAAGCTGAAAAGGTTCTAAATGATTGTCACTCTGGCACATGTGGCAGTCATATGTTTGGGTATGCCACAGCCCAAAAGATATTGCGCGCTAGTTATTTATGGCCATATTTATTCAAATATATTATCTATGCAGTCAGGAAATGCCACAATTGTCAAATTTTTTATCGTAAGATGTGTGCTCCACCCCCTCCTCTCCACCCTATAATTGTTGTCGGTCCTTTTGCAAAGTGGGGTATCAAATTTATTACATGTAACCCTCACTTGGCCAGGGGGCATGCGTATATCATCCTTGCGGTAGATTATTTTACTAAGTGGGCCGAGGCGATGCCTACATTTTCGGCAGATGGCAAAACTACTGCAACTTTCGTTTTCAATCACATAATTGCTAGATTCAGTGTTCCTCAAGCTATTATTACTAATCATGGAAGTCATTTTCAAAACATCATGATGATTGAAATGAAAGATCAACTTGGCATGTGTCATGATAGTTCCACTCCATATTACCCATAGGCTAATGGTCTGGTTGAAGCTATCAATAAAGTTCTAGTCAATATAATCCAATGAATCATTGGTATTCATAGGTCAAATTGGCATAACATGTTATTTTTAGCACTTTGGGCATATCGAACCTCAGTAAAAACATCAACTCGTTTCACTCCTTTTCAACTGGTTTATAGTTTGGAAGCAGTGTTACCCATTGAATGTGAAATTCTATCATTGAAAATAGCCATAGAATTACTCCCAGCTACATTTGAAGAGGAGAAACGTTTGTTGTACTTAGCTCAGCTAGATCAGAATCGACGCAATGCTGCATTAGTAATTGAGACTCATGCAAAACGAATAAAAGCATAGTACGATCATTACACCTCGTAATGTTTTGGAAGGAGACCTAATCTTACTATACGATCAACCAAACGATAAGCTAGGGGTTGGAAAATTTGTGCCTATGTGGCATGGTCCTTCTATTGTTAAGTGAAAGCTGGCAAAAGGGGCCTATGAATTGGTAGATTTTGACGGTGTCTCTTTGGGTAAACCCAGAAATGGGCTTTATCTGAAGAGATATTATGCTTAAAACTCAGTGTGGATATTTTTGTTAGATTAGTTTCTTTCTAGCTGGTGTGTTTTATATTAGAAATGTGTGCCTAGTTTAGAGAGTGCTTTTATCATTATTCTTGCTTATCTTGATATTGCAAATGTCGACATCTCTTCAAACATACATTGGTTTTGTTGATGGTGCTTGTTGTAATACACGAAATATTTCTTCCGTAGCTTGGGTTATCTATTCACCCTATGATGAGTTAGTATCTATGCATGGGGTAAGCCTCGGTCAAACAACGAATAACATTGCAGAATATAGTGCAGTGTTGAGTTATTATCTGAATCCATCTCATTTGGGATTTAGAGTTTGATTGTTAGGTTAGATTTTGAACTCATTATATTATCGCTTAACAGGGTTTATGCCATTAGAAATCTAGTGTTATTAAGATTATTTTTGAGAGTTCATCTCTTGGAACCTGAATTTGACTATAGTGAATGTCATCATATTCCAAGATATTTAAATACATTAGCAGATGTAGTTGCTTCTTGTATGTTAAATAGACATTTGCAATAATCAAAACAATAAATTTATAACATTCCATAATATGTTACACAAGATAGACAGTAATAGTGATATATCATAGCATAGAAGTGTGTCAAATATACATATTCTTTGATCATAGGTTGAAAAACACCTTATGATCGGAAAAAATGATAATACAAAAAGACATAAAATATCGTATGAGTCTACAAAAGCAATCATCCTAACCCTGGTGATGATCACGATAAGAAACCACTGCTCGGGCCACCCTACAAAGGAACCTCCTAAAATGTCATGGGACCCCAATCACGTATCGTTGTAACCTAAGTGGGATCCCATCTATCCTAGTCTCTGGAATATCTGCTATCAAATGCTCTAGATGATTCTCCAATTCAGTTAGGGTCTCTGTAGATTGGTCCTGTGGGGTTGGTACTGCTGCAGTTGGGTGTCTCCTCTCATAGGGCTAGAGAGCAGCTGGTCGCCATGGACCCACATCTACATTTGAAACCTTTTATTGTCATTTCTGGACGATTTAAAAAAAAACAAAAAAATTAGTTAAAACTTAGAAAGTGTTGAAAATGATTTTACCTGAATCATCCCACTACTCTCCTGATGGAAGAATCATGTCTAGGTCACCACGATAATCCATCCCAGCATATGGAAAATCTTGAATCACAAAAAGTTCGTTCCTCAACCAATGAAAATACTCAGGTGGAAATCAAACAACCTCTGAACCCCCCTCAGGATGACGGGCCATCACTGCAACCCAACGCATTATCCTAGGCTCTTTAGGAAGTCCAGCCTCAATAGAAAGCTGTTGTGGGACCAACATAGGGACCCTCTCTAGACCAAAGCTCACAACCAGGAAACCATATCCAAAGTTTTTTAGTTGTCTGTTCTTTGCTCTAGTTAGTTTGCCTTTTACATTCACCAACACAGTCTCGCACTAGTTGAAGATGGTACCTCGATAACAGTCTACTGCCATTTGCATCTTGGATCCAGTAGCTACATGAAATGCTACACTCCCGCATAGTCTGGTGACAGTGAATGCAATAACCTTAAGTTCAGGATGGGCGATAGTTTTAATATCGATCTGTTTGTCCTTTGGTGCCTTGATGTTGTATAAGCTCTTCCCAGGGTCCGAAATAGGAATCTCCTTTACTTTGACAAGCCTCACACTCTTCCAAATGAGATCAAAGAGGTATATAATCTCTCCTCACAAAAGCTCAATTAGGAAGACTAAGTTCCAGCAACATTTCACCTCAAAAATATTCAGCTTTCAACCTCCCCAGTAACCAGCCCAATGCTTCATTTTATAGTGCAAAGGAAGGAGGTTACAGGTCCACCTATGAAGGGATAGAGTCCTCCTTCAAAGGGATAAGCTTCTCACATCAAGGGGTTAGCTCCTTAAGGTATGGGATACATGAACCTTAAGGGAGTGAACTTGCCACCTCAAGATTTCTTCCAGAAGCTTCTAGAAATGACTCAAAGTGTTTTTTTAAGAATATGCTTATGCCTTTTTGACTTTTACAGGGGTCCACACCCATAACACAGAGACAGAGCGGTCAGGTGCATAGGGTACATGACCTTTAGGTGCAGGACCGCAGGTAATGCTAAGAGAATGTGCAGAACCAGTGCTTTATAGACTTTTGAGGGCTTTCTCTTATTTCCAAGGCTTGATATAAAGAATTGAGGCTTAAGACTTGCAAAGGAGGAAAGTATGAGTGATAATGGACTCACATAGATTGCAGAATGTCAAGGTCCTACAAGGTCACAGTCTTCAAAATTTATAGTGGACACATATCCTACGACCATACCTTCAAGTAGGACCCCTTTGGGGAGGAATGGGGTGAGGAGTGTGCTCGTCACACCGTCCAAATATTTAGGGACCTTGACCCTCCCTTTCCGTGAAGGAACATACTTGGGCAGCTTTGCTGCGGTGCGTACTGGCTAGATGTCTTCTTCTATCTCTTCCTCTGGTTCCATCTCTTCGACTGAGGTGGGAGGGTCCTCTTCCTCATTTTCACTTTCAATATTAACCATATTACCTTTCTCTTCCATTGATAGTTTACCGAATCAGGGATTTTGTGGAGAGATCGTACTACTGTCTACAGGTCCTTTTTGGGCCTCAGCGTCCGGGGTGATTTAGGGATTTCTGGTGTATCTCCTACCAGTGGTGTAGCACTCTGGGCAACTCCCCTCATTGTGTCATGATTCTGATCAGGGACTCTTGAGTATCCATTAGCAATGCTTCAAACCATGGACTTGCTTTTATGGTCTCCAAGTTCATCAGGTTCCCACTCGTTTGATAATGCCATAATTTAAACAGGCCAAGGCTTGTTTGGTGATGGGCCCCCTGTGCTTTATAGGCCTCTTTGAATTTAAATTCAACCGTTCCCCCCTTTCATGGCTCATTAATGCGATTTTGGTGGTAGATACGTTCATCCCTAGTTCCAACCCTGTGTCTTAATTGCCCGCCATCCACTCCTTGGTGTCTTAAATGGGACATCTTGTCATGAACGATATCTACAATGTTCACCTTCGATCCTCCCCATGCGGCAGCATAGTCCCTTGTACACAGACATGTTCTGTGCTCCATACTGATTTTTCCAGCCATGTTTGAGCCGCACAACTCCCCTACAGACTCCTTTATAGTCCCGCGCCCTCTTCCAACTGCTTGGAGCACTAAGACTGGGCCTCCTACGGCTAGTCAGGTGGTCGCACCCCTAGTGCGGGATTTCAATTCTCTTGCTATCCTAGGTTGCAGGCACCTTCCGAGTACCTTTATATCTAGTAGCCCATCGCGCTCTGATGTATATGGTATGCTCCCCAGTTGGTGTGGTCACAACCATGATAGCAGGGCCATAGCTCGTTCTATTACAGTAGTAGGGTCAGCCAAGTCTGGTCCCCTTATTCTTAGATTCATGTGGCCCGATTGTGCAACTCCAGTTTTTAGTTTGCTAATTTCTTCGTCCAACATCATGCTTTTCCTCCTTAGTCATGCCCATTCTTCATCAAGTTCATGAAGTTTCAAGCTCCTGCATTGAATGGCTTCATGTAACCACTGAATTCCTTTACCTAGATCCTCGTGTCTAGTCCGAACTACTAGGGCAGTGGTCGGGGAAATTCCCCCCGTCTTAATGATTTCATCGCATCTGATCATGAATAGGGTCATCTTGACACACCCCATTCTGTTTATGGTCCTACAAGCCCATCAAACCCCTGGTATGCATAGATTCCAATTGGTTTGTTTTATTTGATGAACTCCGTTCAGGATCCCCAAAAGGCGTTGCCATTCCTACTACCATGTTGAGTTTTGATTTTTGATTCTTAGTTGGGATGGTGGTTGCAAAGCATATGTCTACATCCTTCATCATAGGTGGATGCCCAAACTGCTTCATCTGTGCTGCCCAAATCGTGTATGACACAAGGGACCTCCAACCCATACATGCATCCGCCTTCTACATTCGCACCAGTTCCATCTAATCTTCCCAGGTGTATTCCACCCTTGTGTAGTTGTCACGTGCAGCACCCCTTTTTGTGCACCACACTATTTCCATTCCAGTATCACCCTTTCATAGTGATATATGGATTCCTCCACGTTTTTTGCGCCCCCATCTGTTAGTAGTTCCCTTGCTTCGGTTGTGACGCATCACAGTGATCTAACCATCATATTACAATTCAACATTGTTACTTCATGCAATCAGTTCTTCCATCTCTCTATTTCTTCATCTGAATCTGACATGCAGGAAATGTCACACTCCCATGAGATTCGCCCATCCGGTGTTGGATTCACCCAATCCTGGTATTGCATCGTTATCTGGTAACTGTAGTCTAGTTCATCATCACTGTCGTCATCGTGCACAGGCTCGATGTAGCATGCTCCTTCGGTTAGGTCCATTGGAACTATTATACGGAATGATTTTTTCTCGAATATCATCTTTCATCTTTTTAAGTTAATGATCCCATTCATGTCTATGGCCCAGTCTATTCCTAGCAACACAGGGTATGGATTACTGTCATCAACAATTTCTATTATCTCAAAGTCTGTCTACGTACTTACACCTTCAATGTCCACTGTTACCCCTTGTAACCTTCCCATGGGTAAGATCTTTTGTTGATTTTCCATCTGTAATTGAATAGGAGACCACTACAGTGCGGGCCTGCCCATGCGTTCCTACGTCTGTTTTGGTAGCACATTCACATCTGAACCCAAGTCCCAGATGACTTGATCCATATCATACACACTAATTTGCGTTGTCAATTGCATTTCCTGCCTGGTGCGCAAAGCATGTTTTCTTAGTTTCTGAACCACGCGTGGTTCGCCTGACCCTACGCACCTAGTGATCAGCTCTTGTAATCCCTTAGCTGCCTTATTGTCACATAGAAGTTTCATACATGTCTCTAAAACGGTAGTAGGCATAGAAGCATCCATTCCTAGCTCAGTTTGATCCTTACTACTTGAAGTAGAGGCCTTCATGAAGCTGTTCTTAGCTCCCTTAAATGTTTCCTTCCTACGTTCCAACTCAGACTCAGTTTCTTTTGTAGGAGACTTGTGAACCCATGAATATTTTTTGGGCTACCTCCTCTTATCTTCCCCTGTAGTTGCACCGCTTCTGAGTACCATGTTTACAATGGGGTCTTCTTCGT
Source organism: Pinus tabuliformis (assembly GCA_031772625.1). Taxonomy (NCBI): domain Eukaryota; kingdom Viridiplantae; phylum Streptophyta; class Pinopsida; order Pinales; family Pinaceae; genus Pinus; species Pinus tabuliformis. Next base: position 570,482,544 of record CM062810.1, read on the forward strand.
GAGGTTCAACCCTCATCATTTGGATGTTTTGGGTCGGAGTAGGCAGTAGTACCCCTTTCTTGCGCATCTAAGCGATCATCGTAGGACAATCTACCATCTCATGATCAAACTGCTCAAAATACAGACAAGGTATTCTGGTCATGTTCATACAATCACGCGCGTAGAGCCTAGGTCCCCCACAATTGTAGCAGATTAATTGTCCACACCCTTGTCCGGGTCCCATTCCCCCTCGTCCTCGTCCTCGTCCCTGGAACCCATTGTACACTATTGTGGTAGCCAGATCTTGACCTCGCACTTCAGTCTGCATCCTGTAGGAAGGTGTTTGATTCATCAGCAATTCATAACTCCGACAGTTTCGTTCATCATGGCCCACCGATCTACAAAAATTGCAAAATAGCTGTTGGGGGGTCTGTGTAAAATTCTGCAATAGATGACAGTTGTTCGTTGTGTGCTTTCATCCCACTTGATAGATCACACACCAGAGCACAAGCACTGCACTTGGTCCTACTTGCGCCTCTAGTCTCAAGGAAATTGCCCCCCCACCCCCCGCTAAATAGTTCGAAAATACCAGATAGTGATCCTTATCATGGCCCTAACTTCTACATTTTATGCACCACTTCTTCTCGCGCTTCTGGCCGAGGCGCCTTATCCTGTTTCAAACTCTACATCTCCAAGCATAGGTTTAGTATTTGCTTGTGGATCTGTTAGACTCCCAACCCAGGATCTTGTATTGGAATTTCATGCAACCTCATCGTGATTTCCAGCGCTTCTACTTGGGTTGAAAGCTTCTGCTGTGATAGCACCATCCTCGGATGTGGTGTCAAAGATGCCACAAACCATGCGCAGTGTTGCACATCCATCAGTGTCATGTTAGCCTCACAGATCATACTCTTCAGTCTTTGATCTAGATCCCAGGGGGTTTCGCCTGGAAGCATCACAATCTCCTTGAACCCGATGATCGACTGTGTCTTTGATTTCGGCCAGCTAAATTCCTTATTTAATGTGATCTAGATTTCCGTGATTCTAGCATTCATATGATCATTCAAATGCTTGATATACCAAGTTAGTGAGTGATCCTGCAGTGCACTTACCAAGGGATCCCAGGGGGTTTCACCTGGAAGCATCACAATCTCCTTGAACCCGATGATCGACCGTGTCTCTGATTTCGGCCAGCTTAATTCCTTATTTAATGTGATCTAGATTTCCGTGATTCTAGAATTCGGATGATCATTCAAATGCTTGATATACCAAGTCAGCGAGTGATCATGGTTAGGAAATAATGTCATAGAAAATTGTCATGAAAATGGTTCAGTACAGGTAAGAACCATTGATGCAAATGCTATCCCTTTACTTGTCAATGTGTATAGATTGAAGGTCTGCAAGAAACCCTTGTCAAAGTAAGAATTCATCAATGGCATCAGCAAGACAGTGATGGTGGTGGAGCAAGTGTCCCACTTTTCGGTTGAAAACCTCTTGAGGTGGCCCAATGGTGTTGAAAAATGAGAAGAAAATAAAAGTATCTCTGAGTGAAAAACTCTTTTGAGGCACCGAGGGAAGGCAATTAGGATGAAAACATCCTTGGAGGCAGACTAGTTGTTTTCTTTAAAAAAGAGAAAATAAAAAATAAAACGAAAAAGAGAAAAGGTAAAAAAATTTGGAAATGTCTTTTATAGGTCAGAAAGAGGAGGATAAGCGCATCTTGAGAGGAACATAAGGACCTTCGAAATCCATATTTCAATCCCTTTATCTCGTATTTTTCATTATTTCATCCATTCTTCCATTTATGAACCCCTCCAACTTAGTTTACACAGGCTCTGTGTTTTCTATAGGATTCCCTATAATCCTACAGGATTCCCTATAAACCTATGGGAGTTTCATGTAGGAATTAAAGTGGCCTTGAAAATGGCAAGGAAGGTGGTCCTAGAGCAAGGGCATGACAAGCCTGTGTCTAAAAAAGAAAAATTAGAGAGAAAGAAAAAGAGACTCAAGTGAAAACCTTCATGAGGAACTTGAGTCCCATTGTTGGGTTGAAAACCTCTTGAGACAGCCCAATGGTGTTGAAAAAACAGAAGAAAATAAAATATCTCTGGGTGAAAACCTCTTTTGAGGCACCCAAGGTAGGAAATTAGGATGAAAACCTCATTGGAGGTAGACTAGTTTTTTTCTCAGAAAAAGGGAAAAGGAAAAAAGAAAAAGAAAAAAAGAGAAAAGGTAAAAAAAATTGAAAGTGTTGTTTGCAGGTCAGAAAGAGGAAGATAAGCACAACTTGAGAGAAACAAAAGGACCTACAAAATCCATATTTCAATCCCTCCATGTCATATTTTTCATTATTTCATCCATTCTTCCATTTATGAACCCCTCTAGCTCAGCTTACACATGCTCTGTGTTTTCTACAAGATTCCCTGTAATCCTACAGGATTCCCTGTAAACCTAAAGGAGTTTCTTGTAGGAATTATAGTGGCCTTGAAAATCCCAAGGAAAGTGGTCCTAGAGTACGGGGATGACAAGCCTTTGTCTAAAAAAAAAAAATACCATTTACACCACATCCTCGCCATGCCTTTCATCGCCATGTCACCCCTGCATCCATCCAATAAATCAATTCAAAAAATTGCAGTCTACGAAAGAAAAAACCAACAAATAGAATAGGGAGAGAAGAAGAAAAGAGGGACATTTCTTGAAGACCACGACTCTCAGCTACCATTCCCTACAATGCTTCTCAACTCATGTCAACATCCCTCATGCTCCATAATTGAGAAAAAGTATGAAAGTTCAAGGGAGAGGCAGCTGCAGGACATCCTGTAGGTTTCCTGTAGGAAATCCTATAGTAGCCTATCCCATAAAGGAAACTTCATAGGTTTGTAACCATCTCTAGCAGAAGGATTCCAATGTTGAGGTAGCTCCTCGAGAGCTCAGTAGCAGCAGAAAGATCACCAACATCACTCTCCAACACCTGCACATCAAAAGAAACAAGCATCAAAATAGGCTAATACACAGACGAATATGTAGCAAAAACACAGCATAGAGACATCATTCTCTAGCATGCATCATCATTGAAGCATCTTACCCACATGTATGTCATCTTACTCATGCTCTCTCATTAGTACAATATGATCAAAACTGTAGGATTATGTGAGAGTTGGTTTTATAAGTAAAGGTGGTCAGTTAACTTGGCCACCTTCGGCCAATTGACAAGGAGAAAACAGTTAGACCAATCCACACGTGGAAACAGTCAAATAAGAAGAAAAAGTGAATAATGCCAAAAATAGTTAAGTTACAGAGGAATGAAGTGGGAGATGATTACGAGGTAAGGTAGAATGATGGACTGATAGTGGGACCAACGGTCCAAAATGAGGTGCTCTTACTTAGACAGCCAACACACCATCCCACACTATCATCCATATATGAAAATAAAAAATTGATTCCCATACAAAGAGAGCATTAGAAATCTCGAAAATTCATCAAAAAGTGGTTTCTCTCAGCCGTCTTGAAGCAGCATCTACAGGAGACAGTTAGCATTTGCAGCGCAGGAGACCTACAAGATCCTACAGGAAAACATATAGGATCCTATAGGAAAGCCTACAGGATATAGATAAGTCAATCTACAAGATTATCAGTGCGCACTAAGGGAGGAGAAATCAAAGGTTTTGCTCAACAAAGCATAAAAACTAAGCTGGGAGCTATACCTTCCATGTTTTCCAATTAAAAGAAGAAAAATCCTCAATTTGATTAAGGAAATTGCAGTATAGGAGAATTGTATTGAAAAGTTAACATTCAAACCTCTCTCACCTACCAAAATTCTTGAATTGTATCCATATAAGCCTCCACAATTACTAGGGAAAGATGACAGGAGGTTTTAACAAGAGAGAACCCACAAACATAGTAAGGATCCACCAACATCCTCCTGTAGTAGAAATTTTCACAAGGCACCAATGGATGGGGTTCTTTGAGAGGATGAGAGGATACGATGATGAGGTGGCTAGAGACTTTTCTCTCTCACTCATACCCCTCACTAGGACCCATGCCACTGCTGTGGTGAAAGGCCTATCAGTAGAAATCACCCCTGAAGTTATAAGCATAATCACTACACTCCCTTTAGGGTTACCTTGGAGAAAAGAAGATAAGGGTAACAACACCCTTGCAAAGAAGAAATTTTTTTGGAAGGGGAGGAACTAATGGAGGACAAAAATGGGGTCAAAAGAGAAATCATTCCATACCCTTGGAATGAAGTTAGTTACCACCTCATTAAATACATATCATGTGAAGGTAGATACAGTGTGGTTTATGGATACCACTTCAGACTCCTCCAAGAAATGAGATTTGGAGCAGACACACCTCATCAAAATAGATTAAGTATACCCTAGTTTCTTCTTCAATCAATGATATACATGAGCATCAAAGTGTTGGAGGGAAAACCTAAACAAATATCCCATCATGGGTTGATCAAATTCATCCTAGAAGATGCTCTACAAAACCTAAGACTCCCTACTACATGGCCAAACTTCAGAGACATGCGGGCAAGAGGAGCAATACAAGCTCCTAAATATGACAAAAGACCCATGCTATGGGGTAAAATGCACGGTGTATGGAGAATGAAAACTACCCTCAAAGGCCTTCCTGGGACATTCGACAGACTATAAGATTATCTGCAGAAGCTACCAAGTTATACACATGTTCATCTATCAAATATCAATTAACAAGGTATGGAAAGAGGATTACCTCAAGTCTCCTTCTAGACTTATTTTGAGATCACAATGCATCCATGAAGAACTCCCTCAAGGTCAGCTCCAAATAAATTCCTGCACAAAGGAAAGGCAAACATAATCACAAGATACAATCTTGAAAACCAATATATGATTGCATAATGAACATCTACTTGCATACCACTAAACTACTCATCTAAACAAGTATCAAATGAACAACTTAATGAACAATGTTACCGACACTATGGAGTAAGGAACACAACTCAAGTTCTGTATTAATAACAGAAGAGTGATTACAACCATCTGTTGTACCAGTCTTCCTTTGCCTCTTCCACTTCTCTCTCTCTCTCTCTCTCTCTCTCTCTCTCTCTCTCTCTCTCTCTCTTCTAGCTCACTTCTTCAAGTATATGACAGTTCACAACAACTTAGTAGGCTATCCTTTCAAATGCTCTAACCCTTTTCACAATGATCCTCACCTTGCTTATATAGCAATTGCGTTAGGGTTTCCAAGCTCCTCATAGAGTTCACTAGGGAAAAAGTAATGAACTTTCCCTACTTTTTAGCTCTTTCCCATTTGCCTTCTTTTCTTAGATTAGAAATCCTCCAAATATCTCGATTTTATATGTTTCCTTAATTTTCTTGAGCAAATTTAGAGATAAATATCTAGATATTTGTGAGTTAATTCATTGGTTTGACCCATTTAACTTCCCTTAGTTTCACTAACACTGCCCTTGGTCTAACAACTTGAGTTAGTAGGGTCACTAACACACCCTTAGGCTTGGTAACAAGCTTTATAAAGCATATTTTCAGTGTGCAACCAGTGTTAGTGTGGAATCAAGGCCTACAATTGTGGTCTTTGCTTTAGTCATCATGTCTTTCACCTCTAAGTCGATGAGTTGGTCATTTTGTTGTATAACAGATGCCCCCTAAAGTATGAGATCAGAGGCAGAGATGATGGCCGAAATACTTTACTGAAACTGTAATTTTTCTTGTCAAAATGTAGAGAGAGAGAAAAGCTTCGGGTAGCAAGGAAAACCTGATACAACACATATATATAAAACTGCTAAAATCATGTCCTGAGTTGGGTATTTCCATGCTTAGTAGCTATGTCAGAGTAATTTTCTCAAAGAGATATGACAATACTGGCTACCAATAAGCACAATGCAGATCCAATGTCATAATAGAATCATCTTGAAATAGCAGTCTCCAAAAAACAATATCCGCAGCTTGGGAGAGGAAACAAGGCTGAATGATGTAAGTTTCTACCCAAGGTCTTGATTTCTACTTCACCGAACAGCATAGATCGATACATGCAAATATCTGCATTGACATTGAACATGCACAAAATCATCTAATTACCGGCCAATAATGGAGACCGTTAATAGACGCGAGGAAGGCTACCGATAATGGTGATGGTCTCCAAGATGCACAGTACAATATAACGAGTGTGAAAGATGTCTTTGTCATCGAACACCCATAGAATCACTTAATCAAGAGCCAATAATGAGAACCCCTGACCAAGCACAAGGAAACCTGCCACTAATGTCTGCAAGTACCAAGGCACTGAATGTGTTTCTGGGTTATCTTCCTAGATAGAGTGTTGAAGTCGATAGGAAGAAACTTGTCGAAAGGTAGGCAATAATGTGTCCTACATCAATCGACACGAAACAGGACAAGAATGATTTTGTTTTTTGAGGAATCTTTTGAGAATTTGGGCCTAAACAATGGAGGGCATGATGAAAGGATATGTTTGATTGTTTGATTGAGGAAACAAATGGGTAACCCTTGAACAACAGAAGACACAACAATGGTTTTAACCAGACAGCACTAGACTCATGAACATTACAGAGTGTTAGGATACAAAGATGTAATTACATCAGGGTATATAGGCTAAAACTCATAGGTTTGTAGGGTTCATATTGAGAGTCCATAAAAAGGAGGTTTATTTGAGGGAGTGCCATGTTCAAGGGAACGACTGCTGCCAAACCACGCTTTCAAATAGAGAATACAGTTGTATTGTCCACTTTCCCTGTCTGATTAATTTTATGAGTCTAGACGGGTAAACTCATCTATCTTTTCATATTTAAAGAGTCTGAAAAGGACCACAAAAATAATGACTCTTTGTCCTATCTGATTAGTTTAATGAGTCTAGATAGGCAAACTCGTCAATTTTTTCATGTTTTAAGAGTCTAAAAAGTATCGTAAAAAGAACGACTCTATTTCTCATCTATGTAATTTTAAGAATCCAGACTAGACAACTTAGTGGTCTTTTCATGTTTAGAGAGTCAGAAAAGATTGTAAAGTGCAACTCCATGGTGGTTCCTTTGTCATAGTTGTTAACCGAGTGTGACAAAAGGTTAATAGTATACCCAGATCAGTTACTTTTCCGCTAGTTAATCTATTGAACTCGGATAAATAGAAACCTATTTTTAATAGATGTCGACCTCATTTTGTTATGAGTATGAGGCGACAGACTAAACTCATTTTTCATCGTGAATTTTTAATGAGTCATGTGACGAAAAACTCAATACCTTCATCAAAATTTTTAATGAGTCAAATGAAGAAAACGCGGGGTATCTTTTTCAGTTTAGTGAGCGAGAAAAAGAGGGAAAAGAATGGTTCATTCCTTCTTCATAGATTTAACGAGCTCGAAGGAGGAGAAAAACTCGGGGATTTTTCGATTTAAGAGCAAGAAATAGTCCCAAAATGGAACATGCTATGGCTGTTGCCGTATATTTTTAACGAGCCTAGTAACAAAAAACTCGGGATTTTTTATTTTAACAAGTGAGAAAAGTAGCTAAAAGAATGCTTAGGTCATCTTTATAAAATTTAACAAGCCTAAAGACAAAGCTTAGGATTTTTTCATTTTAAAGAGCGAGAAAAAAGCACCTAAAAAGAATGCTCCCTTGGTCTTTTTCAGTTTAATGAGCTAGAAAAAGATCAAAAAAAGAGTTGCTCAGAGCATCATCGTATAGATTTAATGAGCGCAATGATGAAAACTCAAAGATGTTTGTATTTTTTAAAGAGAAATAAAATATCACAAAAAGTGTTCTAACCATCGTCGCATAGATTTAACGAGCTCAATGATGAAAACTCAGAGATGTTTATATTTTTTAAAGAGCAATAAAATATCACAAAAAGTGCTCTAACCATCGTTGCATAGATTTAACAAGCTCAACGATGAAAACTCAGATATGATTATATTTTTTAAAGAGAAATAAAATATCTCAAAAACTGCGCTATGGAGAATTTCATGCCGCTTTTATTGCTTTTCATTCCTGCAGGTGCTTTCATCAAAAAGTGGTAAAAATGTTTAAAAAAGGTAGCAACTCCTATCATATGGGTTCATGCATAATAAAAATTCATGGAGAATGGACTACTTCCTCTTTAATGATTTCATAAAATCATGTCTCCAAAAATAATATAAGGAGATGCTTTGAGCTTTCACATGCATCATTTTCACTATTTTGAATTTTGTGAGAGCATTCTTGAGCTAAAGAGGAGCAGATTTTCCTTAGACCATAGTAGGAGATCCAAGAAACCATTCGATGTGCCATCAGGCCTACATGAAAGATAAAACCTTGCTCTATGCATTACTGAACCTTTCTTGATAGTTTTATGGGTGGAATTTTGCAGATTTGAGGTGCCCTAAAGCCCAATTTGCACACTAACGCCCTCCAGATGGCCAGTAGGGAGCGTTAAATGCTTTGTATGAGCCACTGGAGGGCATTAATCCTCTGTGTGCAACACTAGGGGTAGCGTTAGAGTTGAAGGGCGTAGTTAAAACCCTCATGCATGGATTCCTGAAGTGTTTTTGCCCCATTTTAACTATTTTTAGGGTTATTTTTTGGAGGTTTCAGATCAAAATGACTCACCTATGGAGATAACAGGCACATGATAATGGGGAATTGCTGATGTGAAATGATCTAGCATGCATACTTGCATTCTGCCGCTACGGTTTACTAAAGTATGCAAAGCTAGAGCTAATGAAAGGGCAAGAGGATTTACTGATATGGATTATCCAGCACTGGGATGAACATGAGCAAGTGTTTAGGATTGGAGATCAGGTGTTGGTTATTGACTATGATGACATCTATTTTTTTACTAGTTTTTCATGCCATGGGGCATAGACAAACCTCACCGATGGTAGGCTAGATCCATGATCTACCTCAGAGCTGGTGCAATCCTACTACATCCCTGAGAGTGGACTAATCAGCAATAGAGAGGATAAGATCCCAATCTATGAGGGTAGTTTTATGGTTTATTGTGCAGTTGGCGAGGTCAAAGAGTCCCCACATTGCGAAAAAGGCCCAACTATTGCTTGCAGTTGACTCTGTCTAGCCACAAATGTTCAACTGGTGTGAAGCAGTGCTTCGCCAATTGAAGGCAAAATTGACAACATGCAAGACTCGTACCCAACACAGTTTTGGGTATGGTACTATCATAGTCTCATTTTTCCTTGAGAGGGTACCTATCATGTGCCCAAGCATGAGCTTAGGTCCCCTTGATCTGAGGGAGCCAAGGCAAGGTCGTTGGTCATCACTCGATCCTCGCACAAGAGGATGATCGATCCAACATTTCTTCGAAGAATATTTCTTCCAGTGGTTTCGTAGCAAAATTGTTATTGTTATTGACTATGCCTATGAGGGCATGGAATTTACTGACGACCCCGACTTGATGCTATCGCTCGGGACCAACTGGGGTCCTCAAGGTGAGAATAATTTTTTACAGTACTTTCAGTATTTTTTAGCTTTTGTCTGTTTATGTAATGTATTTATAGGCGAAATAATTATTGACTTGAAACTTTTATGCTTAACACAGATGTGGCGCCATTACAACCTACAGGCGAACCTTGCCATGTGTGACGAGTGTTGTGGGGAAAAGTATCCGATGCGGATGACACTAACCCTTTCTAAAGGTGACAGTCTTTAGCAACAACTGAATGATAAAGTTTTCATGTTCCACTTTATGAAAGCACAAAGAGAATGGAAAGAGGATCAACCAACCTGGTGTCTTGCGCTTAGTCAATCCTTGTCCTTCTCGCTTTGTATCCTGTTCCCAGCTCTTTGCTCTCCAAGCCGATCCAGCTACACACAGAATCTGCACAACAAAAGGGAGCAAACTACGAGATACAAGCAATCATAATTGAAGCATGGATTAGGTTGCATCAAATATACATGTAAACACAAAAGCATCTATGTAAAACAAGTATATAGAAGAACATGCAAACTTTATTGATAGAAAGTAACAGGGTTCCAGAGGAAGTTAAAACCAATGATGTTGGCCCCAATCCAGCAGCACCTCCTCGGCAGCAAGAACTCTCTTCTTCACCTCTAGTAAAACAATCACCCAATAATCCTGGCAGTATACCAACAGCACCTCCTTGCTTATACAAAATTCCAGCCTTCTTAGACCTCATAGAAGAGCTCTATATATAGGAGAGAAGAAGAGAGGATGAGTCAGCTGGAGGCTGGCATATAGCTGGCTAGTGTCCTCTCCCTCTTCAGTTAATCTTCAGTTCTTGAGTCCACTTGGAGATCCTTGGTTACACATGGTGATCAAGTACCTCTTACTCATCACAAGGCGAATCTGATGAACCAAGTGTCAGTTTGGAAGCTTCCTGGGCAGTTGACACCTTGCAGGATGACTGTGCCACTTGGCCAATCTCGCCCAGCGCAGGTAGCCTTCATTGTTTTTGACTTCCAGCGCAGGTACAGAGTGGGACAGTTGCAATACAGCGCAGAAGCTCAGTTAAGCAGCTGACATGATCCAAAATAAGCCTGTTCTGAAGTGTTTTTAGGTGGAGAACTGATTGGAAGTGCTGTTGATTGATGACCTTGTTCTTTTAGGGGTAAGAACAACATGTTTAGGGACTGAGGATCCCTGTAATTATTGACATTCCCTGCTCCTTGACGCGAGGCACAAAAATGTCTATAACAGTTGCCCCCTAAAGTATGAGGCCGTTAATCGGGTGAAATGCTTTAGCTAGAGGGTCCGAAGTTCGTTCCAGTGCTGAGGAGAGTGCCCTGTAATACAATACAATACAATACATTATATTTCATTCATCATTATTCTCATGATCTAGCTGAGGCGGGTATTCCCATGCTCAGCTTTTACAAATACATTTTGGTACATATGACAGACGATCATCTGAAGACAGACTGATAATCTTCCGCTAAAATTATCATCCTTTGAGGAGGATGATCATCTGCTGCAATGATGTACATGGCAAATGCTTTTATATTTCCTAAATATATATCGCAGCCCGGATGGATGAAACTAGATCCGGGGTCTTCAAACTCGTTCGATCTTCACTCTAAGTACAAGTCGATCCATGTGAGAATTACGCTGAAGTCGAACATGGAAAGACATCGCTTGATTACCGGTCAATAATGAAAACCGTTAACAAGCGCGAGAGGAATCACCAATAATGACGATGACCCTCAAGGTACTGCAGTACAATTCACGTGGCGTGAATAAAGGACTTGGCGTCGAACGCCACGCAAAATCTTCTGGTCGAAGGTCATTGATGTATACCTGTCGCCGGAAGTGAGAAACTTGCCATTGAGGCATGCAAGCTTCAAAGTACTGATGGGGGTGTTCCTAGATCAACTTCTTGGATAATGAGTTGAAGTCGACAAGAAGCAATCTGTCAAAGGAGGGCCTTAATGAATCCCACATCGATGACACGGAACGGATCTAATGACTTTAGTGGAGGTGAAAACAAACTGTGACATATGATTCAGGGTGGCGATCATGAATGGATGAAGGATAATGTATGGCAGTGGATGGGACACGGTTGACACTTTCAGAATGACCCCTCTTGAACATATAACGACACTGATGCGATGGATCGGTAGCATTACCCCAAATGTGGATGGTGTGGCGAGGACCATGGTGATGAGACCGGTGAATGAAACAACCCAACCCGATGTGGCACAGAGGAAAAGTGTCATGTTCAAGAGTGACTTGCTACCTTTAAACTTTGATGTTCTCCCAATTTTTCCCCAGTCATTCCTGACCAGTACCTCTTTATTTTTGTCAAGCTTGAGGAGGATAACATATGCTTGTTCTATAACCTGCCCTTCGGGCAAGCCCATCGCTATGATTTAACGAGCCTAGCGATAGGGAAACTCGTTCTCGTCTAAAGACAAGTTTGTCGCTATTTAATCATTTTAACGAGTCTAACGACAATGAAAACTCGGTCCTTTTCATTTTTAGAGAGTCTGAAAAGGTACAGAAAGTCAACTCCATGATTCCTTTTTCGTCATCTAATCCCTTAAGTCCGAAAAAGTATAAAACAATACAGAAGGGATGGCTGTTCGGTACTTTTGCGAGCCGAACAAGACAAGCGCTCGATCTTTTTGTGCAATAATCCCTCAGGTCCAAAAAGATTAAAATCTAGAGGAGGGATAGCTTTCGGTCGTTTAACGAGCTAGAAGGCCAAAAACTCGGCAAACTTTTCATATTTTACGAGTCAGTGAAAAGAGCTCAAAGAAGACTCGTCTTTTGAGGAACGAGTGATAAACAGGGATAGCAACTGATTCCAGGTACAAATTGGAATTTTCCAATCACGGTAGTGTCACAAGGATGGCTAGGTGAAATCACTCTTCGCAGCTGTTTCTCAAAAGAGGTAAACACACAAATGGAGGTGAATGATCGGCCAAATGAAAAGTGGAGGTGACGGCATATAAACACGACCAAGGGCTTTTAATATGGCTTTCAAAGGTTACATTTCTCGAGGTTGTTTACCGGTTCATTTTTTCTGGATGAGCTTGAACTGCTAGGGAAAGATTGCTCACAATTTACGTTTATTTTTTATCGAGCATGAACTTCTGCACAAAAACTGCTCGATTCTTTTGCATGCCCCCAGCATCATAATGACGCATGTCAAAGGAGGGTGCCCCCGAAGCTTCATTGCATTCAACTTGGTGATTGGAATGAAGGTTTACCTTTGAATTTTGAAAAGGGGATTTGTTTCATTTTTTTTTTTTAATGAGGTTGACATAATAGAAGAACTATCCTCACGACTCCTTGTTTCATTTTTTAACGAGGTTGACACGAGATAAGAACCGTCCTCGGATCTTCATTTTTTAACGAGGTTGACCTGAGATAGGAACTATCCTCGGAGCCGACAAAATATCTAGGAATCTTCTGAATCCAACCAGAAGATTGGATTAGATTTCATTTTGTAGGTTTCCACTGTGGCCACTTCCGCCAGATTACTTGGAGGCGGTAGGGCGAAAGTACCCATTAAGGCAGGGTCTTTTAGGAGACCTATTCCGATATTTTGAAAAAAATGATTCCTTGCATGGATCATTGGAATGCTTCCTGTAACTTGTGAACTGTTGGGGAGAAAAGTTTGTTGGTCGACGATTGTAATTCCTTCTTGGGAGGGAAATGCAATCCTCCTGAAATAGGTCGACACAACCGCGGCCATGGCATAGATCCAGGGCCTTCCTAGTAGGATGTTGTAATCGAGGTTTCCATCAATTACTTCAACATCAATTCCTACTGTTTTGCCCCCCAGTTCAACTTGCAAGTTACTTAAAATCCCGTATGGAGTGTATGATCGTCCATCGAATGCTTTTAACGTCGTTGACGATTTCGACAAGGGTGGTGAGCCTAATTCTTTCCAGCAACTCATCGACATAAGACATGTAGATGCCCCCTCATCAATGATTGTTCGATGAACAGTTTTGTTGAGGGCTTTCACTTGAATAAGGAAAGCTAGTTGAGCTGGTAATTGAGGGTCATATCCTTTATGGTCAAAGGCCACAAAATTGGAATCCATTGGGCCAATCTCACCTATAGCTGATAATAAAGCTTGCTCTTGGGAGATGCAATTTTGCACTACCTCAGGTGTCGACATAGCGGACGATGATTGAGCCAGGTCCTCTATTATATTATAATCCTGTGTTACTTTTGCACGAGGATTAAATGTCGATTTGTGTACTACTCCCTTTGGCGAGTTTATTATTGGCTTAGGAACGATGGGCGGCACAACTTCGTTCAAAGTTGTTGTCGAACTACTAGGTTGTTTATCAGCCTTGTTATTCGACCGCTGTGGATTCCGGTAATCTTTATTCCTTGTCAAAGCATTATTCTGCTGCTTTGAGGTGGACAACATAAGCACTTGGGATCCGGAAGCATTTTGATTAGCAACCAGATTTTGACTTGGATTAGGAAACGGATCAGTCAGCACTGCTGGGGTTTTTGAACTCTTGAAGAGTTTCTTAACTTCAGCTATATGTGGACAATCTTTCGTCCAATGATCCTCATCGCATATATGACACCCTGTCGGGGGTTTCCTTTTTCTTCCTGTCTTTTTCTTCTTGCCCCCTGGTTGCTTCAGTTGTTTGCCCTTGTCGGTCGACATGGCATTTACTTCTGAGGCAAGAAGTCGCTCATTTGCATTTTGACTAGAATTTTTGCGTTTGCCAGTCACGCCATTACTGGCGTGAGAGTTAGTATTCGATCCAGGAGGGGGAGGAATTGAAAATTCAGGTCTAGGGGCGTCAGGTATTTTGTCGTAGAGCGTGCCCGACTGAGTATATACTAAGTCTAAATATTGAGCACGAGCAATGACTTGCTCCTCTGTTACGACTCCTCCCTTGGCCACATCTTCCGTTATAGCTGGAAGTAACGACTTTATAAACCATTCAGCTAACAGCTGATCTGGAACATAGGTCTTTACCATTCTACGACGACGTCGCCACTCATGTATATGATCAGATATGTGAGTGGCCGTTGTCTGTTTGAAGTTGGTAAGGAGTTCTGTCCCTGTTTCATACCTTATCGGTAATTGAAAATGGGTTAAGAAAGTCGTGGCTAAGGAGCTGAAATTGTCGAAAGAGGCTCTTGGCAATTCAATGTACCATTTAGCCGCTGGACCTGTCAATGTCCTCTGGAAGAGGCGAAGTCTTATCGAATCATCATTCAGGGTGTTTGACGAACACCACAGATGGAATGTCATCACATGATTCGACGGGTCTTCACCCGGATTTCCATTAAATTTAGGAATATCTGACGGAAGTTTATGTGGAATCGCTGGCCACCAAGGGGCATAAGCAATTGGATCATTCGTCAGCCAGTTTAGATCTGGTAGTTCTAGAGTTGCTACAAAGGGCAACTGATGATTCAGGTTAGGCGAAGCATATCCAGGATAAGATGGTATCGCCTGAGCAATGGGTCTTTGCAGACCAGCATTATGCTGACAACTTTGACAAGGTTGATGGGCGTAACCATTATAGTATGGTTGCCCATTACTTACAAAGACTTGTTGCTCAGGTCCTTGATATGATTGCTGGAAAGGCTGTTGTTGAGATTGAAGCAGCTCTGGTTGTTGGACCATTTGCTGTTGACCAATACTGGATGATTGACCAGGATGAGAAGTCACAGTACTTGTTTGAGCCTGAGTCGCTCCAGATAAGGAGGCACTACCCTGAGCTTGCGATTGAGTCGCTAAGCCAAGAGGTTGTTGTATTACAACAGGTAACGCTTGTACTTGCGACACATTCGCCATAGCAGGTGTGGTGGTAACATTCGACACAGGGCGGACTGGTTGCATAGAATATACAACTCCTGGTTGTTGAGGCAGTATTGGTACCCAACTGCTGGATGTAATTCCAGTTTGACCTGAACTTTGTTGTGAACTCACGGATGGGCATCCTCCCGGAGGAGATAATGAAAAGGCATACTGCCCCCCATATGGTATCAATCCGGAACTCAAGGGGATCGATTGCCCAGGTTGACCTCCAAATGGATCAATTTGGCGAGTTTCAACATAAGAAATACTAGATGATAATCCGGACGAAGAAATAGGAACTAACCATGTCATCGTCCCTGATGGGACTCCGGCTTGTTGTTGACAACTTGCCGAGACAGATGGTATACCAGCGAACATCACTGGAGTAGCAGTAGGAGCCTCTGCTGCTGCTGTGTCGGACGACACAGTCCTAGATGTCGACGGTTGTTCAGACATATCTAGTCTATCCAAAAGATTTCTTAGAGATTCTACAGGAACTTCCACTCGTGGTGGACTAACTTCGAAGATCAACGCGGGAAGGGTGATGATTATTCCGCTTAAAATAAATTTTATTAACGACACTTTTAGACACAAACTTGCTTTTTCATGTTTTAAGAGTCGAGAAAAAGCTAAAGATGACTCTAGTCGCCTTCGATGTATTAACGAGCCCGAAGTGACAAATGCTCGGATGGACTTTTTCAATTATAGAGTTTGAAAAAGGCCAAAAGAAACTGCTCTGGAGTTCTAGGCAGAGGGTGTGCCAAACCTTTCGCGAAACCACAGAATACGTTTTACGGTACGGGTGGTCGATCTTCATGAATGCTGTGTTCACTGCATCGCGATCAGTAGGGCGGCCGACACGGTTTCCTAAGGATAAAGGATAAAAGCCTATAGGGGTCTCCCAATATACGCGACGGTACGCGGGAGCACAAGTCCGTGTTAGTGCCACCGACTCTCAGGAGGAATCACCCACCTTCGTAGAGATCGACAGTCACTATGTTTAACGACGCCGGAACACGTCTCTACCTAGACCTCTAGATGTTTGCGTTAAGTTCCAAAGCGTTTTTATGTAAATTGAGTTTATTTTAATGTTGATCTTTCTTAACAGTTTGTCTTTCAGGATCACCACGAGATGTATAGGTACAAATTCCTAAATGCAGCTAAAATGATAAGCAAGCTTTTACAATCTTTTTAGCTTTGAAAATCCTAACTACTGAGGGGAGAGAAAAACAATATCTTTCCACACAGAGCACAAAGCACAAACTAATGCACTTTCTCCTAGATCAGACACGCAAACTTATCAAAAATGCAAATGCAAGATGCATGTATTTCTTTTCTTTTCCTTTAATGTTGATGCTAACAAAAGGAAAACTGTTGTATGACTTTTGAATTCAATTTGAAGCGTAAACAAACAAGTATTGTCTAAATGAAAAGACGCTTTACATGTACTTGTTTTAACACTAAAAATATATGAATTCAAACCATAAAGTGAAAAGCAAACAAACTCAAACAGCCATGAACAGTAATAAAACTAACTCATAAGATCACAAAAAGCTTTTACAGCTCAGGATCTAAGAGGCCACAGCTACTAGGTTCGCTTTTCACAATGGGAAATTGTAACTGAAACAAGAAATACTGAAAGAACGTTTACAATTTCATCACACAACTGAGGCGGAATAAAGTCAAGGAGAAGTGGTCTACAGCAAATACAATGACCAGCAAGCAATCAGCAAGCAAAACAGTGAAAACAAGGCCAAGACACTGAGGAAGAGCTGAGCTAGACTAAGGCTGACTGGACCAGCGCAGGTGCTAGTTCACCAGTTTCACTCTCAGCGCAGTTCCCGAAGGGACTACCTGCGCTGTAATGCAGACTGCCAGTGGACAGCCTGCACTGACTTACGAGAGTTACGTCTGCTAAGAATTCCGGGTCATAAAAAGCTCAAAAATGCACTGTTTTTGCTGAAATAAAATGCTATGGGTTAAGTACAGGCTAAGGGATGATCAAGAGGATAAAGATCTATCACAAAGAGTAAGGATTCATCTGTAGATTAGCTCTTTAAATCTTGAATTTGCTCAGCAAAGGAGCAGGAGTAGCAAAACCCTCTACTTCGCTTTTGATATAGTCAAAAGCTTTTCGATTCGGTACTCTTTTCTTCAAGAAATGAATAGCAAAATACTACAACAACAAGATACTAGGATCTCCCCAGCGGAGTCGCCAGTTTGTTGTGGGGAAAAGTATCCGATGCGGATGACACTAACCCTTTCTAAAGGTGACAGTCTTTAGCAACAACTGAATGATAAAGTTTTCATGTTCCACTTTATGAAAGCACAAAGAGAATGGAAAGAGGATCAACCAACCTGGTGTCTTGCGCTTAGTCGATCCTTGTCCTTCTCGCTTTGTATCCTGTTCCCAGCTCTTTGCTCTCCAAGCCGATCCAGCTACACACAGAATCTGCACAACAAAAGGGAGCAAACTACGAGATACAAGCAATCATAATTGAAGCATGGATTAGGTTGCATCAAATATACATGTAAACACAAAAGCATCTATGTAAAACAAGTATATAGAAGAACATGCAAACTTTATTGATAGAAAGTAACAGGGTTCCAGAGGAAGTTAAAACCAATGATGTTGGCCCCAATCCAGCAGCACCTCCTCGGCAGCAAGAACTCTCTTCTTCACCTCTAGTAAAACAATCACCCAATAATCCTGGCAGTATACCAACAACACCTCCTTGCTTATACAAAATTCCAGCCTTCTTAGACCTCATAGAAGAGCTCTATATATAGGAGAGAAGAAGAGAGGATGAGTCAGCTGGAGGCTGGCATATAGCTGACTAGTGTCCTCTCCCTCTTCAGTTAATCTTCAGTTCTTGAGTCCACTTGGAGATCCTTGGTTACACATGGTGATCAAGTACCTCTTACTCATCACAAGGCGAATCTGATGAACCAAGTGTCAGTTTGGAAGCTTCCTGGGCAGTTGACACCTTGCAGGATGACTGTGCCACTTGGCCAATCTCGCCCAGCGCAGGTAGCCTTCATTTTTTTTGACTTCCAGTGCAGGTACAGAGTGGGAAAGTTGCAATACAGCGCAGAAGCTCAGTTAAGCAGCTGACATGATCCAAAATAAGCCTGTTCTGAAGTGTTTTCAGGTGGAGAACTGATTGGAAGTGTTGTTGATTGATGACCTTGTTCTTTTAGGGGTAAGAACAACATGTTTAGGGACTGAGGATCCCTGTAATTATTGACATTCCCTGCTCCTTGACGCGAGGCACAAAAATGTCTATAACAACGAGGAGGCCAACTACTTGCTGGAGGGGGCAATGCCGACAGTCTCTGCGAGGCTATGAGGAACCTGGAGGGTTTGACCATGGGTGTCTCCCCCCTTCCTATGAGGGAGATTCCTGCTCATATGCAGTGGCACATAGTTGGTGTACCTGAGAATTTTCTTGTTCCTCTTCGGAGGGTAGCTAGAGTGGTTTTAGCATTTCTAGAGCAATAGGCTCTTTTTAGCATGTGTTTTAGTGTAGCCACATGAGTGTTTGTAGCTGGGATTTTGAACCATTTTGTACTTAAAATATCCAAGCATTGGAATATTTTGATGTAAAAGACTAGATGATGATCTATCTATCTATCTATATATATATATATAGACATTTTTGGTATTTTGGTGGTGTAAATGTGTTTTTAAATGTTTTTTGTAACAAATTTTTAACTTAGTAAATGTTTTACTTTTCATGCATGTTTTTATAAAGAATGAGCCAAATTCCAATCTAATACAAAGTTAGCTAATGAATCAACAACTATATTTAATTCTCGTGGAACATGTTCATATGCGATTATTTCAAATTGACGTTCTAGGAGTTGCACCTTAGATAATGACGTAACAAGGTTCGATTATGAATGTGATAACAGTTAGTCAATTGCATAACGACTAGCTGGGAGTCTAACCTGACCACCAGATTAGAGACATCCCTTGACGACGCTTCCATGAGAAGTGCAATGATGGACATGTACTCGGCAATATTGTTGGTGGCAGTACCAAGAAAGACCACCCTATAGTAAAATAGTTATGACTCGAGTGTGTAAATAACCCAAGCAGCTGATGCAATGTGCCATGTGTGACGACTGGCGCCATCCGCGTACCCTACGTATGCTAAAGGTAACAACGACGTCTGCATTGCGAGAAGAATGCATGAGACAAGTACTCCACTAAATAACCAAACAATCCAATCACACCAAAAAGGGAAGCAAAACTTATGAATACATAAAATTACAAAGCACATGCCCAGTGCAATACTAGGCATAATACTTTTTCAGATAGAGCCCATATGTGGGCTCCTTGAGTGGGACTCCTTCCCGGTCCTGTAATTCATATGCCCCCGTGGGGAGGACTTTCATTACGACATAGGGACCTAGCCTTTTGGGTTGAAGTGTGCATGCCTCCAAGAGGTCTTCTTTTGGATGATAGAGAAACACCAGGTTGCCCTCTTGTTAAGGAGGAAACTTAAGCTCTTTTACAAAGAGGGATTGTACCCGACACTTATGAGCCTTGAGTGCTAAGTCAGCATCTAGATGGGTTTTATCCATTTGTTTAAGATATAGCAAGCATTCTTCTTCGGCCGCAGTGCCGGGCATGGGTTCAACGACTATTTCTAGGGAAGGGATCTGATACCTAATGGGTTAGTCATCGTCGTAAATATGGATCTCATGTGCAATAGTTAACGGATTAATGTCAGGCATTTCCTCATGAGACCCATTGAATACATTGTAGAATTCCTTAAATAGGTAGGTGGAGCTCACAATTTCCTCAGGATTGCAATCCGCTCTCATCTAGATGTTTTCCACGATGCCTGTCCTCATAGAAATATTGATGGGCAATGACCTAGAAGTGTTTCCCATGTTTCCTTTTGCATCTAAAGTTTGGATGGTTGTATATGGATAGGAAATGATTTATGGTATGTTAGGGGACATGATTTGAAGAGGTGTCATGTCCGAACTAGATAGTGGAACATGATGATGCCAATCCTCCCAATGTTACTCTCCAAAACTCATGATCTCTTAAACAGCTTCGTCTGTAGGTAGGAGTTGATTGAATGGATCTAAAAGATGAGTGGTTATGGGAAGGGCAGAGGTACTGTCGGTAATAACCAACATGACCAGAGATGCGGATTTGGATTGAATGGCTTGGTAGGTCAATTTAGCTAGTGGCAGGGACATTTAGTCTCCAAATGTGTCAAGGTCTGAAGGATCTGGTGGGGTCCATGGATCGATCAGTTCATGAGGAATAGATGAAAGCATGTTGACCGCCTGTGAAACCTTGGGTGGTTGAAGAGGAAAAAAACCCATGAGGGAAGAAGTCTTCAGTAGACTAGTACTTAAACTAACATAAGAGTCAGTTCCACCTCCTACTAGGGATATGGAGCCAGTTGGTAATGGTGAATAATCAGGGGTGTAGAAATACAACTAATCTATTGTAATAATATTTCCATCTAATGGAAATAGGATGATGTGAAAGACAAAAGATACGACGGCCGTCATGGTGCAGAAAGACAACTAATCTACTATAATAATCTTTCCATCCAATGGAAATAGGATGATGTGAAAGACAATAGATACGATGGCCGTCATGGCATATGTCCAACTATGACCTAGCAAGAGATTATAGTTGAGTTTCTTGTCCATGACTTCTATGTCCACAGTTATGGTTTTCCCATACATAGTGATGGGAAAACTGGCTAGGTATCCTTTTGGGATAAAGGTGTGGCCGTCGAAAGCTTTCAAGGAGTTTGATGATAGGGATAGGGTTGGAGAACCCAGGGTGAGCCAACATGAAGCTGCCATGACGCAGGTTGAAGCACCTTCATTGATGACAGTTCTGTGTATACCTTTACCTTTCGAAGTGATATGCACCTGGAATGCAATCTGGTGAGAAAGGGGAGGATTACACTTGTCCATGTCAAAAATAGAAAGCATGGAATCCATTGGGTCAATACCTCCAATAGCCAAAAGCAAATATTTCCGTTGTGTTGGGCATGTTTGTAATACTTTGAGCACCAACATAGCCGATGGCGCTTGCACCAAGTCCTCCACAATGTTGTAATGTTGTGCAGCACGTGCAAATGTATGTGCATTGTGCATCAAAGTGCCCCTTTTGGGGGTTGAATTACAAAGTCCTCAACTGGCCTTTCAATATGAAAATCATTAGGGGGTGATGGGTTTTGACTTGAGGATGTTTTTGTTGCAGGAGCGACAGGAGCTCCATAAGCTTTGGCTCTTGTGGCGAGTTCTACCACTTCAAATGTGTAAATGGTAGAAGATCCTTCACCAACCGAAGGATGTTGTGAACCATCATTGCCCCCTTGCGGGGGTTGCGGTTGGTTTGTAATAAGATTTTTCTATTTTTGAGTGGGAAAAGGATTCCTAAGGACGTAGGGGCCTTTCCAGTATCCTTTTTGGTAGGGTATTTAGTGCATTCTTGAAGCCGCGGAAAACACCAAGTTGTGTGGTCTTCAACACAGAGTTTGCATGGATATCTGGTGGGTTTATCCTTTTCTTCGTTAGTAGGTGCAGCAACCTTCTATTTTAGTTGGGCTGCTTTGTTGAATGCTCTTTAGAAGCAGCAGTCCTTTTCTTATTCTTCTTGTTATTTCCACCGGAGTTTTGCTTAGACTGCACAGAGTTTATTGCAGTGGTAGGAAGAGCAGTCATATTGGTAGAGGGGTCCACTACCAACTTGGAAATGGTACCATTGAGTTGTTTTACAGTGACCTTAGAGGTTGTTACGACAATCCCGTCGGCGTGCACTTCAGGGTGCTGGGTGGCGGAAGCATTGGGGTTACCAAGAGAATTGAGGATTATGTCGTAAAGAGTGCCAAACTGTGAATATAGCAGATCTAAGTGCTGGGCATGACATATGTATTGGTCTTCTGTGACCGCATCTCCTAGAGCGACATCTCTAGTGATTTGAGGGAGTAAGGACTTGCATAACCAGTCCATTAAGAGAAAGTCTATGATGGGAGCTTTGACTAACCTCTGCCTACATCTCCATTCATGAATATGATTGGAGATGTGGGTGGCGGTATCCTGACAAAATGAAGTGAGGAGCTCTGTCCTTGTCTCATAGCAGATGGGTAGCTAGAATTGTTTTAGGAATTCCATCGCTAAAGTGTCAAAGGTTTTTACTAATGCACGTGGTAAATTAATATACCATTTAACTGCATTTCCAGTGAGGGTGCGGGGAAAAAGACGTAACCGGACACTATCATCCACCATAGATTTTGAAACACACCAGAGATGGTAGGTGGTGATATGGGTGCCCGGATCCTCCCCTTGTTTTCCATCAAACTTTGGGATGTCCATTGGTATCTTATGTGGGATCGGCAACCATTGTAAGTTGTGGTAGATGGGGTCGTTTGTCAGTTTGTATAAGTCAGGTATATCCAATGTTGCCAAGAAAGGTAGAGAGTTAGGTGCCCCCGACTCGAACCATGGTGATGATGGATGACTTGAGGAGCTTTGCGCTCCTCCCATCGTTTGGTTCCCCATATTATACATGGGTTACGTGGTGTAGCAGTTGCTTTGAGGTATGGTGTTGTAGAGTGGATTTCCATGAGGATTTTGATATTGGGGTATGAAATTGCCCCGAGTATAAGTGGTGCCCCCTTGACTAATTTGAATATGTGAGTAGGGTTCCCCCATGGACTAGTTGGCAACCCCTTGGGGATTCCCACCCAACACAGAACTAACCATTTGTCCTTGATTGACAGAGGGAACGCTCATGTTAATTAGTGACTGACCATGCATGCCTGAGAATAGAGGGGGAACTGTTACGTTCCCAACTAGCATGTGCATATTGGGAACCCCCCCAGGTATATGCATCTGGGGGTTTGAACTGTACAACAACGTCCAACCATGTTGTTGGTATACAGGAAACACGCCCATAGTACCGCATTGAGTGTTATAGGGAGAATTGTATGTGGCACTTGTTGAAGTTATGCAGTTTAGCACCATAGGGGTGGAACCTGGCATCTGTTGAGTTCCTCTCGTAGAGAGTGTCATGTGAGTGGTTGTACATAGGAAAAATGGTATAGCGGGACTCACCATTACCGGTGTTGTGGAGACTGTCGACTGGGGGAGTGGTGAAGGAACAAGAGTGTCCATAAAGCTCCACAACTTGTTATTCATTGACTAGATAGATGGAAATGTTACAACTACTGAAGGAGGAAGTACAGGTACCACGGGAGCCAAGACAGGTTCCAACAAATTCGTGAGAAGAGGGTTAAAGGGAGGAAGAAATCCTTCGGTAAAGAAATCCTCTGGAAAACTTGAATCATTAGTTGTCCAAACAGATCTCGTGTGAGATTTAGGAGACTGATCCCCTGAAGATGGGGAATCCGGTTCAGTGGAACTCAGCGGATCTTCCACAATGAGTGGAGGAAGTCCTAACAATCGCCTGGAGTGATGATGAAGGTTGAATGTAGCCACTGTGACCATTAATTTTTATCAATAAATTTTATCGTGATATTCGTTAAAGTCTCAAAATGATAACAATCAGGAGCCTAAAAGATAAAAAATACACTAAGTCTATCAATCAGCAAGCAGAGGGAAAATACCTTGTCTGATAAGCACCGATCACTGGAGCTGAAACCCGATATCTCAATGAATAACAGAGAAGGATGGCCAGATGTACAATTATAGTTACTTTAGAGCTTCTCCCGAACCTCAGATTGAGGGGCCAAGTACTCTCGTGAAGACGAGCACCCTCCCAAAAACTGAAGACAAAGTAGATCCATCTATGTTACGTACCAGGACAACCCGTCCTAGTCACCTTGTGTAAGTCCCTATAAGTTTGGCCACTAAAGATACGTCAGATCACAGACACCGCCGGGGGGGACATAATCATAGATAGCACACTATGTGGGTAGGATATCTAAGTCCCTGAATCAGTTCGGAAATCCCCGAAGGGACCCCCAATACACAAAATACCCAAAGGATTTGTAAGAGAAGGTGGGCTACCTTCTCTTACAGTCCGATGTTGTCTCGTGTTTTGCTCCGCTTTTACTAGAGTAGTCCCAGTAATAAGAGTGCAGAAGGAATTTTTCGCTCGTTAATGACACTAGTTTGGTGTTCGACCTTGGGCAATTCACTCACATGTTTATGCCAAGATCCTAGCCTAGCTAATGATTGTTTTCTCAATATAGAGTTACTGATTGATTTTTAATATAAATTTTATGTGTACTTGATTATTGTCTTCTGTAGGGGAGTTAACGTATGAAATGTGATGAGACTCTTGACTCAATAAATAATGTAGAAACAATGCTTTGAAAAAAAAAAATCCAATTTGATGCAAACAAGCTGTGTTCTACATATTCATATTTTTCACATATTCATAGTGTCTTCCATGCATCTATAGTCTTTCAACACATGCATAACCAAAAGATTATTTTCCAATGTTTCCTAACAACTACTTGAAACCAAAATGAAGAAACTTACAACTAATTAAACAAAAAGATGAATACAAATTGCCAGTCTTTCTTTCAGGGAAAATGTTTTTAAGAGATAAAAACCAAATTTTTTTTCCTAAAAATAGATTTCTAGGACACCAATTTTGTTGACATAATACAGTCACAGATCTTATTTCAGCCCATGATGGGAAGATTTTCCATCCCTTTTGGTCCATAGATACTATTGGAAATCAAGGTAAAGGGGGACTAACTCTCTGTAACAGTGGCTACAGAGAGTTAGTAGGCCCACTAACGCTCCCTGTACACAGGCACCGTGCTTTATAAAGCTTTGTGTAGCCTAGTAACCTGCTTTAGTGTGGGAAATCTATCAAAAAGAGGGTTTCCAAGATCAATTTCTGAGATGAATGTATAATAGTAGGATGTAGCAAGATATTTGGTGGATCAGAAAAAGGATTGATGAAGAATAGGGAGCTCTTGGAAGGAATAGATAACAGAGAAGAGTCTGGGTAAACCGGGAACTAGATGTATAGTCCCTAGCAGAGTCACCAATTTTGCTATGGGGTAAAATGCATGGTGTATGGAGAATGAAAACTACCATCAAAGGCCTTCCCAGGACCTTCGACAGACTATAAGATTATCTGCAAAAGCTACCAAGTTATACACATGTTCATCTATCAAATATCAATTAACAAAGTATGGAAAAAGGATTACCTCAAGTCTCCTTCTAGATTTGTTTGGAGATCACAATGCAGCCAAGAAGAACTCCCTCAAGGCTGGATCCAAATCAATTCCTGCACAAAGGAAAGGCAAACACAATCACAACATACAATCTTGAAAACCAATATATTAATGCACAATGAACATCTATTTGCATACACCTAAACTACTCATCTAAACAAGTATCGAATGAACAACTTAATGAACAATGTTATCGACACTATGGATTAGGGAACACAACTGTAGTTCTGTATTAATAATCGAAGAGTGATTACAACCATATGTTGTATCAGTCTTCCTTTGCCCCTTCCACTTCTCTCTCTCTCTCTCTATTCTAGCTCACTTCTTCAAGTATGTGACAGTTCACAACAACTTAGTAGGTTATCCTTTCAAATGCTCTGACCCTTTTCATAATGACCCTCACCTTGGTTATATAGCAATTGAGTTAGGGTTTCCAAGCTCCTCATAGAGTTCACTAGGGCAAAAGTAATTAACTTGCCCTGCTTTTTAGCTCTTTCCCATTTGCCTTCTTTTCTTAGATTAGAAATACTCCAAATATCTTGAATTTGGATGTTTCCTTGCATCTCTTGAGAAAATTTAGTGATAAATATCTAGATATTTGTGAGTGAATTCATTGGTTTGACACATTGAACTTCCCTTAGTTTCACTAACACTGCTGCTAGTTTAAAAACGTGAGTTAGTAGGGTCACTAATGCACCCTTAGGCTTGGTAACAAGCTTTATAAAGCAGGTTTTCAGTGTGAAACCAGCATTAGTGTGGAATCAAGGCCTACAATTGTGGTCTTTGCTTCATTCATCATGTCTTTCACCTCTGAGTTGATGAGGAGGTCATTTTTTTGTATGACGACCCACTTCTAGTGATAGGGAATAAGAGACAAAAGAAGAAAATGAAGAGGAAACAAAAGAGGAAAATGAAGAGGAAACAGATGAGAAAAAAAGAGGAAGAGAAGGAGGAGGAGAATGAAGAAGAGACAGAAGGAGAAACAAAAGAAGAGACAGATGAGAAAAGTGGGGAACTAGAGGAAAAAAGGAAAGATAAAGATAAGAATGAGAAGGAGAATGGAAAAGAGGAAACATAATAAAGGGAAGGACAAATATCTACAGTTCAAGGCAAAGAAGGGGAAGAATCACCAAGGGTATCTCTAGAACATACTGAGAAAGAGGCAACAATTAATCTTACTACCCTAAGTAAACCTATCAAGTCAAAAGGGAAGAGGAAAAGACAAACCCCACTATACTTCAAGATAAAAAATAGCACAAGGATTATGCAAAGAAGACCTCAAACCTTGACCAAAGCTCCTATTGTCATTAAATACTCGCCAAAGTAACAAGAAAAGGCAGCTCCTCTAGAGAAAAATCAAGGAGAAGGATCATGACAACAAGCCTCTCCAAAATCTCCCATCACTTATGTTAGGAGACCTATCACAAGGTCAGACTCATCAAAAGGAAAAGGTCTCCTACAGGGACATAGATAGACCTACAGGAAGCAAAGGCCATCCTACAGGAAACTCTATTAAACCTACTAAAAACTCAGAAAATGGACCAAGAAGGTATCGATCAACAAGAAACAAAGAAAGAAGACCCATAACTGAGATAACCTAGTCCACAACCCAACCTCAACTCATATTATAGGTTTATTGAAGGAGGTAGGGTAATCCCACAAAATTTTTCCATCCCCTTGTTCTTTGAACTTGAAAAAGAGAGGGCAAGGACACACAAGTGGATGAAAATTGTCAAATCAAAAGGAGTGGAGGATGTAGGCCACATGGAGGAGAAATTAAAGGAGATGGGCAGAGAAGCGAGTAGCATAAGGGACAAAAAGGCAATGATGAAATTTCAATTAGAAGCAGAGAATGCATGGCTAAGGGGATAGCTACAAGAAAGGGAAATTCAATTGGCATCTATGGCCAATTTATCCCTGGAGGCAATCCAATGTAAGCTGTCAATGAAGTCTCATGCCCTGTATCTCAAGGAACAATGGCTAACATTGCAAATCAAGACTTTAACACAAAGAGGCACTATGTCCCTCCAAGACTATAGAAAATTCATTGATCTTTGTGATCAAAGCACCTTGGAAGATAGAGCAAAATGTCTGAGTTTTACCTACACAAGTTGGCCTTGACAAATTTGAATGCACGGGACCCAAATTCAAAACTAGGAGACTTGCAATTGATGGCCCTAGCATCATGGATGAATCATGAGGAGGCAAGAGCTACAGAGATGAAAAATTTAATGGCAAGAGAAGAGAAAAAACCCCTTATGATCATAACTAAACAATCTAATCCAATGGCTATCATCAGCACCCACAACCTCATTGAAAATGATCCTAGGTTTGCACCTACTTACCTTGCTTCACAAGAAGAAGTAGTCGCACACTTTGAAGACATGTTCATATTGTTAGGAGATGAAAGTATTCAATCTTTCAAAAGGAGGTGGAACACCTTGCCTTACAACCTAAAAATCAAAGAATACCATTCTCCTCAGAGAATGAGAGAGGCACTAAATAGAACACGTATGTATAAGCAAGCTCTACAAAGACTCAAAGTCAATTGGGTTGGCTTGAGACTCAATCCACCACTGCTTTTAGGAATATTGGAAGGAAGAAAATAAGAATAATAAATGAATAAGTTGGAAGAGATAGAGAGGAAGGTAGTATTTTATTTACAAGAAAATGAAACTACAACAGAAGCATGGGATGTTAGGGAGGCCACCAGAGCAATGAAGGACATGGATATAGATTAAGTTGCTTAGAGGATGAGTAACACTTTTAGTAGGGGGTGATGATGAGCCCCATCATTGGGTAACTATATGGACCTTAATACACCTCCAAGCTTACTAAAATCAACTCTTCTCATAATTCCTTACATGTTTTAATTGTATTTTGCTTAATGAGATGAGTAAAAGTAAGATGTTATGTCTAGTTTTCTAATGTGCATTGATTGTAGGTTTTTGGGATAAAATCATGGAAATTTTGGCTAATTAATATGAAGGAACTTGAATGAGACACAAAGGAGACATTATAGGAGATGGATATTCCTCATTAAATCCTCACGCATTCAAATATCCCTCAATCAAATCACACTAGCTAAGAGTTGCAAGCAGTCGAGTCATGGAGATCATTAGCAGCCGAGCGAGTGATAGTTAAGAAATAGTTCATCTTGAGTTTGGGAGTTGAGCCTCCTTATATTTAGTTATTGGAGACTCCATTTGTATAAATAAGGAGGCCTAGAGCCTCATTGGGATTCAGATTTTTTATGTAATATAACTAAGCATCTTTTAGTTAAAGGGTTGTGGAAAAACATTGTTATGTAATTTTTTGACATGATAATGAGAATGAGCATTTCCTTGATCCAGTACTGAGTTAAATCAGAGGGCTGAAGCTCTTGGTTTATGGTCCAACCCTAGCAGCATATTTTCCTCTTATTGTACTTATATGCTTAGGTTATTTCATAGATTCATTGTTGAATTGATTTTGGCATTATTTCATTGCAAGTACTAGTGAATTTTATTAGTTTGCTTCCATTTGTACATAGCTATAGCAGTAGCTTTAGAGAGATAAAGGGATATCTAAAAGGTTTAGAGCATGTGGATTTTTCCTCACTCCTCCCTTCAAGGACCATCGTTTGAGGAGAAACTCCTATTTAACCCCAAAAAGACAGAATTTTGATTTCTTATGGAATTTAGGGTTTTCTGCTAATTAGGCCAGCATCCTTTTAGTCTTCAAGAATAAGTTTCAGTTTTTATTTATGATATCTCCAGGTTTGTATTAGATATCATGATGTTTCAAAAATTTTGCAAGTATTTCCATGCATGAACTAGGTAACTAATTAATGGAATTATGTTTTCTTATGTTGATCGGAAACCTTTCTTGTTTGACATGATTCATGGATAAATGCTAGTGATGTGTGTATTGCAGGAGTTTCAATAGTGTAGGAAGATCTCATGTCAGCAGCCCCAACGTAACCTCATCCATCCATGACCACCAAAAGCCATTATGTCCATCAACCAATTTATCATTCCATAAGAACTTTCCATGTTTGTTGATCAAATCCAACCATCTTACAAACTTTGGTTTGATTTCTTAGGAAGTCATAGCCACTCCCTTGCCTTATTTCCTCCATCATTCACCCTCTCTAAGACCTATACCACCTTCCAAATCACTCCTATTTCTTTCAGCCGGATCCTATAGGAATATAGGGGATCATGTGGGAGCATTAGGACATCATGTAGGTGCATTAGGACGTCCTGTAAGACAACCTGTAGTGGACTGTTTTGAGGCTAATTTGTGGAAAAAGCATCTAGAAATATAGGAGAAGACCCCTACTTTCCTCCCAAGCCATGTAACATTTGACAACCATCTCTAACCCACATTCCATAACACCAATAAGAATTAGCATTCATATTTTCACAAAAAGGACAAAAAGGAAATAAGGTTATTGTGTTCATTAATATGCACAGCAGTAAAGTGTTTGATTATCTCAGATTGCATGCCTAGGATAGTTAGGATTACACACATGTTAGCTTAGAATTCTTCTGAAGCAAGATATCTTAACAAATAGTTAGATGAGTGGTGTGTTTAAAGCATTTATTTCAGCCTTTCATTACTGTAGTAGACAATATTTCAATTCTCTCAATTAGGGTAAAATTCCCCTTTCTCC
This sequence comes from Pinus tabuliformis, assembly GCA_031772625.1. Lineage (NCBI taxonomy): Eukaryota > Viridiplantae > Streptophyta > Pinopsida > Pinales > Pinaceae > Pinus > Pinus tabuliformis. The sequence continues at coordinate 570,512,634 of CM062810.1, forward strand.
ATTGGTAATAAAACTTCTTCTAAATCAATAGAAGGCTAGTTTGAGAAACCCTAGTGGTCTATCACTAGATCAGCAGTGATAAAGAGTGGACCCATTGCATCTACTTGTGTATACAACACTGTCACCTCCAAATTTGTACAAACCTTGGGTTGATAAAGTAAAGTTGGTAGCCCCATGCGTTTCAACATTCTTGCTACAATATTGGTGCTCATCACCCTGATACCTTTATGTTTGAGTTTGTTGTTGTCTGTAGGACCTATGACTATACCTCGGATGATCAGAAGCTAAAGTTATCCCCATCTACCCTTAAGGATTAAACCTTGTGCTGGTTTATGGGTTTGCATGGGGATAACACCACTACCTGGGATCAAATGAAACAAACCTTTAACAACAAGTACAGGGACTATTCTAGGTCCAAAGACACCAAATAATAAATCTTTAGAATGACTCTTGGACCTAATGAATCCCTAGAGGACTATCACGAAATGTTTCAGCTCAGTTATAGGAGGGCTAGATGCACCCTTGATCCTGAATAACTCAAGTTAGCTCTTTCCCGAGGGATCAGGGAGGAATTTCTCGAAACTCATATCAACATGATGTCTGGGGGAGACATCTATCAGTTATCCTATGAAGACATAAAAACAATGTTCAAGAACCATTATAGGGTTGTTATGAAGAATGATAGGGCTAGTTAAGCTTCGGTCAGTTCCTCTCCCTCCACAACATCAATCAAGAATGAAATTGGAAACATGTTGGAGGACTTTAAAAGTGAAATGTTGCATACCTTTTATTTGCAAATGGATACCATTTATTTCAAGAGCAGACAATAGAAAGTAGAGAGCACCTTAGGCATTTTTTCCTTAATTGCACTAGATGGCACCCTAGAAATGAATGTCCACTAAATTTCAGAGAGGTCTATTCAGTCTCTGAGGAAAAACATGCCATAGATAAATGTCCTTCTTTTCCTAGATTAAAACTTGTATACCAAGGGGCAGAAGGTGGGGTTGAGAAACTATGTATTATCATTCAAGGAAGGCCTCAAAGACCTCATCCATACTAGTAGGGCATGCAAGGTGCAGCCTAATTTTATTACCATCCCAACCATAATGTACCCTTGACACCTCGGTACTCTTCCACTCATCCATGATGGTCCACCTCCCATTCTTGGCCTTATGCACCTCAATATCTTCCCCAACCCTTTAATCAACCATTTCATCCATTTTCTTCCCTAAATCTTGAGTGGAATAACCCATCACAAGGGCGGAGGCCTCAACTCAACCAACCTCTTGATTTATTGCCTCCACCTCCATCTCAACCATAGACCACTCATCCAACTCCACCCAAGAAGCCTTGGATTCCTACTCAGCCCAATCCAAACCTGAATAATGAGCAAGCACAATAGGTCTACAATGTAGAAACATATTACCCTGTTTATGTTGTGGAGATTCAAGGAATCAACCTTAGGTCTGGAAGACTACTCCCATATAACCAACCTCCATCTCCACCTGAGGAACTTGAAGAGGAAAAGGAAGAGAGTATCCCTCAAGTAAATCCACCTCCTTTTCCTAAGAGATTGATCCATTCTAATGAGAACACCACATAAGAGATTGAACTTATAGAGGAATTGAAGAATTTGTGTGTTAAGATACCCCTCCTCCAAGCTATTAAAAATGTTCCCATCTATAATAAGTTAATCAAAGAGAAATGTTTCGAACACCCTGGGAGCAGAAAAAGAGACACCGAAATCATTAATGTTATTCATCAATTATATGATTTAATGTTAGGGAGAGTGATTTTTCTAAAATATATAGGCCCTAGAAGTTAGATGGTGGATGTGCACATTGATGGCATCATTTTCCCTCACACCCTGATTGATCTTGGGGTTGCCATCAATGTAATGACTAAACAAGCCATGCTAAAATTGAACCTCCAAGGATCCTTGAGAAAGACAACTCCAATGTTACAGCTTGTAGATAGATCCACAATGGCTCTTGAGGGAGTTTTTGAGGATGTAATGGTCTCTATTGACTCTTGGGAGTATCCTACTGACTTCTTGGTTCTCTATCCAAAAACCAAATTCAATGGTTATCCTCTCATGCTGGGAAGACCATGGATAGTCATTTTTGATGCTTACATAAGTTGCAAGGGTGGGAAAATGGCCATTAAGAATGGGAATTTGTCCAAACAATTGGTATTCTACCCTCCTACTTAGCAATCCATTGAGCATGAGTTACCCCTATGGTTGGAAGAGGAGGAGGAGGATAAATTGTATCATACAACATCCCATCCAATCTATACAATAGATGTTGTTATAGGAGGGGGGAAACATGATGAAGATGACATCATTGACCAAATCCTCTAGAACCAAACCCCCAATACCATGCCTCCTGTTGAGCTTGTGAAGGAATCTGAGGCTAATCCTTGGAAAGATTATTCCAAGATGGCCCAAGTCCTACACATGTAAAAGTTGTAGAATTTGTTCCATCTAGAACCTTGAAGATTAACCCCTCTCTTGTGGCCAACCAAGAATAGAAGTTGTGAAAAATATTGAGAGAGAACTTAGATGCTTTTCCTTAGAGGTATAAAGAAATGAAGGGGGTGCATCCTTCAGTTTGTGCTCATCAAATCTACATAAAAGAGGGATGCAAAATTATGCACCAACCTCATAGGAGAATTAACCCAGCCCTCAAGGACATAGTAAAGGAAGAGTTTCAAAAGTTGTTGGATGAAGGGTTCATATGCCCCATCTCAGATAGTGAGTGGATGTCCCCTCTAGTTTTGGTCCCAAAGAAGAATGGGAAGTGGAGGGTATGTGTGGATTATAGAGAGCTGAACAAAGCCACCAAGAATGACCATTTCCCTTTACCATTCATTGATCAAGTTTTAGATGGTCTTGCAGGGAATAAGTTCTTCTCTCTCCTTGATGGATTCAGTGGTTATAATTAGATACATATCATCCCTCATGATCAAGAAAAAACTACATTCACCTATCATTGGGGTACCTTTCCTTATAGGATCCTTCCTTTCAGTTTATGTAATGTCCCTACCACCTTTGAAAGGGTATTTTTGAGCATCTTTGTTGATCTAGCCCATGACTTCGTAGAGATCTACATGTATGATTTCACTTTGTATGGGTGTGACTTCCTGGAGCATCTATCTAACCTAGGGAAACTCCCGAAGAAGTGCATTGAAATAAACCTCTTTCTTAGTCCTGAGAAGTGTGAATTCTTAATGAATACAGGGATTTTCCTTGGCCATTTGATATCTTAGGAGGGAATACAAGTGGAACCAAAGAAAAATTCCATCATAAGAAGAGTCCCTTCTCCTCAAAAGCATAGGGTTGTTAAGAGTTTCTTAGGATTAGATGGATACTATAAGATGTTTATCAAGGAATTTAGCAAAGTGACTTCACCATTGTTTGGATTGTTGGCCAAGGACTCAGAATTTTGTTGGACAAATAGTAGCTAAGAGGCCCTTGAGATCTTGAAAGAAAATTTAACCACTACACCCATGCTTAGGGGCCCAAATTGGGCTCTGCCTTTCCATATCCATGTTGATGCATCCGAAACAGTTGTGGGAGTAGCCTTAGGACAAATGGATGGGAAGTTACCTTATGCCATTTAATTCATTAGTAAAAATTTGTCTGAGGCTGAATTGAAATACATTGTAACTGAGAAAGAACTCCTAGTTATTGGACACCCTTTGAACAAATTCATAAACTACATCATTGGATACCAATTTTTTTTCATACTAACCATGCAGTTATCAAATACTTTAGGAATAAGCCTAATGTGAGTGTTAGAATCATTAAATGGTTGCTATCATTAAAACAATTTGATTTAACTATCATTGACAAGCCAAGAAAAGAAAATGTAGTTGTGGATTTTTTGTCTAGACTTTCTTTATCTATACGTGATGAAGGTATGGTCGATGATCAACTTCTAGATGAGAAATTATTTTCTATCTCAGTGATATCTCCATGGTTTGTTGGCATAGCCAACTACCTAGTTGCTGCAATATTTCCTCCAAATTTGTCATCTAAGGAAAATAGCATAATTGTAAGGAAGAGCGCCCCTTTCACTTGAATTGGGGGAATATCTTCAAGCTAGGACTAGATCATGTCTTAAATATATGTCCTAGGGAAGAGGAATTCATTGACATCCTCTCAGGCTATCATGATGGGCCTTGTGGAGGTCATTTTTCAACCAAGAGAACAACTTTCAAAGCTCTACAAGCTGGATATTATTGGCCCACTCTCCACCAAGATGCAAGACGTTATACCAATAAATGTTATCAATGCTAGAGGATGGGGAAACCTACACCCAAGGATGAAATTACCCTCCAACCCTAGGTGGATTTGGAGCCATTTGAAAAGCGGGGAATGGATTTTATTAGGCCAACTCATCCATCATTAGGGAAAAAAAAGTACATCGTTGTGTGCACTAATTATTTGAAAAAGTGGGTTCAGACAAAGGCTATCAAGGCATCAACATAGGAGAAAGTGGTTTATTTCTTAAGGAATAATGTGTTATACAAATTTGCGTACGCCAGAGAGATAGTCACCAATCAGGGAGCTCAATTCACATCACATCTGATAGAATATGTTAAAGGAAACATCATATCAAACACAAAAGATTTACCTCCTATCACCGCTAGGAAAATGAATAAGGAGAGATTACAAATAGGGAATTAGAGGGCATACTCACAAAGGTTCTGAAAAGTAGCAAGAGGGATTGGGTAGAGAGATTAGTGGAGTAAACTTGGGCATATAACAAAACTTGGAAAAAAGCTACTAGCTTTTACTCCATATGGTCTGGTTTATGGAAATAAAGCTTTGTTCTCTATTGAGTTTGACTATAACACTTTGATAATGGGAGCACAATTAGACTTAGATGCTACCAAATCATAGCAGAAGAGTTTTCTCAAGTTAAATGACTTGGATGAGTTTAGAATGTAGGCCCTCCTACACACCGACGTTATACAATTGCACAGGAAGGTCTGGCCTGATAGGCATATCAAGGACAAAACTTTTCAGGAAGGGGGTTGGGCCTTACTATATGACTCTAGGTTCAAGAATTTCAAAGGAAAATTTATGGCAAGATGGCTAAGCCCATACTTGATAGAGAAATATCATGACAATGGAGTTGTTCCAATCAAGACCATTGATGAAGAAGGGATTCCCTTGCTTGTTGTTATAGACATTTTTGTGCCTTACAACTCCAAGCATGAAATGTCCATAAACCAAGGTCTCCTAAGTCCCTAAAAGTGCTGTTCTAACCCCTAAAGGAACAAGGTCAACAGATTACAACTTCTCCCAGAAGTTCTCCACCAGAAACTGCTCAGAATAAGTCAAAACAGGATCATTTCAGCTGCTCCACTGGGTAGGTGCGTTGCATTGCACCTAAATACACTGGCTAGGTGCGTTGCATTGCACCTAAATACACTGTGAGTGTGCGTTGGGTGAGAAATGACAAATGGCAGTGTCATTCCACGAGGTGGAGAGACAATGGAAGCTTCCAAAATCTTCTCCTGTGACACTTGCCTCACTGAATTCGACCAAGGATGAGTAAGAGGCCTTTAGTCTCCAAGTGGAAGCAAGAACTGACAGAGAGAAGACACTAATCAAATCACAAGCTGACTCATCCTCCTTACACATATCTATATATGGATCCCTCATCTCAGAGATCCAGAGGCTGGAATTTTGCATATTGTAAGGAATGGTTGTTGGTTTTGAGACAAACATCAGAGTATTGGGTGATCTATGCTTTGTTGGAGGTGAAGAGGGGCTTCTTTGCTTGGAGGTTGATGTTGGGTTAGGAACCATCGGTTGTAACTCCTCCTGGATCTTTTCTTGTTTATCAATAAAAACTATTTGAGTTTTCCTCCATGCTTTTGTATCATTGATGCTTGTTATATTTGTATGGTTAACTTAAATGTGATCCTAAGTTGTTTATGAATATAGATCCATGTCTTTGTATAGTGTTCTTCTTCTGTGATCTTACAGGTACTTGGTGAAGCTGGGCAAGTAAGGGAGCAGGTAGCTGGAGACTGTCAAAGAAGAGAGGGATTGGATCAAAGGATTAGCGCAAGACATAGGTTGGTTCTTTCTATTCCTCTCTATCTATAGTTCATAAAGGAAATACAAAAGTAGTTTTTCTCTGTTTGTTTCTAAGGCAGCTGTCATACCTTAGTGGGATAGAGCAGTTCTAAATAGACACTTTTCCTGGTAACACTTGTCAATGGATATAAGTTGAAGGTATAAAAAAAACCTATGTCTAAGGAAGAATTCATCAGCACCATAAATAGAGAGATTAATGTGATTGGAAGTGTCATAGCTTCCAGTTCACACCATTTCTAAGTAGTCTTCTAAATAATAATAATAATAATAATAATAATAAAATTCCTGGATGAAAACCTTTATGATTCATGTGAGGCCAACTCTTGGGTTAAAAACCTCTCCTAAGGTAGCTTATGTGTCTAAAACAAAAAATAAAGAAAAAGCCCAGGACATGGATCCACAACATGTCTATAAATTATTTTTGTCATTTTGTAGGTTTGAAGACAATGTAAGATTCCATAGCTACATGACGAACATCCTAAATATTCTCTCCACTTCTCCCTCGTCCACTACTGCACCATCCAAATTCATGTTCTCACCACTCTCCATCATCCCAGTAGCTCAAAAATGAAATTTCAGCCCCTCTCTCGATTGCTACAAGAATATTCTAATTGCTACAAGAAGATAATGTAGTGCTACAAGAGGGCTCTGAAAAGATACAGGAGGGAAATCTGAATGAAAATACCACCAATCGTGACCTTTCCAAGGATAATAAGGGTCTCCCACCATGGTCCACCATCTCTCCATCATTCATCCATCCCACTTTGTAGAAAATTTAATATTTTTCATTAAAAACCATCCACTCTATCACACCCGGTAATTTATTTTTTAGAAAAACACAGAGCACATCTTATCCATTTTCAAAAACATACACTACTACCTCATAGCCCTAACATAATCCTCTAGACCCTTTACATCCTTTCTCATCACCCCCATGTAGTTTGAATACCTTGGGAGAGAAGAAAATGACTACTACAAGAAGAGAAACTCCTCCTGTAGCATCCCATGAAAACCTCACAGAAATCCATAATCCTATTTTTTTTCATTAGTAGAGGGAGTGATACCAACTCATGAGTCACTCCATAACATCCATATCACTCACAGAAGGACTCTCCACCATAAAAAACACCTTGGACATCGACAAAGGACTTGCACACATAGAAACAACAACAGTCAAATGCCATGCGGAGAAAAACAAATATATACATAGGAAAAGGGTTAACACGTCAAGGAAACTCCCTTGGTGACAATACAAAGGGAAAACTCCAACATGCACATCCTTACATCATTAGATCATGAGGTAGGCACATGTATGGAAACATCTCATCTGCTCCCTATGTGTAAATTATGAAAAATTTATAAATGTCGAGAGGAGGTATTTTTATAAGTTAGAGGTGGTATGTTAACTTGGCCACCCTCGATCAGTAAAAAAAAAGTGATTATGACCCCTCATGCAATGTGGAGGTGCCACATCAGTCAAGTTAGAATCATAGAGAGTGAGTGTTGATTATGAGGGACAAAGGAATGATTACTCCAAGTGGGGACAATGGTCCAAGAGAGGAAACCTCATGCCTCTGACAAGTCATCACATATCTACAAGCCCGAGTACAAAATGGCATATAATGTATTGGGGCTCAAATTCTCTTACACTTACACTCATTTCAAAAATAGTTAAGGGGAGGAAGAGCTTGGGGTGCCATCAAGGAGAGTCAAACCCTACTTTTCCATTTATACATGAGGAAGTTACAAGAAGCTACAAAAAGCATGAAAATGCTACAGGAATCTCGAGAAACTACTACAGGAAGCCTAAAAGTGTGAACGAATGATGATAAGGGTAAAACTGGTCTCCAATTGGTTATCTTTATCTTAGGCTATGTGGTAAAAACTAAGTGCACCCTCTCCTTCATTTGTCCATAACTTGTATGTTAGTGCACCCTAAATTCTATAGGAAATATGAGTCATTTTATGGATTGAAAGAACTTCTCTAGCTGTAGACTAAATGGAATATAGGAAATTATCATCAACCAGAGATTTCAACCCTCTATCTCCACTAAATTACACATCAAAACTATTGTAGGAAGCATATCTGCTTCACTTAGTTGAAAACATATAAAAGAGATGGGAGGAGGATTCAATAGAAGGGAGCCCTTAGACATTAAAAGAATCCATCTCCACCCTCCTATTTTAGATATTTTTAGACTACAGGAGTGGCTAGGATTCTTTGAACTATTGAATGGATGTGATAATGATATTGCGTGTGAATTTTCCATGGCCCTGAACTCTTAGAAAGAAGTCATTGGCACAATTGTGGTGAGGGGATTAGCTATTTCCATCAGTATTGAGATAATTCGTAGGGTGGAAACCCTACTCCTAGGGATCCAATGGAAAAGAGAAGACAAAAACGCTTGTGCCATTGCTAAAAATAAATTCTTCACTACAAATTAAAAACCTATCGAAGAAAAAAATGGAGTTATGAGGGAAATCCTACCCTCCCCCTGGGATGAGATGGCCTACCATATCCTAAAATACGTCTCTTGTGAAGGGAGTTTGAGTGTATGTTATGGATAATATTTTATATTACTCCATGAACTAAGGTTTCAAGTAGAATTTCCCCTATCTCAAAGACTAAGTGTACCATAATTCCTCCTACAGTCCATCAGGGACATCAGTCAAAAGTGAGAGAGGGCAAGCACCAGCACCTAGACCATCATGACCTCATCAAATTGATAGTGGTGGATCCCTTAAAAAAACTAAGAATCCCTATCCTTTGGTCTAAATTAATTGATATGGATAGAGATACCTTCATTGACACTCAGACCCTCACACCAGGTGAGACGTCAACCTATGGTGTTGGAGGAAGAGAGGGGAAGGAAGAAGAAGAAGAGGGGGTTGAGGAAGAAGAGGAAGGAAAGGAATATGTAGATAAGAGAGAGGAAGAAGCAAATGAAGAGGTATAAAAAGAGAAAGATGAAGGGGAACAAGGGGGAGTAATAGGAAAAGCCAAGCCCTAAGAAAAATACTGAATGTAGAGAAGAATGGATATCCCCATAGAAAACAAGTTTGTATCCAGGACATAATGAAAAATAGGTAGCTACCACCACCCGAGTAAAACAGAAAAAGAAAAGGGAAATGCAAGCTCCCCTCTACTTTAAGAACAAGAAAAGAACCAGTATCAAGAAAGGGAGGCCTCACACACCCATAAAGGCCCCTATCACAATTGAAGAGTACCCAAGTAAGAAAGAGGAGGCAGGGTCGACTGAACGAAAAGTTGAGGAGGTCACCTCTCCATAAAACATATCAAAGACTCCCATAGAATATGTAAGGAGGCCCACTGCTAGAGCAACCTCCTTTCAAAAAACCAAGATACCTACCACCCTCCAAAAAAAAGGAAAGGGGAAGCTATAGGAAGAACAAAGCATGCTACAGGAAAAACAAAGCGTGTTACAGGAAAAATAGAGTGTGTTACAAGAAGAATAGAGGGTGCTACAGGAAGGGGAAAATGAGCAACAGGAGTGGCATAAGGTAAGACAATGGCTACAAGAGGGGGAATCTTCCCCAAAAACATTTGAGAATGAATTCCCAGAGCTCCAGGAACCTAGTCCATAGCCTAGTTTGATCTCTTATTATAAATTAATTGAAGGAGTGAGAGTTATTCCCAAAAAAATTGCAATTCCACTTTTCTTTGAACTATAAGGAGAAAGAAGAAGAACCCACAAATGGATGCAAATTGCTAAGTCTAAAAAGGTGGAAGATGTGGGCATCATGGAAGAGAAGGTCCTTGAAATTGGCCATGAGTTAAGTGAGCTAAGAGAGAAAAAGTCCACAATGAGGGAACAACTACAAGTAGAAAATAGATGGTTGAGGGAGAAGCTGCAGGAGAATGAAACACAACTAGCCATAATGGAAAGCCTCTCCATGGAGGAATTACAGTGTAGCCAACCATCCAAAACTTATGCACTCTTTCTTAAAGACAGGTGGATGGAACTCCGAATCAAGACCCTAGCACAACATGGATCCATGCCATTTCAAGATTACAAAAAATTCATTGAATTATGTTACAAAAGTAGCCTAGAAGATAGAGAAAAATTGGCTGAGGTCTAGATGCATAACATCACCTTGACTGATATGAATATTTTGGATTGCAATGCAACATTGGAGGACATGCAATTGATGGCCCTAGCATATTGGATGACTCATGAGGAGGCCATAGCTAAGGGGGTAAAGAAAGTAATCAGAATGGAAGAGAAATAAATTGTATATAACAGGGAAGAACATATAATCCCAATGGATGTCATTAGAAATCATATCATCATCTACAATGATGTTGATCTAGCACCCAAATACCTTTCCACTGAAGACTGGGCCATCTCACATTTTGAAGACACACTCAGCCTGTTAAGGACAAAGCTAGAAAGAAGGCCAAAGAAGATGGAATGCTTTTCCCAGTCTCCAGATTTGGGAGTATCAGTCTCCCGAAAGGTTGATGAATGCATTGGAAAGGACATCCCTATACAAAAGACTCACGCAAATATTAAAAATCAACTGGATTGGACTCAAGCTCAATCCAGTATTTCTAGTATGATCCAAGTGGATGTTGGGGGCTAGCCACCTATCCCACTTAGACCCCCACAACTGTCTCTTTAAGTTTTTTTGTTTCCGTAATTGTAGCACAATTTACTATTTTTAGCAGTTTTTCCAGTCCTGATCTTCTGGAGCCATTTTGAGGCCCTAAACGACGGTTTTTGGGAAATTTGGGAGCAACATGGGTCCATGGACGAGTGTTGCTCTTCCAAAATTTGTAGTGCTCAGATAGATCTTTCTAAGGAGCTATTGTACGTATCAAACACAGATTAGGTGCCAAAGTTATGACCCCAGGAAGTTGATGTACCAACTTACCCAAAACGAGGCCCACAATTTGCCGTTTCATCTTCTAGGGTTAGGTTTTGGGATGTTAAGGGTTTTCCATTGTTTCTAAACAATAAATAGGCCCTTGAGCCTCATTGTAACACAGTTCAGAGGCATGTAGTCGCCACATCTCTTCTCAGAGATAAGCTACCATTTCCCTAGCTGGTTTATTTCCATTTCTATTTGTAAGCATATTTTAGTATTTTACATTAATGAAATGAAGTATTATTTGTGCTGCATATGGTATTTATGGTTATCTCTATAATTTGTTGTGTTCCTATATAGATCTGGATCAGCGGTATCAGAGTGCTTTTCTTTTTCTTTGTTTTTCTTTGCATGTCCCCAATGAGGTTGGGATATAAGGAGTTAGGGCTTGAACTGGTCAAACCTTTGCAAGAACAACCTTGAAAATATTGATGGCCTCCCATGGCGGATGAAAATAAAGACAAGGGGACAATAGATCCTATCAAAATCTTGCTTGAAGGAGCCCTCAAGTGGCAAAGGAATGCGATGATGGACAGCTTTGCCCAGATCCTTCAACGACTACCCAGAGGCGATGCATCATCTTCCAACAACTACTTTGGAAACGCCACACCCTTTAAGTTACAAGTTAATTTTGAAAACCCCATCTTCGAGGGTTAGATAGACACAAATGTCGTAGATAAATGGTTAAATCTGCTAGAGGGTTATTTTACTGTTCATGATTTTTCCATTCGGGAAAAGATTATTTTCTCTCTTCTCAAAGCGGCCCCCCATGTCAAGGATTGGTGGGAAACCTACTGCGAGTAGAAGGATGAAAGTACGGGTTCATTATTTTCAGTCACACTCACTTGGGATTGATTTTGGGATGCCCTCAAGGAGCAGTACTACCCTGTCAAAAGCTACGAGGACAAATACATAAAGTGGACCACGCTGTGGGAGGGAAGGGAATAAGATGTGCCGAAGTTCACAAACATTATTCATACCCTTCACACACAGTTGGGTATCAGATTCTAAGCTATGTTTGGTACTCAAATACCGCGGCTTCCTAGACAGGTATATACAGGAGGAGATGGAGTTCCCGAAAATCTCCTCGCTTGGCATGTCGTACTGATATGCTGTCAAAATAGAGAAGAACTTCAAACAGAAGAAGTGAAACTTTGGATTTGCGAATCTGAAGCAAGGGAAAGGCTTCCCCAAATCGCAGAACCAAGGACAAAGCCAAGATAGGGCAACCCAAGACAACTCGTCGAAGCCGCAAGAAACGAATAACACCACGAAGTAGAAGAAGGACACAGGAAAGTGGTGTGATTTCCACAAGAGCCCCACTCACAACACCAGTGAGTGTCAGACCAAGTAGTCATTGGTGGCTGAGTTGAAGGCTTCCGAATCATATGCATGTTTTTACCTTGAGTCAGAGCCCAAAAAGGGGAATGGTAAAGGGAAGCAGATCATTGATGCGGAGCCTAGTGTCACTATTGCCATTGCCAAGATCGAGAAGAATGAGCCCGAAGCCCTGGAGGAGGGGGAGTGTCTCTTCCACTCACAAATGTGGGTGAAGGGTTCACCGCTGCAATTCATTGTTGACATTGGGAGCCAAAACAACCTCATTTCAGCAAAGGTCATGAAATGGTTGGGCCTACCAACTACACCACACCCACAACTGTACAGTATTGGGTGGCTTCACCAAGGACGAGATCTCTGAGTTTGCTAGCAGTGCCACCTTCCTTACAACATCAAACCTTTCACAGACAAGGTATTGTGTGATGTTACACCTCTGGATGTTTGTGATGTACTATTAGGCCAACCATACTTATGGAGGCGACATGCTGTGTATGAGTCAAGGCCTCGTGTTGTCACTATTTCTTTGTGTAATTCATTATACAGGATACTAGAGGTAGCCCCACCTACTGCCACCTCTTTGATCACTGCCAAGAAATGAATCAAGCTCATCTCCCATACTAGGAAATTCATTTTCTATCTGGTTCACTCCCAAAGTAAGTGGAAGATCGTCACCACATCCATGAACCCCGCGAATGTTTCCTCCATGCAACAGAAACAAAAAAGGGATATAGTCATGTCAGAATACAGGAACAACTTCTCCTCACCCACAAGGGTACCACACAAGCTTCAGGTGGGCAACAAAATCTGGTTGCATCTGCAGAAAGAACGCCTTACAATAGCCCATCAGAAGCTTCGACCACGCCAACATGGTCCTTACACCATCACCAAGGCTGTGGGAAATAATGCTTTGGAGCACATCATTCCTTCATTCCTTCACTTGCACCAAGTATTCAATGTGTACCACCCTCGACCATGCTTCCCACCATTACTGGACACATTCAAGATTGCAGAACAGCTCACCAAGGACCAAGATCAGTAGATGGAGGAACTCAATGAAATGGGGACCAATGCTTCCTAAGGGGGGAGGAATGATCCAAGTGGATGTTAGTGGCCACCCACCTATCCCACTTGGACCCCCACAACTGTCTCTTTTAGTTTTTCAGTTTCCATCATTGTAGTGCAATTTACTATTTTTAGCAGTTTTTTGGTTCCTGAACTTCCGGAGCCATTTTGAGGCCATAAACAACATTTTTTGTGAAATCTAGGAGCAACATGGGTCCATGGATTGATGTTTCTCTTCCCAAAGTTGTAGTGCTCGGATATATCTTTCTAACGAGCTATTGTACGCATCAAACAAAGATCAGGTGCCAAAGTTACGACCACAGGAAGTTGATGTACCAACTTACCCAAAACGAGGCCCACAATTTGGCGTTTCATCTTATAGGGTTAGGTTTTGGGATGTTAATGGTTTTCCATTGTTTTTCAACAATAACTAGGCCTTAGAGCCTCACAATAACATAATTCATAGGCATGTAGCTGCCACATCTCTTCTCAGAGATAAGCTACCATCGCCCTAGCTGGTTTATTTCCATTTATGTTTGTAAGCATATTTCAATATTTTACATTAATGAAATGAAGTATTATTTCCACTACATATTGGTATTTATGGTTATCTTCGAAATTTGTTGCATTCCTATTTAAATCCAGAACATATTATGCCTACAAGAATGAAGATATGAAGAAGACGAGAGGAACCAATTGACATAAATAGAAAAGAATGCATGCCTCTATCCTCAAGAGGGCACACCATCGGAGGAGCCTTGTGATGTCAAAGAGGCCACTAGGGCCATTAAATACATGGACATAGATAAATGAATTTCTTAGAGGATGATAAACAACAGTAGTAGGCGGGTGATGATGTGACTCATTAATAGGTATATGATAAGGGTCATATAGCCATCCTATAGCTTTAAAATGATCTCTTTCTCACATTCGTTTACAAATTTTGTTATATTATGCTTAGTGATAGGGATGAAATATGTATTGCTATGTTGATGAGCCTAGGTATTGCAACAAGAATGCTGCAACTCCCAGGGCTACCAGCTTTACTTATCAACCCAGGGTTCGTACAAACTTGGAGGTGACAGTGCTATATGCAAAAGTAAAAGTGAAGGTCCTGCTTGTTGTCACTATTCATCTGGAAAGAGACCCCAGGGGTTCCAAGCCAGAATTCTATAGGGTCAGAAGAAGATTGATTATTTGATGGAAGGAGAGAAAATCTATTCTAAGAGAGAGCTACTCTACTATAGTAATGAAAAAAACAACATGTAATTCTAACTCACACCATAACCTAATTAACCATTTAAACAGCTATGCTAAGCAAAATTGCTAAATTAATCACTAATCTAATGCTACTATCTAAGTTGTGGAAGTAAAGAGCATTAAACCATACTAAGGTGTAAGCAAAGGAACTAAACTAAATCTATTTTCAAGCGGAAGAGAAGTCAGGGATCGAAACTGGTGAAAGGAGGACAGGAAGAAATATGAGCAGCGGAGATCTTATTGTGGAGGCTTAATTTAATAGATGGACGGCCAAGATTAATCGAAAGATGAGCAGCAGAGATAAAAACTTATGGAATGATAGAGCGGATTTCGTAGGCAGTAAGCAGTTTCTCGCGTGCCCTCAAAGCTGTAAGTTGTATTTCTAAATTTCACACAATTAGCCTAAGTGAGTGACATGTAGCACGGGAAAACCACTTTTCTCATGAGCTTTCGAGTGGATAAAAACCATGCAAGAATCCGTGCAAGATTGCGTGATAGTCGTTGGATCAGGCAGGGTTGATCAATGGTGGAGATTAGCCAAGCTAGTTGGCAATCGGGTGACGTGATAGACATCAGATCAAGAGAGGCAGATCAATGGTGGAGATTACAGAAGGGTAAAGAAAATGTGTGGAAATGATGGAGCGGGTTTTTGAAGGTGGTAAGCAGTTTATCACATGCCCTCAAAGCTATAATATGTATTCTGAAATTTTACGTGATTAGCCTAACTGGGTGACACATAGCACGGGAAAACCACCTTTCTCACGTGCTGTTGGGCAGATAACGGTTGTGCAAGAATCCTCACAAGATTGTGCGATAGCCTTTGGATCAGGTAGGGTTGATCAACGGTGGAGATTGACCAAGCTAGTTGGAAATCAGGTGACGTGATAGCCATCAGATCAAGCGAGGTAGATCGACGATGGAGTTTTAAAGCGTGTAAAGTAGGTGGAAGACTTCATGTGGTTTTTGGACAAACTAATGAATCGGATGGTGATTGGTCAGGTTTTCCGTGGATCAAATGATAAGGAGATTACGCATGAAGAACATGCTAAAGGAGGTTTCAATGAAAACAACATAAAAAAAGTGAGGGTGAGGGTGGATAGAGAGTGATGGAAAACGATGACAGTGAAACGAAATGAGTAACTGTATCAAACAAGAAACTCCAAATCTCATGCAAGAAGTAGAAACCTATGTTTTTGGGGTTGCTGAAGGTTCTCTTCCTCAAGTCATGGTCCCAGAGGGAGGAGGTGAGGATGAGACGCTTGTGGAGAACCTTATGGTGATCTTATTCTCCTATCTAACCTGCTAATTGAAAGAAGGCACAAATGGAAGTAAACTAAATGACAACCAATCTACTCTACACTACTATAATGGGAGTGCAGATACTTAAGCAAATGAACAGTTAGACCATGAATCATCTATGTTATATTGTTATAATTGAAATGCAGCTATTTAAGCGAATGAACAGAAAACCCGTGAATCATCTACGCTATCATGTTGTAATGGAAATGTAGCTACTTAAGAAAATGAATAGAAAAACCATGAATCATCTACACTATACTGCTGTAATGGAAATGCAGCTACTTAAGAAAATGAACAGAAAACCAAGAATCTATGCTAGCATACATGTACAATAAAGAGGAGCTTTGGCTACTCAGGTTGGGCCCTAACCCAAGAGCTTAATCTCTCTGAGTTAACTTAGTGTTGGCTCAAAACAAAACTCATTCTTATTATCAAAACCATGGATTACATAACAAACTATCACAAGTCTTGCAGCTCAAAATTAAAGTAGAGTTTTACAATAAAAATATGAATCCTACTGAGGTCCTAAGCCTCTCTACTTATGCATATGAAGTCTCTAATGACTTCCTTCAAAATTAGGGAAGCTCAACTCCCAACTCAAGATAAACTAGTTTCTGTCAATTTCACTTGCTTGGCTGCCTTCTTGTCCTCATGATTTGGTTGTTTGCACTATGAGATAATGGAGGAATATTCGAATGGAGGGGTAGTGAATGAGGAGGATTTACCTCCTATAATTCCTCTCCCTTGTCCCAGTCTCCCTCTTGAAATTGCTTCTCCTTAATATGTTTGCCATGCCAGATCTTTCTCTAAAGATGAACAATCTCTGTATGTAGGAGGGCTTGCATTATGAATTCATCTAAGCCATTCAAATGAAACAATCTTTCTTTCTATGCATGACTGAGATCCAAATCTAGTTGGGTTGCCATCATCAATGTGTTATATTCAAACTCAATCGACAACAAAGTATTTTTCCCATAGACTAGATCATAGGGTGTAAATCCAGTGGTAGTTTTCCATGTTGTATTAGAGGCCCAGGTGGCCTCAGCTAGTCTCTCTACCCAACCCTTCCTATTTTCGTTCACTATCTTGGATAAGATGCTCTACAGTGCCCTATTGGTCACCTCCACTTGCCCATTAGCTTGTGGATGATAAGGAGTGGAGGCCCTACGCTTGATTTGTGATGGCTGAGCAGTTCTTCAATCATGTTGGAGGTGAACTAGTTGCCTTGGTCTCTGGCTAGCTCTCTAGGGTGCCCAAATTTGTAGAATACATTCTCCCTTAGGAACTTAGCCACCTTCTCTTCTGTTGTTGCCTTAATCACCTTCATTTCAGCCCACTTAGTCAAATAATTAGTGCACACAACAATGTACTACTTTTGCTTTGAAGGAGGGTTGATATGCCCAATGAAGTCCATGCCCCACTTGTCAAATGGCTCAAAAGTCACTTGAGTTTGTAGAGGCATTTGATCTCTTGGAGTAGGCTTTCCAATCCTCTGGCGCTGATCGCACTGACTAATGTACTTTTTCACATCTAGATGAAGAGTACGCCAATAATAGCCTGATTACAACAATTTGAATGTTGTCCTCTTTGCTACAAAGTGACCTCCACAAGGCCCATCATGACAGTTCAGAAGGATGTCAAAGACTTCCACTTCCATTACACACCTTCTTAATATTTTATTTGGGCCAAGTTTGAATAGATTGCCCCTAATCCAGGTGAAGGGGGCGCTTTTCTTGACTATATTGCTCTTTTCTTTGGAGGGAAAGTTTGGTGGGAACTATGTTGATACCAAATAGTTTGTTATATCTTCAAACCATGGGGAGGCTACTGAAATAGCAAACAAATGCTCATCTGGTAACTGGTCATCCACCATTCCTTCTTCACCTGCAGGAAGATTCATCCTAGAGAGGAAGTCTGCAACAACATTTTCCTTACCAGGCTTATCAACAATAGTTAGATCAAACTGCTATAATAAAGGCAACAATCTTATAATTCTAGCATTCACATCTGGTTTGTTCATTAAATATTTGATTGCAGCGTGGTGAGTATGCAAAAATGTTTGATAGCCTGTAATTGTTGAGATATGAAATTGTTAGATTAAATCCCTTAATATTAATTGTCGATCTGGGCTCGTAAACACAAGTTGTCTTGTGCTTCCTTCATTTAGTTCTAGGTCAGAGTTTTAATGCTTCCTTATGATGATTAGCTGGGTAAAATATACTAATGCTTGCCAACTTAAAATAAATCAAACATCTAGCTAATCACAAGTAGACTCAAAAATCAAATTTTATTTAAATATTTCAAAAATCTTTACAAACTCTAGCATTCAAATCTGAACTCAACTGAACTGTGATAAAAATGGACTTCTACTCACACAAAAATTTACTCAATCAAATCGTCAAATGTTGGTACTAGACCTTCTATTTGTAATAAAAGTTTAATCATCACTCAACAAGCAATCTATAATGATGGCAATTCAATCCTTAAGCAAACAAAAAAAATTGTACTAATAATCATTCAACCTTTAAACAATCCACACAAATTACAATTCATTCCTGAAGCAACTAAGAAACCTATAACAATTCAATTCTTAAGCAAACAAGAAATCTATATTGATAGTAATTCAATCAAACAATCGATCTGTGCCTAATGGTGTGGTTATTTATTAACAAAGATTTAAAAATTAAGTACTGGATTGGAGCATTCATTCTATTTCATTCTATTACTTCCTAACTCATTGTTATCCTTGCAATCAAGTAATCTACAGGTCTTGGTTTGATGAAGGCCACTCGCCACTAAGCCTATCCAACGCCTAGCAATTAAACTTAAACAATTCCTAAGAAATTGTACTCAAAACCATTCTGAAATCACAGCAATATTGGAGCCAATGCACTACTATTTAAAATCTAATAGATATCTGACTCCTTAAATCAATCACTTTACAAAGCAAAGGAAATCATTTTACCTACACAATCTCCACATGAAACAGGGAGAGTCATCTCTCTACTAAACTTACTGAAATCAATCAACACCAGAACAGGGGAATCACTTATCTATTTTAAACTACAAAATTCACAGTCAACAACTAATCATCAAAAGCACTCAGTAGTATGCTATGTTCATCCCACACTTAATCCGAAAGTCTACTTGCCAAATGGAATAGAGCTTATTCGATAGTGAACCAACCAATGTTTATAAAAACAATCTTTAACTTAAAAAACTCGAAAGTAAAAAAAGAATAATCAATGAGAATTCTTCACAGGATATTGCCTGTAAAATAGTTCAAACACATAGTTAATCTGATCCAGTTCCTGAGGGAATGAAGAACAGTTCGATGAGCAAACAATATCGTTCTGGTTAGTTCAAATTCGCCGAATAGAATTAATTAGCAAAAAAATCTCAGCACTCTCGGTGTATGGATAGTTCGTTTCACTCGTTAGATGTTCATGTGG
This sequence comes from Pinus tabuliformis, assembly GCA_031772625.1. NCBI lineage: Eukaryota > Viridiplantae > Streptophyta > Pinopsida > Pinales > Pinaceae > Pinus > Pinus tabuliformis. The sequence goes on from CM062810.1 coordinate 570,532,053, forward strand.
CATTTCTTGGTTAATTATGAATCAATGCAATAGCAAGCATACTCTGTTCCAAAATCAAAGCAAAGTTCGCTCAAAATTTCAGCTAGGAATTATGGAAACGAATGAATCAAGGAACATGGATGCATCTACACTCTTCTAAATAATCAAATTAATGCATTTCATATGTAGCAACCAAAATAAACCAATTCGTAATGAAGATAAACTATCTATGACTAGTCACACAGTGTTTCTATCTGTTAGCCTCCTGTTGCAACAGGGGTTCATCTTTCATGATTGACATTTTTACATGCCAAATATGTCATACTTTGCATCCTGCAATGCTCCATATTTTCAAAAAGTGGCCAAAGAAGGGACCATGAAAATGTGCCAATCCAAATGCCACTGTTGTATTCCAATTTTCATGACTTAACCATTTTTTAAGAATGTTCTGTTAAGGGAAGTCCAAACAGCCTAATCTTGGCTTCCCTAGGTTTCAATTTATTGCTTTAGAAATAGAGAATGAATATCTGTCCAAACAACCTAATCTTGGCAGATTTGTAGATAGGTAGAGAATCAAAGGAGCCCAACTGCTTAATCTGGGCCCTTGGCAAAAATAAGTGTAGATTTAGAAAGGAGGACGCTCAAAAGAAAAATTGTAATCAGGGTCTACAAGTCTAAGTGCACCAAAACCGAAAAGAAGAAAAAATGTTAGGTAAGTAGGCTGGGTAGGTAGTTTTGAGGTTGTAGAATGTTTATTTATGATCAATTTTGTGTTTCAAAGTGATATTTTACTACAGATCACAGTTATGATGCAGTTTTTCATATGGAGGAGCTCAAGCTAGGCATGTCTAACTCCCCCTTCTTCTAATTCCCCAAATCACTCACTAACTCCCCTCAAGAGGTCAGGATCTGCTTGAGCCTGTAAGTTTCATCACGTTTCATAAAACATCCGCCTAAGTAGAGATCTTCTTTACTTAGGAGTGCTGATATCTCTTCTACAAGTTCTATCCCCCCTAATAGCCTAAGATTCACATACTTAGCGCTTCCTTCAAACTTTCATATTAGCTACTAATTCTTACTATGTAAATCCCTATCAGTTTTCCCTTCCCCTAATAAAATTATGTTAATAGCTCCCCTATATACTTATCCCCTCCCCCTGGTTGAAACATAACCATAAGTTCATTTGGAATTGCTAAGTTTATCTGAAACTCAGCAAGAGCCCTCACTTCCACCCTCAAACTATCTTTTTATGCATTTTGCTCCATCACACAGCATAAAATTCCTTTAATGTGTATAAAAACCATCTTATTTAAACTTGTTTTCACTCTCCCAAGGCATAAACCCCTTGTTTTGCCTTAAAGCCCTTCTCAAACTGCATAAAATCCATCTTTCTGGGCTTTCGGACCCCTTCCAATGCCTTTAAAATCTGAAAAAACCACAAAAAACCCACTAAACCAAAGTCTAACCCCCCCACGGCATTATACAGATTCGAATATTCGCGCGGGCCCCGTCCATTATCCATCCGCTACCTCATATGTTCCACTAGTCGTCCGATCGCGCCATAGATCTACGGTGGGCAGGTCTTCTCATCTCCGAAGCCACCAAGGGTTAATGCCCGGGAGATCGACGGTTTTCCTGTCGTACTCCTGCCACGCATCACCATCCCGGCTGTGGCGGAGCCCCCTCTGTCGAAACCACCTACACGGAAAGGCGGTGTGCCTGAAACAGGATATCGCTTTCTCCCCCCTCCTGCGTCAGCGTGACGTCACCCTGCCACATCACCATACCACGCCGGCCTCCTGCCATTGTGTCCTTGCCATGTAGCTGCCACCGTACCGCCACGTCACCTCCTCCACCGTATCGCCACATCACCCGGCCGTACTGCTGACGTCTTCTGCTGACGTCATCCTCCCACGTCACCACTGTACTAGGACCCACTGCTGACGTCATGCTTATGTCATCGTCAAAAAGTACGAAAGGCGCAAATTGCAGCCTAGGAAGCCCGGAATCAGAATTTGAGGCAGTTTTTCATGCGTGATTAGTGCCTAGGCCAAAATAGAAAGCCCCTCACCGCGCGGCCCCCAGCAAGCCCGAAAGGCGCAGAATGACCAGTTTTTCTTCATAAAACATTCAGAAAGGGGAAAACACAGTTTTTAAAACAACAGAGGGCCGAACAGCTGCCATGAAAGATCGATGGGACAGTCTAAACCACTCATAATACATTAAAGACTCTAGGATCAATGCCAAAGAGTACCAGAGGGAAGATGAAGTGACAAAGAGTATTAGTTTAGCAACATCGAAGCAAGTGAAAATTAAAGACTTCCATCAAAGTCAGAAAAGTAGTCAAGGCCATTTAAAATCCTATCTGGTCGGGATTAGTGCACATTAATGCCAGCAAACAACAGCAAAACTAGGTTAGAGGTGGAGATAAAAGACAAATCGCGGTTATTACAGAAAGACTACATCGAGCCACCAAGGACAGATATTAACTCAGTTTGACACAGCTGCCCTCAGTGCAGCTCAAAGATATTTTCATGCATTTATTTCTGGATAAGATTCGGTTAAAGTAATCATTTTCTGTCAGACCTGTTTAGGTTGGCTGTAATAGATTAATTTTGGATAATTTTCCCTATATATAGAACCCTCTGGATTGTAAAAGGGGTTGGTTGGTTGATAATCCTCATTAGAGACTTGCATTGGATATCTGAGATGTTTTACTTAATCAAAGTTTGCTGAAAGCTTTGGAGGAATGACTCTCTGCTTTGCATCGAATGGTTTGAAGAATTGAATGTGGAATTCTTGTGTTGCAGTATGAATCAATAAGTGTTCCTTACCTCTGTTATTTCAATTTCACATATGCTCAAATCACAGAACAAACGATTGGCTTAGAATTTGCTTAGCTGCACTCTATGCTCAGTTTCTATGGCTTCTTAATGTTTTCCTCTTGATTTAGGCATAAATATGAATTCTGTTATGGCTCATGTTTGATCTATTTCGCATATGAATGACTGTTACCTAGGAATTCTTAGCTGCTCCTAGATAGGGCTCATTTATCTTCCTTCTGCTAACCTGAATGAGAGATTATTAATTGCCCCTCATTCTTTAGCCTTCAATCCATCTATTTTACCTTAAATAATTGTTTCATATGCAGATGTCTTGCTCCATAATTCCCTCTTGTGACCAAGAAAACGCACCAGCAGTCCTACTCCTTGACTCCACACCCAATGGATCTAAAACTTTCATGATATCTCTGCCTCTTTACCTAAGAGTATCATCCTCGCCACCAAAAATCAAAACAAAACCCCTTGAACTCAATAACTAGCCTAAAAACCTTATCAACAAAGCTAAATCAGAAAGAGAGAGCCCTCTCTGATTGCAGGTGGGCTAGAACCTGCAGTCCAAAGATTGGTCTCTGGTTACCTCAGTCGTATCCTTTTGAGCTAACCAGAAGGACAACCTAAGTGATAACACTATCCAGCAATATACAAAGCAACCCAGATGGGTGGGTCCTGGTCACACCTGTGAGCTAGATAAACTTACAGTAAAGAAGAAATCTCAAACGCAATCAATCGACTATCCTCAGCAATCCATCAATGCATTCAATCGAAATTCAGAGCAAGAGCATTATCAATATCTTCAATTGAAAACAAGTCATGAAATACACAGCAATTACTTCCATGTTTGAGAGCTACCTCCCTTTCCTATGTTTGCTGCTCTGCTTTTATACATGTTGTAGATTAATTACAAACAAATTCATGCTTTGTTTGAATTCTCTAGATGGCCTTCAAATAACTAATGGTTGTTTTTTGATGTTCATCAATGTAGGTATGGAGAACAAGAACTTACCAAACCGTAACTGTGGCATAAAAATAGGTAAATCTGAATTTGACTAAGTACAAATCTGGACATTTTTTCATACATTAGCCTCAGAGAACTCCATATATCTCCCAAATGGTAAGGAATTTTAGAAAACGGTATTAGGGTTCGTAAATTGGATATAATAGTACCAAAACCCATGTGCCAGAGTTGCTTAATTCACTTTCATATGCACGGAAATCAAGCCGGAAGTTGGTAGTTTGAAAATTATTGCAGATTTGGGCAAAGTTATGAATTTCCTTCTAAAGACCCACATGAGTGACCTGGGTGCGATCCAAGTTATGGAAAGGTATTAAAACATACTTTTTGACAATAATCTCTCTCGGTTTCTCTGGAAGCATGCCGAATGTGTAAAAAGCCCCAAATTGGCCATTTCCATACTCTACTGGATTGTGCAGAAACTTGGCGATAGAACCCTGTGAAAATGAGCTTTAGTGAAACCGTCATTAGTAAATCATGGAATAATCATATTTAATCATATAAAATCTAATAAAACCAATGATAATCAACCACGTTGCATAGGATGTGATTTGGCGATAAAAGATGGAATTAGGTTACGGAACGGGTTAAAGACCTAGTGTTTTAGGGTATGAATGGTGTTATTGCATGATGAAAACATGGCCATTTTCGAGGCCCATCAGTAATGTAATGCCTAAATTTGTTTAATGAATGCACAATAGCTAGGAGTTCCTTTTCGGTCACAGTATAATTTAGCTCAACCTTTGACAGGTTCTTACTGGTAAAATAGATGGCATAGGGCAATTTCTCCTCTTCTTGACCTAAGGCTACTCATATGGCTTTGTGTGAGGCATCAGCATGAATATGAAAAGTGAGGGCTTATTTTGGTCCTCAATGAATTGGTGCAGTGGTTAACTTACACTTTAGAATGTCTGAGGCCTCTTGACAGCTCTTTGACCATATAAACTCAGAATCTTTGGCCAACAACCCAAACAAAGGAGAGGCCAACTTGTTGAAGTCCTTTATGAACCTTCAGTAGTATCCATATAACCCTAAGAAAATCCTGACATCTCTCTACTTTTGTGGAGGTGGGACCCTTTGGATGATTGTTATTTTGTTTGGGTCCACCTGTGGTCGTTGCTGAGATAATGAATGACCTAGCACAGTCCCTTGAGTCATTAAGAATTCACATTTTTCTAGACTAAATGACAGATTCATGTCAATGCATTTGTGTAATACTTTACCTAGGTTAGTCAGGGCTTCTTGGAAATCATAGCCATAAGGTGTAAAATCATCCATATAAATTTCCACCGCATCATGTACTAATTCATCAAAAATACTCAAGACTGCTCTCTGGAAGGTGGCATGAGCATTGCATAGCCAAAAAGGAGTGACCCTATAGGAAAAAATACCCTAGGGACAGGTTAATGCAGTCTTATCTTGGTCTTTTGGGCAGATTTGGATTTGGTTGTACCCACTTAATCCATCTAGGAATGAAAAAAACTTCTTCCCTTCCACGCTATCTAGCACTTGGTCAATGAAGGGTAAGGGGAAATGATCCTTCTTTGTGGCTTTGTTCAACTCCCTATAATCGACACAAATCCTCGACTTACCATTTTTCTTGGGAACTAACACTAAAGGAGAGACCCACCCACTATTTGAGATAGGGTAAATGAATCCTGCATCTAGCAGTTTTTGCAATTCTTTTTTGACTATGTCTTTAAGAGCTAGATTTATCCTCCTTTGTGGTTGCCTGACTGGCTTGCAACCTTCTTTTATGTATATGTGGTGAGTACACATTGAGGGGTGTACTCCTTTCGTTTCATTATAACTCCAAGAAAATGCTTCTAGGTTTTCTCTCAAAATGTTACATAACTCTTCCTCTTCAAGAGCAGACAGAGATGGATTAATTTTTAAAGTTTTCTCTGGGCTGAATTCTATGGTTTTGACACGGAGTGGGTTGGAATTTCCCAAGAATAAGTCAATTAGATGATTTCTTTGGGTTTCCCTTACTTCTTCTTCTAATGTTAATGAACTAGGAGTTGGACTTTGGAGTAGGTGTTCAATTAAGTCATCCTCATCTTGTTGTCCTCCTCCTATGGTTGCTTCCAAAGCATAAACTTGGGCAGAATAAACCTCATCTTCTTCCTCCTCGTCCAACCATAAAGGTAAATCATGCTCTAGGGTAGGTTGAGCAGGAGGGTATTGGACTAACTGTTTTGATATATGTCCATTCTTGATGGTCATATTCCCAGCTCTGCGGCTAATGTAAGCATCAGTTGTGGCCAACCATGGCCTCCCAAGGATGAGAGAGCAACAATTAAGCTTAGCTCTAGGCTGAAGAAATAGAAAATATGCAGGGTACCCTAAGGAGTCAATAGAGACCATCACATCGTCCAAAATTCCCTCACGGGTGACTGTGGAATGGTCTGCAGGTTGCAGAACAGTTGTGGTCTTCCTCAATGACCCTTGGAGGTTGAGCTTGAGCATGGTGTCCTTGGTCATCAAATCAATGGAAACCCCAAGATCAATTAGAGTGTGTGGGACAATGGTGTCATTGATGTGCACATCTACTGCAGGGCTTCCAGGGTCCAAATATTTTGGAAATATTACCTACCCCAGCATTAAGTCAGACAGCTTCCCAATGACATTAATGGTAGGGGCATCCCTTTTTCTTCTTCCTGGATGCTTGAAACACTTCTCCTTAATCAACCTATTGTAAATGGTAACATCTTTGATTGCTTGGAGAACGGGAATCTTTACACATAGATTTTTCAATTCTCCCAAAAGTTCAATTTCTTCTGGGGTAGGCTGGAGTGGTTAGGCTACTCTCTCAAGAAAGGGTGGATTTACTTGAAGGTTGCTTTCCTCTGTTTCTTCCTCAACCTCTGTATGTGGAGAGGGAGGTAGGTTGTCTGGGAGAATTCTCCCAGATCTTAGGTTGATCTTCTAGATTTCTATAGCATAAGCTGGGTATGATGTCTCTCCATTGTATACTTGTTGAGCCTGCCTATTGTTTGGGTTCGGATTTGGCTGGGCAGGCATCTAGGGTTGCTTAGGTGGAGTAGAGTGCAGGAGTTGTGGTTGGGTAGTGTTAGCCTCCTACCAATAGGTTTTCATTTCTCATGATTGACAGTGGAAGTGCCAAAAAATGTTCATCTTCTGTGCTACTAAGGTTCCATTTTTGTGAAAGAAATAGACAGTTAAAAAATGTAAAGAGGGTATGCCTTAAAAGAATAATCAAAAGGAAAGAAAATTAACTAGTCAAAGAAAAAATAAATGAAATGAACCCCAAATAAAGACCATGAAAGTGGCTAATCCAAAATGCCACTGCTACTTTGATGGGTGGTCCAACAGCTCAAGCTGGGCCATACCAGGTTTTAAATTGCATGTTGTAGACTAGAGAGGAAGTACCTGCTCAAACAGTTCAAGCTTGACAGATGACTGGTTGGATAGAGAAAGGAAGGGTCCCAACTGCTTAATCTGGGCCCTTGGAAGTCATAAGGGTAGACTTAGATAGGAGGACAACAAAAAGAAAAGAGAATTATCAGGGTTTGCAAGGCTAAGCGCACCCATCCAAAGGAAGAAAGAATGTTAGGCATATTAGGCGGGGTAGGCCGTTGAAGGTTGCAGAAAACAAGATCCAAGCACATGACATGAGAAAACTCACATCTGATCTCACTAGTAGGAGAAAGGAAAGAGCAATGGCTTATTTGGCAAACTACGAAACCATCACTAACTTCCCTCATCCCCTTCAAAATTTTCTTACTAACATCCCCTTGAGCACTGCAGGATCTGCCTGAACAGTCCTCCTTACATTTCTCATTTATAAATTTCATGACAAGTTGTGACTTCTCTCTCTGAAAGGAAGCCACATTTCCTGTGTAAAATCATTCTTCACTCCCATCTGCTTCTAAATCTAAGTTTACTCATTAAACTTAGCTCTCCATCCCTCTCTCACATCCCCAATTCATATTAATTGCTAATTTTACTATATAAATCCCTAAGTGCTACCCCTCCCCCTACTATTATAGCATTCTATGCAAAGAACCCAGAAAATGTATAAATATCCCCTCCCTTTAGCATTATAGCTAATTAGCACTTATATGGGAGACATTAGTCCATCAGGGACTATAGTCAACCCTTACTTGGGAATTACTCTAACCCCTGGTTAGATTAATAGCCTACACTAAACCCTCACCTACCATTTTCCCGAAAAAACCTATGAAAAAACCACCCCCACGCTCAAACCTAATGATAAATGTTTGATTAAACCCCGACATATTAACCCATATGTGTTTGAAACCATTAAAACCCCCATAACCAAAGTTTCGAACCCAACATATTAAATATTATTTAAATATGTGGCAGGTCCCCACCCAAACTTTCACGCTGGGTCGGGACGCCCGCCAGCCGCCAATCTTCTGCTGCCCCCAATCCAAAGGTGGGCGGTCAATCTCGCTCCTGGACCTGCCGTGCTTTAGTGTCCAGGGAGCGGGTGGTTTTGCTCCTGTACTCTGGACGCGTGGCGGCCACCGGGGTTATTCGAAGCCCCTCTCCCCATTACTGCCTTTCCCCAATAGCAGTGCGGGGAAACCAGAAACCACTCTCCCGCAATCCGTCTCCCCTGTCGTGTCACTCCTGCGTCATGATGACGTCAGGCCCAAGGCCCCTGCCACCTCGCCGCGTCGCCCTCCACGCCATCTTGTCGCCCCCGCGCCCCTCCACCATGTCCCGCCATGCTGGCCTCCAACTCAGCACCCACGTCATCATCCGTACCCGGGCCCCACTGATGATGTCGTGCTAACGTCATCGGTAGAAAAGCGCCAAAAGCCCATATATCCTGAATTTGTCGTTTAAAATGCCCAATTGGACCGTTTTGTGTCATTTTCGCTGGAAAGGAAACAGAGCCGTTTTACTCGTTCGCTCCAAAAAATTGCCTCCACGTCGCGAATTCAAAGTTTGGGACGTCACCACTCACCAATTCAACTACATTCTTCATCCATTTCTCAACCCGGCAGCTCTCGGCGCTAATTATCCAGGTATTTGCCAAAATTCACCTATTTTGCCCGTGTTCATGCCATTTCTATGCAAAGTTATCCACTAAATACCTGGTTAATCCTAAATTAAACACTGTCATTCAGTAAATGCTGGCCCAAAACAATCCACATTGTCCCCTTCTTCAAAATTCACTGTTGAATAGTCATTTTCGGCGTTAATTTGCAATTTACCCTCCAACTGCCTGGCATTGCTCCCTTTTTCCAAGTACACAATTGAAGAACTGCATTTCACCAGCTTATAGTCCTGGCCCCCCTCTGCAATTCATCCTCACTATTCACAATCCTTGTGAATTTATCAGAGCAGAGCAAAGGCAAGTCTACTTAATCTACCTACTCCTCTTTTGAAGATATATCTGTCATCACCTGCATTCAGTCTGCCACCTGACTTCTAAAAAGATTTACAAGCTATTACATCCACATTGTTACATTCAGGAACTGCATTACAAAGACAGCACCTAAAGGCTATACAATGGTTGCACCCACAACTCTTAGTGTTGCCCCCATGAATCCGCCTAACAAAGAGCTTGAGGCCATGCCTCTTGCTGACATAGATTACCTCATCCAAGACCTTGTGGGTGACAGGAACCATTTACAGACCTTCTCGGAATTGAGGGACAACTATTTGAGCAACAATGACACATATGGGATATGGGAATCCAATCTGCCTTACTATTTTCTCCCATCTGTTAACATTTTTCCAGAAATCATCCACTTATGTGCTGAGAATTATGATCCAAATCATAGAGCTGTAAAGTCTCCATCTGGGAGCATACTCTTCCACATCAATGCTGAATCCATCAACCAGATGCTCAACTTAAAAAAAAATCAGTTGTTGTATCCCTTCTCCATGAACTATCTACTGGATACAGGTGCCAAGCTTTCCACTGCTGACATTGAGAAGATCACCAGGACATTTATGAGAGCTGACCATCAGCCCACTGGGCCACCTCCTTTCTTGCATGTCCATTTCACTGATGTAGGTCAACTTCTGGTTGACATGATTTCCTATGTGTTGGGCTATAAAACCAGTGAGCATGTTGATGAGACAGTGCTGGTGTTATTAGCTGCTTACAGCCCAGGCCAACCTCCTGCTTACAAATATAACTTTGCTAAATTCATAGCCAACAAGATACATGACCAACTCTTCAAAGTGGACAGGGAGGGTATATTCAAATATTCATCATATATTTACCACTTGTTCATGTATTATCAATCCGAGGCCTTTCAATGCCCTATCAAGAAGCTAGATTCTAGGGGAGAAAGAAGGTCTGTCATCTTCTGGTCATCAGTTTTTCACCAAGTCCAAGATTCACCATATTCATACTGTGAATTTATTGATCAATTTGTCTACCTAGTCTCTTTCCTATTGATGAGATCCCCTCCTCCCATAGTGTCATTTGAAATCCAGAAAACTCTGTAGCTGTCCAAAATTTAAAAAACAGGTGATTGGTACCTATATCAAAATCATACAGTCATCAGAATTTATGGTTGCGAACTCTGTCCATATAGGCTCCCAAGATATGTACCAATGAGACTGTTCACCTTGGAATACTATAGGCAGCTGATCAACTCTGACCTCACCCACTTTCATAGTGCCAAGAAGAAATCCCACCTCAAGTTCAAACGTCACCTGGGCCCCTTTATCATGAACAAAAAAGAGGTATGGCAAGAGGCTGAGCAAATCCTTAGAGATAAATACAAGCTATCAAGAAGCTTCTGGTGGGTCCCTTATGACCCTGAAGGCTTCATCAGTGCTAGAAGAGTCAAGTACAGGCTGCTAGGATATGAGCACTGTAAAATTCCACAATTTGAGCAGTATGCCAATCAGCAAGAATGGTTACAAGACACATTAGTTGAGGAACTAACTCAATAAGAAATAATGCAAAGAAATGTCAAGGATTTGGAAAAAACTCTTGACTTAGATTCTGTGCAGCAAGTAATTTTCAAGCAGCCGCATCCAGTTGGAGAAGGAACCTCAAAAACTACAACTGCACCAGCCACCCAGGCACCATCTACAACAACATCAGGCACATATAAGGGCAAGGGAATAATGGGTGCTGAAGAAGAGATAGCAAAAGAAAAGCCTGCCTCTTCAATTGGGCAGCAACAAGAGCAAACCCCTCCACGACAGACAGAACCACCAACAGTGCCTGCATTGCAGACCCCTGCACATGAGGAAAGGGGCAAGAAACGGGACAGAGAAGAGTCCACTCCTACTAGTGGATCCTCCCAGCTACCTGAAGCCAAGAGGCAAAAGGTTGACTCCCTAGTCATAGAAGAAATAAGCGAGGAAGTCCTTGAGTGTCCGAGGAAAGAAGGAGGAGACAGTCAACAAACGGTTACAAGCTCTTTTCAACAAGAGCAAGGATTATAGCTTGGTGTGGAGGTGTCCTCCTCCACTCAGCACAGCAAGAAGCCTTCAAGCACCAAGGCTTCCTTCAAATAGATAAAGGCACAAAATGAGCTGTTGAGAGTGGAGGTATACAAGCAATTCCTCAAAGCAACACAACCTAAGCAAGAGAGGTTGATGTCAGTGTATGATATACAAGAGGAAAAGATAATCCTCAGCCATTTCAAACCCAAGGTACCGCAACCTCAATCAGCTGTAGATTTTGTAAAAACAAAGCTGGAAGTCATGGCAAAGGACATTCACCCCATGGACCAGATAGAGCTGCACAAGCAAACAGGGGAAATGGTCTATGCCACCTTGGTAGACAGGGCTACAATGGACCATGAATTGAAAGAATCACTGAAGAACACCAACATTCAGCTAGATTTCGAGAGAATGTCCTCCACGGCCAAGGACAATAGGATTAAAACACTGGAGGACATCATTGTGGACCTAGGACATGATCCTAAGGACCCAAAGGGTGTGAGGGCCCTCATGAAAAAGAAGGAAGATGATATTGCTACATTGAGGAAAAGATTAAAACTGCTTCCCACTGAGCACCCTCAAACAACAGTCTGCAAAACGAAAAAGAGTCTGAAGATCAGCTTGATCTAATAATGCAGCTGAATCAAAAAGTTATTGATATAGAAAAGGAGCTAGAAGAGGTACTGCAAGACAAACAGGGAGAATCAACCTCCCAACCTCCTCAAACTACCTCAACAACTACCACCACTACAGAGGCAGCAGTAACCCCAGCAACCACTACAGCAACTACAGAAGCAGCAGCAACGACAACAGCTCCTGAGTCCAGCTTAAACATGGATGAATTGACAAATGCTATCAAAGAGCTGGAGCTTCAGGTAACTGAGATCAAGCAAGCCAAGGAAAAATTGGCAGAACTGGAGGCTAAATATGATAAATCAAAGTTGACTGTAGTAGAGCATACTAGAGAAATTAAGGCCCTCAAAGACAAAATAAAGGCCTTAGACAAAGAGCTCAAACTTGAAAATACTCTGGCAAAAATAAAGAGGATTTTGTGGGCCCGGATTGACCACTCCCTTACTAGACAATGGAAGTCAATCAAGACAGTGCACGAACAAATGGAATTGATTGGCCAAGCACAAATTGAGAGCCAGAAAGCGAGAACAGTACTAGGGAACAGGCCCGAGCAGGCCAACAGAATGATAAATTTTCTCAACAATCAGACTAAGGAGGAATTGGCAGCCCTGAATATCATTAACAGAACAGATCCTGTCCTTACAACTAAAAAAGTGCTCACCCTAAGAAATTTTTTACAAACTGTAGAGAGAAAGTGTCATGAAATGCAGGCTGAGGTGGATGAATACAAGTTCAAAATGGGTGCACTGCAAGAAAAGGGATTGCCCAGCCTGCTAACCAGCACAGGAAGACTGCTACCTCGTGAGCAATATGCTACCAGGATGACAAATTTTATTGAAAATCAAATCACTGCATCCACCAGTACTTCTGAAGAAACAGGGCCTCCAACAGGGCAGGGCCTCTATGACAAGCTTGAAAATCTATTTTTTATTGAGCATGAGATCAATCACATCTTTGAGGTTCCTCCAAATTTCTATAGGTATACAGAGGCAGATGAGACCTTGGTAAAAATTCGAAGACACCAACTGCCCAATTGGTCAATCCTAGTCAGCTTCAACTCAGCCAAAGATGAAAAACAGAACCTGGACAACACACAAGGCAGTAGAAAAGGCCGACTCAGGATGAAGACAGCGACATCAGGCCAAAACATAGGAAATACGCAAATTTTGGGCAGCACGGCTTCAGCCGACTCCATCGGTCATAAAGTCAACATTCTCTAACCATTTTGGACAGCTAATACACTAAGAAGTTACTACAACATTTATTTTCTCAGCTGCAATGCTCCAGGAGTTGACACAATATTAATGAGCCATTAACTCACCAGCTAGATATTTTCTGATGTAAAGTTTGTATATATACCTCCCCTGACAGCGTATTTGGGGTTGGTGATTTTCACTCTAAGGCAAATATATTGTATATTTTCAGATGATCTAATGCAAAAGGCTGAAAAGGCTCAGTGTTTCTTGAATGCTTGATGTCTCAATGATGCTCTGCGTGCTGTTGCAGAATTTCTGTGCCGTCTAATGGAACAATAAGTTTTCTTAATCTATGTTTTATCTTCTTATGTTTGTTTGAATCATATGCATATTTCACCAATCTAATAATAGAGGAAAAGAATAGTACAGGATATGTTTGTATACACCCTGTATTCAATCTCTGTTGTTGAAATGTTTTCTTCGGAATTAATCATGAACATGAATTCTTAATTGCTCATGTTTGTATCAATTCTATAAATATGAATGTTATGCAGGAATTCTTCAGTGCTCCTAAGTAATATTCCCACTCTTCTCCATATCAGCTTACTGAAAGGTCCTTCGTTGCCTTTCACGCCCTGATTCCATCACATCCATTTAAAGATTTAAAGAATTGTTCCCTTAGGCACTTATCTGGCTCTGTAGCATCACTGTTGTATCAACACAGACATATCAAGCAATTAAACAACACTGACTCCATGCCCAATGGCCTAGATCACCCTGTAAACATATATCTGTTTTGACTGAAATCATCATCCAGCAAAATTCAAAACAAAACCTTGAGCATCATAGCTAGCCTAAAATATTACACAAACAAAGTTAAATCATAAAGAGAGAGCCCTCTCTGGTCATAGGTAGGCTAGAACCTCTGACCCAAATATTGGTTAGTGCTTACCTCGGTCGTATTCCCTTGGGAGTCAAAGGGAACAACCTGAGAGTTAACATAATTGGCGACTACACTGGGGAACATAGCGTATTTTTTAATTGTTGTCCGTTTCTAGACAGTGGTTCCAAAAACTTGAACAGTTCCTTAAAACAGTTCTAAAAATATTCTCAAAAATACCAAAAGCAAGTTCAGAAGCTGGCTCCTAAAAAGAGAACTAGGCATACCAGGTCAAATCCTGACCCAAATCGTCCACCTGTTTTCGATAATCCTAACTTGATTCCCAAGATTCTTAGGAACCAAAAGGAACCAGAACAATCTCCTAAACCTAGCCCTGAGGTAGTTCAGAAAAGTTTTATTCCAACCCTTGCAAAACCATCACTCCACCTTCATATAACTCATTCTTCCCTGTCTTCATCATCCACTTCACAAAACATATTGTCTACACCCAACACACAAACTGCTATTGCTGTCCCTGTTGTTCCAGTTGTTCCCTTTCTACCAGTTGTCCCACTTATCCCCCCAAATATGGCTAATCGTTATGCTCCCCTTCAGTTACCTGGTAATCCGGGGGCCATGCCTCAGGACTACCAAAGTAAGATTACTTATTTTGATGGAACTAGTACATACACTGCCTTACAGCATACCAAGAAAATGCAAGATTACTTTGAAAATTATGAGATAGATGATGATGACGTGAGAATGAAGATTTTCGTGCAAATTCTGACAGGTGAGGTAAGAACTTGGTTGAGGGCATTGGTTGCAAATTCTATAGCTGATTCGGGTGCCCTTTATCAGTCCTTCCTGAACAGATGGGAAAAGAAAAAGGTCCCTCTACACATTTTATCTGAGTATGACACCATAAGGAGAGGCCCATAAGAAACTATCTTGGACTATTGCACTAGATTCAACACTATCTATAATGCCATTCCTCAAAATCTTAAGCCTCCACCTGATTTAGCATTGATTAAGTTCCCTGATGGGTTTGATGCTGATATGGCATATCAACTAAGAGAAAGAGCCCCTGCAACCCTAGAAGACATGCAAAACATAGCTGTAAGTGTAGAGGAAAATCTGATTGCCAAGAGAAACCGGGCAAGGACTGAAATAAGAACTACTTTCAAAGAAGAACCCTCATCATTTGAGCAAAAGATAGATGCAATCATCAAAGCGATGGACAGACTTGGAGACAGGGTCGAAACCATAGAAAGAAAATCATCATGGGAAGGTCAAACAAGCAACATTAGAAACCCAAACTTTAGAAAGAATCAAAATCCCAATGTTGGAAGGACTGATCCTGACCAGCATGTCAGACCTCCTTTCCAAGAAAACTATGCTGAGGCTTCCACATCTAGTGAACCTAATGAGGATCCTCACATCAACCTAATGGGTTTGGACAGTGAACATCAAGTCTTCTTAACACAAGAAGATCAAGAGATTTACAATGAAAATCAATACCACACTAAGTGAGGAGAATCATTTGATTTTAAAGAGGGTTATGATGCAGCTGCGTATGAGGTACACAAACAGTACAAACTAAGGACTAGAATGATAGATGTACCTGCACCCCTCAACCCAAAGGACAATAAGCAGTCAAAAAGGATCAATGATAATACCATTCTCCCACAATCAGCTGGAAGCTCAAACCCACCTACCACAGAGGTGACTGTGGAGGACATCTCAGAACAACATCCCTCTGAAAACCAGCCAGCTCCACCCCATCTGTCAAAGACAAGGGTAGATACACCCCCAGGAAACAAACATGGCACCAGTTCTACTCAAAATCAAGCCAACTATGAGCAAAAGACCACTGACAACCCAACTGAAAGGGAAAAATCTGTTGCACTAAATGCCAAAATTCAAATGGAAAAAACTTTTAACTTGGAAACAGAAATAAGTAAGCTAAAGATATCAGTTCCTCTTTCCGAATTAGCCAAACATGAAATATACAGACAACAAATCAACAAGTCACTCCAGGTATCAGACAATAAAGATGCTGTGAATGTCCTAGATGACCAACCAGAGTTGCTATTCGGTCCTGAGGTTAATGGAAAAACAGAAAATGGAGGGGTTACACACTTTTATGTTAGTCTAGACATTCATGATAAGGTTCTACATAATGCAATGTTCGATTATGGGGCCTCACACAACTTAATGCCCAAATCTGTAATGGAAAAACTCGACCTAGACATCACAAGACCTTATAAAGACCTATTCTCATTTGATTCAAGCCAGGTCAGGTGCTTAGGATTAATTAAAGACTTATGTGTTTCCCTGGTTCAATACCCAACCAAAACTATCTTGATGGATGTAGTAGTAGATGACATACCCCCTAAGTATGGCATGCTCTTATCCAGATCCTGGGGGGCCAAACTCAAAGGATCTTTGCAATTAGATATGTCCTATGCAACTATCTCAGTCTTTGGGCAACCAAAGAGATTATACCGTGAAACTCTGATGAAATACGTGGTAAGCAGTCAAGAGAAGCCCCAAAACTTCCCAATCTATTCAATACACTCTGACATGGATTCATTTATTCTCTACAATGCCGACATCTGCAACAAATCTTATTCTGAACTATTAATGACAGTAGAGACAGAGGAGTTAGATGAACAACGCGCTTTCAATGACCAAGGGACTGTGGGTATAGCTGATAAGACAAAGGAACATGATGTATCAAGTAACTTGCAAGAAACCAACCTACCCATGATCCAACTTTCTAGTGATCTCAATCCAAATCTTGATCATGAAACCTTATGGTATTTAGAATTTGATGGTTCTGTAAACAGGTTAGGAGCTGGGGCAGGAGTTTGGATCCATAATATGCACAATGACCAAGCTGAGGGCCATTTATATAGATTAAACTTTCGATGCACAAACAACATGGCTGAATATGAATCCCTTCTGTTAGGTCTGAAACTCATAAAAAATTTAGGTGCAACCAAAGTCTCAATCCTGGGAGATTCAGATCTGATCATACAACAGATGAAAGGAAAATTTACCACAAACGATCTAAGGTTGAGAGCATACAAGGGAACAGCTATTCAAGTACTTGAGAGCTTCTCAAAAACCCAGTTGACTAAAATTTCCAGAGAACTCAATCTACATGCTCACAACTTGGCAACCTTTGCCAGCACTTGTAAGTTACCTTTCAAAACCAATCATACATTTACTGCCGAAATCAAACACAGACCTTCAGTTCCGGATAACATCAAGAATTGGAAAGTCTTCGAGAGTAACACTCAGATAAATAACTTCCTCACTTTAAAGGAAGAATTTTCCGGCATGAACATTGACACTAGCATTAGAGATGATCAACCACAGGTATGCACAATTACACAGAAAATATCAGCTCAAACAGCTGATTTAGTTTTACATCCTACCACCTTTGACAAGGAAACTATACAGGAGTTGAAACAAGCAGATGAAGAGGAAATGGCTGAAACAGAAGCTGAGGTAATTGAGCTAAAAGATAATTTTCTGCCCACAGGTTTAACCCCTTTGGAGGATCTGTTCGATTCAAATGATGTCTCAAGGAAACCAAAAATGCAACCATTGAATGCTGAAATAGAAGATTGTAACATTGGGACTCCTGAAAATCCCAAAATGGTTAAGTTATCCAAAGCATTACCACCTGAGCAGAAACTGAAATACATTGAGTTATTCAAAGAGTTTCAAGATGTCTTTGCCTGGAGCTATGAGGACCTTAAATATTATGATACATCAGTTATCCAGCACACTATACCTTTAAAAGAAAACCAAAAGCCTTTCAAACAGAAACTCAGGAGAGTCAATCCGGTCCTCCTCCCCCTCATTGAAAAAGAGGTTAAACGTATGTATGAAGCAGGGATCATTGCCCCAATTAGATTCTCAGAATGGATTTCAAACCTAGTTCCTACTAGGAAAAAGACAGGGAAATCAGATTGTGTGTTGACCTAAGAAATTTGAGCAAAGTCTCTCTCAAGGACCATTACCCCTTACCAAAAATGGATCATATCTTGCAAAGGGTAGTGGGAGCCTCTAGAATCTCCTTACTAGATGGTTTCTCAGGATTCAATCAGATTCTAGTGCACCCGGATGATCAAGACAAAACTGCCTTCACAACACCTTGGGGAACATTCAAATATGTCAAAATGCCTTTTGGGCTTAAAAACGCAGGGGCCACATTCCAAAGAGCAATGGATATTGCCTTCGCCAAGGAAATTCATGATTTCCTAGTTGTCTATCTTTATGATCTTACCGCCTTTTCAAAATCAAATCAAGAACACTTAGAACACTTGAGGAAGGTTTTCACAATTTGTAGAAAATATGGCATATCTTTGAACCCAAAGAAATCATTGTTTGGGCTGGAGGAAGGTAAACTCCTAGGGCATATAATCTCAAAAGATGGTATTAGGATTGATCCTGACAGAATTCAAGCTATCCTACAAGTACCACATCCAAGAAACATCAAAGAACTACAAGGATTTCTAGGAAAAATCAACTTCTTGAGGAGGTTCATTCCCAATTTGGCTGAACTCATAAGATTGTTAAATAATATGCTAAAAAAGGATTCCAAGGTCAAATGGACCATGGAAGCTAGACAAGCCTTTGAGGATATCAAAAGAGCACTGACAAACACTCCAGTCCTAACAAGCCCTAGATTTGATCAAGATTTTATCATTTTTTATTTTGCATCTGAGCACACAATTGCTGCTGTTCTGCTACAAAAAGATGACCAGGACTGTGAAAAACCCATTGCAATTTTTACCAGAGCCCTTAGAGATGCTCCCTTGAAATATCAGATCATGGAAAAACAAGCCTATGCATTGGTAAAAGCCATCAAGGACTTCAGAATCTATATCCTTTACTCTCATATAATTGCCTATGTTCCTAATGCTGTGGTCAAAGAAATTCTAACCCAAGAAGGAATTGAAGGCAAGAGGGGTAAGTGGATTGCCAATATCTTAGAATATGACATTGAGATTAAACCTACCAAACTGATAAAAGGACAAGGTCTAGCTAAACTAATGACTGAAACCAATTTCAAGCCCTTGACATTAATGAACTGGACAAAGAACAGGAGATGGCGACTCCACAGATCAACCAAGCCTTTATGCAATCTCCCTGGTATGCTGATATATGTTTTGTATTGCTAAACCTGCAAGCTCCTCCAGGGTTGTCCAGAACCAAGAAAAGATTCTTGAAAATGAAAGCATCAAAATTTTGTATTATTGACAGTGTTTTGTTTTGGAGAAATCATGAAGGGATCTTACTCAATTGCTTAACATCAGAAGAAACTGACAATGTCCTCAAAGAATTTCATGCAGGTGACTGTGGAGGACACTTATACTGGAAGTCCACAGCTGATAAAATCCTAAGGCTAGATTTTATTGGCCCTCCTTGTTTGCTGATGTAAAGAAATTTGTAATGTCTTGTCACAAAGGCCAAATTTTTGAGGGCAAGAGAAAGCTACTGCCTTTACCACTCAAACCAGTTTCAACTGAGAGCCATTCCAGCAATGGGGTTTAGACTTCATTGGTGAAATTCACCCTCCATCCTCTGGCCAGCATAGGTGGATTCTCACTGCCACAGACTATTTTACCAAATGGATAGAAGCCATCCCTTGTAGGCAAGCCAATGACTCCATTATTATACAATTCCTAGAAACCAACATCTTGTCCAGGTTTGGTTGTCCAGATAAAATTATTACAGAAAATGCTGCTGCTTTCAAATCCAAAAAAATGATCAACTTTTGTCACAAGTATCACATGACCCTAGGTCATTCCACTGCCTACTATCCTCAAGGTAATGGCCTAGATGAGTCTTCCAATAAAAGTCTCATCAATATCATTAAGAAAGTTTTGGAAGAAAACAAAAAGAATTGGCATAAGAAGTTGGTCAATGCCTTGTGGGCAGACAGACTAACCACCAAGAGATCAATTGGCATAAGTCCATATGAACTGGTTTATGGGCTAGAAGAAAAGTTTCCTTCATCTTTAGGAATTATTATGATCAAGTTGCTGCAAGAAATACAAGCTGAGCCCAATGATATTCAAAGAAGAATCAATCAGACAATTCGCCTACAGCAAACGAGAGAGGAAGTCTATCAAAGAACCCAAGTACTGCAAGAACAGCTCAAAAGAATATTTGACAAAAGAACCAAAGCTGAAGATTTCTTTATAGGAAACAAAGTGTTAAGATGGGATTCCAGGAGGGAGGACAAAGGCAAGCATGGTAAGTTTGATTTCTTATGGAAGGGACCTTATGTCATTTATGCTATACAAGGTAACAAAACCTGTTTTCTAAGGAGTTTGGATGGCTCAAACACTGAGGAAGGCCCAGTCAATGGGAGAATGCTTAAGCATTATTTTGACCCCCTTTGATCAAACACTGAACAGTCATATATTGTACATAAATATTTGTATTTTTTATTTTCATTTATAGCAGATAAATAAAGCACCAAGTGGAGCATATTTTGAGAAAGACCAGGGTGCTGCACTATTTTCGTTTTTGGAATATGTTTTGATCCTAGCATTGGAAAGCAAGGAAAAAAACAGAGGAACTATCAAGGTGATGAGAAAAAATTTCAGAAACAGGTAAAAAACAAATCTGCAACTTCACTACAAATCAGCTCAGTGGGTACTGCCTGTAAGTATCTAAGATCCTGGTCAATAGTCTCCAACAACAGAGAAATTCAGACTGCAGTAAGAATGGAGAAGTGAGGCAACCTGACCCGCTGTTCTTGGCTTTTCATCTGGAAAAGCCATCCCCAAGTGGAGCCACTGTTAGCCTCCTATACCAATAGGTTTTCATTTCTCATGATTGACAGTGGAAGTGCCAAAAAATGTTCATCTTCTGTGCTACTAAGGTTCCATTTTTGTGAAAGAAATAGACAGTTAAAAAATGTAAAGAGGGTATGCCTTAAAAGAATAATCAAAAGGCAAGAAAATGAACTGGTCAAAGAAAAAATAAATGAAATGAACCCCAAATAAAGACCATGAAAGTGGCTAATCCAAAATGCCACTGCTACTTTGATGGGTGGTCCAACAGCTCAAGCTGGGCCATACCATGTTTTAAATTGCATGTTGTAGACTAGAGAGTAAGTACCTGCTCAAACAGTTCAAGCTTGACAGATGACTAGGTGGATAGAGAAAGGAGGGGGCCCAACTGCTTAATCTGGGCCCTTGGAAGTCATAAGGGTAGACTTAGATAGGAGGACAACAAAAAGAAAAGATAATATCAGGGTTTGCAAGGCTAAGTGCACCCATCCAAAGGAAGAAAGAATGTTAGGAATATTAGGTGGGGTAGGCAGTTGAAGGTTGCAGAAAACAAGATCCAAGCACATGACATGAGAAAAATCACATCTGATCTCACCAGTAGGAGAAAGGCAAGAGCAATGGCTTATTTGGCAAACTACCAAACCATCACTACCTTCCCTCATCCCCTTCAAAAGTTTCTTACTAACATCCCCTTGAGCACTACAGGATCTGCCTGAACAGTCCTCCTTACATTTATCATTTATAAATTTCATGACAAGTTGTGACTTCTCTCTCTGAAAGGAAGCCACATTTCTTGTGTAAAATCATTCTTCACTCCCATCTGCTTCTAAATCTAAGTTTACTCATTAAAACTTAGCTCTCCATCCCTCTCTCACATCCCCAATTCATATTAATTTCTAATTTTACTATATAAATCCCTAAGTGCTACCCCTCCCCCTACTATTATAGCATTCTATGAAAAGAACCCAGAAAATGTATAAATATCCCCTCCCTTTAGCATTATAGCTAATTAGCACTTATATGGGAGACATTAGTCCATCAGGGACTATAGTCAACCCTTACTTGGGAATTACTCTAACCCCTGGTTAGATTAATAGCCTACACTAAACCCTCACCTACCATTTTCCCGAAAACACCTATGAGAAAACCACCCCCGCGCTCAATCCTAATGATAAATGTTTGATTAAACCCTGACATATTAACCCATATGTGTTTGAAAACCATTAAAACCCCCATAACCAAAGTTTCGAACCCAACATATTAAATATTATTTAAATATGTGGCGGGTCCCCACCCAAACTTGCACGCTGGGTCGGGGCGCCCGCCAGCCGCCGATCTTTTGCTGCCCCCAATCCAAAGGTGGGCGGTCAATCTCGCTCCTGGACCTGCCGTGGTTTAGCGTGTGGGGAGTGGGTGTTTTTTCTCCCGTACGCTGGATGTGTGGTGGCCACCGGGGTTGTTCGGAGCCCCTCTCCCCATTACCGCCTTTCCCCAATAGCGGTGCGGGGAAACCGGAAACCGCTCTCCCACAATCCGCCTCCCCTGTCGTGTCACTCCCGCGTCATGATGACGTCAGGCCCAAGGCCCCCGCCACCTCGCCACATCGCCCTCCACGCCATCTTGTCGCCCCCGCGCCCCTCCACCGTGTCCCGCCATGCTGGCCTCCAACTTAGCACCCACGTCATCATCCATACCCGGGCCCCACTGATGACGTCATCGGCAGAAAAGCGCCAAAAGCCCATATATCCCGAATTTGTCATTTAAAACGCCCAATTGGACCGTTTTGTGTCATTTTCGCCGGAAAGGAAACAGAGCCGTTTTACTCGTTCGCTCCAAAAAATTGCCTCCACGCCGCGAATTCAAAGTTTGGGACGTCGCCACTCACCAATTCAACTGCATTCTTCATCCATTGCTCAACCCGGCAACTCTCGGCACTAATTATCCAGGTATTTGCCGAAATTCACCTATTTTTCCCGTGTTCATGCCATTTCTCTGCAAAGTTATCCACTAAATACCTGGTTAATCCTAAATTAAACACTGTCATTTAGTAAATGCTGGCCCAAAACAATCCACATTGTCCCCTTGTTCAAAATTCACTGTTGAACAGTCATTTTCGGCCTTAATTTGCAATTTACCCTCCAACTGCCCGGCCTTGCTCCCTTTTTCCGAGTACACAATTGAAGAACTGCATTTCACCAGCTTATAGTCCTGCTCCCCCTCTGCAATTCATCCTCACTATTCACAATCCTTGTGAATTTACCAGAGCAGAGCAGAGGCATCACCTGCATTCAGTCTACCACCTGACTTCTAAAAAGATTTACAAGCTATTACATCCACATTGTTACATTTAGGAACTGCATTACAAAGACAACACCTAAAGGCTATACAATGGCTGCACCCACAACTCTTAGTGTTGCCCCCATGAATCCACCTAACAAAGAGCTTGAGGCCATGCCTCTTGCTGACAGAGATTACCTCATCCAAGACCTTGTGGGTGACAGGAACCATTTACAGACCTTCTGGGAATTGAGGGACAACTATTTGAGCAACAATGACACATATGGGATATCGGAATCCAATCTGCCTTACTGTTTTCTCCCATCTGTTAACATTTTTCCAGAAATCATCCGCTTATGTGCTGAGAATTATGATCCAAATCATAGAGTTGTAAAGTCTCCATCTGGGAGCATACTCTTCCACATCAATGTTGAATCCATCAACCAGATGCTCAACTTCAAACAAACGCAGCTACTGTATCCCTTCTCCTTGAACTATCTACTGGATACAGGTGCCAAGCTTTCCACTGCTGACATTGAGAAGATCACCAGGACATTTATGAGAGCTAACCGTCAGCCCACTGGGCCACCTCCTTTCTTGCATGTCCATTTCACTGATGTAGGTCAACTTCTGGTTGACATGATTTCCTATGTGTTGGGCTATAAAACCAGTGAGCATGTTGATGAGACAGTGTTGGTGTTATTAGCTGCTTACAGCACAAGCCAACCTCCTGCTTACAAATATAACTTTGCTAAATTCATAGCCAACAAGATACATGACCAACTCTTCAAAGTGGACAGGGAGGGTATATTCAAATATTCATCATATATTTACCACTTGTTCATGTATTATCAATCCGAGGCCTTTCAATGCCCTATCAAGAAGCTAGATTCTAGGGGAGAAAGAAGGTCTGTCATCTTCTGGTCATCAGTTTTTCACCAAGTCCAAGATTCACCATATTCATACTGTGAATTTATTGATCAATTTGTCTACCTAGTCTCTTGCCTATTGATGAAGTCCCCTCCTCCCAGAGTGTCATTTAAAATCCAGAAAACTCTACAGCTATCCAAAAATTACAAAATAGGTGATTGGTACCTATACCAAAATCATACAGTCATCAGAATTTGTGGCTGCGAACTCTGTCCATATAGGCTACCAAGATATGTACCAATGAGACTGTTCGCCTTGGAATACTATAGGCAGCTGATCAACTTTGACCTCACCCACTTTCATAGTGCCAAGAAGAAAGCCCACCTCAAGTTCAAACATCACTTGGGCCCCTTTATCATGAAAAAAAAAGAGGGATGGCAAGAGGCTGAGCAAATCCTCAGAGATAAATACAAGCTATCAAGAAGCTTCTGGTGGGTCCCTTATGACCCTGAAGGCTTCATCAGTGCTAGAAGAGTCAAGTACAGGCTGCTAGGCTATGAGCACTGTAAAATTCCACAATTTGAGCAGTATGCCAATCAACAAGAATGGTTACAAGACACATTAGTTGAGGAACTAACTCAAGAAGAAATAATGCAAAGAAATGTCAAGGATTTGGAAAAAACTCTTGACTTAGATTCTGTGCAGCAGGTAATTTTCAAGCAGCCGCATCTAGTTGGAGAAGGAACCTCAAAAACTACAACTGCATTAGCCACCCAGGTGCCATCTACAGCAGCATCATGCACAGATAAGGGCAAGGGAATAATGGGTGCTGAAGAAGGGATAGCAAAAGAAAATCCTACCTCCTCAATTGGGCAGTAACAAGAGCAAACCCCTCCACCACAGACAGAACCACCAACAGTGCCTGCATTGCAGACCCCTGCACATGAGGAAAGGGGAAAGAAACGGTACAGAGAAGAGTCCACTCTTGCTAGTGGATCCTCCCAGCTACCTGAAGCTAAGAGGCAAAAGGTTGGCTCCCCAGTCATAGAAGAAATAAGCGAGGAAGTCCTTGAGAGTCCGAGGAAAGAAGGAGGAGACAGTCAGCAAACGGCTACAAGCTCTTTTCAACAAGAGCAAGGATTACAGCTTGGTGTGGAGGTGTCCTCCTCCACTCAGCAGAGCAAGAAGCCTTCAAGCACCACTTAGGCTTCCTTCAAAGAGATAAAGGCACAAAATGAGCTGTTGAAAGTGGAGGTATACAAGCAATTCCTCAAAGCAACACCAGCTAAGCAAGAGAGGTTGATGTCAGTGTATGATATACAAGAGGAAAAGATAATCCTCATCCACTTCAAACCCAAGGTACAGTAGCCTCAATCAGCTGTAGATTTTGTAAAAACAAAGCTGGAAGTCATGGCAAAGGACATTCACCCCATGGACCAGATAGAGCTGCAGAAGCAAATGGGGGAAATGGTCTATGCCACCTTGGTAGACACGGCCACAATGGCCCATGAATTCAAAGAATCGCTGAAGAACACCAACATTCAGCTGGATTTCGATAGAATGTCCTCCACGGCCAAGGACAACAGGATTAAAACACTGGAGGACATCATTGTGGACCTAGGACATGATCCTAAGGACCCAAAGGGTGTGAGGGCCCTCATGAAAAAGAAGGAAGATGATATTGATGCATTGAGGAAAAGATTAAAACTGCTTCCGTCTGAGCACCCTCAAACAGCAGAACTGCAAAAGGAAAAAGAGTCTGAAGATCAGCTCGATCTAATAATGCATCTGAATCAAAAAGTTATTGATCTAGAAAAAGAGCTAGAAGAGTTACTGCAAGACAAACAGGGAGAATCAACCTCCCAACCTCCTCAAACCACCTCAACCACTGCGACCACTACAGAGGCAACAGTAACCCCAGCAACCACTACAACAACTACAGAAGCAACAACAACGACAACAGCTCCTGAGTCCAGCTTAAACATGGATGAATTGACAAAGGCTATCAAAGAGCTGGAGCTTCAGGCAACTGGGATCAAGCAAGACAAGGAAAAATTGGCAGAACTGGAGGCTAAATATGACAAATCAAAGATGACTGTAGTAGCGCAGACTAGAGAAATTAAGGCCCTCAAAGTCAAAATAAAGGCCTTAGAGAAAGAGCTCAAACTTGAAAATACTTTGGCAGAAATAAAGAGGATTTTGTGGGCCGGGATTGACCACTCCCTTACTAGAAAATGGAAGTCAATCAAGACAGTGCACGAACAAATGGAATCGATTGGCCAAGCCCAAATTGAGAGCCAGAAAGCCAGAACAGTACTAGGGAACAGGCCCGAGCAGGCCAACAGAATGATAAATTTTCTCAACAATCAGACTAAGGAGGAACTGGCAGCCCTGAATATCATTAATAGAACAGATGTTGTCCTTACAGCTAAAAAAGTGCTCACCCTTAGAAATTTTGTACAAAATGTAGAGAGAAAGTATCATGAAATGCAGGCTGAGGTGGATGAATACAAGCTCAAAATGGGTGCACTGTAAGAAAAGGGATTGCCCAGCCTGCTAACCAGCACCGGAAGACTGCTCCCTCGTGAGCAATATGCTACCAGGATGACAAATTTTATTGAAAATCAAATCATTGCATCCACCAGTACTTCTGAAGAAGCAGGGCCTCCAATAGGGCAGGGCCTCTATGACAAGCTTGAAAATATATTTTTTATTGAGCATGAGATCAATCACCTACTTGAGGTTCCTCCAAATTTCTATAGGTATATAGAGGCAGATGAAACCTTGGTAAAAATTCGAAGACACCAACTGCCCAAAGAGGATTGGTGGCAGGAAATGCTGCAGATTTTTCCTCAGTAATTTCAATTGATCAATCCTAGTCAGCTTCAACTCAGCCAAAGACGAAAAGCAGAACCTGGACAACACACAAGGCATCAGAAAAGGGTGACTCAGTATGAAGACAGCGACAGCAGGCCAAAACATAGGAAATACGCAAGTTTTGGGCAGCACGGCTTCAGCCGACTCCATCGGTCATAAAGTCAACACTCTCTAACCATTTTGGATAGCTAATACACTAAGAAGTTACTACAACATTTATTTTCTCAGCTGCAATGCTCCAGGAGTTGGCACAATATTAATGAGCCATTAACTCACCAGCTAGATATTTTCTGATGTAAATTTTGTATATATACCTCCCCTGACAGCGTATTTGGGGTTGGTGATTTTCACTCTAAGGCAAATATATTGTATATTTTCAGATGTTCTAATGCAAAAAGCTGGAAAATCTCAGTGTTTCTTGAATGCTTGATGTCTCAATGATGCTCTGCGTGCTGTTGCAGAATTCCTGTGCCGTCTAATGGAACAATACGTTTTCTTAATCTATGTTTTATCTTCTTATGTTTGTTTGAATCATATGCATGTTTCACCAATATAATAATAGAGGAAAAGAATAGTACAATATATGTTTGTATACACCCTGTATTCAATCTCTGTTGTTGAAATGTTTTCTTCAGAATTAATCATGAACATGAATTCTTAATTGCTCATGTTTGTATGAATTCTATAAATATGAATGTTATGCAGGAATTCTTCAGTGCTCCTAAGTAATATTCCCACTGTTCTCCATATCAGCTTACTGAAAGATCCTTCGTT
Source organism: Pinus tabuliformis (assembly GCA_031772625.1). Taxonomy (NCBI): domain Eukaryota; kingdom Viridiplantae; phylum Streptophyta; class Pinopsida; order Pinales; family Pinaceae; genus Pinus; species Pinus tabuliformis. Next base: position 570,559,628 of record CM062810.1, read on the forward strand.
TCCTTTCACGCCCTGATTCCATCACATTCATTTACAGATTTAAAGAATTGTTCCCTTAGGCACTTATCTGGCTCTGTAGCATCACTATTGTATCAACACAGACATATCAAGCAATTAAACAACACTGACTCCATGCCCAATGGCCTAGATCACCCTGTAAACATATATCTGTTTTGACTGAAATCATCATCCAGCAAAATTCAAAACAAAACCTTGAGCATCATAGCTAGCCTAAAATATTACACAAACAAAGTTAAATCATAAAGAGAGAGCCCTCTCTGGTCATAGGTAGGCTAGAACCTGTGACCCAAAGATTGGTTAGTGGTTACCTCGGCCGTATTCCCTTGGGAGTCAAAGGGAACAACCTGAGAGTTAACATAATTGGCGGCTCCACTAGGGAACAGAGCGTATTTTTTAATTGTTGTCCGTTTCTAGACAGTGGTTCCAAAAACTTGAATAGTTCCTTAAAACAGTTCTAAAAATATTCTCAAAAATACCAAAACCAAGTTCAGAAGCTGGCTCCTAAAAAGAGAACTAGGCATACCAGGTAAAATCCTAACCCAAATCCTCCACCTATTTTCGACAATCATAAATTGATTCCCAAGACTCTTAGGAACCAAAAGGAACCAGAACAATCTCCTGAACCTAGCCCTGAGCCAGTTCAGCAAAGTTTTATTCCAACCCTTGCAAAACCATCAGTCCACCTTCATATAACTCATTCTTCCCCCTCTTTATCATCCACTTCACAAAACATATTGTCTACACCCAACACACAAACTGCTATTGTTGTCCCTGTTGTTCCAGTTGTTCCCTTTCTACCAGTTGTCCCACTTATCTCCCCAAATATGGCTAATTGTTATGCTCCCCTTCAGTTACCTGGTAATCCTGGGGCCATGCCTCAGGACTACCAAAGTAAGATTACTTATTTTGATGGAACTAGTACATACACTGCCTTACAGCATACCAAGAAAATGCAATATTACTTTGAAAATTATGAGATAGATGATGATGACGTGAGAATGAAGATTTTCGTGAAAAGTCTGACATGTGAGGTAAGAACTTGGTTGAGGGCATTGGTTGCAAATTCTATAGCTGATTCGGGTGCCCTTTATCAGTCCTTCCTGAACAGATGGGAAAAGAAAAAGGACCCTCTACACATTTTATCTGAGTATGACACCATAAGGAGAGGCCCACAAGAAACTATCTTGGACTATTGCACTAGATTCAACACTATCTATAATGCCATTCCTCAAAATCTTAAGCCTCCACCTGATTTAGCATTGATTAAGTTCCCTGATGGGTTTGATGTTGATATGGCATATCAACTAAGAGAAAGAGCCCCTGCAACCCTAGCAGACATGCAAAACATAGTTGTAAGTGTAGAGGCAAATCTGATTTCCAAGAGAAACCGGGCAAGGACTAAAATAAGAACTACTTTCAAAGAATAACCCTCATCATTTGAGCAAAAGCTAGATGCAATCATCAAAGGGATGGACAGACTTGGAGACAGGGTGGAAACCATAGAAAGAAAATCATCATGGGAAGGTTAAACAAGCAACATTAGAAACCCAAACTTTAGAAAGAATCAAAATCCCAATGTTGGAAGGACTGATCCTGACCAGCATGTCAGACCTCCTTTCCAAGAAAACTATGCTAAGGCTTCCACATCTAGTGAACCTAATGAGGATCCTCACATCAACCTAATGGGTTTGGACAGTGAACATCAAGTCTTCTTAACACAAGAAGATCAAGAGATTTACAATGACAATCAATACCACACTAAGTGAGGAGAATCATTTGATTTTAAAGAGGGTTATGATGCAGCTGTGTATGAGGTACACAAACAGTACAAACTAAGGACTAGAACGTGTTTTTGGGAAAAGTATCCAATACAGAATGACCCTATCCCACTCTAAGGGTGATAGTACCTCAGCAACAATCAAAGCAAAGCTATTTGAGATTACTTCTTTATGAGATGTCAGAGAGAGGAGGAAGAGATCCACTAACCGATGTCTTCCGCTAATGATTGATCCAATCTTCTCTGTTTGTTGCTTGCTCCCAGCTCCTTGCTCTTTCACTGGCCCAGCTACACCAAGATCCTACAAAATCACAAGAGAGGGAAACTACAAGAAGCATACATTCATAATTGATTCAAGGATTAGAATAAATCAAATATACAAGTATAACAATACACCATTGAGACACATGCATATAGAAGAACCTCAAATGCTTTATTAATGGAAGAAGTAAAGTTCAGGAAGTGATACAACCATAAAAGGCCCAATCTAGCATCACCTTCCAGCAGAAAGAAATCTCCTCTTCACCTCCTTCAAGCAAATCACCCAATAGTTCTATACTCAAACCAACAACACTTCCTTACATTCACAAGATTCCAGCCTCCCTAGACCTCATGAGAGAGCTCTATATATAGGAGTTTTGGAGAAAGGATGAGTCAGCTTGAGGCTGGCATGAAGCTGACTAGTGTCCTCTCCCACTTCAGTTATTCTTCAGTTCTTGAGTCCACTTGGAGGTTCTTGCTTCCACTTGGAGATCTAGACCCTCTTACTCATCACTAGGCGAATTCCCTGATCCAAGTGTCATTTTGGAAGCTTCCTGGGCATTGACACCTTGAGGTATGACTGTGCCACTTGGCCAAACTCGCCCAGTGCAGGTAGCCTTCTTTGCAGTTGACATTCAGCGCAGGTACAGAGTGGAACAGTTGACATTCAGCGCAGATGCTCAGTGGAGCAGTTGACATGATCCAGAATTAGCTTGTTTTTTAGTGTTTTCAGGTGGAGAACTGATATTCAGTGCTGTGGTTTGCTGACCTTGTTCCTCTAGGGGTAGGAACAACATGTTTAGGGACTTTGGATCCCTTAGATTATTGACATTTCATGCTTCATGCTATAAGGCACAAAAATGTCTATAACAGTTGCCCCCTAAAGTATGAGGTCGTTTATCGGGTGAAATGCTTTATCAGGAGGATCCGAAGTTCATTCAATCGCTGAGAGGTGACCTGTAATAAAATACAATAGAATACATTATTTTTCATTCTGCTTTCATGATCTATCTGAGGCGGGCATTCCCATGCTCAACTTTATAAATTCATTTTAGTACATAGAACAGACGATCGTCTGATGGTAGACTGATAATTCTCTGCTGAAATTATCATCCTTTGAGTAGGATGATCATCTGTTGCAATGATGTACATGTCAAATGTCTTTATGTTTCCTGAATATATATCGCAGCCCGGATGGATGAAACTAGATCCGGGGTCTTCAAACTCGTTCGATCTTCACTCTAAGTACAAGTCGATCCATGTGAGAATTGCGTTGAAGTCGAACATGGAAAGACATCGCTTGATTATCGGTCAATGATGTAAACCGTTAACAAGCGCGAGAGGAATCACCGATAATGATAATGACCCTCAAGGTACTGCAGTACAATTCACGTGGTGTGAAGAAAGGAATTGGTGTCGAACACCATGCAAAATCTTCTGGTCGAAGTTCATTGATGTATACCTGTCGCCGGAAGTGAGAAACTTGCCATTGAGGCATGCAAGCTTCAAAGTACTGAGGGGGGTGTTCCTAGATCAACTTCTCGGATAATGAGCTGAAGTCGACAAGAAGCGATCCGTCAAAGGAGGGCCTTAATGAATCCCACATCAGTGACACAGAATGGAGCTAATGATTTTAGTGGAGGTGAAAACAATCTTTGAAATATGATTCAGGGTGGCGATCATGGGTGGATGAAGGATAATGTATGGCAGTGGATGGGACACGGTTGACTCTTTCTGAACAACATCTCTTGAGCATATAACGACACTGATGTGATGGATCGGTAGCATTACCCCAAATGTGGATGGTTTGGCGAAGACCATGGTGATGAGACCGGTATATGAAAAAACCCAACCCGATGCGATACGGAGGAAAAGTGTCATGTTCAAGAGCGACTTTCTACCATTAAAGCTTCGAGGTTCTCCCAATTTTTCCCCAGTCATTTCTGACCGGTACCTCTTTATTTTTGTCAAGCTTGAGGAGGATAACATATGCTTGTTCTATAACCTACCCTTCGGGCAAGCCCATCGCTATGTTTTAACAAGCCTAGCGATAGGGAAACTCGTTCTCGTCTAAAGACAAGTTTGTCGCTATTTAATCATTTTAACGAGTCTAACGACAAGGAAAACTCGGTCCTTTTCATTTTTAGAGAGTCTGAAAAGGTACAGAAAGTTAACTCCAAAATTCCTTCTTCGTCATCTAATCCCTTAAGTCCGAAAAAGTATAAAACAATACAGAAGGGACGAGTTTTCGATTACTTTAACGAGCCGAATAAAACAAGCGCTCGACCTTTTTGTGTAATAATCCCTCAGGTCCAAAAAGATTAAAATCTAGAGGAGGGATAGCTCTTCCGGTCACTTTAACGAGCTGGAAGGCCAAAACTCAGCAAATTTTTCATATTTTACGAGTCAGATGAAAAGAGCTCAAAGAAGACTCGTCTTTTGTGGAACGAGTGATAAACAGGGATAGCAGCAGATTCCAGGTACAAGTTGGAATTCTCCAATCATGGCAGTGTCACAAGGATGGCTAGGTGAAATCACTCTTCGCAGCTGTTCCTCAAAATGGGTAAACAATCATATGGAGGTGAATGATCGGCCAAATGGAATGGAGGTGGCAGGTGCAAACATGACCAAGGCTTTTTATGGCTAATAAATTTACGATCACAATGGTTATATACCGGAATAGGTTCATTTTTTAATGAGCTTAAACTCTGGAGGAAACTCTTGCTCAATGTTATGTTTATTTTTTAACGAGCATGAACTATGTGCTAAAACTGCTCGGATCTCGCTTTTCTATTTTTTAACGAGCATAAATTCCGCGGTAAAACTGCTCGATATACCAGTCATAAGATAAGAATGTCTCCTGTGAGATAGCTATTTTTTATGGAGCTTTATCTCACGAAGCTATGCTCCTTCTCATCCTTTCTTTATGCAAGTTTGGAAATGGCTAATCCTACGAGTTTAAAGGGTTAGACCTAAAAGTTTAAAGGGAGGACCTAAAAATTTAAAAAAAATAAATAGTCGTCCCTTACTTGCACTCCAAATGGTTGCATGCCCCCAGGTGTAAAGTAAAATTTCAAGGCTGCCCCTACTTATCCGTCAAAACATTTGTTTTAAAGGGTGAGGCTTACCTCTTTCAGGTTACCCAAAGATTGTTTTGTTAACTTCTTCAAACGAAAACATTTCCTCGGCACTGTCTACCGAAATAGACAAGGGTGAATGACTCTTGTCAAACACGTAACTTTGACAAAAGAATCCTATTCCAGAACAACCCCTCTTCCTCTATGGACGGGGTACGGACTAGTCATATTCTCTCACGGAAATTCTACCTTATACCCAGGGTTTTCTCTGCCCAAAGCAGACCAGGATGCATGCCCCCTGGGTTCCAGTCCCATCTTTCCGAATCACTCGCACTCATCGGGAAGGAGGACTGGGGGTGGAGACATTTCTTGATTGAATAGACCATTCAGGGTTGGTATTTGACTATTTTCTATGCGTGATCCCGGAAATGAAAGTTGGTCTACGAGCTTGACCATCCTTCCTTCGTGTGGAAAACACATTACTCTAAAGAGTGAGGAGACTATAGCTCCCATGCAATATATATAGTCTCGTCCAAGGAGTAGGTTATAATCCAAGGGTCCTTGAATGACCATCACGTTCATTTGAACGGTCTTCCCTTTCAATGTAACAGGTGCATTGGGGAGGATCCCTAATGGTCGACTGGTTCCTTTATCAAAACCCGAGAGATTTCTTATCTCAGGCAAAAGCGCCGGGGAACCCAGTGCTTTCCAAGCAATAGAGGAAAGGATACTCACAGATGCCCCTTCATCAATGATAGTGCCAGCCATTACCATTCTATAAATTTGGACTATGATTCTGAATGGTACACTGGCTGGCAACCGGGGTCTGTCTAGTTGGTTCCAATCAAAGGACACAACTAGGTTGCTTGGTGGTGGGACCGAATATACGGCCGGATATGACCTTGACAATGTTCCTTCCTGCGATAAAGGAATGGGCACATTGCCCTGATGCTCATCAGAGTTGGTGTTGATGAAAAGAATCTGGATGGTGTCATCCTTATTCTCTTCAGTGAGGGTGTCATTTGAAGAAGAATCTTCAATGACGGTGTCATTTGAGGATGAAACCTCTGAAGGAAGAACCGGGTCAACTGCCGTATCGACCTTTAGACTTTCGTCTGGTCTGGATTCAGTAGGTTCATTTTCAATGACTGACGCTTCAGCTGACCACTTGAGCGGGCCAGCTGTATTTTCAACCAACGAAGGACTCGGCATGAGTTTTTTGTATCCAGGAGGAAGTCTCAACGGTGAAACCAGGCGATCTTCCAAAACTCTCTTCGCTTCGTCTAAGAAGGGACAACGGTGGATGGCGTGATCACCTTCACACAGTCTGCAGGGGGATCTTGCTCCCCCTCTTTGTCTTGAACCTTCACTTTCGCTGGTTGATGGTAAGAATTCAACATGGCTATCAGAGGTTGATGCTACCGAATTGTGCAACCGAGGGGACCAGTCCCTTAGTATCCGGGGAATACAGGGAAAATCTCTATGGAAGTGGTCTCCTTTACATATGACACATGGCGATTTAGGCCTGGTCTGTGCTGTGTGTGGATTTTTGTTAGATGTCTTTTGCTTGCCCCCAGTCGCCTTAGGCTCCTTCTTCTTCTTCTCTCCCTTCTTCTTCTCCTTCTTCTCCATGGGAGCTTGGCTTTTGCCGGCTCTACCTTGCGAAGAGGAAGGATTGGAGGAAGAGTTATAGGAAGTAGAAGGCTGGTGGGCAGCTCTAGACTGATCTAACTGTTGACTCGACTGTTCAGGAACCATGGTGTTCTGAACTACATTGGTTGAGAATATCCAAATAGGTAGGCCAATTGTCAATCTTGGAAGCGACAATGTGGCCATGTGGGGCGCACCAACTTCTCCCCAAGAGGAGAAAGGACTAGGATTTCCATCCTGTGGCATTCCTTGGTTGGGGCGTTCCATGTTCTCAACCTACAGATCAATGTAGGAATAGGAGGTGATTATGTTCCGTTTAAAATAAATTTTATAACGACGCTTTAGACACAACTTGCTTTTTCACTTTTTAAGAGTCGAGAAAAAGCTAAAGATGACTCTAGTCTCCTTCGATGTTTTAACGAGCCCGAAGTGACAAATGCTCGGATGGACCTTTTCAGTTATAGAGTTTGAAAAAGGCCAAAAGAAACTGCTCTGGAGTTCTAGGCAGAGGGTGTGCCAAACTTTTCGCAAAACCACAGAATACATTTTACGGTACGAGTGGTCGATCTTCGTGAATGCTGTGTTCACTACATTGCGATCAGTAGGGCGGCCGACATGGCTTCCTATGGATAAAGGCTTTGTTCCTATAGGGGTCTCCCAATATATACGTGGCAGTACGTGGGAGCACAAGTCCGTATTGATACTTATCGCTTCACCGTGGAGGAATCACCCAACCACTCAACGCTAAGATATCACGTTTAACGACGCCGGAACACGTCTCTAGCTTAGACCTCTATATGTTTGCCTTATGTTTCAAAGCGTTGTTATGTAAATTCAATTTATTTTAAGGTTGATCTTGTTTAGCAGTTTGACTTTATGGATCACCACGAGATGTATAGTAACACTCCTAAATGCAGTCTAAGATGATAAGCAAGCTTTTCAATCTTTCAGCTTTGAAAATCTTAACTACTAAGGGAAAAGAAAGACATCATATTTTCACACAGATCACAGAGCACACACTAATGCACTTTTTCCTAAATCAACATGCAAGCTGTCAAAATGCCCATGTACAATGCAGGTATTTCTTTTCTCTTTCTTAATCTTGATGTAATACAAAAGAAAGTTGTTGTATAATTTTGAATTCAATTTCAAGTGAAAGCAAACAAGCTTGTCCAAAATCAAAAGACACCTTAAGATTTACTTGTTTCGACACTAGAAATATATAAATTCAAACCATATGATGAAAGAAAAAGCTCAATCAGCTATGAACAGCAAACAAACTAACTCTTAAGATCAAAACGACACTTTATCACAGGTCTAGATCTAAGAGGTCACAGCAAGACTAGTTCACTTTCGTTATGGGAAACTGCAAATGATACAAGAAATACACAAAGAACAAACACAGTTTCTTTATACAACCGAGGCAGAATAGTGGCAAGGAAAGTTGGTTTCAGATAGGTACATTGACTCATAACAGGCTGCAAAAACAAGGGAGAAAACAGGGCAATAAACAGGAGGGAACCCCAGTAGCACTAGGCAAAACTGGTTCAGCGCAGGTAGTACACTGGCAGTTTGACCTTCAGCGCAGGTAGCCCCTTCGGGAACTGCGCTGAAATGCAGACTGCCTTCACAGTGCCTGCACTGGAAATCCAAACTTTCGTTTTTCTCAGTTTCCGAGTCACAAATTGCTCAAAAATTTACAGTTTTTGGCCAAATCAGAAGCTATCAATCAAGTACACACTAAGGGATGAAAAGGAGGATGAAAAGCTATCACTAAGAGCTATTTAGAGTCCTTGTGGATCAGCTCTTCAAATCATAAACATGCCCAGAAACTGAGCTAGAGTAGCTGCCCTCTACTTTGCATTTGAAAGCTCCAAACGCAGTTCGATTCGGTACTCCCTGTGTTTATGAAATGAATAGCAAAAACACAAACAACCAACAAGATACGATCCCCAGCGGAGTCGCCAATTTGTTGGGAAAAGTATCCAATATGGAATGATCCTATCCCACTCTAAGGGTGATAGTACCTCAGCAACAATCAAAGCAAAGCTATTTGAGATTACTTCTTTATGAGATGTCAGAGAGAGGAGGAAGAGATCCACTAACCGATGTCTTCCGCTAATCATTGATCCAATCTTCTCTCTTTTCTGCTTGCTCCCAGCTCCTTGCTCTTTCACTGGCCCAGCTACACCAAGATCCTGCAAAATCACAAGAGAGGGAAACTACAAGAAGCATACATTCATAATTGATTCAAGGATTAGAATAAATCAAATATACAAGTATAACAATACACCATTGAGACACATGCATATAGAAGAACCTCAAATTCTTTATTAATGGAAGAAGTAAAGTTCAGGAAGTGATACAACCATAAAAGGCCCAATCCAGCATCACCTCCCAGCAGAAAGAAATCTCCTCTTCACCTCCTTCAAGCAAATCACCCAATAGTTCTATACTCAAACCAACAACACTTCCTTACATTCACAAGATTCCAACCTCCCTAGACCTCATGAGAGAGCTCTATATATAGGAGTTTTGGAGAAATGATGAGTCATCTTGAGGCTGGCATGAAGCTGACTAGTGTCCTCTCCCACTTCAGTTATTCTTCAGTTCTTGAGTCCACTTGGAGGTTCTTTCTTCCACTTGGATATCTAGACCCTCTTACTCATCACTAGGCGAATTCCCTGATCCAAGTGTCATTTTGGAAGCTTCCTGGGCATTGACACCTTGAGGAATGACTGTGCCACTTGGCCAAACTCGCCCAGCGCAGGTAGCCTTCTTTGCAGTTGACATTCAGCGCAGGTACAGAGTGGAGCAGTTGACATTCAGCGCAAATGCTCAATGGAGCAGTTGACATGATCCAGAATTAGCTTGTTTTTGAGTGTTTTCAGGTGGAGAACTGATATTCAGCGCTGTGGTTTGCTGACCTTGTTCCTCTAGGGGTAGGAACAACATGTTTAGGAACTTTGGATCCCTTAGATTATTAACATTTCATGCTTCATGTTGTAAGGCACAAAAATGTCTATAACAGAATGATAGATGTACCTGCACCCCTCAAACCAAAGGACAATAAGCAGTCAAAAAGGATCAATGATAATACCATTCTCCCACAATCAGCTGGCAGCTCAAACCCACCTACCACAGAGGTGACTGTGGAGGACATCTCAGAACAACAGCCCTCTGAAAACCAGTGAGCTCCACCCCATCTGTCAAAGACAAGGGCAGATACACCCCCAAGAAACAAACATGGCACCAGTTCTACTCAAAATCAAGCCAACTATGAGCAAAAGACCACTGACAACCCAGCTGAAAGGGAAAAACTGTTGCACTAAATGCCAAAATTCAAATGGAAAAACCTTTTAACTTGGAAATAGAAATAAGTAAGCTAAAGATATCAGTTCCTCTTTCGGAATTAGCCAACATGAAATATACAGACAGCAGATCAACAAGTCACTCCAGGTATCGGACAATAAAGATGTTGTGAATGTCGTAGATGACCAACCACAGTTGCTATTCGGTCCTGAGGTTAATGGAAAAATAGAAAATGGAGGGGTTCCACCATTTTATGTTAGTCTAAACATTCATGATAAGGTTCTACATAATGCAATGTTCGATTCTAGGGCCTCACACAACTTAATGCCCAAATCTGTAATGGAAAAACTCGACCTAGACATCACAAGACCTTATAAAGATATATTCTCATTCGATTCAAGCCAGGTCAGGTGCTAAGGATTAATTAAAGACTTATGTGTTTCCCCGCTTCAATACCCACAAAAACTATCTTGATGGATGTAGTAGTAGCTGACATACCCCCTGTTGTGGGGAAAAGTATCCGATGCAGATGACACTAACCCTTTCTAAAGGTGACATTCTTTAGCAACAACTGAATGATAAAGTTTTCATGTTCCACTTTATGAATGCACAGAGAGAATGGAAAGAGGGTCAACCAACCTGGTGTCTTGCGCTTAGTCGATCCTTGTCCTTCTCACTTTGTATCCTGTTCCCAGCTCTTTGCTCTCCAAGCCGATCCAGCTACACACAGAATCTGCACAACAAAAGAGAGCAAACTACGAGATACAAGCAATCATAATTGAAGCATGGATTAGGTTGCATCAAATATACATGTAAACACAAAAGCATCTATGTAAAACAAGTATATAGAAGAACATGCAAACTTTATTGATAGAAAGTAACAGGGTTCCAGAGGAAGTTACAACCAATGATGTTGGCTCCAATCCAGTAGCACCTCCTCGGCAGCAAGAACTCTCTTCTTCACCTCTAGTAAAACAATCACCCAATAATCCTGGCAGTATACCAACAGCACCTCCTTGCTTATACAAAATTCCAGCCTCCTTAGACCTCATAGAAGAGCTCTATATATAGGAGGGAAGAGGAAAGGATGAGTCAGCTGGAGGCTGGCATATAGCTGACTAGTGTCCTCTCCATCTTCAGTTAATCTTCAGTTCCTGTGTCCACTTGGAGATCCTTGCTTACACATGGTGATCAAGTACCTCTTACTCATCATAGGGCGAATCTCATGACCCAAGTGTCAGTTTGGAAGCTTCCTGGGCAAATGACACCTTGCAGGATGACTGTGCCACTTGGCCAATCTCGCCCAGCGCAGGTAGCCTTCATTGTTTTTGACTTCCAGCGCAGGTACAGAGTGGGACAGTTGCAATACAGCGCAGAAGCTCAGTTAAGCAGCTGACATGATCCAAAATAAGCCTGTTCTGAAGTGTTTTCAGGTGGAGAACTGATTGGAAGTGCTGTTGATTGATGACCTTGTTCTTTTAGGGGCAAGAACAACATGTTTAGGGACTGAGGATCCCTGTAATTATCGACATTCCCTGCTCCTTGACGCGAGGCACAAAAATGTCTATAACAGTTGCCCCCTAAAGTATGAGGCCGTTAATCGGGTGAAATGCTTTAGCTAGAGGGTCCGAAGTTCGTTCCAGTGCTGAGGAGAGTGCCCTGTAATACAATACAATACAATACATTATCTTTCATTCAATTTTCACGGTCTAGCTGAGGCGGGCATTCCCATGCTCAGCTTTTATAAATACATTTTGGTACATATGACAGACGATCGTCTGAAGACAGACTGATAATCTTCCGCTAAAATTATCATCCTTTGAGGAGGATGATCATCTGCTGCAATGATGTACATGGCAAATGCTTTTATATTTCCTGAATATATATCGCAGCCCGGATGGATGAAACTAGATCCGGGGTCTTCAAACTCGTTCGATCTTCACTCTAAGTACAAGTCGATCCATGTGAGAATTGCGTTGAAGTCGAACATGGAAAGACATCGCTTGATTACCGGTCAATAATGAAAACCGTTAACAAGCGCGAGAGGAATCACCAATAATGACGATGACCCTCAAGGTACGGCAGTACAATTCACGTGGCGTGAATAAAGGACTTGGCGTCGAACGCCACGCAAAATCTTCTGGTCGAAGGTCATTGATGTATACCTGTCGCCGGAAGTGAGAAACTTGCCATTGAGGCATGCAAGCTTCAAAGTACTGATGGGGGTGTTCCTAGATCGACTTCTTGGATAATGAGCTGATGTCGACAAGAAGCGATCCATCAAAGGAGGGCCTTAATGAATCCCACATCAATGACACGGAACGGAGCTAATGATTTAGTGGAGGTGGAAACAAACTGTGACATATGATTCAGGGTGGCGATCATGAAATGGATGAAGGATAATGTATGGTAGTGGATGGGACACGGTTGACACTTTCTGAATGACCCCTCTTGAACATATAACGACACTGATGCGATGGATCGGTAGCATTACCCCGAATGGATGGTGTGGCGAGGACCATGGTGATGAAACCGGTGAATGAGACAACCCAACCCGATGTGATACGGAGGAAAAGTGTCATGTTCAAGAGTGACTTGCTACCTCTAAACTTTGATGTTCTCCCAATTTTTCCCCAGTCATTTCTGACCAGTACCTCTTTATTTTTGTCAAGCTTGAGGAGGATAACATATGCTTGTTCTATAACCTGCCCTTCGGGCAAGCCCATCGCTAAGATTTAACGAGCCTAGCGATAGGGAAACTCGTTCTCATCTAAAGACAAGTTTGTCGCTATTTAATCATTTTAACGAGTCTAACGACAAGGAAAACTCGGTCCTTTTCATTTTTAGAGAGTCTAAAAAGGTACAGAAAGTCAACTCCATAATTCCTTTTTCGTCATCTAATCCCTTAAGTCCGAAAAAGTATAAAACAATACAGAAGGGATGGCTATTCGGTATTTTTACGAGCCGAACAAGACAAGCGCTCGATCTTTTTGTGTAATAATCCCTCAGGTCCAAAAAGATTAAAATCTAGAGGAGGGATAGCTTTCGGTCGTTTAACGAGCTAGAAGGCCAAAAACTCGGCAAACTTTTCATATTTTACGAGTCAGTGAAAAGAGCTCAAAGAAGACTCGTCTTTTGAGGAACGAGTGATAAACAAGGATAGCAACTGATTCCAGGTACAAATTGGAATTTCCAATCACGGTAGTGTCACAAGAAGGGCTAGGTGAAATCACTCTTCGCAGCTGTTCCTCAAAATAGGTAAACACACATGGGGGTGAACGATCGGCCAAATGAAATGGAGGTGATGGATGAGAACACGACCAAGGCTTTTAAGGCTTATAAATTTACGATCGCAATGGTTATTTACCGAGATAGGTTCATTTTTTAATGAGCTTGAACTTTGGTGGAAAAACTTTGCCCACACTTTTCTATTTTTTAACGAGCATAAATTCCGTGGTAAAACTGCTCGATTCATGGTCAAATTTAATTTTTTACTTTCATTAGCTTTTCTCTTTTCAAATGTAGTACTTCATTATCAATTGCTGCAACAAATTTTGTTAGAAATGGATAATAATTGCATGAAAACGAGAATATAACCCTAATATTTAACTTTAAACGGTGTAAAAAGTCATAAAAAGGGGTTTTTACCTCTCATTTACCATTTCATTTGCATTTTTCTTGTTGGAGCTCTGGAGGTGCCTCTTCTTCCTTGATTTTCACCAGCTGATTCCGGGAGATTCTGTGGACGATTTTCGGCGCCGTTTGGACCAGGTAGGAGCTAAACCTTAGCCCTTCAGTTTCATGGTTTCCTTTTTCAGTTTCATGCCTGTTTTTCAGAGCTTCTGGGCCCCAGGGGTTTCATTAGGGCGCCCTGGCATCAGCGCAGGTTCCCCTTTCGAAATCTGCGCTGTATTTCAGGCAGCCTTAAGGCAGACTGAGTTCCAGAGCAGGGGGAACACTCTCTGCCTGCGCTGGGCCTAAAAGAGCTGATTTTGCATGAGTTTTTTGATGATTTTTCGCCAGATTTTCATCAAAATCAGGAACTTACTCTTTCTCTTGTTTGATTGTAGGGAACTTTGGACAAAATGTCCCTTACATGGCGAGAACGAGAACATGAAGCGGAGGACATGGTTGCACTCCATGACCCAGTCACGGTGAACGCGCTTCGGAACTGTGGCCTGCTGAAGTTCTTCCGTATCTCTAGCATGAGAGCACAGATTTCTTTACTGCAGTATATGCTTGATGCTTGGGATCCTGTTAACCAAGTATTCCAGATTAGGGGGAAGTCCTTCCCCTTGACCATAGAGGACATGTACTTCTTGACTGGGCTGTCAAGGCGGGGTGCTCCCATTTCTTTGTCAGGTACGGCTCGAGGGACTACTTCCACCAGAGACTATATCCGTCAGTATTGCCGGGAAGGTTCACAGCCGAGCAAAGACGGCAAGATCAATATCCGTGACATCACTGACAGGTCTCTCAGGTCCATTCTGTTTACTATTGGTAGGATGGCCGGTAGCGCAGCTTTGCATGTTGCCAACAAATCTTATATGCAGCACGCCTTGGAGTGTCTCCAACCGAAAGTGTTTAACTGGTGTGATGCAGTACTTATCCAGATGAAAAGTCAATTGACCAAGGTAAAGGACGGGGGGCTGAAGAACTTTGGATTTGGTTCTATTCTCACTGCCTTTGTCTTGGAGAAAATCCCATTGATGCAACCTCAGTACATCTTGCTTGATGTGCCTTCTCCGACCGAGCCACGCATGCAGAGGTGGGTTGACCATATGTCCCGGCATGCTGGTCAACCTCATATTACATTCACTGAGTCCTTCTTTAGGTGGTTCGAGTGTCAGGAGATGGCATTTTCTGAGTATCCATACGTGGGTATGGACTACCGAGGTGATCCGGACTTGGTGCTTCCGGATGGCGAGCAATGGGGTGCTATTGGTAAAATCTCTGACCATATCACTATTTATTGTTTTTATTCATGATGTTTACTGTTCAAAACCGATTAAACTCTTGGGTGCATGCAGATGTTGGTCCTGCTCGTCCAGTAGCTCGTCCACGATCGCTAGTTGCTGCCCCAGCAGCAGAGCCTGCTAGGAGAGTCGTTATTCGCGACCTTGGTGATACTGAGATACTTGCAGCTGTGCAGGAGCAGGTTGAGAGCCTTACTCGTGGTCTTCCGGATGTACAGATTGACGAGTTACCTTTACAGTTGCAGCGACACACCATCGGTGTGCCTAGACGATGGACTCGTCTCTTACGCATGATCGCACAGACCGTGACGTACTTTCATGAGCACCACTAGGCTAGGGTGCCCCCTAGCATCTTTTTTGAGTTCTAGGTCATATGACCAATTTTGTTTTGATTACAGCACATTATGTACAAACTATAAACAGCTTTATATATTTTGATTTTCGGAGTTTATTTCAGTTTATTCATGATCCACTTGCATAGCACCGATGTATCTCTTTTTATATATGTTGTAAATGTCTATCTAATACATAGTTTGCCAATGAATCTGTTAATGTGTTCAAGTTTCTGGAAAAATGTTGGTATTGAATTGAATCAAACTCTCTTTCCAAAATCTTAACTCTTAGAAACATACGATAAATAGCTGGATTGCGGACTGAATATATACCAGTGAGTTGTAGTATCACAAGTTGTGAGTCTAGCCTAATTAGCCGGCGTATACCATGAGCAATGGTATCAGAGAGGAGTTTGATCAACGCACTATACTCAGCGATATTGTTTGTTGACCGCCCAATACACACACCTCTGAAACTCACTAACTCGCCGCTTGGATCAAAAATGGCCCAGGCTGCGGAGGACAAATTCCGCGTACTACGACTCGCTCCGTCGGCATATCCCACATATGTATCAGAATAATTCGACATCTGCAACAAACGAGAAGGGTGGATTACTTAACCAAAACAAACATTTTAGCGAAAACAAAATACAACAAAAGCACTCAGGTTACTATTTAGGCATAGTAACGCTTGAGGTACAACCCGTTACGGGGTTGCGCCAGTGGTATTCCGTCATAATCCATTAACTCGTAGGCTCCTTTTGCTAACACCCTTTTAACAATATAAGGACCCATCCATAAGGACTGAAATTTCCCTGCTCCTAATTTATCGGATTCTTGGTCGTAAAGCAAAACCAAGTCACCCTCAGAGAAGATGCGCGGTTTGACATTCTTGTCGAATTGTGCTTTGACTCGTTTCTTATGAGCCTCGTTCGCCAAAGCGGCGTCACGACGGTTTTCATCCAACTGGATCAATTCTAAGAAACGAGCCTCTTCTTCTGAGGTTCCGGGGAGGAGGTCAATTGCGAGTTTAAGAGACGAAATTTCGCACTGGATCGGTAAAACTGCCTCCAGGCCATACACCAATTGGAATGGTGTGAACCCAGTGGCGTTTTTTACCGAGGTTCGGTAAGCCCATAGTGCTGAGTACAGGATTAGGTGCCATCTTCTTTTATGAACCCCGATCATCCTTTGCAACATACGCTTCAGGACCTTGTTGATTGCCTCAACTTGTCCGTTGGCTTGTGCATAATACGGAGTAGAGCTGTCGTGAGATAGCCCTAATTTGGCAGCTAATTCGATCATCATGTGATTGCGAAAATGCGATCCATGATCTGTCACTATAGCTTGCGGAACGCCGAACCTGGCGACTACATGATTGAAAAAGAAAAGGGCAGCTGTTTCACCAGTGTTATCCAATGTAGGCATCGCCTCGGCCCATTTGGTAAAATAGTCAACAGCGACTATAATATACCCATGCCCCCCGGTCGAGGTGGGGTTACATTGCATGAAATCGATGCCCCACTTGGCGAAGGGCCCAACAGCAACTATCGGCTGTAAGGGTGCGGGTGGTCTTCTGGTTTTGCTATCAAAGATCTGACATGCATGGCAACTTCTGACAGCTATTATGCAATCTTTAAACATAGTTGGCCAGAAATATCCTGCTCGTAAGATTCTTTGTGCTGTTGCATATCCAGATTGATGCCCTCCGCACGCGCCTGAATGACAATCATTCAGGGCTTTTTTGGCCTCCTCATGGGTAAGGCACCTCCTCAGAACCGTATCGACGCCACGACGGTAAAGTGTATCACCGACGATCATGTAGTCTTTAGATTGGTATCGTATACGTTTCCGTTCCGAGTGTGAGGTATTAGGCCTAAATTTTTGGGTTTGGAGATAAACAATGATGTCCCCATACCACTCATCGCTTACTGATATCAGAAACAAATTTTCATCCACGATTGACTCTTCTGATGTTTCATCGTTGGACGACGATGGGAGATCGCACAATAATTCCGCGAAAACTAGAGCTTTCTTCGATTTGGATTTTACAAAATCTAAATCAAACTCTTGAAGGATGGCTATCCATTTTGAATATTTTCCCCCAAGCAACTGTCGCGACAGTATATATGTCATGGGATTGCAATCTGACAAAACGGTAGTTTTCCTAAAGAGGACATAATGTCGAAACCTTTGAATCGCTTGAACAACAGCAAGCGCTAGTTTTTCAACATAGGAATATTTACTTTCTGTGTCATTTAAGTTTTTACTTAAATAATAAATAGGATGTTCTATTCCATCGACTTCTTGCACTAAGACCATCGCAATGGTCGTATCTGCTGCAGCAAGATACAGGTTAAAATCTCTTTGATAGTCCGGGGCGTATATTAATGATGCTCTTACTAGACAATCTTTCAAAGCGTCAAAGGAAGCTTGCGCAACCTGGTCCCAGACAAAAGGTACATCCTTTTTCAAAAGACGAGTATAACCCTTGGCAAGTTCTGCGTAATTAGGAATGAACCTCCTCAGAAAGTTTGCTTTCCCTTGGAGTTTCTGAATTTGAAGCAAATTTGAAGGTGGAGGCAAATTAATGATTGCCTGAACCTTACAGGGGTCGAGACGAATCCCGTCCTTAGAAACCACAAATCCAAGTAAGCGACCAGAGCCGACGCAAAACACACACTTGTGCGGATTGAGTCTTATCTTATAATGTCGGCAACGTAGAAATATCGCTCTCAAATGCCGCGGATGATCAGTCCGTTTTCGCGAATGAGCCGGAAGATCGTCGAGATAAGGTTGAACAATGTTCTTGATGTCATGAAAGGCATAATTCATTGCCCTCTGAAACGTCGCCCCTGCGTTCTTTAAACCAAAGGGTAATTTTCGATAAGCGAATGTGCCCCACGGACAGATGAATGCAGTCTTAGACTGGTCCTGTGGGCGGATATTTATTTGATTATACCCGGAAAATCCATCCATAAAGGAAAAGATTTCACATCCGGCGCATTCATCAATTATTTGGTCGATGAAGGGTGTAGGGTAGTTGTCCTTCGGACAAGCTTTGTTTACATCCCTATAGTCGACGCACACTCTTATCGTCCCTTGTTTTTTCATAACAGGGACAATATTCGATACCCAATCGGTTAGAGGAACCGGGTAGATGAATCCAGCATGGAGGAGTTTTTCAACTTCCGCCTTAATGGCAGCGGATTTCTTCGGATGTACCTGCCGAAGCCGTTGTCTTACTGGTTTGACATCAGGATACATTTTAATTTCATGTTCAACTATGCTCGAGTCAATGCCTGGCATTTCATCATATGACCATGCAAAGACATCTCTAAATTCGCGAAAGAGAGCACTATATATTTCCAGTTCTGAAGGGGAACAACTTTTGCCGACATGAATGTTCTCAACAACATCAGATTTTGTCGAGATGTTTATGGCTACAGTCTCTTCAATATTGGATAGGTTTCTCTCTGAATCCACCGTATTTACAGTATTTGTTAGGAATTCAAACACTGAAGGGTGGTATAGGTCGTGATGAGTTTCTTCTTCACACTCTGGAAGAAGGGAACGATGGTGGTTATCATTCCATGGTGCCCCCTCAATCATCATTGATTGTAAGATTCCTTCGTCAGTCCCATGAACTTTTGACCATGGATCTAATGGGGTACCATATTCTTTGGACCTATCTACCCAAACGCTTGACGAGCGTTCATTTGGGCTTGCCTCCCATGCCTGAAACATTGATTGCTACAATATTTCAATAGGGCTAGGTGGCAAAACCACTTGATGATCCATGACGACTTTGTCTTCTGCGACCTTAGATGAAGATACCATGTTGCATGTTGCTACAAACGGGATATTCCCTTCATGGAAAGGAGGTGGCAACGCGAAAGTTCCCATCATCGTGGGATCTTTTAGCAAGCCTACTCCTATATCTTTTATCGAATGGTCGCTCCCATGGATCAGGGGAATGCTTCCAGTAACTTGTGAACCATTAGGGAGGAAATTCTGTTGGTCGACGATCGTAATCCCTCCTTCAAACGGGAATGCGATCTTCCTAAAATATGTCGACACTACAGCTGCCATGGCATATATCCATGGTCTTCCCAGTAGAATGTTATAGTCAAGATTGCCATCAATGACTTCAACATCAATCTCTACTGTTTTTCCTCCTAGTTCAACCTTAAAGTTATTTAGGATACCGTACGGAGTGTACGACCTACCGTCAAATGCTTTCAATGTCGTCGAAGATCACGACAAGGTTGGAGATCCAAGAGTTTTCCAGCAACTCATCGACATGATACATGTCGATGCACCCTCATCAATAATCGTTCTATGAACAGTTTTGTTGAGTGCTTTCACTTGAATAAGGAAAGCTAATTGCGTTGGTAACTGAGGATCATATCCTTTGTGATCAAAGGATACAAGATTGGAATCTTTAGGATCCACTCCACCAATTGCTGATAACAATGCCTGTCTTTGGGATGGGCAATTTTGTAGTACCTCAAGAGTTGACATAGCAGATGGCGATTGGGCCAAATCCTCCACTACATTATAGTGTTGCGCCGCTCTGGCGCGAGGGTTGAATGTCGACTTGTGAACTACTCCCTTAGGCGGATTTATTGTTAATTCATGCGTGAGGGGGGGTACAACTTCTGCCGAAGTCGTTGTCGAACTACTGGGTTGATCTTTCCCTTTGTCGTTCGACACCGGCGGATTCCCATAATCTTTATTCCTAGCCGATATCAAAGCATCACTTTGCTTAGAAACCGACAGCATAAGCACTTGAGACGGGGAAGCATTTCCACTATCAACCATATTCTGACCTGGGGCAGGAAACAGATCAGTCAACACAGCTGAAGTTTGGGAACTTTTTAGGAACCTCTTTAACTCAGCTTTGAACGGACAGTCCTTTGTCGAATGATTTTCATCACATATTTGACATGGATAAAATTGTTTCTTTTTCCCAGGAGGGTTTGAAGAAGTTTTTTGAGGGGATGATCCACCTTGATTCTTCTTCTTCCCTTTGTTTTGTTTCTTCTTGCTTCCTGGTTGATTGGAGTTTTTGTCTTTATCCGTAGATACAGCGTTTACCTCCGAAGCAAGAATTTCCTGATTTGCTTTTTGATTCGAAGTCTTACGGGCTTTCTTATTCGAATCCCTTGTTGACTTAGCGTTTGCAGTTCCAATCACGCCATCACTGGCATGAGAGTCACTGTTCGATCCGGGAGGAGGAGGGATTGAAAATTCTGGTCTGGGGGCATCAGGTATCTTATCATAGAGCGTGCCCGACTGAGTATATACTAAGTCCAAATATTGAGCACGAGCAATAACCTGCTCCTCTGTTACGACGCCTCCCTTGGCCACATCTTCTGTAATTGCCGGCAGAAGCGACTTTATAAACCACTCAGCTAATAGCTGATCCGGAACATAGGTTTTTACCATTCTTCGCCGACGACACCACTCATGTATATGATCAGATATATGTGTGGCCGTTGTCTGCTTGAAATTGGTCAAGATCTCTGTTCCAGTTTCGTACCTTATAGGTAACTGAAAATGTGTTAAGAAAGTCGTGGCTAGGGAACTAAAATTGTCGAAAGAGGCTCTAGGTAATTCAATATACCATTTGGCCGCCGGACCAGTCAATGTCCTCTGGAAAAGGCGAAGCCTTATCGAATCATCATTCAAGGTATTCGACAAACACCACAGATGGAATGTCATCACATGATTCGACGGGTCTTCGCCCGGATTTCCATTGAATTTAGGAATGTCCGAAGGAAGTTTGTGAGGAATCGCTGGCCACCAATGGGCGTAGGCGATTGGATCGTTCGTCAAGCGATGTAAATCTGGTAATTCTAAGGTCGCCACGAATGGCAACTGCTGATTCAGGTTTGGCGAGGCGTACCCAGGGTACGATGGAATCGCCTGAGCAGTAGGTCTTTGCATACCAGTATAATGCAACTGATGTTGATATGACTGATATGGCTGGTGGGCTTGGCCACTGTAAAGTGGTTGGTTTAACCCGTTCTGAATATAGGGTTGCCCACTATTCGCAAAGATCTGTTGCTCAGATCCCTGGTATACCTGTTGAAACTGAGGTTGTTGGTATTGCACCATCCATGGTTGTGAAGCCATGTTTTGTTGTGCAATACTAACCGACGGCCCAAGATGCGGGGTTATAGTCCCCGTTTGTATCTGTGTCGTCCCGGCAGTTGGCGATTATGGATGTGTTGCAGGGTCAATTGACTGTTGCATTACAACTTGTGGTTGACATACAACAGGCATCGATTGAACTTGCGACACGGTTACAATTGCTGGCGTCGTCGGGATACTAGACATAGGTACACTTTGTTGCATAGAATATATAACTCTTGGTTGTTGGGGTAACATAGGTACCCAACCACTCGTCGTTACTTCAGTCAAACCTGAATGTGGTTGAAAACTGCCGTATGGGTATCCTCCCGAAAGAGGAAGTGAAAGGGCATATTGCCCCCCATACGGTAACAATCCGGAGCTCAAGGGTGTAGATGGCCTTTGAGGACTGGATGGCCCAAAATGATTCCCAAAGGGATCAATTTGTCTAGTTTCAACATAAGAATTACCTGGTATTATACCGGAAGAACAAACTGGAACAGACCAAGTTGTCATAATAGTCCCTGGGTGGACTCCTTCTAGTTGATGAGAACTAGTTGGGACGGATGGTATGCCGGCAAACATCGTTGGAATGGCAGCAGGAGCTTCTGCTGTTGCTGTGTCGTTTGGCACAGTTCTGGATGTCGACGGTTGTTCAGACATTTTAAGTCTATCCAATAAACTTCCTAACGATTCTTCAGGAACTTCCTGTGGCGATGGACAAACTTCTGATGCAGAAGGAAAAAGAGTGGAACCTACTCCAAAATGAATTGGAGTATTTGCTTGCTGGTCCTCTACGATTTCCTCTATTGCAATCAGACCAGGAGGAAGAGGCAGACCGTCAGGTCCGTAATAGATTTCTGGTGCCGAAGAAGGGGTCGCCTCAACAGCGACAGTTGTTTGAACAACAAGACTCTGTGGACCAGTTTCAGATGGAACTGGTTTAGTTAAACAAGTACTTGTTTTCAGACTAGGATCAATACAATTGTCCTTCTGTTGCTGTTGAACTTCTTCAATAGAAGCAGGGATTCCAGAAATATCGGGAGTGACCAGAATCTCAGATGTTGTTGGAACTTATGTTCTAACTTTAAGAGGAGATTTTGATCTGGTCCAGCGAGATCGCTTTGCTCGTACTACTTTCGGTTCCGGAGACAAAGATGGTCGACCCGCAAGTCTCCCTGAATGACGGGGTTTTAATTGACTTTCCTCCACGGTTGCGGATTACTTGATCAACTAAAATACAAAAAGGGGAATTATGTTTCCGTATTGAATGAATTTTATTAGACGCTTTTAGACACAACTTTGCTTTTTCATGTTTTAAGAGTCGAGAAAAAGCTAAAGATGACTCTAGTCGCCTTCGATGTATTAACGAGCCCGAAGTGACAAATGCTCGGCTGGACCTTTTCAGTTATAGAGTTTGAAAAGGGCCAAAAGAAACTGCTCTGGAGATCTAGGCAGAGGGTGTGCCAAACCTTTCGCGAAACCACAGAATACGTTTTACGGTACGGGTGGTCGATCTTCGTGAATGCTGTGTTCACTGCATCGCGATCAGTAGGGCGGTCGACACGGCTTCCTAAGGATAAAGGATAATTGCCTATAGGGGTCTCCCAATATACGCGACGGTACGCGGGAGCTCAAATCCGTATTAGTGCTATCGTCCCTCAGGAGGAATCACCCACCTTCGTAGAGATCGACAGTCACTACGTTTAACGACGCCGGAACACGTCTCTACCTAGACCTCTATTGTGAGCGTTATGTTACAATGCGTTTTTAGATTCATTCAATATATTTTAAGTTGATCTTTTTATCAGTTTGTCTTTCAGGATCACCACGTGATGTATTGGTACAAATTCCTAAATGCAGCTAAAATGATAAGCAAGCTTTCACAATCCTTTTAGCTTTGAAAATCCTAACTACTGAGGGGAGAGAAAAACAATATCTTTCCACACAGAGCACAAAGCACAAACTAATGCACTTTCTCCTAGATCAGACACCCAAACTTATCAAAAATGCAAATGCAAGATGCATGTATTTCTTTTCTTTTCCTTTAATGTTGATGCTAACAAAAGGAAAACTGTTGTATGACTTTCGAATTCAATTTGAAGCGTAAACAAACAAGTATTGTCTAAATGAAAAGACGCTTTACAGGTACTTGTTTTACACCAAAAATATATGAATTCAAACCATAAAGTGAAAACAAACCAACTTAAACAGCTATGAACAGTAATAACACTAACTCATAAGATCGCAATCTAAGAGGCCACAGCTACTAGGTTCGATTTTCACAATGGGAAATTGTAACTAAAACAAGAAATACTGAAAGAACGTTTACAATTTCATCACACAACTGAGGCGGAATAATGTCAAGGAGAAGTGGTCTACAGCAAGTACACTAACCAGCAAGCAATCAGCCAAAAACAAGTGCAAACAGGGCCAAGACACCAAGGAAGAGCTGAGCTAGACTAAGGCTAACTGGACCAGTGCAGGCACTAGTTCACCAGTTTGACTCTCAGCGCAGTTCCCGAAGGGAGCACCTGCGCTGTAATGCAGACTGCCTGTGGACAGCCTGCACTGACTTACGAGAGTTACGTCTGCTAAGAATTCCGGGTCATAAAAAGCTCAAAAATGTACTGTTTTGACTGAAATAAAATGCTATGGGTTAAGGGATGATCAAGAGGATAAAGATCTATCACAAAGAGTAAAGATTCATCTGTAGATTAGCTCTTTAAATCTTGAATTTGCTCAGCAAAGGAGCAAGAGTCACAAAACCCTCTACTTCGCTTTTGATAGAGTCAAAAGCTTTTCGATTCGGTACTCTTTTCTTCAAGAAATGAATAGCAAAATCCTACAACAACAAGATACTAGGATCTTCCCCAGCGGAGTCGCCAGTTTGTTGTGGGGAAAAGTATCCGATGCGGATGACACTAACCCTTTCTAAAGGTGACAGTCTTTAGCAACAACTGAATGATAAAGTTTTCATGTTCCACTTTATGAATGCACAGAGAGAATGGAAAGAGGGTCAACCAACCTGGTGTCTTGCGCTTAGTCGATCCTTGTCCTTCTCACTTTGTATCCTGTTCCCAGCTCTTTGCTCTCCAAGCCGATCCAGCTACACACAGAATCTGCACAACAAAAGAGAGCAAACTACGAGATACAAGCAATCATAATTGAAGCATGGATTAGGTTGCATCAAATATACATGTAAACACAAAAGCATCTATGTAAAACAAGTATATAGAAGAACATGCAAACTTTATTGATAGAAAGTAACAGGGTTCCAGAGGAAGTTACAACCAATGATGTTGGCTCCAATCCAGCAGCACCTCCTCGGCAGCAAGAACTCTCTTCTTCACCTCTAGTAAAACAATCACCCAATAATCCTGGCAGTATACCAACAGCACCTCCTTGCTTATACAAAATTCCAGCCTCCTTAGACCTCATAGAAGAGCTCTATATATAGGAGGGAAGAGGAAAGGATGAGTCAGCTGGAGGCTGGCATATAGCTGACTAGTGTCCTCTCCATCTTTAGTTAATCTTCAGTTCCTGTGTCCACTTGGAGATCCTTGCTTACACATGGTGATCAAGTACCTCTTACTCATCATAGGGCGAATCTCATGACCCAAGTGTCAGTTTGGAAGCTTCCTGGGCAAATGACACCTTGCAGGATGACTGTGCCACTTGGCCAATCTCGCCCAGCGCAGGTAGCCTTCATTGTTTTTGACTTCCAGCGCAGGTACAGAGTGGGACAGTTGCAATACAGCGCAGAAGCTCAGTTAAGCAGCTGACATGATCCAAAATAAGCCTGTTCTGAAGTGTTTTCAGGTGGAGAACTGATTGGAAGTGTTGTTGATTGATGACCTTGTTCTTTTAGGGGTAAGAACAACATGTTTAGGGACTGAGGATCCCTGTAATTATCGACATTCCCTGCTCCTTGACGCGAGGCACAAAAATGTCTATAACACCCCCTAAGTATGGCATGCTCTTGTCCAGATCCTGGGGGGCCAAACTCCAAGGATCTTTGCAATTAGATATGTCCTATGCAACTATCTCAGTCTTTGGACAACCAAAGAGATTATACCATGAAACTCTGATGAAATACATGGTAAGCAGTCAAGAGAAGCCCCAAAACTTCCCAATCTATTCAATACACTCTGACATGGATTCATTTATTCTCTACAATGCCGACATCTGCAAAAAAGCTTATTCTGAACTATTAATGACAGTAGAGACAGAGGAGTTAGATGAACAACGCGCTTTCAAAGACCAAGGGACTGTGGGTATAGCTGATAAGACAAAGGAACATGATGTATCAAGTAACTTGCAAGAAACCAACCTACCCATGATCCAACTTTCTAGTGATCTCAATCCAAATCTTGATCATGAAACCTTATGGTATTTAGAATTTGATGGTTTTGTAAACAAGTTAGGAGCTGGGGCAGGAGTCTGGATCCATAATATGCACAATGACCAAGCTGAGGGCCATTTATATAGATTAAACTTTCGATGCACAAACAACATGGCTGAATATGAAGCCCTTCTGTTAGGTCTGAAACTCATAAGAAATCTAGGTGCAACCAAAGTCTCAATCCTGGGAGATTCAGATCTGATCATACAACAGATGAAAGGAAAATTTACCACAAACGATCTAAGGTTGAGAGCATACAAGGGAGAATCTATTCAAGTACTTGAGAGCTTCTCACAAACACAGTTGACTAAAATTTCCAGAGAACTCAATCTACATCCTCACAGCTTGGCAACCTTTGCCAACACTTGTAAGTTACCTTTCAAAACCAATCATACATTTACTGTCGAAATGAAACACAGACCTTCAGTTCTGGATAACATCAAGAATTGGAAAGTCTTCGAGAGTAACACTCAGATAAATAACTTCCTCACTTTAAAGGAAGAATTTTCCGGCATGAACATTGACACTAGAATTAGAGATGATCAACCACAGGTATGCACAATTACATAGAAAATATCAGCTGAAACAGCTGATTTAGTTTTACATCCTACCACCTTTGACAAGGAAACTATACAGGAGTTGAAACAAGCAGATGAAGAGGAAATGGCTGAAACAGAAGCTGAGTTAATTGAGCTAAAAGATAATTTTCTTCCCACAGGTTTAACCCCTTTGGAGGATCTGTTCGATTCAAATGATGTCTCAAGAAAACCAAAAATGCAACCATTGAATGTTGAAATAGAAAATTGTAACATTGGGACTCCTGAAAATCCAAAAATGGTTAAGTTATCCAAAGCATTACCACCTGAGAAGAAACTGAACTACATTGAGCTATTCAAAGAGTTTCAAGATGTCTTTGCCTGGAGCTATGAGGACCTTAAATCTTATGATACATCAGTTATCCAGCACACTATACCTTTAAAAGAAAACCAAAAGCCTTTCAAACAGAAACTCAGGAGAGTCAATCCGGTCCTCCTCCCCCTCATTGAAAAAGAGGTTAAACGTATGTATGAAGCAGGGATCATTGCCCCAATTAGATTCTCAGAATGGATTTCAAACCTAGTGCATACTAGGAAAGAGACAGGGGAAATCAGATTGTGTGTTGACCTAAGAAATTTGAACAAAGTCTCTCTCAAGGACCATTACCCCTTACCAAAAATGGATCATATCTTGCAAAGGGTAGTGGGAGCCTCTAGAATCTCCTTACTAGATGGTTTCTCAGGATTCAATCAGATTCTAGTGCACCCGGATGATCAAGACAAAGCTGCCTTCACAACACCTTGGGGAACATTCAAATATGTCAAAATGCCTTTTGGGCTTAAAAACACAGGGGCCACATTCCAAAGAGCAATGGATATTGCCTTCGCCAAGGAAATTCATGATTTCCTAGTTGTCTATCTTGATGATCTTACCGCCTTTTCAAAATCAGATCAAGAACACTTAGAACACTTGAGGCAGGTTTTCACAATTTGTAGAAAATATGGCATATCTTTGAACCCAAAGAAATCATTGTTTGGGCTGGAGGAAGGTAAACTCCTGGGGCATATAATCTCAAAAGATGGTATTAGTATTGATCCTGACAGAATTCAAGCTATCCTACAAGTACCACATCCAAGGAACATCAAAGAACTACAAGGCTTTCTAGGAAAAATCAACTTCTTGAGGAGGTTCATTCCCAATTTGGCTGATCTCATAAGACTGTTAAATAATATGCTAAAAAAGGATTCCAAGGTCAAATGGACCATGGAAGCTAGACAAGCCTTTGAGGATATCAAAAGAGAATTGACAAACACTCCAGTCCTAACAAGCCCTAGATTTGATCAAGATTTTATCATTTTTTCTTTTGCATCTGAGCACACAATTGCTGCTGTTCTGCTACAAAAAGATGACCAGGGCTGTGAAAAACCCATTGCAATTTTTAGCAGAGCCCTTAGAGATGCTCCCTTGAAATATCAGATCATGGAAAAACAAGCCTATGCATTGGTAAAAGCCATCAAGGACTTCAAAATCTATATCCTGTACTCTCATATAATTGCCTATGTTCCTAATGTTGTGGTCAAAGACATTCTAACCCAAGAAGGAATTGAAGGCAACAAGGGCAAGTGGATTGCCAATATCTTAGAATATGACATTGAGATTGCCTACCAAACTAATAAAAGGACAAGGTCTAGCTAAACTAATGACTAAAACCAATTTCAAGCCCTTGACATTAATGAACTGGACGACGAATAGGAGATGGCGACTCCACATATCAACCAAGCCTTTATGCAATCTCCCTGGTACGCTAATGTATGTTTTGTATTGCTAAACCTGCAAGCTCTTCCAGGGTTGTCCAGAACCAAGAAAAGATTCTTGAAAATGAAAGCATCAAAGTTTTGTATTATTGACAGTGTTTTGTTTTGGAGAAATCATGAAGGGATCTTACTCAATTGCTTAACTTCAGAAGAAACTGACAATGTCCTCAAAGAATTTCATGCAGGTGACTATGGAGGACACTTATACTGGAAGTCCACAGCTGATAAAATCCTAAGGGCTGGATTTTATTGGCCCTCCTTGTTTGCTGATGTAAAGAAATTTGTAATGTCTTGTCACAAATGCCAAATTTTTGAGGGCAAGAGAAAGCTACTGCCTTTACCACTCAAACCAGTTTCAACTGAGAGACCATTCCAACAATGGGGTTTAGACTTCATTGGTGAAATTCACCCTCCATCCACTGGCCAGCATAGGTGGATTTTCACTGCCACAGACTATTTTACCAAATGGATAGAAGCCATCCCTTGTAGGCAAGCCAATGACTCCATTATTATACAATTCCTAGAAACCAACGTCTTGTCCAGGTTTGGCTGTCCAGATAAAATAATTACAAACAATGCTGCTACTTTCAAATCCAAAAAAATGATCAACTTTTGTCACAAGTATCACATGACCCTAGGTCATTCCACTGCCTACTATCCTCAAGGTAATGGCCTAGCTGAGTCTTCCAATAAAAGTCTCATCAATATCATTAAGAAAGTTTTGGAAGAAAACAAAAAGAATTGGCATAAGAAGTTGGTCAATTCCTTGTGGGCAGACATACTAACCACCAAGAGATCAATTGGCATAAGTCCATATGAACTGGTTTATGGGCTAGAAGCAAAGTTTCCTTCATCTTTAGGAATTCTTGTGATCAAGTTGCTGCAAGAAATACAAGCTGAGCCCAATGATATTCAAAGAAGAATCAATCAGACAATTCACCTACAGCAAACGAGAGAGGAAGTCTATCAAAGAACCCAAGTACTGCAAGAACAGCTCAAAAGAATATTTGACAAAAGAACCAAAGCTGAAGATTTCTTTATAGGAAACAAAGTGTTAAGATGGGATTCCAGGAGGGAGGAAAAAGGAAAACATGTTAAGTTTGATTTCTTATGGAAGGGACCTTATGTCATTTATGCTATACAAGGTAACAACACCTATTTTCTAAGGAGTTTGGATGGCTCAAACAGATAAATAAAGCACCAAGTGGAGCATATTTTGAGAAAGACCAGGGTGCTGCACTATTTTCGTTTTTGGAATATGTTTTTATCCTAGCATCGGAAAGCAAGGAAAAACACAGAGGAACTATCAAGGTGATGAGAAAAAATTTCAGAAACAGGTAAAAAACAAATCTGCAGCTTCACTGAAAATCAGCTCAGTGGGTACTGCCTGTAAGTATCTAAGATCCTGGTCAATATTCTCCAACAACAGAGAAATTCAGACTGCAGCAAGAATGGAGAAGTGAGGCAACCTGACCTGTTGTTCTTGGCTTTACATCTAGAAAAGCCATCCCCAAGTGGAGCCACTGTTAGCCTCCTATACCAATAGGTTTTCATTTCTCACGATTGACAGTGGAAGTGCCATAAAATGTTCATCTTCTGTGCTACTAAGGTTCCATTTTTGTGAAAGAAACAGACAGTTAAAAAATGTAAAGAGGGTATGCCTTAAAAGGATAATCAAAAGGCAAGAAAATGAACTGGTCAAAGAAAAAATAAATGAAATGAACCCCAAATAAAGACCATGAAAGTGGCTAATCCAAAATGCCACTGCTACTTTGATGGGTGGTCCAACAGTTCAAGCTGGGCCATACCATGTTTTAAATTGCATGTTGTGTTGAAAAGTGTGCAACAAGAAATGCTTGTTGAGGGTGCAACAAGATGATGGAGCTTAGTGAAAAGAGTCGCCTTCACTAAGTGGGCCCGCAGGCTATTTTTGGCGCAAGTCTATTTTTAGACTATGTCTATTTTTAGACATACGGATCATGTCTATGTTTATGGATGATTGATCAAGTTGGGAAAAATAGATGGACTTCTATTTTTGATGAAAGTGTGAGTGATCACAGTGTGAGTGATCAAAGTCTATTTTTAGACTGCCTGTCAAAAATAGAAAAGTCAAATATTATTGTCTCATAATAATATTTGGACTATAAACTTGATCTTATTCTCTTGGAGACCGTCAGGATGAGCTACGGATGTGTTACATGCAGATCCCAGAGGGAAATACATGGTTACCTATGGGATGACTAATATTTGCATGCAGGACTTCAGTTAGAACTCAAGTGAGTTGAGTTTAGTGGACTGGAGGTGCAGTTGATGGAGTTGTGTTCAGTTTGACTTAGTTAAACTAGTTGTAGTTAGTCTAACTGCAGATAGACTAATGATGAGTTGTTAAACTAATTATTAACTCATAATACAACTAAAGAATACATCAGTTAACTCAGTTGCATTCAGTGCATGTTCAGTTCAACAGGGACAGGTGGTAGAGAATCAGATTGCTATCAGTTGTGACTATAGTTGTGCACCAGATCTTGCACAATCAAAGGATTGAGTATGCCAATGAGTTTGCTCATGTATTTGGCCCACATTTCAGCCTTTTCTCACGTCCACAAAGAGTTAGTGACTATTTTGCAGGTGAAAATCGAGTTTGGGAAGCTATTCTCATCAGTTCTTGAGCAGGTATTGAGCAGTGGAGGCAGGCAAGCAGCGGGGGAGATTTGGAGATCAAATCTGAGCTGTATTGTGTGTAACAGGTGGAGATACTTGTGAGAAGTATTATGCTTTGTATTGTTACATGACTCAATCAATATAATATACAGATAGTGTGGGGTTTTTAGCGAGATGCTTTCCCCGGGATACATACTGTGTTAATGAGTTTTATTGATGCTTCTATGTGCGCCTATGAATGTTTCTGCTTCTGTAAATTGATGATCAACGTAGAGGAGATTATGTATTATACATGTTCCACTTAAATTATATGATCAGGATAATCTCTGTTGAATATGTGTTAAATTATTCAAAATTTCTACATGGTATCGGAGCTAGATAATTGTAGAAAAGATTTCTACATGGTATCAGAGATGCTTGATTTGTAGAAGAGATTTTTACAGGATATCAAGCGAGGATTGATCATCAGATCTACTATTTAGGAAGTGTTTACATTCTGTTTCTTCAGGCAGAGTCTGTAATTGGGCTAGGTAGCCTCTAGATTCATCCTTCCTTTGGAAGGTGAAATATCCGGTAAAAGCCCATAGAGTCGATCTCTGTACAAGAAATATTGTGTTCTCACGAATTCTAGATCAGAAGCGGTTGAGTTTTTGAGCTGGTGGAATTCGAATTTAATTCCAAAGCAAGATATAAAACGCAGAAACATTCAGTGCGAGAATGGAGATAGTATGCCCTTGTATCTCATGAAGTTCACCCAATGCCGAGATGAGCTGGGAAGTGTGGGGGTGACTGTCGGATGAGGATGGTGAGTCTAGGACTCCTTGACCTTCCTAAGAGTTGGCATAGCTACCAGGACTCGGTGAATGGAAGGGAGAAACTGCCAAATTGGGAACAACTATGGTCGGATTTGATGCAGGAGGAGATTAGACGGCGCACCAGAGACAATTATTCATCCATGCAGGATGAGGAGAACTGTGCCTTAGCGAGTAAGGCGAAGAAGGGGAAGGGGAAGGTTTCTCTTTCTGAATCCAGTTCTTCCAATGATGGGAAGAAGGTTGACAAGGCGAAGGTGAGATGCTTTCGTTGTCATGAGTTGGGTCATTATGCTACTAATTTCCCAAAGAAGAAGTCCAAGAAGGGATCCAGGGAAGGATCTGAAGGTGAGGCACCCTCACTTGCTTCACAGTTTGAGTTGGACTTCACACTCTTCGCATGCATGGTTTCATCCATGATGGGAAGTGGTTGGTTTCTTGATAGTGGAGCTTCTTTCCACATGACCGGTGACAAAAGTTTGTTCAGTACTTTGGAGGATAAAGATCTCCAGATACTCATAGGGATGGGTAATGATGAGAAGTATAGTGTCTCAGGTGTAGGCACGGTTATTTTTCAGAGGGAGCATGGAGCTCGCCTTACCTTGACCGATGTCAAGTGTGTACCAGGACTGAAGAGAAACTTGGTGTCGATCGCGATGCTGGAAGACAGAGGCTATGATGTAGTCTTCAGTAAGGGAAAGGTTTTCCTTAGACACATCATCACCAGACAGGTGAAGAAGATTGGTTCACGGGTCAAGAACCTGTATGCTCTTGAGGTTCAAGATGCATGCAAAGCCTTGAGCAGCAAGGCAACTGATGGAGACTTGGTGGTTGAGAGGGAGCGTATATTACCTCTCAACATCCAGAGCCAGAAGAAGTCTCAGACGATTGTGGAGGAGCCATGATTGGTGCAACAGCTTCAGGAGGTTGTTGAGGAGCCACAACAGGGGAAGCTGAAAGGAGATCGAGTAGAGACATCTACTCATCCAGAGACCTCCAGTAGGGGGAAACTTCAAGCCAGGTGGGCTGAGGGATCGCATGCATCCATACCTCCAAGTATGAGGTGGGGTGATGTGGATTGATCATCCCAAGGAGGAGGGGCAAGATCCTTGAGGTACCCAACCTCTTGGATGAGACCTTGCTACGGGAGCCCCGATGTGTAGTAGCAGGAACTGACTGATTGGGTAGAGACAGATGTGGATGGAGCGGCAGAGAGAGCGACAGTGCAGGGAATCCCAGGACAGCGCATAGCTAGCAGGCTGCAACAATGCGAGAGGCACAAGTGTTTTTCACAGTGCTAGGTGGCATAGAGAGGTGTGCAATGGTGCGAGATGCATGGAGATGTTGCAGTAGCGCAGATGTCAGAGAGGGAGCACTTGTCAGCAGCAGGTAGAGCTTCAGCATCAGAGGGTGTTTCTATCCCAACAGGGAGGTCAGTTGGGAGGCACAGTGCGGATGCAATGCTGGGAGATAGAACCAGCAGCAGCACGGATGCAGTCAGAGATCAAAGTGACAGAGGCTAGAGCAGTCAGATACTGAAGAGCACAGAGATGCAGAGTTTCAGTCGACAGAGGCAATAGCAGTCAGAGACTTTGATGATAGAGCAAGTGGACCGGCCAGATGTGTTGCATGGAGAACATTCCAGAGTTATAGGATCAGGTTTGAGAGGAAGCCTTTCTTGTTGAGAGGGAGTGTTGAAAAGTGTGCAACAAGAAATGCTTGTTGAGAGTGCAACAAGATGATGGAGCTTAGTGAAAAGAGTCGCCTTCACTAAGTGGGCCCGCAGGCTATTTTTGGCGCAAGTCTATTTTTAGACTATGTCTATTTTTAGACATATGGATCATGTCTATGTTTATGGATGATTGATCAAGTTGGGAAAAATAGATGGACTTCTATTTTTGATGAAAGTGTGAGTGATCAAAGTCTATTTTTAGACTGGCTATCAAAAATAGAAAAGTTAAATATTATTGTCTCATAATAATATTTGGACTATAAACTTGATCTTATTCTCTTGGAGCACTTCAGGATGAGCTATGGATGTGGTACATGCAGATCCTAGAGGGAAATACGTGGTTACCTATGGGATGACTAATATTTGCATGCAGGACTTCAGTTAGAACTCAAGTGAGTTGAGTTTAGTGGACTAGAGGTGCAGTTGATGGAGTTGTGTTCAGTTTGACTTAGTTAAACTAGTTGTAGTTAGTCTAACTGCAGATAGACTAATGATGAGTTGTTAAACTAATTATTAACTCATAATACAACTAAAGAATACATCAGTTAACTCAGTTTCATTCAGTGCATGTTCAGTTCAACAGGGACAGGTGGTAGAGAATCAGATTTCTATCAGTTGTGACTATAGTTGTGCACCAGATCTTGCACAATCAAAGGATTGAGTATGCCAATGAGTTTGCTCATGTATTTGGCCCACATTTCAGCCTTTTCTCACGTCCACAAAGATTGAGTGACTATTTTGCAGGTGAAGATCGAGGTTGGGAAGCTATTCTCATCAGTTCTTGAGCAGGTATTGAGCAGTGGAGGCAGGCAAGCAGCGGGGGAGATTTGGAGATCAAATCTGAGTTGTATTGTGTGTAACAGGTGGAGATACTTGTGAGAAGTATTATGCTTTGTATTGTTACATGACTCAATCAATATAATATATAGATAGTGTGGGGTTCTTAGCGAGATGCTTTCCCCGGGATACATACTGTGTTAATGAGTTTGATTGATGCTTCTATGTGCGCCTGTGAATGTTTCTGCTTTTGTAAATTGATGATCAACGTAGAGGAGATTATGTATTATACATGTTCCACTTAAATTGTATGATCAGGATAATCTCTGTTGAATATGTGTTAAATTATTCAAAATTTCTACATGTTGTAGACTAGAGAGGAAGTACCTGCTCAAACAGTTCAAGCTTGATAGATGACTAGGTGGATAGAGAAAGGAAGGGGCCCAACTGCTTAATTTGGGCCCTTGGAAGTCATAAGCGTAGACTTAGATAGGAGGACAGCAAAAAGAAAAGAGAACATCAGGGTTTGCAAGGCTAAGTGCACCCATCCAAAGGAAGAAAGAATGTTAGACATATTAGGCGGGGTAGGCAGTTGAAGGTTACAGAAAACAAGATCCAAGCACATGACATGAGAAAACTCACATCTGATCTCACCAGTAGGAGAAAGGCAAGAGCAATGGATTATTTTGAAAACTACCAAACCATCACTAACTTCCCTCATCCCCTTCAAAAGTTTCTTACTAACATCCCCTTGAGCACTGCAGGATTTGCCTAAACAGTCCTCCTTACATTTCTCATTTATAAATTTCATGACAAGTTGTGACTTCTCTCTTTGAAAGGAAGCCACATTTCCTGTGTAAAATCATTCTTCACTCCCATCTGCTTCTAAATCTAAGTTTACTCATTAAAACTTAGCTCTCCATCCCTCTCTCACATCCCCAATTCATATTAATTTCTAATTTTACTATATAAATCCCTAAGTGCTACCCCTCCCCCTACTATTATAGCATTCTATGAAAAGAACCCAGAAAATGTATAAATATCCCCTCCCTTTAGAATTATAGCTAATTAGCACTATATGGGAGACATTAGTCCATCAGGGACTATAGTCAACCCTTACTTGGGAATTACTTTAACCCCTGGTTAGTTTAATAGCCTACACTAAACCCTCACCTACCATTTTCCCGAAAAAACCTATGAAAAAACCACCCCCGCACTCAAACCTAATGATAAATGTTTGATTAAACCCCGACATATTAACCCATATGTGTTTGAAAACCATTAAAACCCCCATAACCAAAGTTTCGAACCCAACATATTAAATATTATTTAAATATGTGGCGGGTCCCTGTTATAGACATTTTTGTGCCTTACAGCATGAAGCATGAAATGTCCATAATCTAAGGGATCCGAAGTCCCTAAACATGTTGTTCCTACCCCTAGAGGAACAAGGTCAGCAAACCACAGCACTGAATAACAGTTCTCCACCTGAAAACACTCAAAAACAAGGCAATTCTGGATCATGTCAACTGCTCCACTGAGCATCTGCGATGAATGTCAACTGCTCCACTGAGCATCTGCGATGAATGTCAACTGCTCCACTGTCTACCTGCGCTGAATGTCAACTGCAAAGAAGGCTACCTGCGCTAGGCGAGTTTGGACAAGTGGCACAGTCATTCCTCAAGGTGTCAATGCCCAGGAAGCTTCCAAAATGACACTTGGATCAGGGAATTCGACTGGTGATGAGTAAGAGGTTCTAAATCTCCAAGTGGAAGCAAGAACCTCCAAGTGGACTCAAGAACTGAAGAAGAACTGGAGTAGGAGAGAACACTAGTCACATCTCAGGCTGACTCATCCTCTCTCCAAACTCCTATATATGGATCTCTCTCCCATGAGATCCAGAGGCTGGAATCTTGTGAATGTAAGGAAGTGTTGTTGGTTTGAGTTTAGAGCTATTGGGTGATTTGCTTTGAAGGAGGTGAAGAGGAGATTTCTTTCTGCTGGGAAGGTGATGCTGGATTGGGCCTCTTATGGTTGTATCACTTCCTGAACTTTACTTCTTCCATTAATAAAGCATTTGAGGTTCTTCTATATGCATGTGTCTCAATGATGTATTGTCATACTTGTGTATTTGATTTATTCTAATCCTTGAATCAATTATGAATGTATGCTTCTTGTAGTTTCCCTCTCTTGCCATTTTGCAGGATCTTGGTGTAGCTGGGCCAGTGAAAGAGCAAGGAGCTGGGAGCAAGCAGCAAGGAGAGAAGATTTGATCAACCGTTAGCGAAAGACATCGGTTAGTGGATCTCTTTCTCCCCTATTTTACTTTCATAAAGAAGAAATCTTAGATAGCTTTGCTTCGATTGTTGCTGAGGTACTATCACCCTTAGAGTGGGATAGGGTCATTTTGTATTGGATACTTTTCCCAACAACAAATTGGCGACTCCGCTGGGGAGCGTATCTTGTTGGTTGTTTGTGTTTTTGCTATTCATTTCCTAAACACGGGGAGTACCGAATCGAACTGCTTTTGGATCTTTCAAATGCAAAGTAGAGGGCAGCTACTCTAGCTCAGTTTCTGGGCATGTTTATGATTTTAAGAGCTGATCCACAAGGACTCTGAACAGCTCTTAGTGATAGATTTTCATCCTCCTAATTACCCTTTAGTGTGTACTTGATTGATAGCTTTTGATTTGGCCAAAAACTGTGAATTTTTGAGCAATCTGTGACCCGGAAACCAAGAGAAACGAGAGTTTCTCTCTTCATTGCAGGCACTGTGAAGGTAGTCTGCATTTCATCGCAGGTCCCGAAGGGGCTACCTGCGCTGAATGTCAAACTGACAGTGTACCACCTGCGCTGAACCAGTTTTGCCTTGTGCAACTGGGGTTCCCTGCTGTTTATTGCCTTGTTTTCATCCTTTTTTTTGCAGCCTGTTATCAGTCAATGTACCTATCTGAAACCACCTTTCCTTGCCACTATTCCGCCTCGGTTGTATAAAGAAACTGTATTTGTTCTTTGTGTATTTCTTATATCATTTGCAGTTTCCCATAACGAAAAGTGAACTAGTCTTGCTGTGGCCTCTTAGATCTAGACCTGTGATAAGTGTCGTATTGATCTTAAGAGTTAGTTTGTTTGTTGTTCATAGCTGATTGAGCTTTTGCTTTCATCATATGGTTTGAATTTACGTATTTCTAGTGGTGAAACAAGTAAATCTTAAGGTGTCTTTTGATTTTGGACAAAACTTGTTTGCTTTCACTTGAAATTGAATTCAAAATTATACAACAGCTTTCTTTTTGTAATACATCAACATTAAGAAAGAGAAAAGAAATACCTGCATTGTGCATGTGCATTTTGACAGCTTGTATGTTGATTTAGGGAAAAGTGCATTAGTGTGTGCTCTATGATCTATGTGAAAAGATGATGTCTTTCGTTTCCCTCAGTAGTTAAGATTTTCAAGGTTGAAAGATTGAAAAGCTTGCTTATCATCTTAGACTGCATTTAGGAAGTTGTATTATACATCTCGTGGTGATCCATAAAGGCAAACTGCTAAACAAGATCAACTTAAAATAAATTGAATTTACATAACAACGCTTTGAAACATAACGCAAACACATAGAGGTCTAAGCTAGAGACGTGTTCCAGCGTCGTTAAACGTGATATCTTAGCGTTGAGTGGTTGGGTGATTCCTCCACGGTGAAGCGATAAGTATCAATACGGACTTGTGCTCCCATGTACCGTCGCGTATATATTGGGAGACCCCTATAGGAACAAAGCCTTTATCCATAGGAAGCCGTGTCGGCCACCCTACTGATCGCAATGCAGTGAACACAGCATTCACGAAGATCGACCACCCATACCGTAAAACGTATTCTGTGGTTTTGCGAAAGGTTTGGCACACCCTCTGCCTAGATCTCCAGAGAAGTTTCTTTTGGCCTTTTTCAAACTCTATAACTGAAAAAGTCCATCCAAGCATTTGTCACTTCGGGCTCGTTAAAACATCGAAGGAGACTAGAGTCATCTTTAGCTTTTTCTCGACTCTTCAAAAGTGAAAAAGCAAGTTGTTTCTAAAGCGTCGTTATAAAATTTATTTTAAACGGAACATAATCACCTCCTATTCCTGCGTTGATCTGTAGGTTGAGAACATGGAACGCCCCAACCAAGGAATTCCCCATGATGGAAATCCTAGTCCTTTCTCCTCTTG
Organism: Pinus tabuliformis; assembly: GCA_031772625.1. Classification (NCBI taxonomy): domain Eukaryota; kingdom Viridiplantae; phylum Streptophyta; class Pinopsida; order Pinales; family Pinaceae; genus Pinus; species Pinus tabuliformis. The sequence continues at coordinate 570,598,108 of CM062810.1, forward strand.
GGGAGAAGTTGGTGTGCCCCACATGGCCACATTGTCGCTTCAAGGACTGACAATTGGCCTGCCAATTTGGCTATTCTCAACCAATGTAGTTCAGAACACCATGGTTCCTAAAAAGTCGAGTCAACAGTTAGATCAGTCTAGAGCTTCCCACCAGCCTTCTACTTCCTATAACTCTTCCTCCAATCCCTCGTCTTCACAAGGTAGAGCCGGCAAAAGCCAAGCTCCCATGGAGAAGAAGGAGAACAAGAAGAGAGAGAAGAAGAAGAAGGAGCCTAAGGCGACTGGGGGCAAGCAAAAGACATCTGACAAAAATCCACACACAGCACAGACCGGGCCTAAATCGCCATGTGTCATATGTAGAGGAGACCACTTCCATAGAGATTGTCCCTGTATTCCCCGGATACTAAGGGACTGGTCCCCTCGTTTGCACAATTCGGGAGCATCAACCTCTGATAGCCATGTTGAATGCTTACCGTCAACCAGCGAAAGTGAAGGTTCAAGACAAAGAGGGGGAGTAAGATCCCCCTACAGACTGTGTGAAGGCGATCACGCCATCCACCGTTGTCCCTTCTTAGACGAAGCGAAGAGAGTTTTGGAAGATCGTCCGGTTTCACCGCTGAGACTTCCTCCTGGATACAAAAAACTCGTGCCAAGTCCTTCGTTGGTTGAGAATATAGCTGGCCCGCTCAAGTGGTCGACTGAAGCGTCAGTCACTGAAAATGAACCTACTGAATCTAGACCGGACGAAAGTCCAAAGGTCGAAACGGCAGTTGACCTGGTTCTCCCTTCAAAAGTTTCATCTTCAAATGACACCATCACTGAAGACTCATCTTCAAATGACACCCTCACTGAAGAGAATAAGGATGACACCATCCAGATTCTTTTCATCAACACAAACTCTGATGAGCATCAGGGCAATGCGCCCATTCCTTTATCGCAGGAACGAACATCGTCAGGGTCATATCTGGCCGTATATTCGGTCCCACCACCAAGCAACCTGGTTCTATCCTTTGATTGGAATCAACTAGGCAGACCCCGGTTGCCAGCCAATATACCATTCAAAATCATAGTCCAAATATACAGAATGGTAATGGCTGGCACTATCATTGATGAAGGGGCATCTGTGAGTATCCTTTCCTCTATTGCTTGGAAAGCACTGGGTTCCCCGGCGCTTTTGCCTGAGATAAGAAATCTCTCGGGTTTCGATAAAGGAACCAGTCGACCATTAGGGATCCTCCCCAATGTGCCTATAACATTGAAAGGGAAGGCCGTTCAAATGAACGTGATGGTCGTTCAAGGACCCTTGGATTATAACCTACTCCTTGGACGAGACTATATATATTGCATGAGAGCAATAGTCTCCTCACTCTTTAGAGTAATGTGTTTTCCACACGAAGGAAGAATGGTCAAGCTCGTAGACCAACTTTCATTTCCGGGATCACGCATCGCAAATAGTCACATACCAACCCTGAATAGTCTATTCAATCAAGAAATGTCTCCACCCCCAGTCCTACTTCCCGATGAGTGCGAGTGATTCGGAAAGATAGGACTGGAACCCAGGGGGCATGCATCCTGGTCTGCTTCGGGCAGAAAAAACTTTCGGGTATAAGGTAGGATTTCCGCGGGAGAATATGACTAGTCCGTACCCCGTCCGAAGAGGAAAGAGGGTTGTTCTAGAATAGGATTCTTTTGTCAAAGTTATGTGAGTGGAATAATCTGCTTTTCACTCACCTTTGTCTATTTGTGGTAGACATTGCCGGGGAAGTGTTTTATTCGTAGCCGCGAACGAAACAATCTTTGGGTAACCTGAAAGAGGTAGGCCTTTCCTGGTAGAACAATTGTTTTACCCGCAAATTGAGGGGTAACCTTGAAATCGTACTTTATGCCTGGGGGCATGCAAACCTTTTGGAGTGCTTGCAAGGGGCGACTATTTATTTTTTAAATTTTTAGGTCCTTCCCTTTAAACCTGTAGGTCTAACCCTTTAAACTCGTAGGATTAGCCGTTTCCGAGCTTGCATAGAAAAGGATGAGAGGGAGCATAGCTTTGGTAAGGTGCAAGCTCTATAAAAAATGGAATCTTTCAGGAGACATTCTTATCCTATGACTGGTATAATCGAGCAATTTTAGCATAAATTTCATGCTCGTTAAAAACTAAACGCAAGATTCGAGCAGTTTTAGCACATAGTTCATGCTTGTTAAAAAATAAACATAAGATTGAGCAGTGTTTTGGCGCATTCAAGCTCGTTAAAAAATGAACCCATGCCGGTAAAAAACTATTGAATATGTAACCTGATCAACCGTAAAAAGACCTTGGTCGTGTTTGTGCACCTTCACCTCCACCGTTCATTTGGCCAATCGTTTACCTCCATATGATTGTTTACCCATTTTGAGGAACAGCTGCGAAGAGTGATTTCACCTAGCCATCCTTGTGACACTGCCGTGACTGGAAAGTTCCAACCTGTACCTGGAATCAGTTGCTATCCCTGTTTATCACTCATTCCTCAAAAGACGAGTCTTCTTTAAGCTCTTTTCATCTGACTCATAAAATATGAAAAGTTTTCTGAGTTTTGGCCTTCCAGCTCGTTAAAGTGACCGGAAGAGCTATCCCTCCTCTAGATTTTAATCTTTTTGGACCTGAGGGATTATTGCACAAAAAGGTCGAGCGCTTGTTTTATTCGGCTCGTTAAAGTTATCGAAAACTCATCCCTTCTGTATTGTTTTACACTTTTTCGGACTTAAGGGATTAGATGACGAAAAAGGAATTTTGGAGTTAACTTTCTGTACCTTTTCAGACTCTCTAAAAATGAAAAGGACCGAGTTTTCCTTGTCGTTAGACTCGTTAAAATGATTAAATAGCGACAAACTTGTCTTTAGATGAGAACGAGTTTCCCTACCGGTAGGCTTGTTAAAACATAGCAATGGGCTTGCCCGAAGGGCAGGTTATAGAACAAGCATATGTTATCCTCCTCAAGCTTGACAAAAATAAAGCGGTACTGGTCAGAAATGACTGGGGAAAAATTGGGAGAACCTCAAAGCTTTAATGGTAGCAATTCGCTCTTGAACATGACACTTTTCCTCCGTACCACATCGGGTTGGGTTGTTTCATTCACCGGTCTCATCACCATGGTCTCGCCAAACCATCCATTTGGGGTAATGCTACCGATCCATCGCATCGGTGTCGTTATATGTTCAAGAGATGTTGTTCAGAAAGAGTCAACCGTGTCCCATCCACTGCCATACATTATCCTTCATCCATCCATGACCGCCTCCCTGAATCATATGTCACAGATTGTTTTCACCTCCACTAAAATCATTAGCTCCGTTCCGTGTCACTGATGTGGGATTCATTAAGGCCCTCCTTTGACGGATCTCTTCTTGTCGACTTCAGCTCATTATCCAAGGAGTTGATCTAGGAACAAAACCCCCCAGTACTTTGAAGCTTGCATGCCTCAATGGAAAGTTTCTCACTTCCGGCAACAGGTATACATCAATGACCTTCGACCGAAAGATTTTACGTGGTGTTCGACGCCAAGTCCTTTATTCACACCACGTGAATTGTACTGCAGTACCTTGAGGGTCATTATCATTATCGGTGATTCCTCTCGCGCTTGTTAACGGTTTACATCATTGACCGGTAATCAAGCGATGTCTTTCCATGTTCGACTTCAGCGCAATTCTCACATGGATCGACTTGTACTTAGAGTGAAGATCGAACGAGTTTGAAGACCCCAGATCTAGTTTCATCCATCCGGGCTGCGATATATATTCAGGAAATATAAAGACATTTGACATGTACATCATTGCAGCAGATGATCATCCTACTCAAAGGATGATAATTTCAGCAGAGAATTATCAGTCTACCATCAGACGATCGTCTGTTCTATGTACCAAAATGAATGTATAAAGCTGAGCATGGGAATGCTCGCCTCAGCTAGATCATGAAAGCAGAATGAAAAATAATGTATTGTATTTTATTTTATTACAGGTCACCTCTCAGCGATTGAATGAACTTCGGATCCTCCTGATAAAGCATTTCACCCGATAAACGACCTGATACTTTAGGGGGCAACCGTTATAGACATTTTTGTGCCTTATAGCATGAAGCATGAAATGTCCATAATCTAAGGGACCCAAAGTCCCTAAACATGTTGTTCCTACCCCTAGAGGAACAGGGTCAGCAAACCACAGCACTGAATAACAGTTCTCCACCTGAAAACACTAAAAAACAAGGCAATTCTGGATCATGTCAACTGCTCCACTGAGCATCTGCGCTCAATGTCAACTGCTCCACTGTCTACCTACACTGAATGTCAACTGCAAAGAAGGCTACCTGCGCTGGGCGAGTTTGGACAAGTGGCACAATCATTCCTCAAGGTGTCAATTCCCAGGAAGCTTCCAAAATGACACTTGGATCAGGGAATTCGACTGGTGATGAGTAAGAGGTTCTAAATCTCCAAGTGGAAGCAAGAACCTCCAAGTGGACTCAAGAACTGAAGAAGAATTGGAGTAGGAGAGAACACTAGTCACATCTCAGGCTGACTCATCCTCTCTCCAAACTCCTATATATGGATCTCTCTCCCATGAGATCCAGAGGCTGGAATCTTGTGAATGTAAGGAAGTGTTGTTGGTTTGAGTTTAGAGCTATTGGGTGATTTGCTTTGAAGGAGGTGAAGAGGAGATTTCTTTTTGCTGGGAAGGTGATGCTGGATTGGGCCTCTTATGGTTGTATCACTTCCTGAACTTTACTTCTTCCATTAATAAAGCATTTGAGGTTCTTCTATATGCATGTGTCTCAATGATGTATTGTCATACTTGTGTATTTGATTTATTCTAATCCTTGAATCAATTATGAATGTATGCTTCTTGTAGTTTCCCTCTCTTGCCATTTTGCAGGATCTTGGTGTAGCTGGGCCAGTGAAAGAGCAAGGAGTTGGGAGCAAGCAGCAAGGAGAGAAGATTGGATCAACCATTAGCGAAAGACATCGGTTAGTGGATCTCTTTCTCCCCTATTTTACTTTCATAAAGAAGAAATCTTAGATAGCTTTGCTTCGATTGTTGCTGAGGTACTATCACCCTTAGAGTGGGATAGGGTCATTCCGTATTGGATACCTTTCCCAACAACAGTCCCCACCCAAACTTGCACGCTAGGTCGGGGCGCCCGCCAGCCGTCGATCTTCTGCTGCCCCCAATCCAAAGGTGGGCGGTCAATCTCGCTCCTGGACCTGCCGTGCTTTAGCATCTGGGGAGCGGGTGGTTTTGCTCCCGTACGCTGGACACGTGGCGGCCACCGGGGTTGTTCGGAGCCCCTCTCCCCATTACCGCCTTTCCCCAATAGCAGTGTGGGGAAATCGGAAACTGCTCTCCCGCAATCCATCTCCCCTGTGGTGTCACTCCCGCGTCATGATGACGTCAGGCCCAAGGCCCCCGCCACCTCGCCGCATCGCCCTCCACGCCATCTTGTCGCCCCCGCGCCCCTCCACCGTGTCTCGCCATGCTGGCCTCCAACTCAGCACCCACGTCATCATCCGTACCCGGGCCCCACTGATGACATCATGCTAATGTCATCGGAAAAAAAGCGCCAAAAGCCCATATATCCCGAATTTGTCATTTAAAACGCCCAATTGGACCGTTTTGTGTCATTTTCGCCGGAAAGGAAACAGAGCCATTTTACTCGTTCGCTCCAAAAAATTGCCTCCACGCCGCGAATTCAAAGTTTGGGACGTCGCCACTCACCAATTCAACTGCATTCTTCATCCATTTCTCAACCCGGCATCTCTCGACGCTAATTATCCAAGTATTTGCCAAAATTCACCTATTTTGCCCGTGTTCATGCCATTTCTCTGCAAAGTTATCCACTAAATACCTGGTTAATCTTAAATTAAACACTGTCATTCAGTAAATGCTGGCCCAAAACAATCCACATTGTCCCCTTGTTCAAAATTCACTGTTGAACAGTCATTTTCGGCCTTAATTTGCAATTTACCCTCCAACTGCCCAGCATTGCTCCCTTTTGCCGAGTACACAATTGAAGAACTGCATTTCACCAGCTTATAGTCCTACCCCGCCTCTACAATTCATCCTCACTATTCACAATCCTTGTGAATTTACCAGAGCAGAGTAGAGGCAAGTATGCTTAATCTACCTACTCCTCTTTTGAAGATATATTTGGCATCACCTGCATTTAGTCTGCCACCTGACTTCTAAAAATATTTACAAGCTATTACATCCACATTGTTACATTCAGGAACTGCATTACAAAGACAACACCTAAAGGCTATACAATGGCTGCACCCACAACTCTTAGTGTTGCCCCCATGAATCCACCTAAAAAAGAGCTTGAGGCCATGCCTCTTGCTGACAGAGATTACCTCATCCAAGACCTTGTGGGTGACAGGAACCATTTACAGACCTTCTGGGAATTGAGGGACAACTACTTGAGCAACAATGACACATATGGGATATGGGAATCCAATCTGCCTTACTATTTTCTCCCATCTGTTAACATTTTTCAAGAAATCATCCGCTTATGTGCTGAGAATTATGATCCAAATCATAGAGCTGTAAAGTCTCCATCTGGGAGCATACTCTTCCACATCAATGTTGAATCCATCAACCAAATGCTCAACTTCAAACAAACTCAACTGTTGTATCCCTTCTCCATGAACTATCTACTAGATACAAGTGCCAATCTTTCCACTGCTGACATTGAGAAGATCACCAGGACATTTATGAGAGCTGACCGTCAGCCCACTTGGCCACCTCCTTTCTTGAATGTCCATTTCACTGATGTAGGTCAACTTCTGGTTGGCATGATTTCCTATGTGTTGGGCTATAAAACCAGTGAGCATGTTGATGAGACAGTGCTGGTGTTATTAGCTGCTTACAGCCCAGGCCAACCTCCTGCTTACAAATATAACTTTGTTAAATTCATAGCCAACAAGATACATGACCAACTCTTCAAAGTGGACAGGGAGGGTATATTCAAATATTCATCATATATTTACCACTTGTTCATGTATTATCAATCTGAGGCCTTTCAATGCCCTATCAAGAAGTTGGATTCTAGGGGTGAAAGAAGGTCTGTCATCTTCTGGTCATCAGTTTTTCACCAAGTCCAAGATTCACCATATTCATACTGTGAATTTATTGATCAATTTGTCTACCCAGTCTCTTGCCTATTGATGAGGTCCCCTCCTCCCAGAGTGTCATTTGAAATCCAGAAAACTCTGCAGCTGTCCAAAAATTACAAAATAGGTGATTGGTACCTATACCAAAATCATACAGTCATAAGAATTTATGGCTGCAAACTCTGTCCATATAGGCTCCCAAGATATGTACCAATGAGACTGTTCGCCTTGGAATACTATAGGCAACTGATCAACTCTGACCTCACCCACTTTCATAGTGCCAAGAAGAAAGACCGCCTCAAGTTCAAACATCACCTGGGCCCCTTTATCATGAAAATAAAATAGGGATGGCAAGAGGCTGAGCAAATCTTCAGAGATAAATACAAGCTATCAAGAAGCTTCTGGTGGGTCCCTTATGACCCTGAAGGCTTCATCAGTGCTAGAAGAGTCAAGTACAGGATACTAGGCTATGAGCACTATAAAATTCCACAATTTGAGCAGTATGCCAATCAGCAAGAATGGTTACAAGACACATTAGTTGAGGAACTAACTCAAGAAGAAATAATGCAAAGAAATGTCAAGGATTTGGAAAAAACTCTTGACTTAGATTCTGTGCAGCAGGTAATTTTCAAGCAACCGCATCAAGTTGGAGAAGGAACCTCAAAAACTACATCTGCACCAGCCACCCAGGTGCCATCTACAGCAGCATCAGGCATAGATAAGGGCAAGGGAATAATGGGTGCTGAAGAAGGGATAGCAAAAGAAAAGCCTGCCTCCTCAATTGGGCAGCAACAAGAGCAAACCCCTCCACCAGAGACAGAACCACCAACAGTGCCTACATTGCAGACCCCTGCACATGAGGAAAGGGGAAAGAAATGGGACAGAGAAGAGTCCACTCCTGCTAGTGGATCCTCCCAGCTACCTGAAGCCAAGAGGCAAAAGGTTGACTCCCCAGTCATAGAAGAAATAAGCGAGGAAGTCCTTGAGAGTTCGAGGAAAGAAGGAGGAGACAATCAGCAAACGGCTACAAGCTCTTTTCAACAAGAGCAAGGATTACAGCTTGGTGTGGAGGTGTCCTCCTCCACTCAGCAGAGCAAGAAGCCTTCAAGCACCAAGGCTTCCTTCAAAGAGATAAAGGCACAAAATGAGCTGTTGAGAGTGGAGGTATACAAGCAATTCCTCAAAGCAACACGAGCTAAGCAAGAGAGGTTGATGTCAGTGTATGATATACAAGAGGAAAAGATAATCCTCAGCCACTTCAAATCCAAGGTACCGCAGCCTCAATCAGCTGCAAATTTTGTAAAAATAAAGCTGGAAGTCATGGCAAAGGACATTCACCCCATGGACCAGATAGAGCTGCACAAGCAAATGGGGGAAATGGTCTATGCCACCTTGGTAGACAGGGCCACAATGGCCCATGAATTGAAAGAATCGCTGAAGAACACCAACATTCAGCTGGATTTTGAGAGCATGTCCTCCACGGCCAAGGACAACAGGATTAAAACACTGGAGGACATAATTGTGGACCTAGGACATGATCCTAAGGACCCAAAGGGTGTGAGGGCCCTCATGAAAAAGAAGGAATATGATATTGCTGCATTGAGGAAAAGATTAAAACTGCTTCCCACTGAGCACCCTCAAATAGCAGAACTGCAAAAGGAAAAAGAGTCTGAAGATCATCTCGATCTAATAATGCAGCTGAATCAAAAAGTTATTGATCTAGAAAAGGAGCTAGAAGAGGTACTGCAAGACAAACAGGGAGAATCAACCTCCTAACCTCCTCAAACTACCTCAACCACTGCCACCACTACAGAGGCAGCAGTAACCCCAGCAACCACTACAGCAACTACAGAAGCAGCAACAACGACAACAGCTCCTGAGTCCAGCTTAAACATGGATGAATTGACAAAGGCTATCAAAGAGTTGGAGCTTCAAGCAACTGAGATCAAGCAAGCCAAGGAAAAATTGGCAGAACTGGAGGCTAAATAGGACAAATCAAAGATGACTGTAGCAGAGCAGACTAGAGAAATTAAGGCCCTCAAAGACAAAATAAAGGCCTTAGAGAAAGAGCTCAAACTTGAAAATACTCTGGCAGAAATGAAGAGGATTTTGTGGGCCTGGATTGACCACTCCCTTACTAGACAATGGAAGTCAATCAAGACAGTGCACGAACAAATGGAATTGATTGGCCAAGCACAAATTGAGAGCCAGAAATCGAGAACAGTACTAGGGAATAGGCCCGAGCAGGCCAACAGAATGATAAATTTTCTCAACAATCAGACTAAGGAGGAACTGGCAGCCCTGAATATCATTAACAGAACAGATGCTGTCCTTACAGCTAAAAAAGTTCTCACCCTCAGAAATTTTGTACAAAATGTAGAGAGAAAGTGTCATGAAATGCAGGCTGAGGTGGATGAATACAAGCTCAAAATGGGTGCACTGCAAGAAAAGGGATTTCCCAGCCTGCTAACCAGCACAGGAAGACTGCTCCCTCGTGAGCAATATGCTACCAGGATGATAAATTTTATTGAAAATCAAATCACTGCATCCACCAGTACTTCTAAAGAAACAGGGCCTCCAATAGGGCAGGTCCTCTATGACAAGCTTGAAAATCCATTTTTTATTGACCATGAGATCAATCACCTATTTGAGGTTCCTCCAAATTTCTATAGGTATATAGAGGCAGATGAAACCTTGGTAAAAATTCGAAGACACCAACTGCCCAAAGAGAATTGGTGGCAGGCAATGCTGCAGATTTTGCCTCAATAATTTCAATTGATCAATCCTAGTCAGCTTCAACTCAGCCAAAGACGAAAAACAGAACCTGGACAGCACACAAGGCAGTAGAAAAGGGTGACTCAGCATGAAGATAGCGACAGTAGGCCAAAACATAGGAAATACGCAAATTTTGGGCAGCACGGCTTCAGCCGACTCCATCGGTCATAAAGTCAACATTCTCTGACCATTTTGGAAAGCTAATACACTAAGAAGTTACTACAACATTCATTTTCTCAGCTGCAATGCTCCAGGAGTTGGCACAATATTAATGAGCCATTAACTCACCAGCTAGATATTTTCTGATGTAAATTTTGTATATATACCCCCCCTGACAGCGTATTTGGGGTTGGTGATTTTCACTCTAAGGCAAATATATTGTATATTTTCAGATGATCTAATGCAAAAAGCTGGAAAAGCTCAGTCTTTCCTGAATGCTTGTCACACGGAATCTGTCAAGGGTGCGGACACGACTGACCTTCCTAGAAGTCTAAGACATTCTAATGACAAACAAGACAAAATGGAGTGATCTTTCTCTAAATACACCTTTTACAACATGAAAACTACAAGTGTTTAGGCTTACCTTATTCCAAAACGCTGTTGTTGAAGTCCGTTCTTGACGATCCGGATGAGCTCCTCCTTCAAGTCAATTCCTGCAACCACAAACAATCAAACAATTACCAAGCACTTGCATTTCATATAATAAAACATATATTCAACATGCAGACCAAGGAACACATGAAATAACTCATTAACACAAGCTATTGAGAAAAATAAACCAGTTTGTATTAATAACGAAACAAAGAAACTCTTACAACCTGGCCTTGGTGTTGTGCAAGTTCCTCCCAGGGTCCATCAAGGGTTTTCCTCTACTTTGACAAAGCTCACCCTCTCCCAAGTAGAATCAAGTGAAGACAATCTCTCCTCACAAAGGCTCTAATGGAAGACCTAAATCCTGCAGCATTTACCCAAAGAAAATGTATAGCTCCAACCTCTTCTCCTTTTGGCTCAATGCCTTTATTTATAGTGCTGTAAAGAGGTTATTCAGGTCCACTATCAATGGGATCATCCCCCTCTATGGGTGGGATAGCTCCCTTATTGATGGGATAAGTTCCCCCTTAATAGAGATACATGAACCAACTGGAGGCGCATCCATTTCATCAAACCGACCTCTAGAATGTTCTAGAAGTAACCACAAGTAACTTTTTCAAGATAAAACTCGCGCATTTTGCCTTTTACAGAGGGACGCACCTGTCCCTTAACATACAGAGCGTCCATGGACGCAGATTTTGTGAACATGATCAGCGTCCCCGCAGGTAAGGCTAGAGAGAACCTGCGACCCCAGAGATAAACATAATTTTTACAAGACTTTCTCTCTTTTTTGAGTTTGAGATGGATAACAGAGGCATGAGACTTGCCTAAGAGGGTAGCATGACTGTTGATTTGAGCCATACTAACTGTAAGTAGTCAAGGTGACATTTTTTAGTGTAACAATGCTTGATGTCTCAATGATGCTCTGCGTGCTGTTGCAGAATTCTTGTGCCGTCTAATGGAACAATAAGTTTTCTTAATCTATGTTTTATCTTCTTATGTTTGTTTGAATCATATGCATGTTTCACCAATCTAATAATAGAGGAAAAGAATAGTACAGAATATGTTTGTATACACCCTATATTCAATCTCTGTTGTTGAAATGTTTTCTTCAGAATTAATCATGAACATGAATTCTTAATTGCTCATGTTTGTATGAATTCTATAAATATGAATGTTATGCAGGAATTCTTCAGTGCTCCTAAGTAATATTCCCACTGTTCTCCATATCAACTTACTGAAAGATCCTTCGTTGCCTTTCACACCCTGATTCCATCACATCCATTTACAGATTTAAAGAATTGTTCCCTTAGGTAGTTATCTGGCTCTGTAGCATCACTGTTGTATCAACACAGACATATCAAGCAATTAAACAACACTGACTCCATGCCCAATGGCCTAGATCACCCTGTAAACATATATCTGTTTTGACTGAAACCATCATCCAGCAAATTTCAAAACAAAACCTTGAGCATCATAGCTAGCCTAAAATATTACACAAACAAAGTTAAATCATAAAGAGAGAGCCCTCTCTGGTCATAGGTAGGCTAGAACCTGTGACCCAAAGATTGGTTAGTGGTTACCTCGGCCGTATTCCCTAGGGAGTCAAAGGGAACAACCTAAGAGTTAATAGGTAGGTAGTGGAGGAAATAGGGTTGGAACATTGTTGAATTGGGGCCTCCACCCCTGGAATGGGGTATTCCACTGAGGTTGTGGCTGAACATAAGGTTTAAATGATAGGCTGGCTGGCTAGCTGGGAATGATACTGACATGCATAGGATGGAGTGGGTGTAGACCAGGAAGGATGAGAAGGGGGTCCCCAAGAAGGTATAGTTGTGGTTTGGTTGAGGTTGTAATATGTATGGGATGACCCTTGCATACCCTGCTGGTATGGTCTAGGCCCAAGAGGTCTCCTTTGGTTGATGTAGCAAAGCTTCTCAATGACCCCTTCAGCTCCTTGATATACAACTTTGAGTTAAGGTAAAGAAGGGCGCTTGTTTGTGGAGTGGTTTTCTTAAAAAACTGAGAAAATGTTAATATAGTTCAACCGAAATTCATTCCTAGGATGCCTCCTGTTGTACCTATTTCCCGTAGCTAGTCCTTGGCTGCAAAACTACACCAGGAAACCAACTCAACCAACCTTTAGTTTCAAGTTGGCCCTTGAACCAGAGGGGGCTCCCTCAGTTGTTACGAGGCTTTGTTTAACGTTGTTCGCCTATCACTGAACAATAGCCTTTGAATCATAATGGCCAGATTTATGGTTTTAATTGGTCGTGGTTGGCGATCAATGATAATCCCTACTCATGATTTAAAGGCTCTCTCATAGGGTTCCTTTTGAAAGTGTCAATTTCTAGCCTGACAGAACGACTTGATTTGTATAAGAATTTGGCAGAATAATGTAAGGAAATTCTAATAATTGAGTAGCCAGACTGATTACTTGACCACTAGGTAGATTTGGATGCATGTAGAATATTTCTATAGCCCAACAAAATAGATTTAAAGGGAAATAGAATGGCCAGACTGAAACCAATTCTAAGAGGGGCTATTTTAGACAAATAGCCTAATAAGCTAATCTCTTTTAATGGATGTCATAAATCACAAAACAAAACCAGTTAAAGAGGAGCTATCATGAAAAAATAGTCCAATAAACAAATCTCTTTCTAAAGATAACGATTTTGCAGACCTTCCTATAAACACTTTTATCATGTGTAGAAATAAGACATGAAAAACTAGAAAAGCATACTCGAAGCACAAAATTCTATCAAAACTAGAGCCGTAAGGCCTTCATTAGAAAAAATACATCAAAAGCCAACACATTACATCAATTGATGAAGTATTTATATAATTTCCTCACAAAATATTTTGATAAAAATATCAAGAGCTATTACAAATATCTGAAAACTATATTACAAAAATAGAACACAAATAAAGGTAAATAAAACTATTTGAAGTGTTTTGGTAGTATCCTTGAGGATTTATGTTGATAAAGAAGAGAAATTTGAATTTTATTGCATGTTAGGGTCCCACTCTAACCCCCTTATTTATGTCATGGGATCACGTCATAGTCAAGAGTCAATAAAGCCCATATTAATATTTGTAAGTGGTTAACCCGCAATTAATGACGGGACCACAGTTAGTTGCAAATGGGCGGTAATATTAGATAGATGGTAAATGAGCGGTAGTATTAGATAGATGGTATTAATAAAACCCACGGTATTGGCCCGTGGTATTGCATGTATGAGTCATATATAAAGGATAGAGACTCCCTGCGAGGAGTATCGTGTCTTGTTTTGTAATTGAGCTCTGCTCTATTGGAGGTTGCCCCCTCGAAGAGACCTGTGAACATTTCTCTCTGAGTAATAAAATCATTGCTATTTTGTGTTTTGGGTATATTTTCTTTGCATATTCTGTGTTCTGGGTATATTTTCTTCGCATATTCTATGTTCGGTATTACTTTGCAGGTTAAGAGCATAACAAGTGGTATCATAGCACTTTCCAGGGCTCGGTGGGATCTCCAAATTTTAGCAAATTTTTTTTTGGCTAGAGACGTGTTCCGACATCTTTAAACCACGGGATCTGTCATTAAGCGCATAAACCTGTGGATTTGGGGAGGCATGCAAGCAGGAAATACAAGAGGTGGTCATGTCTGTTGGACTCCCTTGTAACCCCTGTGGGTACCCCTTCGAGTAGTATCACATTAGACAGAACCGTGCACGGACTGTCTTCCACGTACCCTCTGGGTATATAGGAAGCCCCCTAGCTCCCTTGAAGCCTCGCCATAGATAAACCTTCGGCCGTCTTGTGGCTACAGTACACCGAGAACAGCACTTAGAGAGATTACTCGCCCGTACGATAGGGTAGTCGGGTTGTACGGCTAAGTGTACGGTCGATCCTCCTTAGTTAGAGCCCTGAAACATTGGGCCAAGTACTACTGTCAGACCGTTATGTATATTGCGATCTGTAGCACTTGACACTCCTCAAGACCATAGTTCCCTTTCTATCGGGGGATCACACATCACCTATTCCAGATCAGCAAGTGCAGTAGCAACCGACACCAGTCCCGCAGCTCCATCAGATCAGCAGCAGCAGTTGTTCCAACATTCAGATCTCTCAGATCCACGAGATCAGAGTAGTTGTGAAGGGTTCCTATCCCTGGATATAATTTTCGCAGGACTTTTGGCGGCATTGACATTCTGAGGATTTGGCGACTGCAGTATTGATCAAGAAGGAGTAAAACTCCGTTAGGACTTTTCCAAAAAAAAAAAGGAGTATGAGATCTTCCGGGGCGCTTATTGGTGACCTAGCCCATCAGAATCAGGACGACGAGCTGAGCAAGGTAGTACCATTCAATTTCTTAGTAAAAATATTTTAGGTGGTCCCAATTTTTCATCAGGTTGGTGTATGGTAGAAACTCGTGCTCAAGCGATGGCCAATGAAAGGATAGACAAAATTGAAGACCATGTGAACTCCCTCCAAACTGCCGTGAAGGATATCGAACTTGAGCTTAAAGGAATAAGTCTCCAGATACATGATGCACTCGCAAAGGGCAAGGAGCCAGCCCACGAGGAGGCGTATAATGGCCATGAATACCATGAGGGTGAGTCTAGCCACTCTCATCACGTCTGGCACACCCATCCACTACCCAGTCAGCGACCTACCAAGTTGGATATGCATAAATTTGACGGTTCTCACACGTCCGCATGGCTAGCACAAATGGAGCAGTATTTCCAATTGAATCATATCATAGATGAGGGGACTAAGCTTATGGTGGGCACCATGTACTTGGACAATGAATGATGGCAATGGAAGGAATGGCATGAGCGTTGCAATGGACATTTTTAGAATTGGGCCCAATTTGCCAAAGCTCTTCGAAGTCGCGTTGAACAGAAAGACTCTTTTTTCGGGCGTCTCACTAAGCTCCGACAGATGGGTACAGTGGAGGAATATATTACTGCTTTTGAAGCCTTAGCCTTTCGCACTAGGGGTCTCACAGATGAGTTCTACATGGAATGCTTTATCAGCGGTCTTAAAGAAGCCATCAAAGCTCAGGTTCTACTCCACCACCCTCCCACATGGACAGAGGCTTGCCAGGTAGCGCGTAAGGTGGAACGTGCATTAACAGCCCAATCCAGCCGCCCCAACTTCCCCGCTAAAGTTTGTCCCTCACAGGCTCCCAATACGACTCAGACACTTAAGATTCAAAAGGTGTCACATGCGGAAATGGTCGAAAGAAGGAAGCAAGGACTATGTTACTACTGTGATGAAAAATATTCCCCGGGTCATAAATGCAAAGAGCCCAAGTTTTTTCAAATAGATGCCACTGACTACAGCTCCACCGAGGAAGATCCACCACTTGAGGAACTGGAGGCGATCGAAGAAGATAACCAAAAGGAGATTGTGTCTGATGAACCAATTATTTCGCTAAATGCATTAGTAGGAATTTCTTCCCCTCAAACTCTCAAAATCAGGGGTTTTCTTAAACATCGCCCAGTAGTAGTCTTGATTGATAGTGGAAGTACCCATAATTTCATCCATCAAAAGATCACTGAAGCAGCACATTGTTTCGTCAGGGCAGTTTCTAACTTCCAAGTCCAGATTGCAGATGGGGGCACAATGAAATGTGAAGGTCGCTGTGAAAATGTCAAACTTCAAATGGGGGATTATCAATTGAAAACCCACATGTTTGCAATACACATGGGGGGTTGCGACATTGTCCTAGGCACGGAATGGCTCCACACTCTTGGGCCAATCACAATGGATTTCCAGGAGTTATATATGAGTTTTAAGCAGAACAACTCCACAGATACCCTCTGTGGACTACAGGCGGGAGCTCCCTCTATCATCATCTCGCATAGGATGGAATTTTTTTTTAAAAAGGGCCATCATGGAGTGGTAGCTCAATTTAATGCAATCCAGGTAGTCAACACCATGTCTCTGCCAATTCATCCTGAGATGCAACAAATTTTAAATAAACATCGGACAGTCTTTGACAAGCCTCATGAGCTTCCACCCTCACGAGGGGAACATGATCATAGCATCACATTGGTTCCAGGGGCCCAACCCCCAAATGTGTGGCCATACAGATATCCGTTCACCCAAAAGAATGAAATAGAAAAAATCATCAAGGAATTGTTGGAAGCAAGTGTCATTCGTCCCAGCATTAGTCCTTATTCATCCCCAGTGGTCATGGTCCTCAAGAAATATGGGGAGTGGCGGATGTGTCCCGACTTCAGGGCCCTCAATAAGTTAACAGTCAAAGATAAATTTCCCATCCCGGTGGTTGACGATTTGTTGGACGAACTCAATGGGGATCAATTCTTCACTAAGTAGGATCTTCGCTCAGGCTACCACCAAATTCGCATGAAGGAAGTTGACATTCCCAAGACGGCTTTCAGAACTCATGAAGGCCATTATGAGTTCCTGGTCATGCCATTTGGTCTCTGTAATGCCCCCTCTAATTTTCAGAGCCTTATGAATCAGCTCCTCAAACCATATCTCAGAAAATTTGTCCTTGTCTTCTTCGATGACATCCTCATCTATAGTGGCACTTGGGCGGCACATCTTCAGCATGTAGATCTACTCTTGCAACTGCTCCGCATGCATAAATTATTTGTCAAGATGTATAAGTGTTCATTTGGCATGGAAGAAGTTTAGTATTTGGGCCACATTGTGGGGCGTGAAGGTGTCAAGGTGGACCCCAAAAGGATCCAAGCAATGCAAGAATGGCCTCAACCTAAGACCTTGAAACGCTTGAGAGGATTTTTGGGTCTCACAGGCTATTATCGTAAATTTTTCCGCAACTATGGCCGCATAGCGAAACCCCTAATGGAACTCCTAAAGAAAAATTCCTTCTTCTGGAACGAGGAAGCACAACAGGCATTTACCGCTCTCAAAACCGCCATGTGTTCCACTCCCGTCTTAGCACTACCGGACTTCACCAAATCATTTGTCATTGAATGTGATGCTTCGGGAATAGGTATTGGAGCGGTCTTAATGCAGGAAGGGTGACCATTGGCCTTCACCAGCCAACAACTAAGTGGGAGGAATCTGAGCCAATCTACCTACGAGAAGGAAATGATGGCCATCTTACATGCAGTCGAGACCTGGCGACCTTACTTGTTGGGGCGACGTTTCCAAATCCGCACAGATCATCACAGTCTTAAATATTTTTTGGAGCAACACCTATCTTCCCCACAACAAAATAAATGGTTAGCCAAAATGATGGGATATGATTATGAGATCATTTACAAGAAAGGGAAAGACAACAGTGTAGCAGATGCATTGTCATGCCAATTTGAGGAGGAAAGTACTCTGCTCGCAATTTCCCTCCCCATTCCAGACTGGATTGAAGAGGCTCGCAGGGAATGGTTTTCACATCCCGGGCTCTCCAAACTCATTTCTCAATTGTAGGTAGATCCTAATACCAGCAAGGGCTACTCGTGGCAGAATGATATTCTTCGCTACAAGGACAGAGTCGTAATATCACCAACATCCACCCTCAAAAGTCGCATTTTGGAAGAATTTCACTCATCTCCCATTGCAGGACATTCGGGCTTTCAGAAGACATATGCTCGCACCAGAAGATCATTTTTTTGGACCGGCATGAAACAGGATATCCTTACTTTCGTAGAAGAATGTGACGTCTGTCAACGCCACAAAGGGGAAACCGTCAACACACCAGGCACATTACAACCATTGCCCATTCCAGCGTCAATTTGGACGGAGGTCTCCATGGATTTCATTACAGGTCTTCCAAAGTCTGGGAACAAGTCAGTCATCATGGTGGTTGTGGACCGACTGTCGAAGTATGCTCATTTCTGTGCCCTACCCCAACCATTTACACCAACTTTGGTTGCTCAAACTTTCATGGATCAGATCTTCAAATTGCATGGCATGACCACTTCTATTGTGTCCGACCGCGACCCAATCTTCACCAATAATTTTTGGCAGGAGCTCTTCAGAATACAAGGCACTCAACTCAAACTCAGTACTTCATATCATCCGCAAACAGATGGTCAAACCGAAGCCGTCAACAAATGTCTAGAAACCTACCTTAGGTGTTTCACTTCAGAAAAGCAACACCTTTGGGTACAGTGGTTACCTCTGGCGGAATGGTGGTATAGCACCAACTATCATGCCACCACCAAAATTACTCCCTATGAAGTAGTCTATGGTCAACTTCTGCCTTCCCCTACTTCTTATCTCACGGGGTGCTCCAAAGTACAAGCCATGGATCAACTCCTACAACACCGCGCAACCATGCTCGCCCATCTGCACGAGAATCTTCATCAAGCTCAGAACAGTATGAAGCAACAGGCTGACCAACATCGCTCAGAGCGCCAATTTCAAGAAGGGGATCAGGTCTTTTTGAGGCTTCAACCATATAAGCAAACATCACTCAAAGACAAGGGTTGTCAAAAGCTCTCTCCAAAATTCTACGGACCATACCATGTACTTCAGCGCATTGGAGAAGTGGCTTACAAGTTGGCTTTGCCACCTACAGCAAAAATCCACCCAGTTTTCCATGTATCGTGCCTCAAGAAAGTGATTGGGAACAATTGCTGAGTTCAAACTAGTCTACCTGAACCAGTCACCTACCTGGAAGATGCAACTTGGGAACCAGTCACTATTCTTCAGCAGTTTCCGCAGCTTCAGCCTTGAGGACAAGGCTAGTCTTAAGGGGGTGGGCATGTTAGGGTCCCAACCTAACCCCCTTATTTATGTCATGGGATCACGTCATAGTCAAGAGTCAATAAATCCCATATTAATATTTGTAAGTGGTTAACCCGCAATTAATGACGGGACCACAGTTAGTTGCAAATGGGCGGTAATATTAGATAGATGGTAAATGGGCGGTAGTATTAGATAGATGGTATTAATAAAACCCACGGTATTGGCCCGTGGTATTGCATGTATGAGTCATATATAAAGGATAGAGACTCCCTGCGAGGAGTATCGTGTCTTTTTTTGTAATCGAGCTCTGCTCTATTGGAGGTTGCCCCCTCGAAGAGGCCTGTGAACATTTCTCTCTGAGTAATAAAATCATTGCTATTCTGTGTTCTGGGTATATTTTCTTTGCATATTCTATGTTCTGGGTATCTTTTCTTCGCATATTCTATGTTCGGTATTACTTTGCAGGTTAAGAGCATAACATTGCAACTCATATTTGATGAGGTGGCCTCCAAGTCACTAACTGCCTTGAGCTTTTTCCTCCTGAATTGTTGAAACCTAGAGTCCATTCATCCCTTTGAATATCTCAATCCGAGCTAGCAGTGTGAAAAATGAGAGAGGTGTTCGTAGTATAGTGTCTTAGGAACAAAAACCGCCTCCAGTTTCCCAATATTCATCACTAATTATCCACAATCGTTTTTGCAAAAAGGTGGCGTAAATAGGACATTGCACAATCAGAAAAATAAGCTGAACATGATTAGAGTGTATCTCCTAACCCCTGACACTGGTATGAAAAGTGAGATATTATTTTGTATTTTGGAATCTTATGAGCCAAAACCTCTTCCTGTTTCCAAATATCCATCTTTTTTTAGTCACAATAGCCTCTAAAAAAAGGTGACTAAAACATGAAAGTTCTGGAAAACATGCCTTCAAAGATGCATTTGAATCACCCAAACCATAACACCTGTTACAAATATAAGAGAGGTTTTTGTAAACAAGGATGTTAGAAGCAAAAACCTCTTTCCATTTTTGAAAATTCGTTCTCAGGTGTTTTCAAACCGTGTTTTAATTTACTTTATTACATCATTTAATCATGTTTAAATGCATGATTAAATAAATCAACCAGCTAATGAAACTTAAATTTACATTTTGAGGGTGCATTTACACTTCCAAAACCATGTATTATTTATAAACTACTAAGACCTATTATATCAGCAAATTTAAATTATCAAAACTAATCATGTTACAACATTGGTTCCAATGGGGACTACTTCCCCCTATGGGATGCAGAGAAGTAGTAGACCAGTTGCCTTTAGTGTTGGGCATGGAGTCATACCATAAAACCAAAAACCACTGATTTGCCATATTATGTAGAAATATAGCCAATCCCCATGGATCCGTGTTTTCATTTGAATACTCTGCTACTACACATTGCAACCTACAACTGTAATTTAATGCAACCATATGCCTGCACTAATTCGGATACTCTTTCATACTAAAATATGAAAACTAAAAATTTCTAAAGACTGAAAATATAAGTTGATCTATCATATACTCTTCAAATCGTACCACTCATGAATAATGAACACGTTGATCTATTGCATACTAAAACTCAAAATATCTATTCAATCCCCATACCTCTATCTAACTGAACTGAAAAACTTTACACTATTAAGTGTAATCTGCTTTCCAATGTAGGCAAGTGTGGAGTAGATTTATTGACAAGCCACGTTGCCAACAACTGAAAATATAAAGAATATATACAATATGAACATGAAATCCCATGGAAAACTTATACTCACAGGTGTACTTTAACAACTGCTTCCTTTGTAGACATCTTAGATTTCTAACCATGGCTGAGAGGGAGAGGCATATACTATTGATTGCAAGTATCAATGAACCTTGCATAGTAGTAAAGGCAACTGAAATTTTGAAACAGTGGGATTGGTTACCCAGTGGAATCGCCATATGAAAAAGTGGAGTCGCTAGGTGAAAGAAATGCAACCAATAATAAATTCCTACTCCTTGTTCACCAACAAGGAATAGATCTAATCTTTATCGTTCGCCAGAGAAAGGTATCTTCGTTACTTTGTTCCCTGGCACCAGTGCCAAATGTTGTACCTGTTTCCCGCAGGCATTCCTTGGCTACAAAAACTATTCCAGGAAACCAACTCAATGAGCCTTTAGGTTCAAGTTCACCCTTGAACTAGAGGGGGCTCCCACAGTTGTTATGAGGCTTTGTTTAACATTGTTCACCTGTCACTAAACAATAGCCTTTGAAGCACAATGGCAAAATTTATGGTTTTAATTGGGGGTGGTTTGTGATCAATGATAATCCCTACTCATGATTTAAAGGTTCTCTCACAAGGCTCCTTTTGAAACTATCAGCTTCCAACCGGAGAGAACAACTTGATTTGTATAAGAATTTGTCAGAAGAATGTAAGGAGATTCCTAATAATTGAGTAGCTAGACTGATTACTTGACCACTAGGAAGATTTGGATGCGTGTAGAAGATTTCTATAGCCCAACAAAACAGATTTAAAGGGAAATAGAATGGCCAGACTGAAACCAATTCTCACAGGAGCTATATCAGAAAAATAGCCTAATAAGCTAATCTCTTTTAATGGTTGTAAGAAAGCACAAAACAAAACCAGTTAAAGAGGAGCTATGATGAAGAAATAGTCCAATAAACAAATCTCTTTCTAAAGATAATGATTTTATAGACCTTCCCATAAACACTTTTATCATGTGTAGAAATAAGATATGAAAAACTGGGAAAACATACTCGAAGCACAAAGTTCTTTCAAAACTAGAGTTGTAAGGCTTTCATTAGAAAAAATACAACATAAGCTTTATTGCAGAGTGAAGAGTCTTGGCATCAAAATCCAACACATATTACTTCAATTGATGAAGTATTTATACAATTTCCTCACAAAATATCTTGATAAAAATATCAAGAGCTATTACAAATATCTGAAAACTGTATTATAAAAATAGAACACAAATAAAGGTAACTAAAGCTATTTGAAGAATTTTGGTACTATCCTTGAGGATTTATGTTGATAAAGAAGAGAAATTTTAATTTGATTGCAACTCATATTTGATGAGGTGGCCTCCAAGTCACTAACTCTCTTGAGCTTTTTCCTCCCGAATTGTTGAAACCTAGGGTCCATTCATCTCTTTGAATATCTCAATCCGAGCTAGCAGTGTGAAAAATGAGAGAGGTGTTTGTAGTATAGTATCTTAGGAACAAAAAGTGCCTCCAGTTTCCGAATATTCATCGCTAATTATCCACAATCATTTTTGAAAAAAGGTGGCTTAAACAGGACATTGCACAATTGGAAAAATAGGCTGAACATGATTAGAGTGTATCTCCTAACCCCCAACACCTGTATGAAAAGTGAGATAGTCTTTTGTATTTTGGAATCCTATGAACCAAAAACTCTTCCCGTTTCCAAATATCCATCTTTTTTTAGTCACAATAGCCTCTGAAAAAAGGTGACTAAAACAGGAAATTTCTGGAAAACATGCCTTCAAAGATGCATTTGAATCTCCAAAACCATAATACCTGTTACAAATCTGAGAGAGTTTTTTGTACACAAAGACATCAGAAACAAAAACCTCTTTCCATTTTTGAAAATTCGTTCTCAGGTGTTTTCAAACCATGTTTTAATTTACTTTATTACATCATTTAATCATGTTTAAATGCATGATTAACTAAATCAACCAGCTAATGAAACTTAAATTTACATTTTGGGGGAACATTTACTCTTGCAGACCCATTTATTATTTTTAAAATATTAAAACCTATTATATCAGAGAATTTAAATTATGAAAACTAATCATGTTACAATACCTCTTATTGCATCTAGGACAAAAGATGGTCAAGACTCTCTTTACTTCCTCTTGCTTCCTTTTGATGTTCATGGTGTCTAATTGCAAGGCAATGGTTTGCAACATATCACTTTTGAAATCTTCTAGCATATTTCCAATTTCACCCTTGATGAATGAGTTGGAGGATGATGTACTGGCCATAGGTTGACTACCTCTACCCTTTTTCCTAGCTACCCTAGAATGGTTTCTAAAGACAATATTGATATCCTCATAGGGTAATTGGTAGATATCTCCTCCCGCTAACATGTGTAAGGTATATAGAAGATATTCCCTTACTCCTCTAAGCAGGACCAACTCTAGTGACTCAAGGTCAAGTGTGCACTTGGCCCTTTTGTAATTGAGCTGAAATATTTCTTCATAATCTTCTAGGGATTCATCATGGCCTATGGTCATCCTGAAAATATCTTCTTTAGTATCCTTGGACCTACAGTAGCCCCTATATTTTTCATTAAAATCCTGTTGCATATGAGCCTAAGTTGTGATGCTATCACCAGGTAAACCCATGAACGAGTGCAATGCTGCATCCTTGAGGGTAGATGGAAAAAGTTTTAACTTTTTCTCATCATATGTATAGTCATAGGTTCAATATATAGCATCAAACTCAAATAGGAAAGTGTCAGGGTCCTATATGTTTAGGCCATGGAAATGGGGTAGAGAAGAGAGGCTTATATTATTCATCTTAGTGTCCCCATTGGTTTCCCTGATGGGGAAGGCACCCTCAATTATCTCTCTGTTCCCTCTGTCATTTCAGTTTTCAACCATTGGTTCTGTAGGAATGGGTTCTTCCTCTTTTTATTCCCCTATAGGTTCTTCAAATATGTAAGGTTGCTCACCTAAAAGTTCTTCCAGTTCACAGTCACCGAAGAAGAGAGAAAGTTGATTGTTTGATGCAGTGGGGGTATTTGGAAAAAATTTCCCTGAATTGTCCCTATTCCTACGAGGCATGAAAGAAAATGTTTTTGGGTTGGTTTGTGTAAGATTTTCTTTAAATCTAGATAGTACATTGCAGAAATGAAATTGTAGATTGAATGAAAACTACTGACAAAAAAAAAACTACTTACTGAATTGAAATTATTCTTATAGAATGCAAAGGAATGCAGATAATGACAAATGAAAGAAAGGAAGCTACTAGATTAATTTTGCAGAAATAAACTAATGGAAGAAAATTGAACACTAGAAAATAGAACAAAGCAATAATCACATTCTACTTAGACACCTCCCTGACAATGGCGCCAAAAAGTGATGAGCCTAGGTATTGCAACAAGAATGTTGCAACTCCCAGGGCTACCAGCTTTACTTATCAACCTAGGGTTCATAAAAACTTCGAGGTGATAGTGTTATATGCAAAAGTAAAAGTAAAGGTCCTACCTGTTGTCACTGTTCATCTGGCAAGAGAACCCAGGGGTTCCAAGCCAGACTTCTATAGGGGCAGAAGAAGCTTGATTCTTTGATGGAAGGAGAGGAAATCTATTCTAAGAGAGATCTACTCTACTGTAGTAATGAAAAAAAGAACATGTAATGCTAACTCACACGATAACCTAATTAACCATTTCAATAACTATGCTAAGCAAAATTGCTAAATTAATCACTAATCTAATGTTTTTATCTAAATTGTAGAAGTAAAGAGAATCAAACCATACTAACATGTAAGCAAAGGAACTAAACTAAATCTGTTTTCAAATGGAAGAGCAGCCAAAGATCAAAATTGGTGAAAGGAGGATATAATGAAAGATTAGAGACAGAGAAAAAAATGTGCAGAATGATGGAGTGGGTTTCGTAGGTAGCAAGAAGTTTCACGCACACCCTCAAAGTTGTAAGTTGTATTTATAAATTTCACTTGATTAGCATAAGTGAGTGACATGTAGCATGAGAAAACCACTTTTCTCACGTGCTCTCAGGTGGATAATGGTCATGCAAGAATCCAAGAGAGATTGTGCGATAGCCCTTGGATCAAGAGGGGTTGATCAACGGTGGAGATTGGCCAAGCTAGTTAGCAATCGGGTGACGTGATAGCCATCAGATCAAGCAAGGCATATCGATGGTGGAGATTACAGAAGGGTAAAGAAAATGTGTGGAAATGATGGAGCAGATTTTTGAAGGTAGTAAGCAATTTATTGCACGCCCTCAATGTTGTAAGCTGTATTCTAAAATTTTACGCGATTAGCCTAAATGGGCAACACATAGCACAGGAAAACCATTTTTCTCACATGCACTCGGGTGGATAACGGTCAAGGAAGAATCTGCGTGAGATTTCACAATTGTCATTGGATCAAGCGGGGTTGATGAACAGTGGAGATCGGCCAAGCTAGTTGGCGATTAGGTGACACAGTAGCCATCAGATCAACCGAGGTAGATCGACGGAGAGGTTTAAAGCACATAAAGTAGGTGGAAGACTTCATGCAAGGTGGTTGTTGGACAAGCTAATGAATCATACAGTGATTGGTCAGGTTTGTTGTGGATCAAATGGTAAGGATATTATGCATGAAGAACGTGCTGAAGGAGGTTTCAATCAAAACGACAAAAAAACCTGTGAGGGTGAGGGTGGACTGAGAGTGATGGAAAATGATTACAGTGAAACAAAATGAGTAACTGCATAAAACAACAAACTCCAAAGCTCATACGAGAAATAGAAACCTATGTTTTTGGGGTTGATGAAGGGTCTCTTCCTCAAGTCATGGTCCCAGAGGGAGGAGGTGAAGCTGAGATGCCTGTGGACAACCTTATGGTGATCTTCTTCTCCTAGCTAACTTGCTAATTGAAAGAAGGCACAAATGGACGTAAGCTAAAGCACAACCAATCTAATCTACACTACTGTAATGGGAATGTAGCTACTTAAGCAAATGAACAGTTAAACCATGAATCATCTATGCTATACTATTGTAATGGAAATGCAGCTACTTAAGCAAATGAACAGAAAAACCATGAATCATCTACGCTGTACTGTTGTAATTGAAATGTAGCTACTTAAGAAAATAAATAGAAAATCGATGAATCATCTATGACATACTGTTTTAATTTAAATGCATCTACTTAAGCAAATGAATAGAAAAACGATGAATCCTCTACGCTATATTGTTGTAATGGAAATGCAGCTACTTAAGAAAATGAATAGAAACTAGTAATCTATGCTAGCATACATGTAAAATAAAGAGGAGATTTGGTTGCTCGAGTTGGGCCCTAACCCAAGAGCCTCATCCTTTGAGTTAACTTAGTGCTGGCTCAAAATGAAACTCATTCTTATTATCAAAACCATGGATTACATAACAAACTGTCACAAGTCTTGCAACTCAGAAATAAATTAGAGTTTTACAATAAAATTTTGAATCCTACTGAGGTCCTAAGCCTCTCTACTTATACATATGAAGTCCCCAATGAATTCCTTCAAAATTAGGGAGGCTTGGCTCTCAACTCAACATAAACTGGTTTCTGTCAATTTCACTTGCTCGACTGCCTTCTAGTCCTCATGATTTGGTTGTTTGCACTCCGAGCTGATAGAGGAATATTTGAATGTAGGGGTAGTAAATGAGGAGGATTTACCTTCTATAATTACTCACCCTTGTCCCATTCGAGTTTTTACCAAGGTATTTTCCACAGTTCCTTGCTTTTATCCTATATTCTACCATTAAATGCACATTAAACCACACAAAAAAATATCCAACTCTAACTCATCTCATAAACAAAAGATGATCAAAAGTATGCAATAAGTTGTGGGAATAGTTTTTTTTACTAAGCTAGGAGGTGAATTAAGGCCCATACAATCACCCAATGATGAGGATCATCATACTTCATGTGGCCTAATATGGTTTAAATGCATGAATTGGAGCAATTTTGAGATACTATCAATGCAGGAGCATGGAGTAGACAATAGGTAGATATTCTAGGAGGTTCTCCACCTCCTTAACTCCTTCAACCAATATCACCATTTTATCTTACATCAGCTCAAATTCATTGGAAGCCAAGAAGGATAAGTGTTGGCATTATGTTTTCTGGTATGACTGTATGTTACAGATGTTGTACTTGATGGCAACTCTAGTGGTAAGGCTCTCAGTTTGTTAAAAATTAAGAAGGACGCAGGCAATCGGTTCAGAAAGTGCATCCCCGCAGGTATACCATGCAGAACCCGCGTCCAAGGACGCAGGCCAACCGTTCAGGGGGTGCGTCCACACAGTGCACACATTTCAAGGCAGAGAAAAAGCACGTGGGGGCTTCTTGTGTGGTATCTAGCCGACAATTTTGTGTTTCTATGGTGTCGGCTCGTGGTATTGTTCCATGTTTTAAGGAGGAGCTTGCCTATATAAAGCAAAGGAGTTCATTTGGATGACTCATTGTCTTTGGTTGAATATCTTATTTGGTGAGATATAGTCCAGATCTAAGAGGGCGAATCTTCTAATGGACTGTGATCTCTATGGCGCATGATCAGATCTGTAGATCTGACTGTTTGGGTTAGTCCTGAAGTCTTCATATCATTTATATCTGAAAGGACGCAGGTTCAGTAAAGGGAAAGTGCGTCGGGACGTAGGTACCGTAAAGGCCAAGTGCGCCGGGACGCAGCGCAGCAGAGAGAGACCTGCATGGGGACGCAGGGCAGACATGGCTCAGGTGCGTCTGGGACGCAGCTCAGTAACGGGAGATCTACGTGGGGATGCAGGACAGACGAGGTTCAGGTGCGTCCCTGAGGTAAAAGGCGCGGCGCGATAGTATCTCTGGGTGCATCTTTGGGTTAACAGGACGCGACGCGATAGTGTTCTTGGGTGCGTCCCTGTAGGAAAAGACGCAGTACAGTTGAAGGAACAGTGCGTGGGCACGCAGGGCAGCAGAAGGTTAACTGTGTCTGGTCGCAGGCCACAGAAGGGAAAACTGCGTCTCTGTTCTGTTGATTATATTTCTCTGTTGATAAGGTGTTCTGGGTTAATTCTGTTATTGCTGATCTGATATCTGTAGTAATCTGTAACTATTATGTACTTGTTGATCATCTGATGCTTTATGAAAAGAAGTAGGGGGTTGTAGCTCCCTTCCAGGAGTAGACTGGAAAACGAGAGAGAGTTGTAGCTCTCTGCAGGTTGCAGCCTGCGTACTGGTAAAGGACTGCACCAGTACAAAATCATTGTAAAAGAAGTTTCTAAATTGAAAGAAGATAGAGACATATTGCAGCAGGTGGTTTTCACCCACATTGGGTTTCCACCTTACATCTTGTGTTCTTTGGTGTGACTATCTGTTTTTCATGCTCATTATTTTATGGTACTAACATGCAAAAATAATTCAAAGATCAAATAAGGAAGATTTATTAATTTGCTAGATAATAATGATTCACCCCCCCTCTCAGTATTATTTCCAACAATTGGTATCAAAGCCAGGTTCTTCAGAGAAGCTTGATCGCTTGAAGGTAGGTCGTTCATCATGAGCAACTACGAGAGAGAAGCATCAATCAGGCCACCGATTTTTGATGGGACAAACTTCAACTATTGGAAGGTAAGAGTTACTGCATATCTTCAATCTCTTGGTACAGAAGTTTGGGACATTGTAGAAACAGGCTATGCTTTTCCTTCAGCTACTCCTACAGATCCAGCTGAGAAAAAGAAGTATGAAACAAATGCAAAAGCAGCCAGTACTCTATTAGGAAGTATATCCCAAACAGAATTCATGAAGGTAATGCACTTCAAATCAGCAAAAGAGATATGGGACAAAATGGTCACAAGCTATGAAGGAGATGAACAGGTAAAACAAGCTAAACTTCAAACTCTCAGGATTCAATATGAGACTCTCAAGATGTATAATGATGAAAGTGTGGCTAATTATTTTCTTCGAGTAGATGAGATTGTTAATTGTATGAAAAATTTGGGAGAAGAAATAAAAGAGGCTATAGTAGTTCAAAAGGTTCTAAGATCATTATCCCCCAAGTTTAAATCTAAAGTATCTGCAATAGAAGAAAAGGAAAATCTCTGTGTTCTCACTATGTCTCAGCTACATGGAATTCTAACTGCTTATGAAATGAGAAATGGAGGTCCATCAGACAGAAGGGAAGCTGCTTTTAAGGCATCAGGCAAAGAAGATTACTATGAAGCAAGACATGTTCCAGAAGAAGAGGAAGACGAATCAAATTTTGTCAGAAATCTTCAAAGGGGTTCTGGAAGGTTCAGAGGTAAGCTACCTTTCAAATGCTTTGCTTGTGGAAGAGTAGGTCATTATGCTGCAAAATGTCCTTATAAGGATAAAGGAAAGGAACCTTCTAGATGGAACAAGAAACAAAGTGCAAATAAGAAAATCTACTACACCCATGAAGATAGTGATGGCTTATCAAACAGTGATGAAGATGAACAAGGTAATAAATATACGTTGTTAATGGCATTTGAAGATGATGATTATGAGGATGCTGTAGATGTGGATAATCTCTATGATGAAATTACTAGACTCAAGAGATGTATAGAAGAAAAGAATGTGATCATTGATACTCTACAATTTCAAATTGATGAAAAGGAAAAACATCTTGAAAAACTAGAAGGTGAAATTGTTGGTCTCAGAAAAGAAATTGAGAAAACAAAAGCTATTAATCTTAAGTTTGTCAAAGGATCTGAAACTTTGGATGAGATTATCAATGTGCAGCGGTCTCCTCTAAACAAGACAGGTTTGGGCTATAATGGAGAAACCTCTCAAGCATCCACCTCAAAACGTTATCTTGATGCAGCAAGAAGAAATGAGCAAAAGAACAATGAAGATAATCAGGTAAAGCAGGGACGAATTACAAACAGAAACTATCAAGGGCAATCCATCTTAAGGGTGAACAAAAGCTACAACCAGCCACATGTAAAATCTTCTCAGCTTGGTTCAAGAATAGATGAAAATAGAAATTACAATCAGTTGGCTAGTAGATTCAATAACCGCAGAAGCTTCTTCAATGGACAATGCTTTTCTTGCCATAACTTTGGTCACAAAGCAGCTCAATGTGTTGCATATAAAACAATCATGACTAGGGAAGCTCAAAAACAAAGAAGTATGATTACAAAAAGGAACTATAACAACTTTTCGGCTCTTGAAAATGAAGTTGAATGTTCTATTTGCAATAATTTTGGTCATGAAGACTCTGAATGCAGGAGCAGGTTTCAGGAGAAAACGGAACAAGAAGGGAAAAAGGAAGAAGCCACAAGCACCAAAACATGGAGAATAAAGGAACCTCAAACAGAAAGATGTGGGATAGCATTTTATGCAGAAGGACAGGAAAATCTATGGTACATTGACAGTGGATGTTCGAAACATATGACAGGTGATAAAGAAAAACTTGAATCTTATTCTACTTTAGAAAAAGGAAAGAAAGTTTCTTTTGGAAATGATACTCCTGCAACTATAAAAAGAAAAGGTATTGCTCCTTTAAAGGAAAAGGTCAAGGCTGGAAATGTTTTGTATGTTGATGGATTGAAGCATAATCTACTAAGTGTCAGCCAGATGTGTGATCAAAGAACCGAGGTTATTTTCATATCAGATGGATGTCTCGTTCGTAATCTTGATACAAGTAAAACAGTACTCAAAGGCAAAAGAACTCCAAATAATCTGTACATATTTGAAGAAGGACAACAACAATGCTATCTAAGCAAGGATGAAGAGCACTGGTTATGGCATCGAAGGTTGGGACATCTAAGCTTCTCACAAATAAGGAAAGCATGCAAATATCAGGCAGTTCGCGATCTTCCAGATATCAAAATTCCTGACAACACCATATGAAGATCATGTCAGTTTGGAAAACAAACCAGGACTAACTTTCCAGAGAAAGAAGGATCAGCTAGCATGCCTCTTGAGCTAGTACATACAGATACATGTGGTCCATTCAGAAAAAGGACACCGAGAGGAGAGGAATACTTGATACTATTTATTGACGATTTCTCCAGGTTTGTCTGGTTAGGACTTATGAAGCACAAAGATGAAGCATTCGAAAAATTCAAATCCTTCAAAGCCTTGGTTGAAAATGAATCAGGGCACAAAATAAAGTGCCTCAGATCCGACAGAGGTGGGGAATTTACTTCAAATGAATTTTTCGATTTCTGTGATGAACATGGGATAAGGAGAGAATTCTCTACAGCTAGAACTCCTCAGCAAAATGGAGTTGTTGAAAGAATGAACAGAACAATCCAACAAATGGCTCGTGCTATGCTTGATGAATCAGGAACTCCCGCAACTTTCTGGGGTGAAGCTACACATGCTGTGGTTATTATTCTCAACAAGACAAATGTCCGGGTGAACAACACTCAAACTCCTCATGAGCTCTGGAGTGGTAAAACTCCTTCGGTAAAGAACTTCAAAATCTTTGGGAGCAAATGCTATATCAAGAATACCGATGAGCAGCTTGGAAAACTTGAACCTAGAGCAGATGAAGGCATTCTTCTTGGCTATTCTCCACATAGCAAAGCATACAAATGCTACAATAAAAGACTTGGCAGAATTGTTGACAGCATTGATGTAGTGGTTGATGAGAAGGGATATATTCCTAGGCAAGTACATCATGAAGATATAGAAGAAGATGAAGGCTACCCTCAAAGACAGAATGATGAAGAAGAAGAACCCCAAGGAGAACCTCAAGAAGAACCAGAGGAGCAGACAAGAATAGAAGAGAAAACTCCATCCAGATATGTTCAGAAGAATCATCCAGAATCTCAGATTGTGGGGCAGAAAGAAGCAGGTGTACAAACAAGAAGAACAGTTGCAGAAGCCTCAAGCTATTTGGCATTACTCTCCTCTACTGAACCACAAAATGTGAAAGAAGCATGCAAAGATGAATGTTGGGTGAAAGCAATGAATGAAGAACTTGAGCAAATCGAAAAGAACAACACTTGGGAGCTGGTTCCTAGACCAAAGGATAAGAATGTTATCGGAACAAAATGGGTCTTCAAAAATAAATTGAATGAAAATGGAGAAGTAATTAGAAACAAAGCCAGACTTGTTTGTAAAGGGTATGCGCAGCAAGAAGGAATAGACTTTGAAGAAACTTTTGCTCCTATTGCAAGACTTGAGGCCATTCGAATGTTCCTTGCTCTCTCAAGTTTTCAAAACTTCAAAGTATTTCAAATGGACGTGAAATCAGCCTTTCTGAATGGAGACTTGGAAGAAGAAGTGTACATTGAACAACCAGATGGGTTCATTCTTGGAAATGATCCAAATCTTGTATGCCGATTGAAAAAGGCTCTCTATGGTCTCAAACAAGCTCCAAGGGCTTGGTACTACCGGTTGGACAAATATCTTTATCAACAAGGTTTCTCAAAAGGTTCAGCAGATAGCAATCTGTATATAAAAGTTGAAAATGACAAATTGCTAATACTTGTTGTGTATGTAGATGACATTATTTTTGGCAGCAATGAAGAAGCTATGAGTCAAAGCTTTGCCTTGCTCATGCAGAAAGAATTTGAAATGTCCTTGCTAGGAGAACTGACATATTTCCTTGGTTTACAAATCCAACAAAAGGAAGGAGGAATCTTTTTATCTCAAACCAAGTATCTCAAGAAGATTTTGAAGAAATATGGCATGGAAGATGCAAAACCAGTATGTACACCCATGGTCACAGGATGTAGTCTCAGTGCAAATGATGAATCTGCAGCAGTACATCAACCAACCTACAGATCTATGATTGGAAGTTTACTATATTTGACAGGTACCCGACCAGACATCATGCATGCAGTTGGAATAGTTGGAAGATTTCAGGCAAATCCGAAGGAGACTCATCTTCAGGCAGTAAAGAGAATTTTCAAATATCTTCAAGGGACTCAAAATTATGGCTTATGGTATCCTAGAGATACAGATCTTACTCTTCATGCTTATACAGATGCAGATTGGGCCGGAAGCATGGATGACAGGAAAAGTACAAGTGGAGGTGCGTTCTTTATGGGTTCTAGACTGGTATCTTGGTTCAGCAAGAAACAGAGTTCGATTGCCTTGTCTACAGCTGAAGCGGAATATGTTGCTGCTGCATCTTGTTGCACTCAACTCCTTTGGATGATGCAGACTTTGCAGGATTTTCAAATCACTTGTACACCACCTATTCCCATCTTATGTGACAACACAAGTGCAATCAGCATCTCAAAGAATCCGGTTATGCATTCAAAAACCAAGCACATACCAATCAAGTACCATTTTCTCCGGGAACAAGTGCTTGAACAGAAAGTCAAGTTGGAGTATGTTCCTTCCAAGGAACAAGTTGCTGATATTCTTACCAAACCATTGCCCAGGGACACGTTTGAATACCTCAGGCAAAAGCTGGGGGTTGTTGATGCATCATCTTGTTGAACCTCTTCTTATTGGTGGTACAGGCTCAGGGGGAGCACATAATGCATTGTTGGCATTATGGAGAAGGAGATCTTGGAAATAGCTGCAATATGTCTCTATCTCTTTCATGGTGGTGCGTTGCTGCAGATCTGGTTCATATTCAGGGGGAGCATGAGCTTAGGGGGAGCATACCCTTTGCCCTTGATGTCAAAGGGGGAGAATGAAGCTGAAGTTTGTGAGGTTGCCATCAAGTCCAAAGGGGGAGATTGTTGGCATTATGTTTTCTGGTATGACTGTATGTTACAGATGTTGTACTTGATGGCAACTCCAGTGGTAAGGCTCTCAGTTTGTTAAAAATTAAGAAGGACGCAGGCAATCGGTTCAGAAAGTGTGTCCCCGCAGGTATACCATGCAAAACCCGCATCCAAGGACGCAGGCCAACCGTTCAGGGGGTGCGTCCACACAGTGCACACATTTCAAGGCAGAGAAAAAGCACGTGGGGGCTTCTTGTGTGGTATCTAGCCGACGGTTTTGTGTTTCTATGGTGTCGGCTCGTGGTATTGTTCCATGTTTTAAGGAGGATCTTGCCTATATAAAGAAAAGGAGTTCATTTGGATGACTCATTGTCTTTGGTTGAATATCTTATTTGGTGAGATCTAGTCCAGATCTAAGAGGGCGAATCTTCTAATGGACTGTGATCTCTATGGCGCATGATCAGATCTGTAGATCTGACTGTTTGGGTTAGTCCTGAAGTCTTCATATCATTTATATCTGAAAGGACGTAGGTTCAGTAAAGGGAAAGTGCGCCGGGACGCAGGTACCGTAAAGGCCAAGTGCGCCGGGACGCAGCGCAGCAGAGAGAGACCTGTGTGGGGACGCAGGGCAGACGTGGCTCAGGTGCGTCCGGGACGCAGCTCAGTAACGGGAGATCTACGTGGGGACGCAGGACAGACGAGGTTCAGGTGCGTCCCTGAGGTAAAAGGCGCGACGCGATAGTATCTCTGGGTGCGTCTTTGGGTTAACAGGACGCGGCGCGATAGTGTTCTTGGGTGCGTCCCTGTAGGAAAAGACGCAGTACAGTTGAAGGAACAGTGCGTGGGCACGCAAGGCAGCAGAAGGTTAACTGCGTCTGGTCACAGGCCACAGAAGGGAAAACTGCGTCTCTGTTCTGTTGATTATATTTCTCTGTTGATAAGGTTTTTTGGGTTAATTCTGTTATTGCTGATCTGATATCTGTAGTAATCTGTAACTGTTATGTACTTGTTGATCATCTGATGCTTTATGAAAAGAAGTAGGGGGTTGTAGCTCCCTTCCAGGAGTAGACTGGAAAACGAGAGAGAGTTGTAGCTCTCTGCAGGTTGCAGCCTGCGTACTGGTAAAGCACTGCACCAGTACAAAATCATTGTAAAATAAGTTTCTAAATTGAAAGAAGATAGAGACATATTACAGCAGGTGGTTTTCACCCACATTGGGTTTCCACCTTACATCTTGTGTTCTTTGGTGTGACTATCTGTTTTTCATGCTCATTATTTTATGGTACTAACATGCAAAAATAATTCAAAGATAAAATAAGGAAGATTTATTAATTTGCTAGATAATACTGATTCACCCCCCCTCTTAGTATTATTTCCAACATCACCATTGTATCTTACATCAGCTCAAATTCATTGGAAGCCAAGAAGGATAAGGTCATTGGAAACCAGGCCAGTACAGTTCAAGGAAGACCTTGTTACATTAAAAAATGTCACCATGGCTATGTACAGTTAGTATGGCTCTATCAACAGTCATGCTATCCTCCTGGGAAAGTCTTAAGCCTCTTCTCTCAATGTCAAACTTCCAAAGAGAGAGAAAGTCTTTATAAATGTATTTATCTCTGGGTACGCAGGTTCTCTCAACCTTGCCTGCGGGTACGCACCTAATGTTCACAATAACCGCGTACTTGGACGCTCTGTATGTAAAGGGGCAGGTGCGTACTCCTGTAAAGGTCAAAATGCGCAAGTTTCATCTTTAAAAAGTTACTTGTGGTCATTTCTAGAGCATTCTAGAAGGTTGTTTGATGAGTATTGAGCACCTCCAGATGGTTCATGTATCCCTACCAAAGAGGAACTTATCCCATCAAGAGAGGAGCTATCCCATCCAAAGAGGGGATTATCCCATTGATGGTGGACCTGATTAACTTCCTCTTGAACACTATAAATACAGGCATTGGGCCAGAAGGAGAGGAGGTTGAAAGCTAAACATTTCTAAGGGTAGATGCTGCAGGAATTAGGACTCCCATTTAGAAGCTTGTGAGGAGAGATTGCCATCTTTACTTGTTCTATTTGGAAGTGGGTGAGCTTTGTCAAAGTAAAGGAGAACTCTTGATGGACCCTGGGAGGGACTTGCACAACACCAAGGCTCAGGTTGTAATTGTTCCTTTTGTTTCCTATTAATGCAAATGAGTCCATTCTTCTCAATAACTTGTTGTTTATGAGTTGTTTCATATACTCCTTGGTCTATATGTTAAATATGTTTTATCTTATGAGATTATCAAGTGTTATTTAATCGTTTGATTTTCAGTGGATGCAGGTTTCGAAGTGAAGGAGGAGCTCATCCGGATCAGCGAGGCTGGACTACTACAACAGCGTTGGACTACAGGTGGGATCTAAACACTTGATTTCTTGTATAGTAAACACATGTTTAGAGAAGGATCGCTCTTGTTTGTCTTGTTTGTCACTAGAGAGTCTTAGGCTCCTAGGGAGGTTGATTTGTGTCCGCACTATTGACTCTTTCTGCCTGACAAAATGGCGACTCCACTGGGGACTCCAGTGATGTGAAAGTTTTTTCCTTTGTATGCATCTTTGATCTAAGAAAAGTCATTTATTTTCTAGTTTTTGGCTCTGTGACTTTATATTTGGGTGGGTTAGCTTAGGGTTAGATTGAATTTAGTTTTTCTTGGTTTTTTCAGTAGTACGCACCCTCCGAGTCTTGCACAGTGCGTACCTGTACGCACTGTTTCTGTGTGCACAGAGCGGTCCCGCACCTGGCTTAACAGGTTGCTTGCGTACCCTGCTAAAAATTAAGAAATTTCCATTTTTTGCTTTTTTCCTCTTAGATTTTGCTTTTTCTTAGATTTTACTGCCCAGATCCATTAGTCTTTTGTCAAAGATCTTCACCTGAACTTGTTTCGTTAGCATTGAGTGTTTTAGTGGATTTCATAGAAGTTTAAGCCCTAGGGTTTGATTTTTGGGTAGGTCCTGTAGTGACTTTGGCAGTAGAAGTTGTCAAGCCTTAGATCTCTCTGGTTTTGTCAGCCTTCTTAGAAGTCGGACCTGTCATAAAGTCTACCTGTGAGAGCAACTTACCTTTGAGTGGTCTCTTTGGCAAATTTCGAAGTGCTTGTTGATTGAGTATTGAATTCCATTTTACAAAAAGAACAAAAAGATTTGAGTTTTGTTTTGACTGGTCTTTTGATTCTGCATTAGCTGGTCCTTGACTTGATTGTGGTCAAGTAAAACAACCTAGAATCATCCTTGTAGGCTTTTGCCTCGTTAGGTTTGCTTAGAGTAAATTTCTTTTGATTTGCTTGTGAGTCAAGTTTTTCATAGATTTTATAGATTTTGAGATTGATTTTTATTAAAATAGATTTATATGCTTTTAAGAGAAAATACAAAAACATCTCCTTTGAAAATTTTTGTTTCAAGTAGCTTTGAGGGGTTTTGAAAGAAAAAGGATTTTTCGTGCACGTAATGAGTGTTCATGTTTGTATGCTTTGAAAGATAAAGAGAATTGTTTCTTTGATTGTCTTTACTAAGAAAGTTGTTTTCTATAAAATTTGCATTTTCCAACTCTCTTAGTTAGGAGTTTCATCGAAAGAGAAAAATAGTGTAAATCATCCTAAGTGCATATTTGTAGTGGTTGAGTCGAGTCTACACACCATTGGTTTCATTTCCGCTACCTTTCATCTTAAGGAAACCATAAAATTAACGCTTAAAGTAAAATCAACGTAGTAACTTTTATTTACTAGGGCTCTGAAACACCAATTTAGATCAGGCTAGTGTCTTGGAGTAGGAGAGTAATTAACTCTCCAAGACAACAAAACCAAACAAATAGCTTATCTTGTGATAGAATAAATCCAATTGTCTCATTTGTACTCTGGGAAAGCTCCTCTTAAAGGAGAAGCACGAGCTCGTGTCCGAACCAGTGAGGGGATCAATCCTCCCTTGTTGGGAACGACGCCAGACACGCACGTATTACAAACGGTAAACCTCGGATTAACCATTGTCAAGGAGCCAGGGGTCACTTGTCGGTAAACCTTGGATTATTGACAAGGAACCGGCAAGGGGATTGAGCTTGATACTCTGCCCTTGCGTGTTGTCGGATTGTAGACTGTTCCCCCAGGTGCACTTGTTGCGGTTGGTAACCTTAGTGACCATTATCTTTAGGATTCTACCGAGGTGACGGTGGAGGGAAGATCCCACTGTACTTGGAGCAGACGTCGGCTAGACTCACTTGGATTTTCCGGGGGGTTCACTTCACTCGAGACTGTTAAACTGGAGGAACTTGTGCCGGTCTATTCATTAAGCAGGTTCCCGGGGTAACTGTTCCACCCGCCACTTCTGTACTGAATCCGGCGATGTTGGGTTTCATCTCCAACTAGCGTTTTCGGTCTGGAAGGCTACTGTTTGTGCTTGGTTTGACGCCCTAGATTCTTTAAGGGTGTGATTCAAATTTGTTTGGTTCTTTAGAGACTTTAGGTGGTTTGATTTGAGATTTTACTTTGTTTTCGTGTGTAGTAGTTAAAAGTTTTTAGCTGTGGCAGAATTACCGAGACAGTCCCGTAGACTTCGGGGCCAGTCTCCTGAAGTTATTTCTGTGGCCAAATTGTTGAGAAGATCCCGTAGACTTCGGGGTGAACCTCCTCGAGACGACCGCAGTAATCTAGAAGGTTTGAAGGTCCTTGTAACTCCTCCTAGTGGCAGTAGAGTAGGTTCACCTGAAGAAGGAGAGTCTTCATTGGTAGTCCATCCAGATTACCAAGGTTTAGAGACAGGTTACAATCCTGAAGCTGTTGCAGTTTCTGAGCTTGTTGGTAGTTTTTCATCTACCAGTGATATAAGCGAAGAACCTGAAATATCTGAGCCTGTTACTCCAACTTCTAGTGTTCCTGATTCACCTAGGATTGAAAGAGTCATAACCGAGAATCTTCCTTCTGGTTTGATAGCTATTGAAGAACTTACTCCAGAAGAAGAAGTAGGCCCTGTTCTTGAAGATCAACCTACTCTTGACTTAAGAGAGCGTGAATCTATCTTTTACAGTCCACCTAGGAGTACTACTTGGTATCTTTCGTTAACTAATTATCTGGACAACTCAGGGATAAGTTTTTCTCCACCTCGTACTCCTTATCCATCCGGAGGTATTTATACTCCTGTAAATATGTCTAGTTCGTCGTCCGTGTCTACTCCATCTCCTGAAACTTTCTTGTATGGTGGTCCTTCTGTTCCTACTGGGTATCAATCACTTTCTGGTACCTTTGCGGGAGCATCTCCTCAACCCATTGATCATGGGTTATTAGCTGGAAACAATGGTAATATACCATTGGGTGTAGGAGACATTTACATGATGTCAGGTTCAGTTCCCGTTTCTCAACCTCAAGGTGGTCAATTTCCGCCTGGGGGGCAGCCTCAATTAACGCCTGGGGGGCAACCTCAAGGTACACAAATTGTGTCTGGGGGGCAACCTCAAGGTCAGTATGTACCTATGGTGCAATACATGCCTCAAGGCCAACCCCAGCCTCAATATGTACCCCAGGGTCAACCTTAGTATCAATATATACCCCAAGGGTATCAACCTCAAGGGTATCAACCTCAAGGTCAAGGTCAACCCCAGTATCCGTATTTACCTCAAGGTTATCAACCCCAAGGTCAATACTCGGGTCAAGGTTATCATCCACCTCACGGTCAGTCATATGTTCAAGGTATGGGAACTGCACCTTTCAATTATCAATCCTATCCTCAATCTGGTTATGGATCTCAGTATCCTCAACCTGTTACGGTTCAATACCCCGGAATGATAGTGTGGAATCCTTCACAACGTCAACAGGTGTTGTAGCCAAGTATACAGTCGTTACCTCAAACTGGGCAACCTGTAGTTTCTGGTCCACCCCAGCAACCGCAACCTGTCCAGTCAAGTGTTCAAACTTCTGTAACTTCGGTAGTTACTCAGGCGCCAGTCGCACCTAGTACTCCATCTCAAACGACTGCTGCAACTACTGCAACATCTACCACACTTACTTCTGGAGTATCGATAGCTCCGGTTTCTACTGTCTCTACAACCACCCCTCAGACATCTGTACCGTTGTCTGGATCCACAATTCAAACCACGGTCCAGATGCCTGTAGGGAAACTTGGTTTAAGTACTGTTGTAACAAGTCAACCACAATATAATTATCAACAGCACCAGGGACAGTACCAATACGGGCCTGCTGTCCAACAACCGATTTACCAGTATCAACCGTATCCTTGGTATACTTATCAACAACCTCAGCAACCCCAGTACGGTTCGGTTAATCCTGGTTTTCCAGGAGGATATAATATCCCGAATGCGATTCCTATTCCAAGTTATCCTGGGTATCCTCCTCCTGGAGCTGGTCTTGTGACCCAGATTTTTAGAGATCCTAACTGGCAATTGCCGTTTATTGCAACTTTGGATTTACCCGACTTGACGCGCCTAACGAACGATCCAATAAATTATCTTTCATTCTGGCCGCCAATGCCCAATAAGTTGCCCAGTGATATACCCAAGTTCAAAGGTAAGTCTGGAGAGGATCCATCAAATCACGTGATGACTTACCACCTCTGGTGTGCTTCAAATTCTATCTCGGATGATTCGATCCACTTACGTCTTTTCCAACGTACACTCATTGGTCTCGCGGCCAAGTGGTACATTGAGTTACCACGGGCCTCTTTTTACAATTTCAGCCAGTTAGCTACCTCGTTCTTAACTCACTTTCAGTTGCTGGTCAGATACAATAACAGCACAGAATTATTAACTTCACTAAAACAATCGACGTCCACGTATATTTTTGATCACATTCATGAGTGGAGGCGTCGAAGAAGGTTAGTGAAAGTTTTTATTCCGGACCAAATCTTAGCTGAATGGTTTGTTAAATCATTATTACCGAAGATTACTGAAGATGTAGCTAAGGCCAGAGTAGTTACTGAGGAGCAAGTCATTGCTCAAGCCCAGTATCTTGACTTAGTTTATACTCAGTCGGGTACGTTACACGAGAAGATCCCAGATCTTCCAAAATCAAATCAAATCGCTGCTGCTCCTTCGGGATCTCATGCTACTGATGGTATGATTGGTGCGGTGAACACAAAGAGCAAGAAGAAGTCTTCCAAGAATTCAACTACTCCTATAATCACCTTGCCTGATTCCCCGACAGGAGAGTCTTCTCCTGAACTTTCCACCGATATTCATGCTGTGGAGTCATCTACGGCCAAATCAAAAAACGGTGGAAAGAAGAAAGGAAAGAAGAAGGCTAAAGCTGACAAGGCTCCGAAGGAGAAAACAGAAAAGTCGGAAACCAATGACGAAAAGCGCAAACCT
Source organism: Pinus tabuliformis (assembly GCA_031772625.1). NCBI lineage: Eukaryota > Viridiplantae > Streptophyta > Pinopsida > Pinales > Pinaceae > Pinus > Pinus tabuliformis. The sequence goes on from CM062810.1 coordinate 570,638,997, forward strand.
CGATATCCTTGTCTTATTTGTGAAGAAGATCATTTTACAAGAGATTGCCCGCATCGGGATGAGGTTGCGAAAATAGTCAAAGGTTCTCCCACTCCTGCTGTGTTGAAAGATCCTTTTCCAAAGCAGGAGAGTAAGATGATAGGTTCTTCCTCGACTGCCAGTGAAGAACCCATTTTGATGATGTCTCATGTGAGGATTGCGACTTGGTCGCAAGATTATGGTAGTAAGAGTCCTGTTGATGGTAAATAAGCAGAATCTTCTCATTCTAATCCATCAGCCTCAGCTCCTGGTTCCGATCCACTACAGATCGAAAAACCTAACCTGGACTTAGTAATCAAACTGCCCGCCAAGGGTGTACTTCGGAGGTCTGCTTTCAATCCACATGCGAGAGCGGCCCATAATTACAACATTGTTGAGGACTTAGCTATTTCACCCTCAGCAATGTCGGCTTTAGAAGTGCTGCAATCATGCCCAGCACAACGAAAATTACTTTTGTCGGCTATAGGAGCTGTTGATATTCAGGACCCGAACCTGATAATCTTCGATCTAGAAAATAGTACACTTCGTCTCCCTCATCATATGGCTTTCCAGATTCCAGTGATAGTAAAAAACAGGCATATTCATCGGACTGTGATTGATGAAGGAGCTTCTACGTGTATTATGTTGATTCAGTGTTGGAGATCGTTTGGTTCTCCTTCACTGAACCAATCCCCGACCATCCTTAAGGCCTTTCACGGCCGTGGGTTCTGTCCGTTTGGTATTCTACAAGAATTGCCTATAGGGGTAGAAGGTAAAACCGTTAGTCTGGATGTGGAAGTGGTTGATGCCCCTCTAGACTACAACCTTCTTTTGGGTCGAAGTTGGTCATATGTTATGACAGCGGTCGTGTCATCGGTCTTCAGAGTAATCAAGTTTCCACATAACGGCAAGATCGTGACAATTGATCAGCTGACATACTTTTCATCCGATCCAGCCTCTTCAGAGAGTATCCAGCATGTCGGTAAAACAACAATCCCTTATAGGTACATTGGCGTAGGGTTATTTAAAGATTCCGATTTACTGGGAACTTTTCCTTTTCCTTCAATCAATGCAGACCCTTCGTTTGCATCAATTCATATGATTACATCAGACACCATTATTTACGACAATCCTTGGATTGTCCCATCTGAATCTGAGATAGACTCATTCGGTAATGCTATGCCTTTGAGTCCATATGAGATTGCTTATGAAGTCGTCATGTCTTTTACCAACTCACTTTCAACCCAAATCGACCAAATGAATGTGGTCAGTGAGGAATCACTTTTCACACCATCCTCAGAACGGATAGCGTTTCCCGAAGTCGTGTCATCTGACGAGAAACTTCGCGAAATCCTAAGTGTAGATGATCTATCATGGGAAGATCTTCATCATAGATCTTCGTTTTTACCTGAGGGCGATGCCTTTGAAAATGATTTTTCATTAATCTTTACCGCTGAATATGTCAAAGAAGCTCAAACTCCAACGAAACATCCTGATTCAGAGTTGAATTTATGGAATATTTCTTGTACTATTCCCGTTGACATTTCAGTGAAGCTCGGAATTGTTGAGAACATTCATATAGGTGCCTCGTGTACAGATGAGGAAATTCAAAGTTACAAGGCCCTATTCCAAGAATTCCGCAACGTGTTTTCCTTGTCCTACGAGGAAATGCCAGGAATCGATCCCGCTATTGTTGTCCATGAAATCAAGACCTACCCAGACGCTAAACCCGTTCGGCAACGGTTGCGTCAGATTCACCCTCGAAAAGCAGCTGCCATTAAAGCAGAAGTCGAAAAGCTGTTGAAAGCAGGTTTCATTTATCCGATCCCGTTAACGGATTGGGTATCGAATATTGTTCCGGTTAACAAGAAACAAGGAACAATAAGAATCTGTATCGACTATAGGGATATCAATCGAGCTTGTCCAAAAGACAACTATCCTATATCGATCAAATAATTGATGATTGTGCCGGAAGTGAAATGTTTTCCTTTATGGATGGTTTTTCGGGCTATAATCAAATCAATATTCTACCTGCCGATCAACCAAAAACGGCATTCATTTGTCCATGGGGGACATTTGCTTATTGCAAATTACCTTTTGGGCTTAAGAATGTCGGAGCCACTTTTCAACGGGCGATGTCTTATGCATTTCATGACATCAAACACATTGTGCAACCGTACCTCGATGACTTGCGTGCTCATTCTTTACATCGATCTGATCACCTTGTCCACTTACGAGCAATCTTCATGAGGTGTAGGCATTATCGTATTCGGTTGAATCCACACAAGTGTGTATTTTGTATAGAGGCGGGTCGATTGCTGGGATTTGTGGTTTCAAAAGCCAGCATTCGCATTGATCCCTCGAAGGTCGAAGCTATCATCAAATTGCCTCCTCCTTCGAGCTTGCGCCAACTCCAAAGTTTGCAAGGGAAAGAAAACTTTTTACGTCGATTCATTCCAAACTACGCCGAGGTCACTAAGGGTTTTACACGGTTGTTGAAACAAAATGCTCAATTCTTTTGGGACGAGATTGCCCAACAATCTTTTGATGCACTTAAGCATGCGTTGACCCATGCACCGTTGCTGCATCCTCCCAACTACAACCAAGACTACTTCTTATACCTCGCGGCTTCGCATTCCACTATTGGAATGGTGTTAGTTCAAGAAGATGAATTCGGAACGGAACATGTGATATATTATCTTAGTAGGACATTAAACCCCACTGAGCTAAAATATTCGCATGTGGAGAAATTGGCCCTGGCCGCTGTTCAAGCTGTCCAACATTTTCGTCACTACATTCTTCTCTGTAAAACTATAGTTATTTCGGATTGCAACCCTATGATTTATATTTTTACTAAACAACTGCTAGGGGGCAAGTACTCTAAATGGATCGTTACCCTGCAAGAGTTCGATTTGGAGTTTGAAAAGTCCAAGTCTAAGAAATCCTTAGTTTTTGCGGAAATGATGTGTGATTTCCCGCATGCTGACACGGAAAATGTGGCAGAGGAATCCATCGCGGACGAATCTTTGTTTCTTATCAGTACTTTAGATCCGTGGTATGGGGATATCATCATCTATCTCCAGACCCAAACCTTTCAGCCTGAAGCTTCAAAGTCAGAGCGTCGAAAAATTCGATTCCAGTCCCAGCAATACAAAATTATTGGAGATACACTTTATCGCCGGGGGGCAGACTTGGTTTTTCGACGTTGTTTAACTCACGAAGAGGCTGAGAGAGTTTTGAATGATTGTCACTCTAGAGCATGTGGCGGTCATATGTCTGGGTATGCCACAGCTCAGAAGGTGTTGCATGCTGGCTATTTCTAGCCGTCCATGTTTAAATATTGCATCATTGCGGTCCGAAAATGCCACAACTGTCAAGTGTTTGATCGCAAGATGCGCGCACCACCTGCTCCTCTCCACCCTATAATTGCCGTAGGTCCTTTCGCCAAATGGGGTATCGATTTTATAACTTGTAACCCTCACTCGGCCGGGGGGCATGCGTATATCATCCTCGCGGTTGATTATTTTACTAAATGGGCCGAGGCGATGCCTACATTCGATGCAAGCGGCAAAACAACTACAGTTTTCGTATTCAATCACATTATAACTAGGTTCGGTGTCCCGCAAGCGATTATCACTGACCATGGGAGCCATTTTCGAAACATCATGATGACTGAGCTTACAAGCCAACTTGGTTTGCGCCACGATAGCTCTACTCCTTATTATCCACAAGCCAACGGTTTGGTTGAGTCTATCAACAAAGTTCTCGTTATCATGATCCGATGAATCATTGGCATTCATCGGTCGAATTGGCACAACATGTTATTTTCAGCGCTATGGGCATATCAAACTTCAGTGAAAACTTCTACAGGGTTCACTCCTTTCCAGCTAGTTTATGGTTTGGAAGCCGTGTTACCCATTGAATGCGAAATCCCATCACTTCAAATGGCTGTCGAATTACTCCCAGCTACTTCCGAAGAGGAGAAACGTTTATTATACTTAGCTCAATTAGATGAGACTCGACGTGATGCTGCATTGGCAATCGAGACTCACGCAAAGCGAATGAAAGCTCAGTATGATAGAAATGTGACCCCTCGAAGTTTTTCGGAGGGAGACCTAGTGTTATTATATGACCAAGCTAACGATAAGCTAGGTGCTGGAAAATTCATTCCTATGTGGCATGGACCCTACATTGTGAAGTGAAAGCTAGCAAAAGGGGCCTATGAGCTAGTAGATTTTGATGGGGACTCTTTGGGTAAACCCAGAAATGGACTTTACCTAAAGAGGTATTATGCTTAAATGGTGGGTATGGAGAATTTCAGTTAGGTTAGGTTTTCTTTCTAGCTAGTATGTTTATTAGTTTAGATGGTGTGCTTAGCTTAGATAGTGTCTTTTTGTCGTTATTCTGGCTTATCTTGGTTTTACTCTTGATATTGCAGATGTCGACGTCTCTCCAAACGTACATTGGATTTGCTGATGGTGCTTGTCGTAGTACACGGAATATCTCTTCCGCGGCTTGGGTTATCTATTCGCCCTCTGACGAGTTAGTTTCTATGCATGGGGTGAGCCTCGGTCAAACAACGAACAACATTGCAGAATACAGTGCAATGGTTGAATTATTATCTGAATATATTTCATTCGAAATTCGACGTTTGATAGTGAGGTTAGATTCTGAACTTGTTGTGTTACAGCTTAATAGAGTATATGCCATTAGAAATCCTGTGTTATTAAGGTTGTTTTTGAGAGTGCGTCTCTTGGAACGTGAATTTGATTACATTGAATATCAGCATATTCCAAGGTCTTTAAATACATTAGCAGATGCAATTGCTTCTCAAATGTTGGACAGACATTTGCGATAATCATTCAAGTAAATTTAAAAACATTTCATCACATATGTTAAACAAGATAAGCCAGTAATAATAATCTATATATAAGTAGGAGTGTGTCAAAAAATATACATCGTCTTCGATCATAGGTTGAAAAACACCTTATGATCGGAAAAATGATAAGTACAAAAAACTAAAAATGACATATGTGTCTACAAAGTGACTAGCCAATCACTGGTGGTGCTCTCTATACGAGACCACTGCCCGCGCTACCCTACACAGGAATCCTCTGATAGGTCCTGGGACTGCAACCACATAGTGCTGAAGTCGAATAGGAATGTCATCTATGGTGGTCTCTGGTATATCCGCCGTCAGACGCTCTAGATCCTGTTCCAGCTCGACTAAGGCCTCTGCGACCGCATCCTATGGGGTGGGTGCTGGTACAGCTGGTACTCTTCTCTCAAAAGCCCGGAGATTGGCCGGACACCGTGGACCTACATCTGCATTTTGAAAATTTGCCACTGTCAGTTTTGAGACGATATATAAAAAAAAAAATAGATAACTTAAAAACTTGTGAAAAATAAAGTACCTCTGTCATCCCATTGTTCTCCCTGTGGAAGAACCATGTCCGGATCATTCTGAAAATCCTTTCCGGCATAAGGAAAATCCTGAATAGCAAAGACCTGGCCCTCTAGCCAGTGAAAGTAACCATCAGGAAATCGAACCACTGTCGTACCCTCATCAGGATGCCGGGCCATCACTGTAACCCATCTCGTCAACTTAGGCTCCTGAGGAGCCCCAACTGGAACAGTAAGCTGCTGAGGGATCAACATGGGAACTCTCTCTAGGGCAAAGCTCACAACCAAAGGCCCATACCTAAAGGTCTTTAGTTTCCCGGTCTTTACCCTATTTAGTTGGGCCTTCATGTTGGCCAGCACAGCTTCGCACCAATTGAAAATGGTGCCTTGGTAGCAATCTATCGCTATCCGCATTTGGGACCCAGTGGCAATATGCAAGGCGGCTGCGCCGCAAAGTCTGGTAACAGTGAAAGCTATCACCATAAGTTCAGGACGGGATATGTACTTGATTTCTATCCCCTTCTCCTGGTTTTGGTTGTTGCACCACTCTAGCCGGAGGCTATCAAGGGATTGGCCACCCGGCCTAGTTCCGGAGAGAGTCAGTTGCTCGCCCCTGTTGGGCAAACCAGTGAAAAAATATACATCAGCAGGCTCTATCTCGAGCTTGTTCCCGCCAATGTAAAAGCATTGTTCCTGGACGTTCCACCTTTCGACCAGCCACTCAAGGAATGCCAACTTGGCCCCTCATGCGAGCTATGGCCCAGTATTTGTATAGTCCGCATGCCTTCAACGCATCAATGGAGGGTTGATGATTGATTGCGGCTAAATCAACATCCTCATGCTCTCTTTCGTGCCAATCAAGCATGATGTGCTCCCTACACATCATAAAACATCAGTTAGGATCCATGAAATTTGAAAATTTTGGTCTATTTTTGAGGTATGAGGGTTTCATTTTGTGCTTTCCGGGGTACGCACCCCGGCCTTTAGGGACAGAGCACCTGGACGCAGGTTCCCTTAAGGCCGGGTGCGTACACCCCGTAATTTTCCCATTGGGAAAATATCGGGGTACGCAGGTCAGCAGTGCATGACCTGCGTACCCCGAAGTGCGCATTCTGAAACCCCAATGCCCCAAAAAATGAAATAAAAGCTTAAAACTAAATTCTAAACGGATGGAAAACAAGAGAGGGGTGTTTTAGAATACCTGGTGAAACGACATTCGATTCTGATGGTCAGATTCTCCGCAATCTCCACGGGAAGTTTCTTGCCAAAAGCCCTTTTCTCAACCTCAACAGTAAAATGGTAAAATTGACATGGTAAGAAGTCTTTTTATAGGTTTTTTGGATAAATAAATGCTAAATTTGTTTATTTTTCACCATGAAAGGACGTTTTCGATGAATTTCTGCCCATCTTAAACAGGTATGAGTAATGTGTTGTTTCTGTGCAGGACAAAGGGACCTTAGGGTAAATTATCATTTTTCACGCCAGAGTCATCTTTTAAGCTCTTTTCTGACTCCGAAAACATGAAAAGATTGTCGAGCGTTTCTTTTACACTCGTTAAAACGGAATTAAAAGACGGTCCCCTTATAGCTCTTTTCCGACCGTAAAAACACGAAAATATCATCGGGTTTTTGTCGTTTCAAACTCGATATTGGAAATAAAACGACGTGTCCTTGATCGCTTTTTACTTTTCATATCAGTGACACTAATCATGAAAGTACTCCTTGTTCGCAAGATCAAGCGGTTCTCCCAGGTATTATTTTATACTCTTTCGGGCTTGGGGGACACAAATTTACGAAAAAGTTCAACCTGGAGTCTTCTTAAGTTTTTCAGACTCTCTAAAATTGAAAAACGCCGAGTTTCTCCTATACTGGACTCGTTAAAATTTCACAGTAAAGGACCTGTTCAATTACAAACAGGAACGAACCACTCCTTCCTAGGGTTCGAATCAAAACTAGGTTGGACTCATCCGAAGGATGAGCTTATAATCAAGCATATGTTATCCTCCTCAAGCTTGTTAAAAATAAAGAGGTACTTGCCAGAGATGGTGGGGGAAAAGAGAGAAGAATGAGCCTATTTGTTATCTTTTGTCTCAGAAGAAACTTTATTACCACTCTTGGACACGACACTTTTCATTCACCTGGGTTGGGAAATCCTTTACCTCATAGTTGATCAAACCACATTGAAAGTCTTCAGCCGGGTTCCGGGGATTAACTTTGAGTCGTTTATCACCAAGCCATATGTTGTGTCATTATGTGTTCAAGAGGTCTGCAAACAAAACTTTCATCTCCAAAATACTTGTCATCCATTTTGACCATCCCTGAGTCAGTCCTTACAGCAATATTTCTTCAACTTGAACTATGATTTTGTGTTGCGGGCTTGCCTGCGACAGGTCGCTCTCTATCGACATCAGCACATTATCTAGAGAGTTGACTTAGAAATCGTCAGTACCTTGAAGTCTGCATGCATCAATGGCAGGTTTCTCGCCTTTGACGTCAGTTTACATCATCGACTTTCGATCGAAGGATTCCGTGAAATGTTCGACATCAACTCATTCATTCACATCTCATGGATTGTACTGGGTACTTTGGGAACCATTGACATTACTGGTGGTCTCTCTCACACTTGTTAATAGTTTACATCATCGACTGGTAATCAAGTGGTTTCTACCATGTTTGACATCAACCCATTTAATCGCATGGCTAGAATCATACCAATTCGGGAAGCAGAGATGAAGACCATGGATCTAGTTTCCACCATCCAGGCTGCGAGGAGTTTTGTATTCATTATCTAAGTAGACTAACCATAAACAGATGGCTGCGTCCATATTGTGTCTACAAAAATTCTATGATTATGATGTACTGCAAGATCGTTCCTATATCAGAGTAGTTAGTCTGTTAGTTAAAGTTTTGATCTGAGTATGGGAATGCCTACCTCAGCGATGATATAATCTTATACATGTATTTTGTGTTGAAAATTGCAGGTTCTGACCAGGCTCTCCACGAGATAATCCTTGAAATGATAAAGCACTTCACCCTTCCTAGATTTACAAAACCCTAATCTACTACAGGCTTTGCACTTTAGGGGGCAATCTGTTACACTAAAAAATGTCACCATGGCTATGTACAGTTAGTATGGCTCTATCAACAGTCATGCTATCCTCCTGGGCAAGTCTTAAGCCTTTGCTCTCCATGTCAAACTTCCAAAGAGAGAGAAAGTCTTTATAAATGTATTTATCTCTGGGTATGCAGGTTCTCTCAACCTTGCCTGCGGGTACGCACCTAATGTTCACAATAACCGTGTACTTGGACGCTCTGTATGTAAAGGGCCAGGTGCGTACTCCTGTAAAGGTCAAAATGCGCAAGTTTCATCTTTAAAAAGTTACTTGTGGTCATTTCTAGAGCATTCTAGAAGGTTGTTTGATGAGTATTGAGCGCCTCCAGATGGTTCATGTATCCCTACCAAAGAGGAACTTATCCCATCAAGAGAGGAGCTATCCCATCCAAAGAGGGGATTATCCCATTGATGGTGGACCTGATTAACTTCCTCTTTGTTGGGGGGAAAAGTATCTAATGCAGAATGCCTCTATCCCTACTCTGAAGGTGATAGTACTCCAGCAACAACTGAATGCAAAGGTATTCAAGTTTCTTCTTTATGAGATGAGAGAGGGAAGAAAAGGATGATCTACTAACCGTTATCTTGCGCTTATAGTCGATCCAGTCTTCACTCCTTGCTTCTTGCTCCTAGCTCCTTGCCCTTTCGCCGGCCCAGCTACACACAGATCCTGTAAAAGCACAAGGAAAGGAAACTACAAGAAGCATACATCCATAATCGATTATAGGATTAGCATAAATCAAATGTACAAACATCTATTCATCATAAAGATACATGCACATAGAAGAATCTTGAATACTTTATTGATAATAGAAGTAAAGTTCTGAGAGAGTTACAACCACAATGGGCCCAATCCAGCAGCACCTCCCAGCTGAATGAAATCTCCTCTTCACCTCCTTCAAGCAAACACCCAATAGCTCTAATCACAAACCAATAGCACTTCCTTACTTGCACAAAATTCCAGCCTCCTTAGACCTCATGAGAGAGCTCTATATATAGGGTTTTGGAGAAAGGATGAGTCATCTTGAGACTGGCCTGAAGCTGACTTGTGTCCTCTCCCACTTTAGTTAATCTTCAGTTCTTGAGTCCACTTGGAGAATCTTTCTTCCACTTGGAGATCAAGACCCTCTTACTCATCACTAGGCGAATTCCTTGAACCAAGTGTCAGTTTGGAAGCTTCTTGGGCAGTTGACACCTTGCAGAATGACTGTGCCACTTGGCCAATCTCGCCCAACACAGGTAGCCTTCATTGATTTTGACCTTCAGCGCAGGTACAAGGAGGAGCAGTTGACATTCAGCGCAGATGCTCAGTGGAGCAGCTGACATGATCCAAAAATAGCCTGTTTTTGAGTGGAGAACTGATTTTCAGTGCTGTGGTTTGCAGACCTTGTTCCTCTAAGGGTAAGAACAACATGTTTAGGGACTTTGGATCCCTCAGATTATTGACATTTCATGCTCCATGATGTTAGGCACAAAAATGTCTATAACAGTTGCCCCCTAAAGTATGAGGTCGTTCATCGGGTGAAATGCTTTATTAGGAGGATCCGAAGTTCATTCAATCGACTGAGAGGTGCCCTGCAATAAAATACAATACAATACATTATTTTTCATTCTGCTTTCATAATCTAGCTGAGGCGGGCATTCCCATGCTCAGCTTTATAAATTCATTTTGGTACATATAACAGATGACCGTCTGATGATAGACTGATAATTCTCTGCTGAAATTATCATCCTTTGAGTAGGATGATCATCTGCTGCAACAATGTACATATCAAATGTCTTTATATCCTGAATATATATCGCAGCCTGGATGGATGAAACTAGATCCGGGGTCTTCAATCTCGTTCGATCTTCACTCTAATTACAAGTCGATCCATGTGAGAATTACGCTGAAGTCGAACATGGAAAGACATCGCTTGATTACCGGTCAATGATGTAAACCGTTAACAAGCGCGAGAGGAATCACCAATAATGACAATGACCCTCAAGGTACTACAGTACAATTCACGTGGTGTGATAAAAGGACTTGGCGTCGAACACCACGCAAAATCTTCTGGTCGAAGGTCATTGATGTATACCTGTCGCCGGAAGTGAGAAACTTGCCATTGAGGCATGCAAGCTTCAAAGTACTGGGGGGGTTGTTCCTAGATCCACTTTTTGGATAACGAGTTGAAGTCAACAAGAAGCGATCTGTCAAAGGAGGGCCTTAATGAATCCCACATCAGTGACACAGAACGGAGCTAATGACTTTAGTGGAGGTGAAAACAAACTGTGAGATATGATTCAGGGTGGCGATCAATGGTGGATGAAGGATAATGTATGGCAGTGGATGGGACATGATTGACTCTTTCTGAACACATCTCTTGAACATATAACGACACTAATATGATGGATCGGTAGCATTACCCCAAATACGGATGGTTTGGCGAGGACCATGGTGATGAGACCGGTGAATGAAACAACCCAACCCGATGTGGTACGGAGGACAAAGTGTCATGTTCAAGAGCGACTTGCTACCATCAAAGCTTTTCGAGATTCTCCCAATTTTTCCCCAGTCATTTCTGACCAGTACCTCTTTATTTTTGTCAAGCTTGAGGAGGATAACATATGCTTGTTCTATAACCTGCCCTTCGGGCAAGCCCATCGCTATGTTTTAACGAGCCTAGCGATAGGGAAACTCGTTCTCGTCTAAAGACAAATTTGTCGCTATTTAATCATTTTAACGAGTCTAGCGACAAAGACAACTCGGTCCTTTTCATTTTTAGAGAGTCTGAAAAGGTACAGAAAGCTAACTCCAAAATTCCTTTTTCGTCATCTAATCCCTTAAGTCCGAAAAAGTATAAAACAATACAGAAGGGATGAATTTTCGATAACTTTAACGAGCCGAATAAAACAAGCGCTTGACCTTTTTGTGCAATAATCCCTCAGGTCCAAAAAGATTAAAATCTAGAGGAGGGATAGCTCTTCCGGTCCTTTTAACAAGCTGGAAGGCCAAAACTCGGCAAACTTTTCATATTTTACGAGTCAGATGAAAAGAGCTCAAAGAAGACTCGTCTTTTGAGGAACGAGTGATAAACAAGGATAGCTGCAGATTCCATGTACAAGTTGGAATTTTCCAATCACGGCAGTGTCACAAGGATGGCTAAGTGAAATCACTCTTCGTAGTTGTTCCTCAAAATGAGTAAACAATCATATGGAGGTGAACGATAGGCCAAATGAAATGGAGGTGGCGGGTGCAAACACGACCAAGGCTTTTATGGCTGATCACAATGGTTATTTACCGGACTAGGTTCATTTTTTATTTAAAAATGAGCTTAAACTCTGGGGGAAACATTGCTCGCTGCTTATATTTATTTTTTAACGAGCATGAAGACCGCGATAAAACTGCTCGGATCTTGCGTTTATTTTTTAACGAGCATGAACTTTATGCTAAAACTGCTCGATATACCAGTCATAAGATAAGAAATGTCTCATGTGAGATAGATATTTTTTATGGAGCTTTATCTCACGAAGCTATGCTCCTACTTTGGCAAATTTTGACCTTTGCCCCCCATATCCTTTCTTTATGCAAGTTTGGAAATGGCTAATCCTACGAGTTTAAAGGGTTAGACCTACAGGTTTAAAGGGAGGACCTAAAAATTTAAAAAATAAATAGTCGTCCCTTGCTTGCATTCCAAAAGGTTTGCATGCCCCCAGGTATAAGGTAGAATCTCAAGGCTGCCCCTACTTATCCTTCAAAACATTTGTTTTGATGGGTGGGGCTTGCCTCTTTCTGGTTACCCAAAGAATGGTTTTATTTGCTGCCGCAAATGAAACTCTTTCTTAGGCGATGTCTATCATTAGGTTACTCAAAGATGGTTACTACTGGTTGCAGCAAAACAATCCCCTTCTTTGGGGGATGCCCCTACTTATCCTCTAAAACATTAGTTTTAATGGGTGAGGCTTGCCTTTTACCCAAAGACGGTTACCATTTGCTGCCGCAATAGAATCTCTTTCCTTGGTACCCTACCTGTTTAGACAAAGATGAGTGACACTTTGTCAGACAAGTAACCTTATCAAAAGAACCCTATTCCAGAACAACCCCTCTTCCATCCACGGACGGGGTACGGACTAGTCATATTCTTTTGCGGAAATTCTACTTTATACCCAAAGTTTCCTCTGCCCGAAGCAGACCAGGATGCATGCTCCCTGGGTTCCAGTTCTATCTTTCCGAATCACTCACATTCATCGGGAAGGAGGACTGGGGGTGGAGACATTTCTTGGGTGAATAGACCATTGAGGATTGGTATTTGACTATTTGCGATGCGTGATCCCGGAGATGAAAGTTGGTCTACGAGCTTGACCACCCTTCCTTCGTGTGGAAAACACATTACTCTAAAGAGTGAGGAGACTATAGCTCCCATGCAATATATATAGTCACGTCCAAGGAGTAGGTTATAATCCAAGGGTCCTTGAACGACCATCACGTTCAAATTAACGGTCTTCCCTTTCAATGTAACAGGCACATTGGGGAGGATTCCTAATGGTCGACTGGTTCCTTTATCAAAGCCCGAGAGATTTCTCATCTCAGGCAAAAGCGTCGGGGAACCCAGTGCTTTCCAAGCAACAGAGGAAAGGATACTCACAGATGCCCCTTCATCAATGATAGTTCCAGCCATCACCATTCTATAAATTTGGACTATGATTCTGAATGGTATACTGGCTGGTAACCGGGGTCTGCCCAGTTGGTTCCAATCAAAGGACATAACCAGGTTGCTTGGTGGTGGGACCGAATACACGGCCGGATACGATCCTGACGATGTTCCTTCATGCGATAAAGGAATGGGCGCATTGCCCTGATGCTCATCAGAATCTGTGTTGATGAAAAGAATCTGGATGGTGTCATCCTTATTCTCCTCCGTGAGGGTGTCATTTGAAGATGAATCTTTAGTGACGGTGTAATTTGAGGATGAAACCTCTGAAGGAAGAACCGGGTCAACTGCCGTATCGACCTTTAGACTTTCGTCTGGTCTGGATTCAGTAGGTTCATTTTCAATGACTGACGCTTCAGCTGACCACTTGAGCGGGCCAGCTGTATTTTCAACCAACGAAGGACTTGGCACGAGTTTTTTGTATCCAGGAGGAAGTATTACCGATGAAACCGGGCGATCTTCCAAAACTCTCTTCGCTTCATCTAAGAAGGGACAACGGTGGATGGCGTGACCGCCTTCACACAGTCTGCAGGGGGATCTTGCTCCCCCTCTCTGTCTTGAACCTTCACTTTCGCTGGTTGATGGTAAGCAATCAACATGGCTATCAGAGGTTGATGCTTTCGAATTGTGCAAACGAGGTGACCAGTCCCTTAGTATCCGGGGAATACAGGGACAATCTCTATGGAAGTGGTCTCCTCTACATATGACACATGGCGATTTAGGCCCGGTCTGTGCTGTGTGTGGGTTTTTGTCAGATGTCTTTTGCTTGCCCCCAGCCGCCTTAGGCTCCTTCTTCTTCTTCTCTTTCTTCTTCTTTTCCTTCTTCTCTGTGGGAGCTTGGCTTTTGCCATCTTTACCTTTTGAAGATGAAGGATCGGAGGAAGGGTTAGAGGAAGTAGAAGGCTGGTGGGACGCTCTAGACTCATCTAACTGTTGACTCGACTGCTCAGGAACCATGGTGTTCTGAACTACACTAGTTGAGAATAGCCAAACATGCAGGCCAATTGTTAGTCCTGGAAGCGACAATGTGGCCATGTGGGGCACACCAACTTCTCCCCAAGAGGAGAATGGACTAGGACTTCCATCATGCGAAGTTCCTTGGTTGGGGCGTTCCATGTTCTCAACTTTAAGATCAATGCGGGAATAGGAGGCGATTATGTTCCGTTTAAAATAAATTTTATAACGACGCTTAGACACAACTTGCTTTTTCACTTTTTAAGAGTCGAGAAAAAGCTAAAGATGACTCTAGTCTCCTTCGATGTTTTAACGAGCCCAAAGTGACAAATGCTCGGATGGACTTTTTCAGTTTTAGAGTTTGAAAAAGGCCAAAAGAAACTGCTCTGGAGTTCTAGGCAGAGGGTGTGCCAAACCTTTCGCAAAACCACAGAATACGTTTAACGGTACGGGTGGTCGATCTTCGTGAATGTTGTGTTCACTGCATTGCGATCAGTAGGGCGGCCGACATGGTTTCCTATGGATAAAGGCTTTGATCCTATAGGGGTCTCCCAATATATACGCGACGGTACATGGGAGCACAATCCGTATTGATACTTATCGCTTCACCGTGGAGGAATCACCCAACCACTCAACGCTAAGATATCACGTTTAACGACACCGGAACACGTCTCTAGCTTAGACCTCTAGATGTTTGCGTTATGTTTCAATGCGTTGTTATGTAAATTCAATTTATTTTGAGGTTGATCTTGTTTAGCAGTTTTCCTTTATGGATCACCACGAGATGTATAAAAACACTCCTGAATGCAATCTAAGATGATAAGCAAGCTTTTCAATCTTTCAACTTTGAAAACCTTAACTACTGAGGGAGAAGGAAGATAACACCTTTTCACACAGATCATAGAGCACACACTAATGCACTTTCCTAAATCAACATGAAAACTGTCATAATGTACATGCACAATGCAAGTATTTCTTTTCTCTTTCTTAATGTTTGATGAAATGCAAAAAGAAAGCTGTTGTATAACTTTGAATTCAATTTCAAGCGAAAACAAACAAGTTTGTCCAAAAATCGAAAGACACCTTACGATCTACTTGTTTCGACACTTAGAAATATATGAATTCAAACCATATAACGAAAGCGATAAACTCAATCAGCTATGAACAACAAATAAGCTAACTCTTAAGATCAGAAACAACACTTAATCATAGGTCTAGATCTAAGAGGTCAATGCAAGACTGGTTCACTTTTGTTATGGGAAACTGTAAATGACATAAGAAATACAAAAGAACAACTATAGTTTCTTTATACAACTGAGGTGGAATAATGACAAAGGAAGATGGTTCAGATAGGCCTACTAACTGGCATCAAACAACAAAAACAACAGTGAAAACATATCAAGACACAGCAAGAAACCATAGGAACTCAAGCCAAGACTGGTCCAGCGCAGGTGTAACACTGCCTGTTTGACCTTCAGCGCAGGTAGCCCCTTCGGGAACTGCGCTGAAATGCAGACTGCTAGTGTACAGCCTGCAATGAAGAACGAGACTTTCGTCCGTCTTGGTTTCCGGGTCACAGATTGCTCAAAAATTCACAGTTTTTGCTCAAATCAGAAGCTATCAGTCAAGGACACACTAAGGGATGTAAAGGAGGATGAAAAGCTATCACTAAGAGCTTATTAGAGTCCTTGTGGATCAGCTCTTCAAACCATAAACTTGCTCAGAAACTGAGCCAGAGTAGCTGCCCTCTACTTTCTGTTTGATAGATTAAAACACAGTTCGATTCGGTACTCTCCTTGTTTATGAAATGAATAGCAAGAAACACAACAAACTAACAAGAGATCTTCCCCAGCGGAGTCACCATTTTGTTGGGGGGAAAAGTATCTAATGCAGAATGCCTCTATCCCTACTCTGAAGGTGATAGTACTCCAGCAAGAACTGAATGCAAAGCTATTCAAGTTTCTTCTTTATGAGATGAGAGAGGGAAGAAAAGGATGATCTACTAACCGTTATCTTGCGCTTATAGTCGATCCAGTCTTCACTCCTTGCTGCTTGCTCCTAGCTCCTTGCCCTTTCGCCGGCCCAGCTACACACAGATCCTATAAAAGCACAAGGAAAGGAAACTACAAGAAGCGTACATCCATAATCGATTATAGGATTAGCATAAATCAAATGTACAAACATCTATTCATCATAAAGATACATGCACATAGAAGAATCTTGAATACTTTATTGATAATAGAAGTAAAGTTCTGAGAGAGTTACAACCACAATGGGCCCAATCCAGCAACACCTCCCAGCTGAATGAAATCTCCTCTTCACCTCCTTCAAGAAAACACCCAATATCTCTAATCACAAACCAACAACACTTCCTTACTTGCACAAAATTCCAGCCTCCTTAGACCTCATGAGAGAGCTCTATATATAGGGTTTTGGAGAAAGGATGAGTCATCTTGAGACTGGCCTGAAGCTGACTTGTGTCCTCTCCCACTTTAGTTAATCTTCAGTTCTTGAGTCCACTTGGAGAATCTTGCTTCCACTTGGAGATCAAGACCCTCTTACTCATCACTAGGTGAATTCCTTGAACCAAGTGTCAGTTTGGAAGCTTCCTGGGCAGTTAACACCTTGCAGAATGACTGTGCCACTTGGCCAATCTCGCCCAGCGCAGGTAGCCTTCATTGATTTTGACCTTCAGCGTAGGTACAAGGAAGAGCAGTTGACATTCAGTGCAGATGCTCAGTGGAGCAGCTGACATGATCCAAAAATAGCCTGTTTTTGAGTGGAGAACTGATTTTCAGTGCTGTGGTTTGCAGACCTTGTTCCTCTAAGGGTAAGAACAACATGTTTAGGGACTTTGGATCCCTCAGATTATTGACATTTCGTGCTCCATGATGTTAGGCACAAAAATGTCTATAACACTCTTGAACACTATAAATACAGGCATTGGGCCAGAAGGAGAGGAGGTTGAAAGTTAAACATTTCTAAGGGTAGATGCTGCAGGAATTAGGACTCCCATTTAGAAGCTTGTGAGGAGAGATTTCCATCTTTACTTGTTCTATTTGGAAGTGGGTGAGCTTTGTCAAAGTAAAGGAGAACTATTGATGGACCCTGGGAGGGACTTGCACAACACCAAGGCTTAGGTTGTAATTGTTCCTTTTGTTTCCTATTAATGCAAACGAGTCCATTCTTCTCAATAACTTGTTGTTTATGAGTTGTTTCATATACTCCTTGGTCTATATGTTAAATATGTTTTATCTTATGAGATTATCAAGTGCTATTTAATCGTTTGATTGTTAGTGGATGCAGGTTTTGAAGTGAAGGAGGAGCTCATCCGGATCAGCGAGGCTGGACTACTACAACAGCGTTGGACTACAGGTAGGATCTAAACACTTGATTTCTTGTATAGTAAACACATGTTTAGAGAAGGATCCCTCTTATTTGTCTTGTTTGTCACTAGAGAGTCTTAGGCTCCTAGGGAGGTTGATTTGTGTCCGCACTATCGACTCTTTCTGCCTGACAGACCTACATCCACCTTTCTCAAGTTTTGGGAGACAAACATCTCTATTTTCTAGGGAGTTGTTCGTAGCTAACTGTTATAGCCTTTTCTTCTCAAAGGTGTATAGAAAGAAATCGCCTAAGATTGTGGATGACCAACAGTCTCAACAATATAAATGGCTGCTAAATATTGTAGATCTGCAGCAAATGGTAGAAACAAGACCTCCAAAAGTCCTAATCTATGCCACAATCAAAGTTAAACAACAAAATGAAATAGTAATAAATGCGGGTAACTCCAATCATCCAATGGAAGCCAGATATACAAAGAATAGATTTTATTAAATAACATCTCTGAAGGGAACAAATACATGTTACAAATCCCCATCTATGGGATGTGTTCTTGGATATCCTCAAACCTCTTCAGCTTGTGTAGAGTCTCTCTCCTCTATAATGTGTAAACCCATCAAATAAAATGTTTGAGCTCAATGGGAACTCAAATGAAAGAAAGTGGTGTGTGATAGTGATAATAATCAGAGTTACAGTAGTAAGGACAACAATGAAAATAATAAAAATTGAATAATAAATGGAAAACCCTTCTATTTATAACAAAATATTGAGTTACCCGAATAATGAGAAATAATAAAATATTATAATTAACCCCATTCTAGGAATAAACACTTAGAATGTTTTATTCTATTTGATTACAAGGGAAAACATATTTAAAATTTTATTTAGAAATAATAAATAAATAAATAATTTATTTATTGTCTCAAGAAATATGGTTAAGGAATAATAAACAAATAATGATTTATTTAATAATTCCTAGGGGATTTAATCAAACTTGACAAGGAATAATAATTAATTAGTGATTAATTAATTATTCCTAGAGAAAAATAAGATAATTAATAATTTATTTGTTTATTTTTCATAATTGGGTCAAATATGACAAGGAATATTAATTATACAATGGTTTAATTAACTATTCCTAGAAAATAATTAAATAAATGGTGATTTATTTAACTATTCTTCATGGGTTTAATTATAATTTTCTTAACAAATGTGGTTTATTAAGTAATTTCTCACAGTGAAACCAATTTTACTATGGTAAAATTGGCCTTACATGGTGTACCTCAATCCATCTAGTAAATTAGGATAGATGATCAATTTTTTGGTGACAACAGATTTCCCCCTAATGTACAAGTGTTGGGAGCAAAACTTATGACTGAAGTACGTTGTAAAGACACAATCACTATCGGAATTGCAAAAACATGATCATGCAAGATCATGAACCACACATATTCATCGCATATCATAGATCCCATATATCGCAGCGCCACCTAAGATAAAACATCCTGATATTGCAAAACATGATAAAGCATCTCGCAGTCACATGATGAAGCAAAATATTGTTAACAAAAAAGGATTAGTGATATTGCGATCTGCGATATTGCAAAGCAAATAGAAAAATCGCAGATCAAAAGGGCTCACTGTTTGATGAAATATTTCTCGTCATCTGATACCGAGTTATGGGCATTGATGTCAACTTAGTGGTTTATTGATGGTTATTTATGAGAAATGATTTAGATCTGAGCGAAAGGGTTATTTCACGTAGGGTGATATATTTGATGTGATTTTGAAATTAAGAGATTTCTTTTCACCTTATTCTTACCATCATTCTTTATCTTTGCCATTGTGTCTTAGTTCTCTACTTATGAACTTATAGGAGCAGTACACAGAACAATACACAGAGCAATGCGCAAAATATGATGGGAAAGAAAGGAAAAGCTCTGGTATCTGAAAAAATAGAGATGAATCCATTATTCATGGACACCACCTTTATCAGAGAAGCAAGGATATCTACTTAGGTGTTGTGGGGAAAAGTATCCGATGCGGATGACCCTATCCCCACTCTAAAGGTGACAGTCTTTAGCAACAACTGAAAGTAAAGCTTTGATGTTTTCCTTTATGAAAGTACAGAGAGAAGGAAGAAATGATTAACCAACCTGGTGTCCTTCGCTTAGTCGATCTTGATCCTCTCTCTTTGTCTCTTGTTCCCAGCTCCTTGCTCTCTTTGCCGGTCCAGCTACACATAGATCCTGCACAAAACCAGAGAGCAAACTACAAGAGACATGTACTCATAACTGATGCATGGATTAGAGTGAATCAAATATACATGTAAATACAATACATCAATGCAATACAAGTATATATAGGAGAACATGCAAAACTTTATTGATAGAAGTAACAGGGTTCTGAGAAGGTTACAACCAATGATGGCTCCAATCCAGCAGCACCTCCCCAGCAGCGAGAACTCTCCTCTTCACCTCTAGTAAAACAATCACCCAATAGCTCTAACTGTAATCCAACAACACCTCCTTGCTTCATACAAAATTCCAGCCTCTTTAGACCTCATAGAAGAGCTCTATATATAGGAGAGAAGAAGAGAGGATGAGTCAGCTTGAGGCTGGCATAGAGCTGACTAGTGTCCTCTCCCTCTTCAGTTAAACTTCAGTCCTTGAGTCCACTTGGAGATCCTTGGTTACACATGGTGATCAAGTACCTCTTACTCATCACAGGGCGAATCTCATGAACCAAGTGTCAGTTTGGAAGCTTCCTGGGAAGTTGACACCTTGCAGGATGACTGTGCCACTTGGCCAATCTCGCCCAGCGCAGGTAGCCTTCATTAATCTTGACTTCCAGCGCAGGTATAAGGAGGGACAGTTGCATTCCAACGCAGAACCACAGTGGAGCAGCTGACATGATCCATAATAAGCCTGTTTTGAAGTGTTTTCAGGTGGAGAACTGATTGGAAGTGTTGTTGTTTGATGACCTTGTTCTTTTAGGGGTAAGAAAAACATGTTTAGGGACTGAGGATCCCTGTCATTATCGACATTCCATGCTCCATGATGCGAGGCACAAAAATGTCTATAACAGTTGCCCCCTAAAGTATGAGGCCGTTTATCGGGTGAAATGCTTTATCTAGAGGGTCCGAAGTTCGTTCCAGTGCTGAGGAGAGTGCCCTGTAATACAATACAATACAATACATTATTTTTCATTCAATTTTCATGATCTAGCTGAGGCGGGCATTCCCATGCTCGGCTTCTATAAATACATTTAGGTACATATGACAGACGATCGTCTGAAGGTAGACTGATAATCTTCCGCTGAAATTATCATCCTTTGAGAAGGATGATCATCTGCTGCAATGATGTACATGGCAAATGCTTTTATATTTCCTGAATATATATCGCAGCCCGGATGGATGAAACTAGATCCGGGGTCTTCAAACTCGTTCGATCTTCACTCTAAGTACAAGTCGATCCATGTGAGAATTGCGCTGAAGTCGAACATGGAAAGACATCGCTTGATTACCGGTCAATAATGAAAACCGTTAACAAGCGCGAGAGGAATCACCAATAATGACGATGACCCTCAAGGTACTGCAGTACAATTCACGTGGCGTGAATAAAGGACTTGGCGTCGAACGCCACGCAAAATCTTTTGGTCGAAGGTCATTGATGTATACCTGTCGCCGGAAGTGAGAAACTTGCCATTGAGGCATGCAAGCTTCAAAGTACTGATGGGGGTGTTCCTAGATCAACTTCTTGGATAATGAGCTGAAGTCGACAAGAAGCGATCCGTCAAAGGAGGGCCTTAATGAATCCCACATCAATGACACGGAACGGAGCTAATGATTTTAGTGGAGGTGAAAACAAACTGTGACATATGATTCAGGGTGGCGATCATGAATGGATGAAGGATAATGTATGGCAGTGGATGGGACACGGTTGACACTTTCAGAATGACCCCTCTTGAACATATAACGACACTGATGCGATGGATCGGTAGCATTACCCCAAATGTGGATGGTTTGGCGAGGACCATGGTGATGAGACCGGTGAATGAAACAACCCAACCCGATGTGGTATGGAAGAAAAGTGTCATGTTCAAGAGTGACTTGCTACCATTAAACTTTGATGTTCTCCCAATTTTTCCCCAGTCATTTCTGACCAGTACCTCTTTATTTTTGTCAAGCTTGAGGAGGATAACATATGCTTGTTCTATAACCTGCCCTTCGGGCAAGCCCATCGCTAAGATTTAACGAGCCTAGCGATAGGGAAACTCGTTCTCGTCTAAAGACAAGTTTGTCGCTATTTAATCATTTTAACGAGTCTAACGACAAGGAAAACTCGGTCCTTTTCATTTTTAGAGAGTCTAAAAAGGTACAGAAAGTTAACTCCATAGTTCCTTTTTCGTCAGCTAATCCCTTAAGTCCGAAAAAGTATAAAACAATACAGAAGGGATGGTTGTTCGGTACTTTTAACGAGCCGAACAAGACAAGCGCTCGATCCTTTTGTGCAATAATCCCTTAGGTCCAAAAAGATTAAAATTTAGAGGAGGGATAGCGTTCCGGTCATTTAACGAGCTGGAAGGCCAAAACTCGGCAAACTTTTCATATTTTACGAGTCAGTGAAAAGGTCTCAAAGAAGACTCGTCTTTTGAGGAACGAGTGATAAACAGGGATAGCAGCAGATTCCAGGTACAGGTTGGAATTTTCCAATCACGGCAGTGTCACAAGGATGGCTAGGTGAAATCACTCTTCGCAGCTGTTTCTCAAAAGAGGTAAACACACAAATGGAAGTGAATGATCGACCAAATGAACAGTGGAGGTGATGGATGAAAACACGATCAAGGTTCTTATGGCTGATGAATTTACGATCTCAAAAGGTTATTTACCGGTTCATTTTTTCCATGAGCTTGAACTCTGGGGGAAACTTTTGCTCACACTTTTCTATTTTTTAACGAGCATAAATTCAGTCATAAAACTGCTCGAATTTGCGTTTATTTTTTAACAAGCATGAACTATATGCTAAAACTGCTCGATATACCAGTCATAAAAAGAACGCCTCCTATAAGGACCAATTTTTATAGAGCTTATGCCTTACCACAGCTATGCTCTAATTTTGGCAAATTTTACTTTTGCCCCACAGGCTTCCTTCATGCAAGGTCGGAAACGGCTAATCTTAAAACCAGATAAATAACCGCCCCTAGCTTGCACTCCAGAAGGTTTGCATGCCCCCAGGTATAGGATAGAATTTCGAGGCTGCCCCTCCTCTCCCCTACTTCTGCTTTTCTTTGGGTGTTCACAGTTATTTGTCACTTTGCTAATCTAATGCTAACGATACTTGTCTTCTCGTTATTTTAAGGGGTCTTACGCAGTACTCAGGCTTCCCGTCGGCCCACATTTAACAAACAGCTATTTGTGACAATAGAAGAACACTACTCAAAGATAAAACATTGGTATTATTGAGGGAGGCTTGCCTCTTTCTTATTATCCCAAAGACGGTTCAATTTGCTGCCGCAAATCGATCTCTTTCTTCGGCGGTGTCTATCATTGGGTTGTCCAAAGATGGTTACCCTCTGTCACAACAATACGGTCTCCTACTTTGTAGGCTGCCCCTGCTTATCCTTCAAAACATATGTTTCGATGGGCGAGGCTTGAATTCAAAGATGGTGACTACTTGTTGCAATAAGGGAATTCCTACTTGGGCATTGCCCACTTTTAGACAAAGGTGAATGACTCTTTGGTCAAACACATAACTTTAACAAAAGATCATTATTCCAGAACAACCCCACTTCCTACGGACGGGGTACGGACTAGTCATGTTCTTCTGCGGAAATTCTTTCTTATACCCGGAGTTTCTTCTGCCCGAAGCAGACCAGGGTGCATGCCCCCTGGGTCCTAGTCTTTCTTTCCGAATCACTCGCATTCATCGGGAAGGAGGACTGGGGGCGGAGGCATATCTTGAGTGAACAGACCATTTAGGATTGGTATTTGACTATTTGCGATGCGAGATCCCGGAAATGAAAGTTGGTCTACGAGCTTGACCACCCTTCCTTCGTGTGGAAAACACATTACTCTAAAGAGTGAGGAGACTATCGCTCCCATGCAATAAATATTGTCACGTCCAAGGAGTAGGTTATAATCCAAGGGTCCTTGAACTACCAACTCGTTCATCCTGACGGTCTTCCCTTTCAATGTAATAGGTACATCGGGGAGGATCCCCAATGGTCGACTGGTTCCTTTATCAAAACCTGAGAGATTTCTCAACTCAGGTAAAAGCGCTGGGGAACCCAGTGCTTTCCAAGCAATAGAGGAAAGGATACTCACAAACGCCCCTTCATCAATGATAGTACCAGCCATAATCATTCTATAGATCTGGACAATGATTCTGAATGGTATACTGGCTGGTAACCGGGGTCTGCCTAGTTGATTCCAATCAAAGGATACAACCAGGTTGCTTGGCGGTGGGACCGAATATACGGCCGGATATGACTCTGATGATGTTCCTTCCTGCGACAAAGGAATGGGCGCATTGCCCAGATGCTCATCGGAGTCGGTGCTGATAAAAAGAACCTGGATGGTGTCATCCTTATTCTCTTCACTGAGGGTGTCGCATGAAGATGACTCTTCGGCGACGATGTCATTTGAAGACGGGTCTTCAATGACGGAGTCATTGGACGATAGAACCTCTGAAGGAAGAACCGGGTCAACTGCCATTTCGACCTTTAGACTTTCGTCTGGTCTAGATTCGGTAGGTTCATTTTCAATGACCGACACTTCAGCTGACCACTTGAGCGGTTCAACTGTATTTTCAACTATCGAGGGATTAGGCGCGAGTTTTCGGTATCCAGGCGGAAGTTGCACCGGTGACACCGGGCGATCTTCCAAAACTCTCTTTGCCTCATCTAAGAATGGAGATTTGTGGATGGCATGATTGCCTTCACACAATAGACAGGGTGATCTTGGTCCCCTTCTTCGTCCTTCACTCTCGCTAGTTGAGGGAATGCAATCAACATGACAACCAGAGGTTGATGCTACCGGATTGTGCAACCTTGGGGACCAGTCCCTTAGTATCCGGGGAATACAAGGACAATCACGATGGAAATGGATCCCTTTGCAAATGACACATGGCGATTTAGGCCCGGTCGGTGCAGTGTGTGGGTTTTTGTCAGCTTTCTTCTGCTTGCCCCCAGTCGCCTTCGCCAGAGGCTCCTTCTGCTTCTTTTCTCTCTTCTTCTTTTCCTTCTTCTCCTTGGGAGGCTGACTTTTGCCGGCTCTACCTTGCGAAGATGAAGGATCAGAGGAAGTATCATAAGAAGTGGAAGGCTGGTGGGTAGTTCTAGATTGTTCTGACTGTTGATTCGACTGCTCAGGATTAGTGGCGATCTGGACTACATTAGTTGAAAAGAGCCATACAGGAAGGCCGATTGTCAATCCTGGAAGTGACAATGTAGCCATATGAGGCGCACCAACATCTCCCCAAGAGGAGAAGGGATTTGGACTTCCGCCAAGGTTACTTCCTTGGTTGGTGGGCTCCATACTTTTCAACTGAAAGATCAACGTGGGAATAACAGGTGATTATGTTCCGCTTAAAATAAATTTTATTTACGACGCTTTTAGACACAAACTTGCTTTTTCATGTTTTAAGAGTCGAGAAAAAGCTAAAGATGACTCTAGTCGCCTTCGATGTATTAATGAGCCCGAAGTGACAAATGCTCGGTTGGACTTTTTCAGTTATAGAGTTTGAAAAAGGCCAAAAGAAACTGCTCTGGAGATCTAGGCAGAGGGTGTGCCAAACCTTTCGCGAAACCACAGAATACGTTTTACGGTACGGGTGGTCGATCTTCGTGAATGCTGTGTTCACTGCATCGCGATCAGTAGGGCGGCCGACACGGTTTCCTAAGGATAAAGGATAAAAGCCTATAGGGGTCTCCCAATATACGCGACGGTACGCGGGAGCTCAAGTCCGTGTTAGTGCCACCGACTCTCAGGAGGAATCACCCACCTTCGTAGAGATCGACAGTCACTATGTTTAATGACGCCGGAACACGTCTCTACCTAGACCTCTAGATGTTTGCGTTAAATTCCAAAGCGTTGTTATGTAAATTGAGTTTATTTTAATGTTGATCTTTCTTAACAGTTTGCCTTTCAGGTTCGCCACGAGATGTATATATACAACTTCCTATATGCAATCTAAGAATGAGAAGCAAATCTTTTCAATCTTTCAACTTTGAAAACCTTAATCTACTGAGGGAAAAGGAACGACACAACTTTTTCCACAGATCAAAGAACACACACTAAAATGCACATTTTCCTAAATCGTCAAGCACACAGTCAAATGCAAAATGCACAATGCATGTATTTCTTTTCGTTATCCTTAATGTTGATGCTAGACAGAAAGGAAACTGTTGTATAATTTTGAATCTAATTTCAAGTAGAAATAAACAAGCTTGTCCAATAATCAAAAAGACACCTTATGATCGACTTGTTCAAACACAGGAAATGTATAGATTCAAACCATAATGTGAAAAACAAACAAATTCAAACAGCCACGAACAGTAATAAAACTAGCTCATAAGATCACAAAGACACTTTTACAGTTCAGGATCTAAGAGGCCACAGCTACTAGGTTCGCTTTTCATAATGGGAAACTGTAACTGAAACAAGAAATACTGAAAGAACATTCACAGTTTCATCACACAACTGAGGCGGAATAATGTCAAGGAGAAGTGGTTTACAGCAAGTACAATGACCAGCAAGCAATCAGCAAAAAACAAGTGAAAACAGGGCCAAGACACAAAGGGAAAGCTGAGTAAGACAATGGCTAACTGGACCAGCGCAGGTTCTAGTCTGCCAGTTTCACTCTTAGCGCAGTTCCCGAAGGGAGTACCTGCGCTGTAATGCAGACTGCCTGTGGACAGCCTGCACTGACACACGAGAGTTTCGTCTACAAAGAATTCCGGGTCATAAAAAGCTCAAAAATGCACTGTTTTTGCTGAAATAAAAAGCTATAGGTCAAGTACAGGCTAAGGGATGATCAAGAGGATGAAGATCTATCACAAAGAGTAAAGAGTCTTTTGTAGATTAGCTCTTTAAATCTTGAATTTGCTCAGCAAATGAGCAAGAGTAGCAGTCCCTCTACTTCGCTTTTGATATAGTCAAAAGCTTTTCGATTCGGTACTCTTTTCTTCAAGAAATGAATAGCAAAATACTACAAACACCAACAAGATACTAGGCTCCCCAGTGGAGTCGCCAGTTTGTTGTGGGGAAAAGTATCCGATGCGGATGACCCTATCCCTACTCTAAAGGTGACAGTCTTTAGCAACAACTGAAAGTAAAGCTTTGATGTTTTCCTTTATGAAAGTACAGAGAGAAGGAAGAAATGATTAACCAACCTGGTGTCCTTCGCTTAGTCGATCTTGATCCTCTCTCTTTGTCTCTTGTTCCCAGCTCCTTTCTCTCTTTGCCGGTCCAGCTACACACAGATCCTGCACAAAACCAGAGAGCAAACTACAAGAGACATGTACTCATAACTGATGCATGGATTAGAGTGAATCAAATATACATGTAAATACAATACATCAATGCAATACAAGTATATATAGGAGAACATGCAAAACTTTATTGATAGAAGTAACAGGGTTCTGAGAAGGTTACAACCAATGATGGCTCTAATCCAGCAGCACCTCCCCAGCAGCAAGAACTCTCCTCTTCACCTCTAGTAAAACAATCACCCAATAGCTCTAACTGTAATCCAACAGCACCTCCTTGCTTCATACAAAATTCCAGCCTCTTTAGACCTCATAGAAGAGCTCTATATATAGGAGAGAAGAAGAGAGGATGAGTCAGCTTGAGGCTGGCATAGAGCTGACTAGTGTCCTCTCCCTCTTCAGTTAAACTTCAGTCCTTGAGTCCACTTGGAGATCCTTGGTTACACATGGTGATCAAGTACCTCTTACTCATCACAGGGCGAATCTCATGAACCAAGTGTCAGTTTGGAAGCTTCCTGGGCAGTTGACACCTTGCAGGATGACTGTGCCACTTGGCCAATCTCGCCCAGCGCAGGTAGCCTTCATTAATCTTGACTTCCAGCGCAGGTACAAGGAGGGACAGTTGCATTCCAGCGCAGAACCACAGTGGAGCAGCTGACATGATCCATAATAAGCCTGTTTTGAAGTGTTTTCAGGTGGAGAACTGATTGGAAGTGTTGTTGTTTGATGACCTTGTTCTTTTAGGGGTAAGAACAACATGTTTAGGGATTGAGGATCCCTGTCATTATCGACATTCCATGCTCCATGATGCGAGGCACAAAAATGTCTATAACATTAGGAAGGCATGTATAGTATGTTGGAGGAAGAAAACCCGAGAGTCATGGAAGTTACAGCTACGACAGAACACGCGGGTCATCCAAAGCATCACTTACAGAGCTTACATGCTCATTCATGCACCATATCGCAGCAAGGCCAAAATACTTCCCTATACAGATATGGTCAAATGGGTGATAGACGATGGTGATATAATAGATAGGAAATTCAGGACATGGAACCAGGAAGTTATAGGATTATTTACTCCACATAATTTAAGATGCATGTATCATTTACTAGAGCCGGAAGCTAGCTGTAACAAGCAGTTCATGGAGAAATTTGCCAAGAAGAATGAAGATTTGGTGGAATGCACCAAAAGCTGGTCAGTGAAGGAAGAGTTTCTAAAGAATGACAAATATGGTATGTACAACACTGGGTCCCTCTCTTCTCCATATTGTTTTGCTGTTGCAATGTTATGTAGGCTATTCAGAAAACCTGATATGAATAAGTTTTCATACGAGTGGCTACCCCTATTGGATGCAGTGACCAACGCCACTATAATGGACAGGGCCCAGATATTTTTTGATAACTTAGCCTCTGCTATTTGGAATTATCGGTCTAAAAAGACTCCTTCTTAGAGGATTTATCCTCCCTTATTTCTAGCTGCCTATGTCATGGATGTTATCTGTTTTGTTTCTAAATTTCATCTCATGGGTTGGAAATGGATGGTAAAGAATCTGTTACCCATTCAAGTCTACTATAAGGAATTGTGGGATTCTAATTTCACCCCATATTTTTATAAAATCTACCATGGAGTTATGCTACCCATTCACAAGATGTTGTATAATACAGAGAAGAATTTTTCACTTATATTAGAGTATTCATAAGAGTTGCCTCTCCTCATGTACTTCCCTTGTATGTTCCTGACAAATTGATGGCCCGGGAAATAGCCTACCAAACCTGTGGGGTTGGAGGAATGAGTAGAGAACTTAAAGACAATAAAAAGGCAATCTGGCCACAATTCCCTATGGTTTGTGGGGCATTTACATTGTTTCATCTAGGTCACACTTTCAAGGAAGTAGGCAACATGTTGAGTCTACGATTGCTTAAGTTCCCAGGGAGACAATTTGATCCCTTTGATGTAATAAAGAATTTTACCACAACATTTAAAATAAAGGTGTTCACTAAGGAAGATGATCTCTTCGATGACATTTTCCAGTAGAAGAGCACACTCAGAGACATCTTACACCTGGCCCAAATCCATTTTTTCCCAGCAAAATTCCAAGAGTTTAAACTCTATAGAGAATGGAGATTGTCAAATCTCCCCTTGGAAAACTTGCGCGTAGAACCAATAAGAGAACCCACTTCCAGCATTAGTATGAGTGGAAGCTTGGGGAAAGACAAGTCTAAATCTAAGTCTGAAAGAAAATTGCCAGAAAGGTCTAGACGGTCAAAGAGAGTTCACAATAAGAGTGAAGGATCAGGAAGGATACTACCCAATCCAAGGAGAATCCTGAGCAGCAAGTGTTGTCACCAACACAGGTGGAAATTCCCACTCCTCTCATCTAGCCAACAAAGCCATTAAGAATGAAGCTGGAGAAGGAATGGGAAAACTTTAATCAATTGATCAACATGGAGGAGAAAAACATGGAGATACCAAGGAATCTAGCACAGACAATCACAAAAATGGTGATTGAAACAGTTGTCAATGCTCCAGAAACTGAGCACATTCCCATAGCTCTGTCATTTGAAATCATGCTAATGATAGAGGAAATCCCTCCTCTATATGTGTTTTACAGTCTGTAGCACAAATTCGTGGTCAAGATACAGAAAAATAACAACATTCTCTCGCCTGAAGCAGAGTAGCTGGATGTCCTTTGGCAAGACCCTACCACTGATCCAACAGAGAACCTAACTATATTATCCCAAATCGCAAGAGCTTACGCTTTTGCTACTATTGACAAAGCATTCAAAGTTTAGCTATTGCTTAAAGATAAAGACGATAAAATCCTATTTTTGCAGCAACAATTACAACAGGCCAGCGTTAGCCGGGAAGCAAAAGAAAAATTACTAAAGTTACAACAGGTCTTCCAACAAATGCAACTGAGTTATCAAAGTAGTCTGGCTGAAAAAGAACAACAATTACAGGCCATGTTAGAAATGCACAAAGATGACCCTAAAGTCACAGAATTTGTCACAAAAGAACTTGCCCTGAATGATCAACTCTTGCAATAGCAGGAAACACTTTGCCAAAGAATATGGCAATGGAATTCTCACTACAAGATGAGTGACAAAATCACAAGTCAAGTCGTAGATTTGTGACTTGAATGTGATTTAATTGATAAGAAAGTTTCTGACTATTTGAATTGGTTGGAATGAGAGGAAGGCAAGAAAGAAGGGTTGCCCAAGATCAATGAATCCCACAAAGAAATTTTGTTTAATAAATGGGATGCACAGATCAAGAAGGTAGAACAGACAGTGCAAGAAGCAGTGACAATAGCAATAAATGTCATTGTCTGTGTCAATGAAAATGTGCACAGAGCTAATCTCATATCAAAAACCACTCTAGGATTTCTCCCAAAAATGCAGTAACTGCAAACAAGCTAGAGATAGAAAGTTGAAGAAAAGGCAGAGTGTTAGGCCCCTTTACTACTAGTGTAACCCCTTATTGTTATTAGTATAATCCACTTATTATATTTTTGTACCCATGTAGTGCCCATATTGTTACTATTGTGCCCCATAGAAGCCCACTATTGTTATTATTGTGCCCTTACATTATTATTGTTATGTCAGTTCTTATTATGTTATGACCCCTTAAACTCCTATATATAGAAAGGAGGTCTTTTCATTTGTATCATCGAATAATTGTTCATTTATGTAATGTAAAGGAGGTTGCCCCCTCGAAGAGGCTGAATTATAAGGCGTTGATCTATCTTTTCTATCTTTTCTTGAGCTGGTTTCATAACATTTGGTATCAGAGCTTTGGATATTAGGGTTTCGCTGCTCCAAACAGGTCATCGTGGCATTTTCACTATAACTTTGTTTATGTGGCGTTTCAAAAGTCGAAAAAAAACCCATTTGAGAAGAAATCACTTTGAACTTTGGGTTCAAATTTCAAAGCTTTTTGTGTGATATTTTTTGAGATATGATCTGAGGAAGTTGGTCTTTTTGCAGACTCCTGAATTACATTCAAAACAGGTGACCTGGGGAAAATAATCATAACTTTCTCTCTGGGGATCGGATTGAAATTTCATAAGAAGGTACAGAAAGAGGACAGTCTGTAGTTTTTTTTAAATCTTTTTCAGATCCAAAGGTCAAAACAGGGACACGTGGCACTTCATACAAGTTTGCTCTTTTGGAAAGGTCTATAATCAGGTCATCTTAGGAGATTGTGCATAAATCTTTCTTAGAGAATCCAATTTGGATCAGACCTATGGCATTGGAAAGAGGACATAGAGGGCTACTACAGGTCACAATTTTAGAACTTAAAGATCTGAAAGTACAGAGTTATATTCATTTCAAAGTCGAGCTCCTAAAATCAAGAAAAATCAAGATGAGGAAGTTTGATGGCAAGGATCTGGTAAATTGGATTCTTCAGATGGAGCAATATTTTGATCTACATGGTGTACAACTGTTACAAAAGGTATGTATTGCATCTTCATATTTAGAACCAGATCAATTTTTATGGTACAAAGGGCTTTGTTCTCGTAAAAAAACTTGTTATGTGGTCAATTTTCACGGAGGAAATGATAGCACATTATGAGGATACAAAGAGAAACACCTTCTTTAGAGCAACACCACAACAATTGGAAAGAGTAAAAGGGCTTTGTGACATAGTGGAAAGAAAAATTATGGAAACCAGGATGCATATCACTCACAACTATAAATATGGAAGTGTTGTTTCTCCTAGCATTTCACAACCTACAAGGGTTACACCACAACAATTGGAAGAGAAAAGCGAAGAAGGGTTTTGTTACAATTGTGATAGCAAATGCACTAAAGGTAATAAGTGTGCTGAGAAGAAATTATTTTACATAGAATATGAAGAGGAGGAAGAAAAGGATCAAGAAACATCAAAAGAAGAAGATATACGCCAGGACCCCAACCCAGAGAAAGAAGAAATGAATCAGACCATATCTTGTAAAGCATTGGCAAGAATTACCACTCCTCAAACTCTCAAGATAGAAGGACATATCAAGAACAAAAATGTTCAAGAAGTTAAAGATCACATCGAGCATCAAGAAATGAATCCGACCATATCTTGTGAAGGATTGGAAGAAATTACCACTCCTCAAACTCTAGAGATAGAAGGATATATCAAGAAGAAAATGGTTCAAGTAGTGAAAGATCACATCGAGCATCAACAACAAGTTCTCCAACTTTTAAAGGATAATGCTACTTCGGTGCAAAATCAAACGAAACAACAGGTAGATCAACATCATAGTGAAAAATGTTTTGATGTAGGTGATTGGGTATTTTTACTGCTACATCTCAAGCGAGTTATTTATGAGAAGGAAATGTTGGCAATACTACATGCACTTAAAAAATGGCGACCTTACCGAATGGGAAGACTCTTCAAGGATGAGGATGTTGAAGCATTGTTTTATACTATTTCTATTATCCAACTAGATTGGATAAATGAAGCAAGGCATGAATGGAAGAAGGACGAAGAAGTATGGCCACTTATTCAAAAGTTGCAAAAGATCCCAATTGAAACAATATTGCTAGAAATTGAAGAGGAAGGAAAAATCATATTGGAACCTCGAGCAATCACAGAAACAAGAACCTGACAACTACGACATCGATCAATTTCAGAGTATCTCATCAAGTGGAAGAACTTACCCGCTGAAGATTCCACATGGGAGGACAAGAATTTTATACAGAAGCATCAAGAACTACTCAAGCTTTTAGGACAACGTTTTTGAAGGAGAGGGGCGTGTTAGGCCCCTATACTACTAGTGTAACCCCTTATTGTTATTAGTATAACCCACTTATTATATTGTTGTACCCATGTAGTGCCCATATTGTTACTATTGTGCCCCATAGAAGCCCACTATTGTTATTATTGTGCCCTTACATTATTATTGTTATGTCGGCTCTTATTATGTTATGACCCCTTAGACTCCTATATATAGAAAGGAGGTCTTTTCATTTGTATCATCGAATAACTGTTCATTTATGTAATGTAAAGGGGGTTGCCCCCTCGAAGAGGCTGAATTCTAAGGCATTGATCTATCTTTTCTATCTTTTCTTGAGCTAGTTTCATAACACAGAGTCAATAAAAAAGTTAACTAAGTTAAATTGGGACACTTACTGGCAATATTTAGTGTATGACTCTGAAGTGCCTTACAAATTCCACTGAGAAGATAGTGCCAACGCTTGCTGATTCCATTTTCACAGGAGAATTAAAATCGAAGGTCAGCCAACCGACACTTCTGAAGTCGATGCTGGATGCTTGCGATTTGAGAGAACAGATGCATAGTTTATTTTTAGATATAGTTTCAGTTTAATTTCATTTTATTTTTGCTTTAGATGAGGATGGTCATTTAAACCTCCTCCTATATTTTTGTAATAAATATTTTTAGTCTTTAGTTAGTAGTATTTAAACCCCTCTCATGTATTTATAGAGGGGTCCAAAAATTTGTCAAAAACAGTTCTTCAGAACATGCACTTTTACACCCTCTGAGGAGGTTTTGATGAATGAATGGAACAAGATTTATTTATATCTGTGTTTAATGTCTGCTACTGAAATGCACTTCTGTACTCTTAGTAGATATTGAATTATGAGAAGATAAATCTATATTGTTGAAGCTCATGAGTAGGACTAATTATCAATGATACTTATATCTCTTAATGATTTCTGCTTATGCGTCAAGTGGTATGTTATTTTCAGTTGTTTATATATGAAAGCCTGAATGTTTTGTTATCATTTGGCACTTTACGGTGGTAACTATTGTTGTAGGGAAAAGTATCCGACTCGGATGACCCTATCCCACTCTAAGGGTGATAGTACCTCAGCAACAACTGTAAAACAAACTACTTAAGGTTTACTTCTTTATGAAAGCAAAAGAGAATGGAGAAATGCACTAACCATTGCCTTGCGCTTAATGTCGAATCCAAACTCTTCTCTTTGGCTGCTTGCTCCTAGCTCCTTGCTCTTTTGCTGGCCCAGCTACAATGAGATCCTGCAAAATAACAAAGAAGGAAACTACAAGAAGCATGCAATCACAACTGGTTCAAGGATTAGTGTAAACCAAACATGCAATTATCACAATATATTATTGAAACAAGAGCACATAGAAGAACCTCAATAGCTTTTATTAATGAAGAAGTAAAGGTTCTGAGAGTATTACAACCATTGAAGGCTCCAATCCAGCAACACCTCCCAGCAGAAAGAATTTCTCCTCTTCACCTCTCTCAAACAATCACCCAATAGCTCTATAGTGAAACCAACAGCATATCATTACTTTGCACAAAATTCCAGCCTCCTTGAGCTCATAGGAGAGAGCTCAATATATAGATGAATTGAGAAAGGATGAGTCAGCTTGCAACTGATGTGTAGTTACCTTGTGTCCTCTCTCTCTTCAGTTGATCTTCAATTCTTGAGTCCACTTGGAGAACCATGCTTCCACTTGGAGAAACAGAGCCTCTGACTCATCCCAAGGCGAAATCCCTTATCCAAGTGTCATTTTTGGAAGATTCCAGAGCAATGACTCAGTGTGCCACTTGTCCCATCTCGCTCAGCGCAGGTGGCCTTTGTTCCACTTGATTTTCAATGCAGGTACACCATGGAGGATCTGAGTTTCAGCGCAGAAGCCTAGTGGAGCACCTGCTTTGATTTCAAGATTGCTTGTTTTTGAGTGTTTTCAGGTGGAGAACTGATCTGAGAGCTATTGGTTTGCTGACCTTGTTCCTCTAGGGGTAGGAACATCATGTTTAGGGAACTTTGGATCCCCTGGATTATTGACAATTCATGCTTGTTGCTGTAAGGCACAAAATTGTCTATAACAGATGCCCCCTAAAGTATGAGGTCGTTTATCGGGTGAAATGCTTTAGTGAGAGGATCCGAAGTTCATTCAATCTGCTGAGAAGTGTCCTGTAATAAGATACAATACAATACATTATTTTTCATACATTTTCATGATCTAGCTGAGGCGGGCATTCCCATGCTCAGCTTTATAAATACATTTTGGTACATAGAACAGACGATCGTCTGATTGTAGACCGATAATTCTCTGCTGAAATTATCATCCTTTGAGAAGGATGATCATCTGCTGCAATGATGTAAATATCAAATGTCTTTATATCCTGAATATATATCGCAACCCGTATGGATGAAACTAGATCCGGGGTCTTCAATCTCTTCCGATCTTCACTCGATGTACAAGTCGATCCATGTGAGAATTTCTTGAAGTCGAACATGGAAAGACATCGCTTGATTACCGGTCAATGATGTAAACCGTTAACAAGCGCGAGACGAATCACCGATAAGGATGATGACCCTCAAGGTACGGCAGTACAATTCACATGGTGGGAATAAAGGACTTGGCGTCGACCACCATGCAAAATCTTCTGGTCGAAGGTCATTGATGTATACCTATCGTCGGAAGTGAGAAACTTGCCATTGAGGCATGTAAGCTTCAAAGTACTGAAGGGGGTGTTCCTAGATCAACTCCTTGGATAATGAGCTGATGTCAACAAGGAGCGATCCGTCAAAGGAGGGCCTTAATGAATCCCACATCAGTGACACGGAATGGAGCTAGTGATTGTGATGAGGTGAAAACAAACTGTGATGTATGATTCAGGGTGGCGGTCATGAAGTGGATGAAGGATAATGTATGGCAGTGGATGGGACATGGTTGACTCTTTGCGGAACCACATCTCTTGAACATATAACGACACTGATGTGATGGATTGGTAGCATTACCCCAATTGTGGATGGTGTGGCGAGGACCATGGTTATGAGACCGGTGAATGAAACAACCCAACCCGATGTGATACAGAGGACAAAGTGTCATGTTCAAGAGCGACTTGCTACCATTAATGCTGTGAGGTTCTCCCAATTTTTCCCCAGTCATTGCTGACCAGTACCTCTTTATTTTTGTCAAGCTTGAGGAGGATAACATATGCTTGTTCTATAACCTGCCCTTTGGGCAAGCCCATCGCTATGTTTTAACGAGCCTAGCGATAGGGAAACTCATTCTCGTCTAAAGACAAGTTTGTCGCTATTTAATCATTTTAGCGAGTCTAACGATAAGGAAAACTCGGTCCTTTTCATTTTTAGAGAGTCTGAAAACGTACAGAAAGTTAACTCCAAAATTCCTTTTTTGTCATCTAATCCCTTAAGTCCGAAAAAGTATAAAACAATACAGAAGGGATGAATTTTCGATCGCTTTAACGAGCCGAACAAAACAAGCGCTCGATCTTTTTGTGGAATAATCCCTTAGGTCCAAAAAGATTAAAATCTAGAGGAGGGATAGCTCTTCCGGTCCTTTTAACGAGCTGGAAGGCCAAAACTCGGCAAACTTTTCATATTTTACGAGTCAGTGAAAAGAGCTCAAAGAAGACTCGTCTTTTGAGGAACGAGTGATAAACAGGGATAGCAGCAGATTCCAGGTACAGGTTGGAATTTTCCAATCACGGTAGTGTCACAAGGATGGCTAAGTGAAATCACTCTTCACAGCTGTTCCTCAAAATGGGTAAACAAACATATGGAGATGAACGATTGGCCAAATGAACGGATGGAGGTGATGGCATATAAACACGACCAAGGGTTTTAATATGGCTGTCAAAGGTTACATTTCTCAAGGTTATTTACCGGTTCATTTTTTCTGGGTGAGCTTGAACTGTAGGGGAAGATTGCTCACAACTTATGTTTATTTTTTAACGAGCATGAACTCTGTACAAAAACTGCTCGATTTTATGCATGCCCCCAGCATCATAATAACGCATGTCAAAGGAGGGTGCCCCCCAAGCTTCATTGCATTCAACTTGGTGGTTGGAATGAAGGTTTACCTTTGAATTTTGAAAAGGGGATTTGTTTCATTTTTTAATGAGGTTGACATAGTAAAAGAACTATCCTCATGACACCTTGTTTCATTTTTTAACGAGGTTGACACGAGATAAGAACCGTCCTTGGGACCCACTGTATTTACAGTATTTCCATTAGGGCGACGATCCATGCAGACAAAATATTTAGGAATCTTCTGAATCCGTTGGATATAGAAGATTTCATATTGTAGGTTTCCACTGTGGCTACTTCCGCCAGATTACCCGCCTGCGGTAGGGCAAAAGTACCCATTAAGGCTGGGTCTTTTAGGAGACCTACTCCAATATTTTGGAGTGATTGATTACTTTCATGGGTCATTGTGCTGCTTCCCGTAACTTGAGAACTGTTGGGGAGAAATGTTTGTTGGTCGATGATTGTAACTTTTCCTTGAAAAGGAAATACAATCCTCCTGAAGTAGGTTGACACAACCACAACCATGGCATATATCCAAGGCCTTCCCAGTAGGATGTTGTAATCAAGGCTCCCGTCGATTACTTCAACATCAACTTCTACTGTTTTTCCCCCTAATTCAACTTGCAAGTTACTTAAAATCCCGTATGGAGTGTATGATCGTCCATCAAATGCTTTTAATGTCGTTGACGATTTCGACAAGGGTGGTGAGCCTAAATTTTTCCAGCAACTCATCGACATAAGACATGTAGATGCCCCCTCATCAATAATTGTTCGATGAACAGTTTTGTTGAGGGCTTTCACTTTAATAAGGAAAGCTTGTTGAGCTGGTAACTGAGGGTCATATCCTTTATGATCAAAGGCCACAAGATTGGAATCCATTGGGCCAATCCCACCTATAGCTGATAATAAAGCTTCCTCTTGGGAGGTGCAATTTTGTGCTACCTCAAGTGTCGACATAGCGGACGACGATTGGGTCAGGTCCTCTATTATATTATAATCCTGTGTTATTTTTTCACGAGGATTAAATGTAGACTTGTGTACTACTCCCTTTGGCGACTTTATCATTGGTTTAGGGACGATGGGCGGCACAACTTCGTTCAAAGTTGTTGTCGAACTACTAGGTTGTTTATTAGCCTCGTTATTCGACCGCTGTGGATTCCGGTAACCTTTATTCCTTGTCAAAGCATTATTCTGCTGCTTTGAGGTGGACAACATAAGCACTTGGGATCGGGAAGCATTTTGATTGGCAACCAGATTTTGGCTTGGATTAAGGAACGGATCAGTCAATACTGCTGGGGTTTTTGAACTCTTGAAGAGTTTCTTAACTTCAGGTATATGTGGACAATCTTTTGTCCAATGATCCTCATCGCATATATGACACCCTGTCGGGGGTCTCCCTTTCCTTTTCTTTATCTTCTTGCCCCCTGGTTGCTTCAGTTGTTTGCTCTTGTCGGTCGACATGGCATTTACTTCTGAGGCAAGAAGTTGCTCATTTGCATTTTGACTAGAAATTCTGCGTTTTCCAGTTACGCCATTACTAGCGTGAGAGTTAGTATTCGATTTAGGAGGGGGAGGAATTGAAAATTCAGGTCTAGGGGCGTCAGGTATTTTATCGTAGAGCGTGCCCGACTGAGTATATACTAAGTCTAAGTATTGAGCACGAGCAATGACTTGCTCCTCTGTTACGACTCCTCCCTTGGCCACATCTTCCGTTATAGCCGGAAGTAACGACTTTATAAACCATTCAGCTAACAGCTGATCGGGAACGTAAGTTTTCACCATCCTACGACGACGACGCCACTCATGTATATGATCAGATATGTGAGTGGCCATTGTCTGTTTGAAGTTGGTAAGGAGTTCTGTTCCCGTTTCATACCTTATTGGTAATTGAAAATGGGTTAAGAAAGTCGTGGCTAAGGAGCTGAAATTGTCGAAAGAGGCTCTTGGCAATTCAATGTACCATTTAGCCGTTGGACCTATCAATGTCCACTGGAAGAGGCGAAGTCTTATCGAATCATCGTTTAGAGTGTTCGATGAACACCACAGATGAAAAGTCATGACGTGATTCGACGGGTCTTCACCTGGATTTCCATTGAATTTAGGAATGTCCGATGGAAGTTTATGCGGAATCGCTGGCCACCAAGGGGCATAAGCAATTGGATCATTTGTCAGCCGGTTTAGATCTGGCAATTCTAGAGTTGCTACAAAGGGCAATTGTTGGTTCAGGTTAGGCGAAGCATATCCAGGATAAGATGGTATCGCCTGAGCAATGGGTCTTTGCAGACCAGCATAATGCTGACAACTTTGACAACGTTGATGGGCATAAACATTATAGCATGGTTGCCCATTACTTACAAAGACTTGTTGCTCAGGTCCTTGATATGATTGCTGGAATGGCGGTTGTTGAGATTGAATCAGCTCTGGTTGTTGGACCATTTGCTGTTGACCAATATTGGATGATTGACCAAGATGAGGAGTCACAGTACTTGTTTGAGCCTGAGTCGCTCCAGATAAGGAGGCACTACCCTGAGATTGTGATTGAGCCGCTGAGACAAGAGGTTGTTGTATTACAATAGGTAGCGCTTGTACTTGCGGCGCATTCGCCATAGCAGGTGTGGGGGTAATATTCGACACAGGGTGTACTGGTCGCACTGAATGCGCAACTCCTGATCGTTGAGGCAGTATTGGTACCCAACCGCTGGATGTAATTCTAGTTTGACCTGATCCTTGTTGTAAACTCTCATATGGTTGTTCTCTAGGAGGGAACAATGAAAGAGCATACTACCCTCCACATGGTGGAAATCCAGTACTTAAAGGACAAATTGGCCTTTGAAGACACATTGGATCAATTTGTTGAGTTTCAACATAAGAAGTACCAGATGATAATCCGGATGAAGAAATAGGAACTAACCATATTGTAGTCCCTGATTGGACTCCGGCTTGTTGTTGACAATTTGCCGGGACAGATGGTATACCAGCGAACATCGTTGGAGTAGCAGCAGGAGGTTCTGCTGCTGCTATGTCAGACGACACAGTCCTAGATGTCGACGGTTTTTCAGACATATCTAGTCTATCCAAAATATTTCTTAGCGTTTCTATAGGAACTTCCACTTGTGGTGGACTAACTTCGAAGATCAACGAGGGAAGGGTGATGATTATTCCGCTTAAAATAAATTTTATAACGACGCTTTAGACACAACTTGCTTTTTCAGTTTTAAAGAGTCGAGAAAAAGCTAAAGATGACTCTAGTCTCCTTCGATGTTTTAACGAGCCCGAAGTGACAAATGCTCGGATGGACTTTTTCAGTTATAGAGTTTGAAAAAGGCCAAAAGAAACTGCTCTGGAGTTCTAGGCAGAGGGTGTGCCAAACTTTTCGCGAAACCACAGAATACGTTTTACGGTACGGGTGGTCGATCTTCATGAATGCTGTGTTCACTGCATCGCGATCAGTAGGGCGGCCGACACAGCTTCCTAAGGATAAAGGATAAATGCCTATAGGGGTCTCCCAATATATACACGACGGTACGTGGGAGCACAAGTCCGTATTAGTGCTATCGTCCCTCAGGAGGAATCACCCACCTTCGTAGAGATCGACAGTCACTATGTTTAACGACGCCCGAACACGTCTCTACCTAGACCTCTAGATGTTTGCGTTATGTTACAATGAGTTGTTAGGTTCGTTCAGTATATTTTAAGTTGATCTTTTTAAAGTTTGCCTTTCAAGGTTCACCACGAGATGTATATGACAAATTCCTAAATGCAGCCTAAGATGAGAAGCAAGCTTTTTCAAATCTTTTTGACTGATGAAAATCTTAACTACTGAGGGAGAAGAGAGGAAAATCTTTTCACACAGTTCATACAGCACAAACTAATGCACTTTCTCCTAAATCATCATGCAAACTTTTTTCAAATGCAAAATGCACAATGCATGTATTTTCTTTTCCCTTTCTTAATGTTGATGTATTACAAAAAGAAAGTTGTTAAATAACTTTGATTTCGATTTAAAGCGAAAGTAAACAAGTTTGTCCAAAATCAAAAGACACCTTAAGATTTACTTGTTTAATCACTGGAAATACATGAAATCAAACCATAATGACGAAAGTAAAAAGACTAATCAGCTATGGACAACAAACAAGCTAACTCTTTAGACCAGCAAAATGCCTAACACAGGTTCAGATCTAAGAGGCCAAAGCAAGACTAGTTTACTCTTCGTTATGGGAAATTGTAAATGAAGTAAGAAATACAAAAGAACAAGTACAATTTCATTATATAACAGAGGTGGAATGATGGCAAGTAATGTTGGTTTCAGAACATGTACAAGAAAGACAACTTGCAGCAAAATCTAAGTGAAAACAGGCAAGAGAAAGGGAGGAAACCCCAACTGCACTAGGCAAAATTGGGCCAACACAGGTGCTGCACAGCCAGTCTGGCTCTCAGCACAGGTAGCCCCTTCGGGACCTGCGTTGCAAAGCAGGTAGCCTGTGTACTACCTGCTTTGGAAAACGAAAGTTGCATTTTCACAGTTTCCGGGTCATAATTTTCTCAAAAATGCACAGTTGTTTCTCAAATCAGAAGCAGTCAGTCAAGCACTCAGCAAGGGATGATAAGGGAGGTGAAAAGCTATCACTAAGAGCTTACAAGGATCCTTGTAGATCAGCTCTTCAAATCATGAACATGCTCAGAAATGAGCTAGAGTAGCTGCCCTCTACTTCGCTTTTGATATAGTCAAAAGCTTTTCGATTTGGTACTCTTTTGTTCAGGAAATGAATAGCAAAATACTACAAACACAATCAAATGGATACGCTCCCCAGTGGAGTCGCCAGTTTGTTGTAGGGAAAAGTATTCGACTCGGATGACCCTATCCCACTCTAAGGGTGATAGTACCTCAGCAACAATTGTAAAACAAACTACTTAAGGTTTACTTCTTTATGAAAGCAAAAGAGAATGGAGAAATGCACTAACCGTTGCCTTGCGCTTAATGTCAAATCCAAACTCTTCTCTTTGGCTACTTTCTCCTAGCTCCTTGCTCTTTTGCTGGCCCAGCTACAATGAGATCCTGTAAAATAACAAAGAAGGAAACTACAAGAAGCATGCAATCATAACTGGTTCAAGGATTAGTGTAAACCAAACATGCAATTATCACAATATATTATTGAAACAAGAGCACATAGAAGAACCTCAATAGCTTTTATTAATGAAGAAGTAAAGGTTCTGAGAGTATTACAACCATTGAAGGCTCCAATCCAGCAACACCTCCCAGCAGAAAGAATTTCTCCTCTTCACCTCTCTCAAACAATCACCCAATAGCTCTATAGTGAAACCAACAGCATATCATTACTTTGCACAAAATTCCAGCCTCCTTGAGCTCATAGGAGAGAGCTCAATATATAGATGAATTGAGAAAGGATGAGTCAGCTTGCAACTGATGTGTAGTTGCCTTGTGTCCTCTCTCTCTTCAGTTGATCTTCAGTTCTTGAGTCCACTTGGAGAACCATGCTTCCACTTGGAGAAACAGAGCCTCTGACTCATCCCAAGGCGAAATCCCTGATCCAAGTGTCATTTTTGGAAGATTCCAGAGCAATGACTCAGTGTGCCACTTGTCCCATCTCGCTCAGCGCAGGTGGCCTTTGTTCCACTTGCTTTGCAACGCAGGTACACCATGGAGGATCTGAGTTTCAGCGCAGAAGCCTAGTGGAGCACCTGCTTTGATTTCAGGATTGCTTGTTTTTGAGTGTTTTCAGGTGGAGAACTGATCTGAGAGCTGTTGGTTTGCTGACCTTGTTCCTCTAGGGGTAGGAACATCATGTTTAGGGAACTTTGGATCCCCTGGATTATTGACAATTCATGCTTGTTGCTGTAAGGCACAAAATTGTCTATAACAACTATTCTTTTTATGTTGAGTGTATTAATAATTTATTATGCAATATGCTTATCATAATTGTTTCGGCTAATTTCTTATACGAAAAAATTTACTTTTAATGGATTCTTTTCTCATAGCAATTGAATAATATTTATTACCGATTGCTATTAGAAACTATTTTAGATCGCGTAAGTGAAGAGTTAATCCCGGGATAGTTTTAGAATTAGATGTTTCTGTTCATTAGAATAAAATTGCATGTGTTAGATTAGATTTAAATTAAAAGCATTTCATTTAGAAACTTTTAGAAAATAAAACGTCATCCCTTAGCATCATCACAAACAAATTGGGAAACTAGTCCCATTACCCCTAGTCGGAGCCACTATCCCAAACGGAAAAGGAGCTTCTTTCAAGGTCTGGACCGGGTGGTTATCCCCCTTGTTGTAGACGCAATTTTTGGAGCTTCAACGTATTTGGCGCTAGAAGGAGGGCCCGAACTGTGAATGGCTAGTAAATCTAAATCTAAAATCCGTTCTGAGAGTAAATCACCCTCGACATCTCCCCCAACTTCGCCATCGCACTCTGAGTCTCTAAATATTAAGCGAGAAGTTGAGAAAACAACAACCACTACTGCAAACCCGAATATTTCAGATAAATCTACTGTCGAAGCCCCTGAAGTTGAGTCTTTGATCCATAAATTTCAAGGATTTTTCATATCACCGCAGAAATCTGAATTATCTCAAGGTAGTGTGACTTTGCAATATAATCCTTCTCATCCTCTTACCAGATTACAGAGTGAAAAGCTTGGTATTGAACCAACCTAATTACCTCTGCCTAAAAGGAAAAGAGCAAGGAAGACACCTCAAGGGTTTGATAGTAAGACTCTTTCATCATCATCATCCATTCCATCTTCTCCATTGCGAAGTCAACCATCCACTCCTCCACTTCATATCATTGTTCAACAGAGTACTAGAACTTCGACATCTTCGTTCCCACCACAAGAAACTTCATCTACACTTTCCTCTGTTAGTAGTTCAGCGATGGCTCAAAATCCATGGAACAATCCAGGGGCAGTCTCAATGCCTGTGCCCTTGAGTCAATTACTAGCCCATCCTAAAAAATGGTTGCCCAAGTTTAATCTTAAAGTAGGCATGCTAGCAGAAGAACACATAAATAACTTTATGTTACCAATAAATTCAAATGGAGTTACAAATGAAGATTTTGTTGTTAGACTTTTTCCATATACTTTACAAGGATCAGTTGGGTCTTGGTATTTTTCATTACCATTAGGATCCATTACTAGTTGGGACATTTTCCAAGAGAAATTCTTGATAAAATTCAGCAATGATAGGTCTACGGCGACATTGATCAATGATCTATCAAATCTTAAGACCGAATCGAGAGAACCTATCAAATATTTCAACTCGCGTTTAAACAATCTCTTGAATAAAATCCCTACCGCTTCCAAGACTAGTGAAGAGGTTTAGAGTGAATGGTACATATCTACTTTACCATTGAATATTGCAATCCTTGTTGATAGGGCTGCCAATCTAACATTGGCCAAAAACATGAAGGAAGCGATAGCGGTAGAAAAGCGTATCTTAGCTTTAGAAAAAAAACGCAATTGATGAAAGAAAATCTAAGAAGGTTGTTGTTACACAGTAATTTGTCACCGTCCCTATTACCCCTTCTCCCGCACCTTGGAGGACTTATTCTGGGACCTGTGAGAAGTGACATAACTTGAAAACACTTGCATTGTATCCCCTTGAGTATGTACTTCATAGGCCCTGAAGACACCTTCTGCAAAATACCCATAAAAATATCCCTTTTTCCATTGGCATGGTTCCACTGTGCATCACTCGCGCCAATGGGGGAAATCTTCCAAAGAGGGTGTGCCATAATGAAAATTGGATGAAATGTGGCCTTTTATGATTCTTTTGACTGCCTGAAGATGAGTTTCCTTTGGGTTGGCTTGAAATCTTCCAACCAGTCCTACTGCATGTGTAATATCTGGTCGAGTACCTGTCAAATAAAGCAAACTCCCAATCATGGATCTATAAGTGGGTTGGTGAACTGCTGCTGATTCATCATTTGCATTGAGGCTGCATCCTGTAACCATGGGTGTACATACTGGCTTTGACTCTTCCATGCCATACTTCTTCAAGATCTTCTTGAGGTATTTGGTTT
This sequence comes from Pinus tabuliformis, assembly GCA_031772625.1. Classification (NCBI taxonomy): domain Eukaryota; kingdom Viridiplantae; phylum Streptophyta; class Pinopsida; order Pinales; family Pinaceae; genus Pinus; species Pinus tabuliformis. The sequence continues at coordinate 570,683,824 of CM062810.1, forward strand.
GAGACAAGAAGATACCTCCTTCATTTTGTTGGATTTGCAATCCAAGAAAATATGTCAATTCTCCAGTATGAAAATTGGATGAAATGTGGCCTTTCAGTTTATGTGTTGTGCTTCAGTGTATCCAGTCTAAAAATTGATGAAACGTGGTACCTGGAGGAGAGAAGATTGTAGGCAAGCACCTACGTACTAGTATCTAAGCTAGTACAAAAGCTAAGGGAGATCTTTGGAGCACTGTAGCAGGTAGCAGCCTGTGTACTAGTAAATGGATCGGCTAGTACAAAAGCAAAGGGGGTTGTAGCTCTCGTACTGGTATAAGACTGCACCAGTACAAATATTGTAAAAGTATTTTCTTATTAAGAAGAAGATTGAGATGACTTGCAGCAGGTGGTTTTCACCCACATTGGGTTTCCACCTTATATCTTTGTGTTCATGTGTGTGGCTCTTGTGTGATGATCTGTTCTGTTATACTGCACCTGTTTACTGTTAATATGGTTAATAATGATCTGATGCATTTACTGAAGATTAAGCTAACTGAATTATAAGATCTCTGGATATACGCGAGTTTCATTAGACACAATAGCGTGTACATGCGGGTTCACTTAATTGAAGTAGCGTATATGTTTCTGAGTATGAAATTGAAAAAGTTTGATTGATCTGATAATACTGATTCACCCCCCCCTCTCAGTATTATTTCCAACACAATTTGTGCAAAGTTAAACGTCCAACCTCAAAAATCTGCAGTGCACATAGTTCAACTGGACCACTCGCAAGTTGAAGTAATTGGTGAACTAAATCAAGTAACTATAAGGCTCTCATCGAATCCAAAGGTATGTCAAGTCATTGATATTTTAGTTGCAGAGATTCCTGAATTTTATGGTTTAATTCTTAGCAGGGATTGTTCTGGAAAGCTTCATGGATGCTTTGCGACTGACTAGTCACATATGTGGCTCCTTTACAATGGTAAACCAAATCATATAATGGTTGAGCAAGAAAGACACTAAAAATACATAGTGACGGAATTGGAAGGAGAAAATGAACCTATAGCGTACAACAAAAATATAATTCGGAACTATTCTGTTGACTCTTTCTTAGGAAATTTTAATACTCATACTTCACCTTATTTAGAACATTTTGTTTTGTCTCAAGTAGAAAAAATTTCTCAAACATATAGCTCTAAATGTGTTAATTTTGTAGATAGTCCTGTAAATAACTCTTTGTTTTGGAAATTATGTTTTGACGGTTCTAAGTATAATGATGGAATAGGAGCAGGATGTGTATTAGTTAGTCCAGAAGGGAATAAAACCATTTTAACCTGTAGACTCAAGCTCGATTGCACAAACAACACTGTAGAATATGAAGCTTTAGTGCAAGGGCTGTACAAAGCAATCACACTGGACATCAAGTATCTACAAGTCTTTGGAGATTCTAAGATTTTTATTAAACAGGTAAGAAATACTATACATTATCTATTAGGTCATTTAAAGCATTATCAATCTTTAGTACAAGATCTAACTGAACATTTTATAGAATTCAATATTTCATACATTTCCAAACTCCAAAATGCTAGTGCTGACCTCCTGGCTAATGTAGCTTCCAAGCTCATTCCCTCAGAAGACTATAGCCTAGACAGATTCTCAATCGAATTAGTCTTTAGGCCTTCCATCCCTGATAATGTTACCAACTGGAGAATTTTTAACAATGACCCTGATATTGTAAGTTTCCTGACTTCAGAAGGATCTTATAGTAATCAGATAATTGACGAGGATCAACATGACAAGCAATTACAACAAGAGAGCACGAATAATGCCATACCAAAATCTGTAGACAAGTTAGAAGACCTATACGATTTAAAATATAGATTCAAAAGGTCTACCAATTCAAAACTTCAGAGTTCAACTATGAACTATGAATTAGTAAATCTAGGAATGGATACTAAGTTATAGAATATCAACTTAGTACTTGGTCTAGTACCAAAAGAAAAATTAGCCTTTGTTTGACTCTTGAAACAGTATAAAAATGTCTTTGCCTGGAATTATGATGACCTTAAGAATTATGACACTTCAATCATTCAGCATACTATCTCGATGATAGTTGATGAAAAACCAGTCCAACAAAAGTGAAGGAAGATCCATCCTAATATGGAAAGTCAGATTAAGTCTAAACTCAATAAATTGTTGAAAGCCAAAATTACTTTTCCCATTTGGCATTCTAGATGGGTTTCCAATCTGGTTCCAGTCAGAAAGAAAAACGGAGACATTCAAATTTGTATTGACTTTCGAAATCTTAACAAAGCCTACCAAAATGATAATTTTCCCCTCCCTCCTATGGAACAAATATTACAAGAAGTTGTGGGATCAGAATTGATGTCCTTTTTAGATGGTTTCTTCGGCTACAACCAAGTCTTATTCCATCCGGATGATCAGCTAAAAACCACATTTAAAACCAAATGGGGTACATATGCATATTAAAAGATTCCTTTTGGGCTGATTAACGTTGGTGCCACATTTCAAAGGGTCATTGATATTGCATTTAAGGGATTAGTAAACAAATCAGTGGTGATTTACTTGGATGACATAATAGTATATTCTAAAAAACATAGTAATCATCTTAGATATTTAAAGCAGATCTTTCAACGTTGTCAAAGGTATGGGATTTCACTTAATCCAAAAAAGTCCTTTTTCTCATTAAGTGAAGGAAAACTTCTTGGATTTATAGTGTCTAAATCTGGAATCCATATTAATCAAGATAGGATTAAGGAAATTTCTGAAATATCCTTACCACATAATAAGAAAGCAATGCAATCCTTACTTGGTCAAATTAATTTTGTGAAATGATTTGTCCTAGACTTCTCAAGAATTGTGTCACCATTACAAGAAATGATCAAGAAAAATTCACTCTTTAAATGGGGTCAGGCAAAATATGAAGCATTCAATCTGATTAAGCTGGCGATTGTTAATGCCCCATCCCTAGTGACTCGAAATTTTTCTGATCCTTTCATTTTGTATACATTTGCCTTTGAGAAGTCATATGCTGCAATACTCAAGCAAGCCAATCAAGACAAAGTGGAAGCACCGATTGCCTTCTTTAGTTCAAATTTGCAAGGGGCTGAATTAAATTATTCTGACATTGAGAAACAAGCTTATGCTATTTTCAAAGCAATCAAACACTTCAAACCCTTTTTTCTTGAAACCCATACAAAGATAATAGTGTCGTTTCCAGCAGTAAGAAATCTCTTGGTACAAAAATATGTGGGTGAAAAGAGAGCAAATTGGGTCACTACCCTACAAGAATACGACGCTAAGATCAAGCCAGCAAATATTGTAAAAGGCCAAGGCTTTTGTATAATGTTGGTTGGAGCATCGCTTATATCAAAAATACCATCCCCCAATCAAGAGGTACAAATGTATGAGGTAAACCTAAACGATATTGAATCAAGATATGATGATATCATGCTTTATTTAAAAAATGGATATGCTCCTTCAAATCTGAATCATACAAAGAAAATAGCCCTAAGATTGATAAGAAATATCAACTTGTAAACGATGTACTTTTTAGGATGAATTATGATTCTGTTCTTCTTCGATGTCTTGAGAAATCTAAAGCTGAAAAAGTGTTGCAGGAACTCCATGATGGACCAGTAGATGGACATTATGCAGGAGATACAATAGCACACAAAATTTTGCGCACAAGATACTATTTGCCTACTTATTTAAAGATGCACATAGCTATGTAAGGAAATGTCAAGTTTTTCAAACTGCTACTGGAAGATAGAAGAAACCATCATTGCCATTGCAACCGGTTAATATCGACCAACCATTTGAGCAATGGGGATTGGATATAATAGGTGAGATCATTCCTCACTCTTATAAACAACATAGGTACATCCTTACGGCTACAGATTATTTTACTAAATGGGTAGAATCAGTTCCTCTCAAGACAGCTAATGCTGAACATATCATCGATTTCATAGATCAGTTCATAATTACCAAGTTTGGCTTACCTTCTGCTTTAATTTTTGATAATGCATCATATTTTTCTGGCAATGCTATGACTGAATTTGCACTTAAAAGAGGTTTTAAATTTAAGTATTCTGCTAATTATTACGCACAAGGGAATAGGTTGGTTGAATCAACAAATAAAAACCTAATCAGAATCATTAAGAGAAATATTGATCAGAATCATAAAAATTGGCACAAATCCTTGATATATGCTCTTTGGGCAGATCGAATAACTCAAAAGGCTTCCATTGGCACTTCTCCCTTTAATTTAGTTTATGGGAAAGAAGTATTTCTCCCAACTCATCTAGCAATTCTTTCTTTAGCCTTAGTTCAATTTATTGAAGAAACACCTTCTTCATCTTTGAAACTAACACAATTGCAGATCCTTAAGCTAGAAGAGCAACGAGAATAGGCCAAATTTACCCATGCATATCATCAAGCATTAGTAAAGGCTTCTTTCGATTCAAACATGGTATCTAGGAAGGATTTTCAAATTGGAGACTTAGTATTGAAATGGGATAACGCTCACGAAGGAAAATGAAAACATTCTAAATTCCAATGGATGTGGCTTGGACCATTCCAAATTGTTGAATCAATAGGTCCATCGACTTTTATGTTACAAGATTTAGCAGGGAAAAGAGAATCTTTACCTATTAATGGGCAGATCCTTAAAAAATACTTTCCATAGAAGATGACCTCTTCTATATTTGTAAATTATTATTTATAGCTTTATTTTGATAATAAAACAGGTTGTGAATAGTTACTTTTGGATTTCATGAAAAAGATTAGTGCCTCTTGTAAATTTTGTTTTTCACTTGTATAAATAGAACTGATTTGGAAAATTAATCATTATTATTGAAAAATATAGTCAAGTGCTACAAGCCTGAAAATTTTACTAGTTTCAAACTTACAAATTTTGATTAAAAGCAACCTTTAGTGGGAATTTGTTTTATATCGGTCACGAAAAGCATCAATAACAAAATGAAGGTTCTCTGTAGAAAAGCTTTCTTCAAAAACTCTATAATTGTCATCCAGAGCTATTCTTAAGGAACCAATGATTTCCTCCCCACTTAAGGAATTACAATTTTCAAAGAGTAATCCACCTATGCACTATAAACTTAAAGAATAAGATGTCTCATCAAGAGCCAGCTTATCATGATCATAAAGATTATAACTAGTTGACATTGCCAAGCTGCATACCAAAATAGGGCAATGACTCAAGATTGTTGCAATCAAAATACAAGGGGTCTCATCATGAGCCAACTTGTTCAGTAAAGTTATAAATCAAGTGAATGGCACTATCAAAATTTTTCCACCAAACCAAGATATTGTTCTTTAAGAATTAAAAGAAAACAAAAGCAATAAGTGTGAATGTCGATTTATCTTTGAAAATTGTATACTTCTTGAAGTAGGATACTGGATAATTGTTGGGTAACAGGTAATCTTGTCAAGGCTATAAACACCTGCTAGCAGCAGAGGCTCTACCTATGACAAATGAGCATACTTAAAACTGATCTATAGAGATGTCTTTGTATTTATCTTTATAAACCAAGTAGTGACTAATGTAAATGCAATGACTAGCTTTGGGAAGAAAATAATTAGAATTAGCACGGAAGGAACAAACTATTGTTAATGGCAAAGAGCATTATGCACTTTACATTTCTGTAATAAAGTTTTATTTTCCAGAAAACTTTTCTGTTTTGGAAGTTTTAGAAAATTCAAAAGATAATCAGAGATAACTAGTTCTTTCTACTGAATCGCCAATTGTTGTGGCCAGCAACAACCCCCCTTTTTATTTAGTATTAGTAATAACACTAAATAAATGGGTACACTTCTAAAAAAATAAAAAACTAGCACTTAGAATTCCCTTTTAATAAAACAAACTATCATAAACTTAGGAAAGCATCCGCAAACGCCAAATCTTAAGTATTTTGAAAAGTCTCAAATAAAATCATTCTCTTAATGATGAACATCGCATCACAAAATGGTAACGGAGGGCATCATATATAAAGAAACTGTCGGAATTGCGAAAATGCGATGATACGAGATCGCGAGCCACACAGATTCATCGCATATCACAGATCCCATATATCACAGTGCCACCTAAGTTAAAGCATCCCAATATTGCAAAATGCAATAAAGCATCTCACAAATTGCATATCACAGTTGCATGATGAAGAAAAAGATTGTTAACAAAAAAGGATTAGCGATATTGCGATTTGCGATATTGTGAAGCAAATCGAAAAATCACAAAATCGCAGATCAAAAGGGTTCATTGTTCAATGAAATATTTCTTGTCATCTGATATCGAGTTATGGGCATTAATGTCAACCTAGTGGTTTATTGAAAGTTATTTATGAGAAATAATTTAGATCTAAGCGAAAGGGTTATTTCACGTAGGGTGATATATTTGATGTGATTTTGAAATTAAGAGCTTTCCTATCACCTTATTACTTACCATCATTCGTTATCTTTCTCATTGTGTCTTAGTTTTCTACTTGTGAACTTACAGGAGTGGTATGCAGAACAATACACAGAGCAGTGCACAAAATGTGATGGGAAAGAAAGGAAAAGCTCTGGTATCTTAAAAAACAGAGATGACTCCATTATTCATGGACACCACCTGTACCAAAGAAGTAGGGATATCTACTTGGGAAGGAATGTATGGTCTGTTGGAGGAAGAAAACTCGAGAGTCATGGAAGTTATAGCTACGGCAGATGCACGTGGGTCATCCAAAACATCACTTACAGAGCTTGCATGCTCATTCCTACACCATATCGCAGAAAGGCCAAAAATACTTCCATATACAGATATGGTCAAATGGGTGATAGACAATGCTGATATAATGGATAGGCAATTCAAGACACGGAACCAGGAAGTTATAGGATCATTTACTCCATAGAATTTAATATGCATGTATCATTTACCAGAGCCATAGGCTAGCTATAACAAGCAGTTCGTGGAGAAATTCCCCAAGGAGAATGAAGATTTGGCGGAATGCACCAAAATCTAGTTAGCAAAGGAAGAGTCGTTAAAGAAAGACAAATATGGCATGTACAACACTGGTTCCCTCTCTTCTCCATATTGTTTCACTACTGCAATGTTATGTAGGCTATTCGGAAAACCTGATATCAATAAGTTTTCATCCAAGTAGCGACCCCTATTGGATGCGGCCACCAACACCACTATAATGGACTGCGACCAGATATTGTCTCATAACTTAGCCTCTGCTATTTGGAATTATCAGTCTAAAAGGACTCCTTCTCAAAGGATTTATCCTCCCTTCCTTCTAGCTACCTGTTACACAGTAATTTATCACTGCCTTCCTGTCAGTCACCCTGCTGTGTCCAAGAAGTCACAATCACTAAGTGTTTGATCCCTGAACTGGCTAAAAACCCATTTTTTCCAAAGTTTTGTGCATCAGCGCGTCTGTTCATAAAATAACCGCGATGACCAGCGCCTCGCAGTGTATTCCGTGCTCTGCCATCGCGGAAGAACATCACTTTTCCGCGATGACGCACAGCGCGGCTTTCCCGTGTTCTTCCGCGCTGACATGACTTGTTCAGTTATTGTTATGTGCTGACAGCGCGGCAGTTTCCCTATAATCCGCGCTGATCCATTTTGGGCGAATTTGTTCAAACAACCAGCCTTCCAGATCACTCCAGGCTTGGTTGTTAGCTTTGTGAATGTCGACTCCCTTCTATGGCATGTCTGTTCGACCCTTTCCAACAACTTCCCTTGAAGATAAGCTCATCCTTCCACCCTTTTTAGGAGACTCCTTCTCCTATATAAACCTCCACCATTACCATGAGCAGCTAGTTTTGGATGGTTAGAAAATAGCTAGACTTAGCTTGGATTATACAAGAGCTTGTAGTGCTCAGATTGCTGCTATAGGTGTGGTGTGTTAGGAGTGGAAGTGATTGATTGCTTTGGGAGGTTTGTTTGTGACATTTGTGTGAGAGAGAGAGACTAGTTTGTCTTGGGAGAACCATCCTCAAAGGTGAATGCTTGAGATACATGCTGACTGATCCCTCCTGAGAAGTTTATCGACGTCAGAACATTTGGTTGTACTCTTCTCTATTCTGATTAATAATAGATGACTGCTATTATTGTTCCATTCTCGTTTGTTTATGCAATGGATAAATGTGAATTATGTCTTTTCTGACTGGCATATAGTTACTTTTATTAGATTTCACGCTTGCGTTTGCTTTCCCTTCGTGTGTGCAGGTGTCCGTTCGCAGGGATCGCGGAGGACTGTGACCAGCTGAAGCGAAGGAGCAAGGGAAACATCTCCTCGACAAACGACAGCGCAGGAATCCAAGTAGGTGCTCTTTACTTCTTGTTTAATTGTAACTAGGAACATGCGTGGCAGCATTGTGTGATTGTTGCTAGACCCCTGTTGGGCTAGTAGGGATCGCCTCTATCCGTAGAGGGGATTTACCTTCTCAACAATTTGGCGACTCCACTGGAGTGATCTGGAAGGCTGGTTGTTTGAACAAATTCGCCCAAACTGGATCAGCGCGGATTATAGGGAAACTGCCGCGCTGTCAGCACATAACAATAAATGAACAAGTCATGTCAGCGCGGAAGAACACGGGAAAGCCGCGCTGTGCGTCATCGCGGAAAAGTGATGTTCTTCCGCGATGGCAGCGCACAAAATACACTGTGAGGCGCTGGTCATCGCGGTTATTTTATGAACAGACGCGCTGATGCACAAAACTTTGGAAAAATGGGTTTTTAAGCCAGTTCAGGGATCAAACACTTAGTGATTGTAACTTCTGGACACAGCAGGGTGACTGACAGGAAGGCAGTGATAAATTACTGTGTAACAGATGCCCCCTAAAGCATGAAGACCGAGAGAGTGGGAGGGGTGAAATGCTTTACAACACACGCCGAACTGGAACACCACCAGGAAGTACCGAAAAATCTCTGACAATCATATACACGCAGTCTAGGCATGGGCGCAGCCATCCAAAAGACATGCAAAACTGGTCTATGGTATGGACGCAGCCACCCAGCTAAAGAGACCATAATAATGATAAGGTATGGTCGCAGCCATCCATGAAGACTCAGGTATGGGCGCAGCCATCCATCAATGAGTCATGTAATGATTATCCACAAAATCGCAACCTGGACCACAGTGAGCAAGGATCCAGGGTCTTGCGCTCCATCTCGACCCGAACAGAGTACAAGTCTACACATGTGAATACAGGGGTTGGAGTCGAACATGTATGAACATCGCCTGATTACCGGTCAATGATGAGAACCGTTAACAGACGCGAGAGGTACCACCAATAATGACAATGGCCCTCAAGGTACTATAGGTACAATCCGTAGCGTGTGAATCAATGAGCTGGTGTCGAACACCCACGGAATCATTCGATCGTAGGTCAATGATATAAACCTTGCGTCGAACACGAGGAACCCGCCATTGAGGCATGCAGGCTCCAAGGCACCTGGAAGGAGTCTCTAAGTCACTTTCTCGGATAATGAGTTGAAGTCGACGAGAAGTGGCCTTGATCGAAGGTGGGCCATGATGATTCCCACATCAGCGACACGAGACAGAGGTATAATAATTTGTGATGAGATAGCGAACGAGGTTGCATTGTGGCAGAGGACAACTTCTCTTGAACACATAACGGCACTGTAACGGATTTGGCAGTACTTGACATCAAATGAGCAGCGGGTAGGATGATGACGGCAATGAACAGATGAGAGGTCAAATAGGATGTCCCAAACCCATGGAGGTTAGTGAAAACGAGATGAGATGATCCCACCCAGACACGAAACAGCGGAGTGCCATGTTCAAGAGCGACGTACTGCCGAGACGACTGTAATCAAAGTTCCATTTTCCCCACCTTTGCAGGCAGGTACCCCGATTATTTTTGGGTGACAAGCTTGACGGGGATAGCATATGCTTGATGTGTGTCATGTTGACAATATCCGATGTCATTGAGTGTTTAACGAGCCTGACAAAGGAAAAACTCGGCTTCTTTTCTTGTTTCGAGAGTCTGAAAAGAATGCGGAAAAGGAGACTCCAGGGGGGTCCTTTTTCGTACAGTTGTGTCTCTCGAGCCCGAAAAAGTATAAAACTGTGCTCGAAAGAACCGCCCGGTCATTACAACCGAGGAGTACTTTTCATAAATAGTGTCTCCGACCGGAAAAAGTAAAAAAGTGGTCGAAGACACGTCGTTTTAGAGCCAATATCGAGTGCGAAACGACAAACACCCGGCGATCTTTTTGGTTTAACGGTCGGAAAAAGAGCTTAAAAGGCGACCGCCTCTCATTTCTTTAACGAGTCGAGAGGGGGACTCGGCAATCTTTTCATCTTTAAACGGTCAGAAAAGAGCTTAAAGCAGACCTCCATTTTTATTCTCTTTAACGAGTCAAAAAGGGAAAAATACTCGGCAATCTTTTCACATTTTACGAGTCAGAAAAGAGCTTAAAGGTGACTCGTCCTAGAGGAACGATTGGTATAAAGGGTAGCAACTGGTTCCGGTAATGGTGGAACTGCTCAAAACATGTAATGGTCAAGAGGCTGGCTAATCAAAACCACTCATCGCTGCGGTTCCTCAGGAAAGGATAAACAACCAAGTGAGAGCATATGATCGGCCAAAGAGATGGTAGCAATGGAATGAAACAACCAAGGCTCATCTAGCAGAATTCAGCGAATAAAAATGGCAATCACGAGATGTAAATCGGGTATGGGTTCATTTTTACACAAGCTTGAACCATGGAGAACTTTGCTTGGAAATCGGGTATGGGTTCATTTTTACACAAGCTTGAACCATGGAGAACTTTGCTTGGATTCGGTTTCATGTTTACACAAGCTTGAAACGAAAAACTATGCTTGTTATAAGTTCGCATGCCCCCAGCATAATGACGCAAATCGAGGTAAGGTACATGCCCCCCAAGCTTCATTGCATTCGACAAAGTGGATGGAATGAAGGTTCACTCTCGAGATCGATGAAAGACTCGACTTGTATTTTACGAGATCTTAATCAAAAGACTCGATTTGGAAAGGGAGTTGGTTCATTTTTTAATGAGGTTGACACAGTAAAAGAACTATCCTCATAACCCTTGTTTCATTTTTTAACGAGCTTGACACAAGATCAGGAACTATGCTCCGACCACCTTGTTTCGTTTTTTAACGAGGTCGCCACAAGAGCAAAACTATCCTCGGAACGTCGTGTTTCATTTTTTAGCGAGCTTGACACAAGACAAGGAACTGTGCTCGGACCAAACCTAGTTTCATTTTTTAAGGAGCTTGACACCGGAAAAGAACTGTGCTCCATCTAGACCTCATCATAATGAACGGAAAGTGGAGGCCCCCAAGAAAGTGGCTCCGGAGGGAAGGCCGACATCTTGGAAATCAGGACCTAATGCCCCCAGGACACTATGCACGAGGGTGTCATCACTGGGTACGGGCACGGGGTAGGTGGCCACGTAGTTGATTTGCGGCGAGGCAGATGTAACTTGTGGATGAAAACCGGGAGGGAAGGACGAGTGCGCCGGAGGGGCTTGTGGACGAACGAACGATAATTGATCGAACGTCACGATTCTTCCATCGTGTGGAAAACAAACCACACGGAAAAGTGAAGAAACAAGGGCTCCCATGGCATACACATAATCACGACCAAGGAGAAGACTGAAGTCTAAAGAACCTTGGGTAACTGAGATGTCTATATAGACAGTCTTGCCCCCCAAAGTAATAGGAAACTTTTCTGACTGGCATATAGTTACTTTTACTAGATTTCACGCTTGCGTTTGCTTTCCCTTCGTGTGTGCAGGTGTCCGTTCGCGGGGATCGCGGAGGACTATGACCAGCTGAAGCGAAGGAGCAAGGGAAACATCTCTTCGACAAACGACAGCGCAGGAATCCAAGTAGGTGCTCTTTACTTCTTGTCTAATTGTAACTAGGAACATGCGTGGCAGCATTGTGTGATTGTTGCTAGACCCCTGTTGGGCTAGTAGGGATCGCCTCTATCCGTAGAGGGGAAAATTGTTGAGAAGGTAAATCCCCTCTACGGATAGAGGCGATCCCTACTAGCCCAACAGGGGTCTAGCAACAATCACACAATGCTGCCACGCATGTTCCTAGTTACAATTAGACAAGAAGTAAAGAGCACCTACTTGGATTCCTGCGCTGTCGTTTGTCGAAGAGATGTTTCCCTTGCTCCTTCGCTTCAGCTGGTCATAGTCCTCCGCGATCCCCGCGAACGGACACCTGCACACACGAAGGGAAAGCAAACGCAAGCGTGAAATCTAGTAAAAGTAACTATATGCCAGTCAGAAAAGACATAATTCACATTTATCCATTGCATAAACAAACGAGAATGGAACAATAATAGCAGTCATCTATTATTAATCAGAATAGAGAAGAGTACAACCAAATGTTCTGACGTCGATAAACTTCTCAGGAGGGATCAGTCAGCATGTATCTCAAGCATTCACCTTTGAGGATGGTTCTCCCAAGACAAACTAGTCTCTCTCTCTCACACAAATGTCACAAACAAACTTCCCAAAGCAATCAATCACTTCCACTCCTAACACACCACACCTATAGCAGCAATCTGAGCACTACAAGCTCTTGTATAATCCAAGCTAAGTCTAGCTATTTTCTAACCAGCTGCTCATGGTAATGGTGGAGGTTTATATAGGAGAAGGAGTCTCCTAAAAAGGTGGAAGGATGAGCTTATCTTCAAGGGGAGTAGTTGCAAAGGGTCGAACAGACATGCCATAGAAGGGAGTCGACATTCACAAAGCTAACAACCAAGCCTGGAGAGATCTGGAAGGCTGGTTGTTTGAACAAATTCGCCCAAACTGGATCAGCGCGGATTATATGGAGACTGCCGCGCTGTCAGCACATGACAACAACTGAACAAGCCATGTCAGCGCGGAAGGACCCGTGAAAGCCGCGCTGTGCGTCATCGCGGAAAAGTGATGTTCTTCCGCGATGGCAGCGCACGAAATAGACTGTGGGGCGCTGGTCATCGCGGTTATTTTAGGAACAGACGCGCTGATGCACAAAACTTTGGAAAAATGAGTTTTTAGCCAGTTCAGGGAGCAAACATTTAGTGATTGTGACTTCTTGGACACAGCAGGGTGACTGACAGGAAGGCAGTGATAAATTACTGTGTAACAGATGCCCCCTAAAGCATGAAGACCGAGAGAGTGGGAGGGGTGAAATGCTTTACAACACACGCCGAACTGGAACACCACCAGGAAGTACCAAAAAATCTCTGACAATCATGTACACGCAGTCTAGGCATGGGCGCAGCCATCCAAAAGACATGCAAAACTGGTCTATGGTATGGACGCAGCCACCCAGCTAAAGAGACCATAATAATGACAAGGTATGGTCGCAGCCATCCATGAAGACTCAGGTATGGGCGCAGCCATCCATCGATGAGTCATGTAATGATTATCCACAAAATCGCAGCCTGGACCACAGTGAGCAAGGATCCAGGGTCTTGCGCTCCATCTCGACCCGAACAGAGTACAAGTCCACACATGTGAATACAGGGGTTGGAGTCGAACATGTATGAACATCGCCTGATTACCGGTCAATGATGAGAACCGTTAACAGACGCGAGAGGTACCACCAATAATGACAATGGCCCTCAAGGTACTATAGGTACAATCCGTAGCGTGTGAATCAATGAGCTGGTGTCGAACACCCACGGAATCATTCGATCGTAGGTCAATGATGTAAACCTTGCGTCGAACACGAGGAACCTGCCTTTGAGGCATGCAGGCTCCAAGGCACCTGGAAAGAGTCTCTAAGTCACTTTCTCGGATAATGAGTTGAAGTCGACGAGAAGTGGCCTTGATCGAAGGTGGGCCATGATGATTCCCACATCAGCGACACGAGACAGAGGTATAATAATTTGTGATGAGATAGCGAACGAGGTTGCTTTGTGGCAGAGGACAACTTCTCTTGAACACATAACGGCACTATAACGGATTTGGCAGTACTTGACATCAAATGAGCAGCGGGTAGGATGATGATGGCAATGAACAGATGAGAGGTCAAATAGGATGTCCCAAACCCATGGAGGTTAGTGAAAACGAGATGAGATGACCCCACCCAGACACGAAACAGCGGAGTGCCGTGTTCAAGAGCGACGTACTGCCGAGACGACTGTAATCAAAGTTCCATTTTCCCCACCTTTGCAGGCAGGTACCCCGATTATTTTTGGGTGACAAGCTTGACGGGGATAGCATATGCTTGAAGAGTGTCATTCCGACGATGTCCGATGTCATTAAGTGTTTAACGAGCCTGACAAAGGGAAAGCTCGGCGTCTTTTCTTATTTAGAGAGTCTGAAAAGAATGCGGAAAAGGAGACTCCAGGGGGGTCCTTTTTCGTACAGTTGTGTCTCTCGAGCCCGAAAAAGTATAAAACTGTGCTCGAAAGAACCGCCCGGTCATTACAACCGAGGAGTACTTTTCATAAATAGTGTCGCCGACCGGAAAAAGTAAAAAAGTGGTCGAAGACACGTCGTTTTAGAGCCAATATCGAGTGCGAAACGACAAACACCCGGCGATCTTTTTGGTTTAACGGTCGGAAAAAGAGCTTAAAAACGACCGTCTTTCGTTCCTTTTAACGAGCTGAAAGGGAGCTCGGCCATCTTCTCTTGTTTAACGTCGGAGAAGAGCTTAGAGACGACACTTTGGGAATTACATGAATCGTGGACTGTCATGACCAAGCTGCGATACCTGTACCTGCACAAGGGCACTACCCGCATAAATCCATTCGATATACGTAAAAAACATATGGAAACATGCTTGAAAACAGAACCAAGGCTAGTTTTATGGCTAAAAATGGTAAAAACCCAAAAAATATGGTAATTTAGGAGTTTTTACTATAAATAGGGGGGGGTAATAAGTCATTTTTACCATTTTACTATTTGGAGTGCGAAGAACGTGGAGAAGCCAAAAAGTTGACGGAGCGATTTCCAGCCCATCCGGAGACCATTTTCAGATCTGCTTCTTCCAGGTAGGTTCCCATTCCTTTGCCCTGCATTCTGGTTCATTTTAGGAGTTTTTTAACGGTCGAATAGGCCCAATTGGGCGCTTTTTATTTGCATGGGTGCGCCCTCGGTCAGCGCGGAAATTGCCCACGGGGTCGCGCTGATCGAAAAATAGTCAATGTAACCAACTTCGGGTCAGCGCGGAAAAGGCGTGTTCTTCCGCGCTGACCTCGCATTTTTAACAAAGAGCTGCCATTGTCAGCGCGGCTGTTTCTAAAACAGTCGCGCTGGCGCGGAAAAATTTTGTTTTTTTTTGAAAATGAACGTGAATTTTTACCTGGAAGCACTTCTGATCGGTTTTATTGTTCATGCAGGACATCATGGCCTTTCAATGGCAAGAGAGAGTTCACGATGTGGAGGATGTGGCTGCTTGGGGAGACGTAAATTGTTGCAACGCCATGCGGGCGTGTGGATTCATGAAATTCTTCCTGACGCCGCGTCTAAGGGCCCAACATGATCTGCTGGAGCTGCTGATCAGGGCATGGAACCCGGTGGACCAAAAATTCACCATCCGCGGTCACGACATCGAGTTTGATCATATGGATATCTTCTTTTTGACTGGGCTGTCGCGCCGAGGTGGGAGGCCCATCTTAGAGGGGCAGCGACCTAGCGGTGGTACCCTGGATGACTTGATGGCTGAGGTTTGCCCAGGGGCGGTAAAGACGCGGAGTGGGAAGTGCGCGATCCCCACAGTGAGAGACATAGTGTTGCACACCATCCTGTTCATGGTGACCCGGGCAGCGGGCAGCATGGCAAACCATGAGGCGTCCAAGACTCATCTCCTACTAGCCCTCGAGTGTCTCGAGCCTACCGTGTTCGACTGGTGCACTGCAGTGTGCAACAATATGAAAAGGCAGTTGAGCAACTGCCGTCGCGGAGAGACGAAGCAGTTCGGGTATGGATCGATCCTGGTCCCGCTTATTCTGGAGCGAGTACCAGCCATGCGGCTGCAGTCTATGGCTGTGGATGCCCCCAGAGATCTTCGAGAGACAAGGGCCACTCGATGGGCTCGGATTATGCCACGTGGGGGTGGTGGCCGACCACATAGCTGGGGGGTATACTTCAGAGACTGGCTGGATCAGCAGGAGATCTTCGTGCAGGATTGGCCATATGCGGGGATGGATTTCCGCAATGATCCTGACTTGGTGCTGCCTCCGGGTGAACAGTGGGATGATGCAGGTATGACACTTTTTGTCTTTTTGAGTTTTGTATATTTTTTTTTTATTATGTACATGTCCTAATAAATGTCTTGTCATGCAGATGTAGGACCTACTAGACCGATTGGCCTGGCTGTCACGGCACGGAGAGAGGGCCCAGGAGCCGGAGCTTTGGCCTTAGCCCCTCCAGAGGCCAACACGCCAGAGGTTGTGGCTCGCAACCTTGAGGGGTTGCTGGAGGGGGTACCGGATTTCCAGGGGGTTGAGGAGGTCCCTGTGGAGCATCAGATCCACACAGTGGGTGTGGAACCCAGAGTGCACCGCCTTCTGAGGCGGGTAGCACGAGCGGCCGTGTACTACAGAGAGCACCACCCAGCCGATTAGTCACCTAGGTTTTATTTCCACTGTTTATTTTGAGACATTATGACTCGGATGTACTGAGATTTTGGGACACGTACTTCTATTTTTGAGCGCCTCAGTGCGCCACACGATATATATATATATACATACCGGTTTTTGGATGAGTCGTTGTTACATATGATGATGTGTTATCTGTATTATGCGTTCGTTTAGTACAATTTGTGATCTTATGTATGGATTCGCATGACACTCGACTCATGGATTTTATATGTTTAATGCAAGCTTAAAAACACACACGTGCTAACTATGCTTGAAATGATTTATGTATGCTTATTCGTAGATGGGTCTTTTACATATGATGATGTGTTTCATATGTTACGCGACCGTTCGACACACATGTTATCTGATGTATCTACTTGCATAACAAACGACCCGTCGTGAAATATGCACATATTTTATTTTTATGAAAGCTTGAAAACACACATGATAATCACGTATGCAAACTATGCTTTGAACAATGGATTTTATTTTTGATGCAAGCTTAAAGGCACGTATATACATGCAAACTATGCTTGATAGGAAAGGAACGGGCATGCCCCCAGCATCGTGTCTCAATTCGAGGTACATGCCCCCCAAGCTTCAAGCCATTGAAAATGGGTTGAAGGTTGACAAAAAGGTTATTGCGCTCGAATTGCACGAGCTTATGTTTCATTGTTTTAACGAGGTTGTCACAGGTAAAAACTATCCTCGGGTCGCCGTGTTTCATTTTTTGGCGAGCTTGACACAAGACAAGGAACTGTGCTCGAATGGACGTCATCATAATGAACGAGAAGTGGAGGCCCCCAAGAAAGTGGCTCCGGAGGGGAGTCCAACATCTTGGAAATCAGGACCTAATGCCCCCAGGACACTATGCACGATGGTGTCATCACTGGGTACGGGCATGGGTTGGGTGGCCACGTAGTTGATTTGCGGTGAGGCAGATGCAACTTGTGGATGAAAGCCAGGAGGGCAGGATGAGTGCGCCGGAGGGGCTTGCGGACGAACGAACGATAATTGATCGAACGTCACGATTCTTCCATCGTGTGGAAAACAAACCACACGGAAAAGTGAAGAAACAAGGGCTCCCATGGCATACACATAATCACGACCAAGGAGAAGACTGAAGTCTAAAGAACCTTGGGTAACCGAGACGTCTATATAGACGGTCTTGCCTCCCAAAGTAATAGGAAACTTCGGGAGGATCCCTAATGGCTGACTCGTTCCTCCATCAAACGCGGTGAGATGCGGCGCGACAGGTACAAGCGATGGGGAACCCAAAGCTCGCCAAGTAGTAACGGGCATAAGACTAACCGATGCTCCTTCGTCTAACACAGTGCCAGGCAGCGCCTTATTGCAAGCATAGGCGGTGACCCAGAAAGGCACATGGGACGGAAGGGGAGGGGCAGTCAAACGACTCCAATCAAAGGAGATGACGGAACTACTTGGTGGGGGAACCATATGGTTGCCCCCCTGCTCGGAAAGAACCGAATCTAAATTCTCCGGAGAGGTTTCAGGAGAACCTTTATCAAGCTCAGGAGAATCTGAGGAGACGAGAAGAACATGAGGATTTTGCTCTTCCGAAACAGAGTGCTTGAGAGGAGGTGAACTCGAGTCAACACCCTTTCCGACCAACGGCGGGTCTGGAACAGGCTGGGAACAGCCAGGTTCGGGAAGAGGGGCCTGGACAATAGGAGAATTTGAAGCGATCTCTTTGTGAACAGGGGCGTGATCTACAGCTGTAGAAAGACGCTGATAACCAGCGGGGAATGGATTCGGAGGAGCAGCAAGACTTTCCAACACAACAGAGGCTTTATCCATGAGTGGACAAAGGTGAAGGGGATGTTTGCCTTCACAAAGTCGACAGGGGATTCGAAACTTCCCTTTCTCCTTACCAGTCCCAACTGATGAGGTAGCATCACCATGATCATCAGTGGACGATGAAGGGCGGGCCGGATCGTGAGACCACACTTCTAATACCCTGGGAATGCCAGGACAATCACGAAGCAGGTGGTCCTCCCTGCATAATCGACAGGGAAACTTAACCTTCCGCGGAGGAGCAGAAGGTGACCCGACTTCAGGTATAGTGGAGTGGATAGCTGGACTTGAGGGGGGGACTATGTGTGTAGGCTCTCCCTTAGGAGACTTCTTCTTCTTGGACTTCCTCTTCTTCTTCTTAGCCACCTGGTTATGCGAATCGAGACTTTCACCAGGCGAAGTGGAAGAGGACGACGTAGAAGTAGGCGTCGAAGGGGAGAGATCCACCTTCGGATCAACATGATGTTGGTCAGGTGGAGGGACTGATGTACTAACAGCCGATACGGTAGAGACCAAAGAGGTTGAAAACAACCACACAGGCAACCCGACAGTTAACCCTGGGAGGGACAACGTCGCCATATACGGAGCACCAACATTCCCAAGAGGAGGGAATTGTCCTGGATTCCCATCAGAGGGGGAACCTGGGTTAGTGAATCCCGGAAAAGTTGCCATAGCAAACGAAAACAAAACCTACTCAAGCTAACGCTTCACAAGATCTAACTGGGTAATGTTATCGTGGCCAAATTAATTTTTTAAGACGCAAGGACCAAACTTGACCTTTTCATATTTCAGGAGTCGAGAAAAGGACAAAGATGACTCCAGTCTCCTTCGAATGTTTAATGAGCACGAAGTGACAAGACGCTCACAGGCACCTTTTCGTTTAGGGAGTCCGAAAAGGATCAAAAGTGACTGCTCTGGAACTTCTAGGTAGAGGGTGTGCCAAACTCTTCGCAAAACCACAGAATACTTTTTAGGGTACGGGTGGTCAATCTTCGTGAATGCTGTGTTCACTGCATTGCGAATTGTAGGGCGGCCGACTCGGCTTCCTATGGATAAAGGATAAAAGCCTAGTGGGGTCTCCCTATATACTCGACGGTACGTGGGAGCGCAGTCCGTATTAGACCACTATCGAGTCACAGAAGGAGGAATCACCCAACCCAATGTGAAACAACAGTGACTATGTTTTAAGACGCCGGAACACGTCTCTAACCTAGACCTCTAAATATTTGCGTTTAGTTCCAATGCGTTTTTAGATTCATTTGGTTCATTTTATAGTTGATCTTGAGATTAAGTTTCGATTTCAAGCTCTATCGTATGTTCGCTCACAATTACTTAGATGCAATCTATATGCAAAAGAATTTCGTTTCGTTCGATGAATTCTAGCTACGAGAGGGCAAAGAATTTTTGAAACAAAACGAAAACAAACAAACAAGTAGCTAAATGCAACTAAAGCGAGGAAAGGAAACTTTTCTTTTGAAAATGGAAATCAATGAAATGTTCTTTTCCTTCTCGAATTTTAAAACAAGCTACTAATTCGTTTCCTTTTATTGACATAACACACCTAAAGGAATTTGGAGGAACTTGAACACCAAGTAAACTACTTAATGAGAGCACACGAAGTTCCCAAAACACTCAACCAAAGTCTCGAAATCAAAGGGAAACAAGGCAATGCACGAGCTATGTGATCTAAGCTCTGCAAAACAAGCAAGGATTGCAAGCAAGGAGGAAGCGCAAAAGATCACTTGGAAGCACAAACCAATACACTCTAACAATCACTGAAAAAATGCGAAGAGCGAGTCTAGAACGAGCTGGTCAATCAAGCAAACAGGGATCCTTGCGGGAGGCTTGACACACACACGGCCGCTAGATGTCCTAGGGTTCAGAGCGTGAAATCAAATAGAGAAAAGCAAACATCCGATGGACCAGAGTTGCAACCAGTCAATTAGAGACTCAAACACAATCCAGTAATCGCGAAAGTCAGGACGAAAACGTGAACCAAGCAGCTAGAAGGGAAGTTGTTTGCAAACTTAAAACCAAGCAAAACGAAACCCTATGGAGTTGAGCTTCGTAATCAAACAGTTCAAAGTTCAGAGAGTGAAAAACAAGTCATCAGACAAGTGGGGAGAAGCAGGGAAAGTCACAGCAAGAGGTTCAGGAGGTCAAATTTGACAAAAAAAAGTTTTTCAGGCTCAGCGCGGGTAGCCTTCAGCAACTTCGCGCTGACAGGGGGAGGCCTTCAGCAACTTTGCGACGTCAGCGCGGAAAGTCAGGAAAAAAGCGCGCTGCCCTAGGACAAACGAGGTCAGCGCGGATATAAGACACACAGACGCGATGACCGAAATCGCAAAGAAGAGGGGGCGCGATGTCAGCGCGGAAGAACACGAATAAAGCGCGCTGCCCTTGAAAACGAGGTCAGCGCGACTGTTAGACGTACAGGCGCGATGTCAGCGCGGAAGAACACGAATAAAGCGCGCTGCCCTTGAAAACGAGGTCAGCGCGACTGTTAGACGTACAGGCGCGATGAAGAGAAAACCAAAAGAACAGGGCCGCGATGTCAGCGCGACTGTTCCGAAATAAAACGCGCTGGGAATAAAAAACAAGGAAAGCCAAAACAAAAACTTCCCAAACCAAAGGCAGGAGCTTTTTAATAATAAAGACGCTTTCCAGAAACACCCAGAAAGTTCATAAGCCACAAAAGACAATCCCAAAAACCCACAAAGAGATCAATCAAAGCCAAACACAAAAGTGGACTCAAAAACAAAAAGGCTGATCCCCAGCGGAGTCGCCAAATTGTTGAGAAGGTAAATCCCCTCTACGGATAGAGGCGATCCCTACTAGCCCAACAGGGGTCTAGCAACAATCACACAATGCTGCCACGCATGTTCCTAGTTACAATTAGACAAGAAGTAAAGAGCACCTACTTGGATTCCTGCGCTGTCGTTTGTCGAAGAGATGTTTCCCTTGCTCCTTCGCTTCAGCTGGTCATAGTCCTCCGCGATCCCCGCGAACGGACACCTGCACACACGAAGGGAAAGCAAACGCAAGCGTGAAATCTAGTAAAAGTAACTATATGCCAGTCAGAAAAGACATAATTCACATTTATCCATTGCATAAACAAACGAGAATGGAACAATAATAGCAGTCATCTATTATTAATCAGAATAGAGAAGAGTACAACCAAATGTTCTGACGTCGATAAACTTCTCAGGAGGGATCAGTCAGCATGTATCTCAAGCATTCACCTTTGAGGATGGTTCTCCCAAGACAAACTAGTCTCTCTCTCTCACACAAATGTCACAAACAAACCTCCCAAAGCAATCAATCACTTCCACTCCTAACACACCACACCTATAGCAGCAATTTGGCGACTCCTTTGGCGACTCCGGAGAATTTAGATTTGGTTCTTTCCGAGCAGGGGGGCAACCATATGGTTCCCCCACCACGTAGTTCGGTCTTTTCCTTTGATTGGAGTCGTTTGACTACCCCTCCCCTTCCATTCCACGTGCCTTTCTGGGTCACCGCCTATGCTTGCAACAAGGCGCTGCCTGGCACTGTGTTAGACGAAGGAGCATCGGTTAGTCTTATGCCCGTTACTACTTGGCGAACTTTGGGTTCCCCATCGCTTGTACCTATCGCACCGCATCTCACCGCGTTTGACGGAGGAACGAGTCAGCCATTAGGGATCCTTCCAAAGTTTCCTATTACTTTGGGGGGCAAGACTGTCTATATAGACATCTCAGTTACCCAAGGTTCTTTAGACTTCAGTCTTCTCCTTGGTCGTGATTATGTGTATGCCATGGGAGCCCTTGTTTCTTCACTTTTCCGTGTGGTTTGTTTTCCACACGATGGAAGAATCGTGACGTTCGTCCACAAGCCCCTCCGGCGCACTCATCCTTCCCTCCTGGCTTTCATCCACAAGTTGCATCTGCCTCGCCGCAAATCAACTACGTAGCCACCTACCCCGTGCCCGTACCCCGTGATGTCGCCATCGTGCATAGTGTCCTGGGGGCATTGGGTCCTGACTTCCAAGATATTGACCTCCCACCGGGAGCGCCACTCTTGGAAGCCCCGACTTCCCGTTCATTATGATGAAGTCTGGATGGAGCATAGTTCCTTTCCGGTGTCAAGCTCCTTAAAAAATGAAACTGGGTCTGGTCGGAGCATAGTTCGCTTTCCTGTGTCAAGCTCCTTAAAAAAAAAATGAAACTAGGTGTCGGAGCATAGTTCCTGATCTTGTGTCAAGCTCGTTAAAAAATGAAACACGGGTTATGAGGATAGTTCTTTTACTGTGTCAACCTCATTAAAAAATGAAACACCTCCCTTTCCAGATCGAGTCTTTTGATTAAGATCTCGTAAAATACAAGTCGAGTCTTTCATAGATCTCGAGAGTGAACCTTCATTCCATCCACTTTGTTGAATGCAATGAAGCTTGGGGGGCATGTACCTCGATTTGCATTATTATGCTGGGGGCATGCGAACTTATAACAAGCATAGTTTTTCGTTTCAAGCTTGTGTAAACATGAAACCGAATCCAAGCAGAGTTCTCCATGGTTCAAGCTTGTGTAAAAATGAACCCATACCCGATTTACATCTCGTGATTGCCATTTTTATCCGCTGAATTCTGCCAGATGAGCCTTGGTTGTTTCATTCCATCACCACCATCTCTTTGGCCGATCATATGCTTTCACTTGGTTGTTTATCCTTTCCTAAGGAACCGCAGCGATGAGTGGTTTTATTAGCCAGCCTCTTGACCATTACATGTTTCGAGCAGTTCCACCATTTCCGGAACCAGTTGCTATCCTTTATACCACTCGTTCCTCTAGGACGAGTCACCTTTAAGCTCTTTTCTGACTCGTAAAATGTGAAAAGATTGCCGAGTATTTTTCCCTTTTTGACTCGTTAAAGAGAATAAAAATGGAGGTCTGCTTTCAGCTCTTTTCTGACCGTTTAAAGATGAAAAGATTGCCGAGTCCCCCTCTCGACTCGTTAACGGAACGAGAGGCGGTCACTTTTAAAGCTCTTTTTTCGACCGTTTAAACTAAAAAGATTGCCGGGTGTTTGTCGTTTCGCACTCGTTATTGGCTCCAAAACGACGTACTTCCGACTGCTTTTTTACTTTTTCGGGTCGAAGTTACTATTTACGAAAAGTACTCCTCGAGCGAAATGGTCGGGCGGTTCTTTCGGGCATTGTTTTATACTTTTTCGGGCTCGAGAGACACAACTTTACGAAAAAGGACCCCCCCTGGAGTCTCCTTTTCCGCTGTCTTTTCAGACTCTCTAAATAAGAAAAGACGCCGAGTTTTTCCTTTGTCAGGCTCGTTAAACACTTGATGACATCGGACACCGTCGAAATGACACTCTTCAAGCATATGCTATCCCCGTCAAGCTTGTCACCCAAAAATAATCGGGGTACCTGCCAGAAATGGTGGGGAAAATGGAACTGTAATAATCGTCGTGTCGGCAGTATGTCGCTCTTGAACATGGCACTAGTCTGCATTTGTGTCTGGGTGGGGATATCTCATCTCGTTTCACATTAGCCTCCGTGGGTTTGGGTTACCCTATTTTGACCTCTCATCTGCTCATTGCCCTGTCACCATGACCTCTGCTCATTTGATGTCAAATACTGCCAAATCCACCGTCGTGCTGCCAATATGTTCAAGAGAAGTTGACCTCTGCATTAGTACAACCTTTCCTTATATCTCACACAAATTATTAATACCTCTGTCTCGTGTCGATGATGTGGGAATCATCATGGCCCACCTTCGATCAAGGCCACTTCTCGTCGACTTCAACTCATTATCCGAGAAAGTGACTTAGAGACTCCTTCCAGGTGCCTTGGAGCCTGCATGCCTCAATGGCAGGTTCTTCGTGTTCGACGCAAGGTTTACATCATTGACCTGCGATCGAATGATTCCGTGGGTGTTCGACACCAGCTCATTGATTCACACGCTACGGATTGTGCCTATAGTACCTTGAGGGCCATTGTCATTATTGATGGTACCTCTCGCGTCTGTTAACGGTTCTCATCATTGGCCGGTAATCAGGCGATGTTCATACATGTTCGACTCCAACCCCTGTATTCACATGTGTGGACTTGTACTCTGTTCGGGTCGAGATGGAGCGCAAGACCCTGGATCCTTGCTCACTGTGGTCCAGGTTGCGATTTTGTGGATAATCATTACATGACTCATTGATGGATGGCTGCGCCCATACCTGAGTCTTCATGGATGGCTGCGACCATACCTTATCATTATTATGGTCTCTTTAGCTGGGTGGCTGCGTCTACACCATAGACCAGTCTTGCATGTCTTTTGGATGGCTGCGCCCATGCCTAGACTGTGTGTACATGATTGTCAGAGATTTTTCGGTACTTCCTGGTGGTGTTCCAGTTCGGCGTGTGTTGTAAAGCATTTCACCCCTCCCACTCTCTCGGTCTTCATGCTTTAGGGGGCATCTGTTACACAGTAATTTATCACTGCCTTCCTGTCAGTCACCCTGCTGTGTCCAAGAAGTCACAATCACTAAGTGTTTGATCCCTGAACTGGCTAAAAACCCATTTTTTCCAAAGTTTTGTGCATCAGCGCGTCTGTTCATAAAATAACCGCGATGACCAGCGCCTCGCAGTGTATTCCGTGCTCTGCCATCGCGGAAGAACATCACTTTTCCGCGATGACGCACAGCGCGGCTTTCCCGTGTTCTTCCGCGCTGACATGACTTGTTCAGTTATTGTTATGTGCTGACAGCGCGGCAGTTTCCCTATAATCCGCGCTGATCCATTTTGGGCGAATTTGTTCAAACAACCAGCCTTCCAGATCACTCCAGGCTTGGTTGTTAGCTTTGTGAATGTCGACTCCCTTCTATGGCAAGTCTGTTCGACCCTTTCCAACAACTTCCCTTGAAGATAAGCTCATCCTTCCACCCTTTTTAGGAGACTCCTTCTCCTATATAAACCTCCACCATTACCATGAGCAGCTAGTTTTGGATGGTTAGAAAATAGCTAGACTTAGCTTGGATTATACAAGAGCTTGTAGTGCTCAGATTGCTGCTATAGGTGTGGTGTGTTAGGAGTGGAAGTGATTGATTGCTTTGGGAGGTTTGTTTGTGACATTTGTGTGAGAGAGAGAGACTAGTTTGTCTTGGGAGAACCATCCTCAAAGGTGAATGCTTGAGATACATGCTGACTGATCCCTCCTGAGAAGTTTATCGACGTCAGAACATTTGGTTGTACTCTTCTCTATTCTGATTAATAATAGATGACTGCTATTATTGTTCCATTCTCGTTTGTTTATGCAATGGATAAATGTGAATTATGTCTTTTCTGACTGGCATATAGTTACTTTTATTAGATTTCACGCTTGCGTTTGCTTTCCCTTCGTGTGTGCAGGTGTCCGTTCGCGGGGATCGCGGAGGACTGTGACCAGCTGAAGCGAAGGAGCAAGGGAAACATCTCCTCGACAAACGACAGCGCAGGAATCCAAGTAGGTGCTCTTTACTTCTTGTTTAATTGTAACTAGGAACATGCGTGGCAGCATTGTGTGATTGTTGCTAGACCCCTGTTGGGCTAGTAGGGATCGCCTCTATCCGTAGAGGGGATTTACCTTCTCAACACTACCTATGTCATGGATGCTATCTATTTTGTTTCTAAATTTCCTCTCATGGGTTGGAAATGGACAGTACAAAATCCCTTGCCCATTCAAGTCTACCATAAGGAACTGTGCGATTCTATGTTCACCCCATATTTTTATAAAATCTTCCATGGAGTTATGCTACCCATTCACAAGATGTTGTATAATACAGATACCCCGAGATTTTCTCCTTAAGCCGAATTGATATTCTCCACGTGGGAAGATGGTTCAGAGAAGAATTTTTCACTTATATCAGAACATTTGGAAGCACTACCTCTTCTCATGTACTTCCCTTGTGTGTTCCTGACAAATGATGACCTGGGAAATAGCCTACCAAACCTGTGGGGTTGGAGGAATGAGTAGAGAACTTAACGACAAGAAAAAGTCAATCTGGCTGAATTCCCTATGGTTTGTGGGGCTTTTGTATTGTTTGATCTAGGTCACGCTTTCAAGGAAGTAGAAAACATGTTGAGTCTACAATGGCTTAAGTTCCCGGGGAGACAGTTTTATCCCTTTGATGTAATAAATAATTTTACCACGATAGTTAAAATAAAGGTGTTCACTAAGGAAGATGATCTCTTCGATGACGTTTTCCAGTAGAAGAGCACACTTAGACAAATCTTGCACCTGGCTCAAATCTAGTTTGGCCGAGCAAAATTCCAAGAGTTTAAACTCTATAGAGAATGGAGATTGTGAAATCTCCCCTTGGACAAATTACACGTAGAACTAATAAAGGAACCCACTCCCAGCATTAGTATGAGTGGAAGCTCAGGGCAAGAAAAGTCTAAATCTAGTTCTGAAAGAGAATCGCCAGAAAGGTCTAGACAGTCCGAGAGTGATCACAATAAGAGTGAAGGATCAGTGAGGGATACTGCCCAATCCAAGGAGAATCCTGAGCAGCAAGTGTTGTTTCGAACACAGGTGGAAATTTCTGCTCCTCTCATCCAACAAACAAAGCCATTAAGAATGGAGCTGGAGAAAGAATGGGAAAATTTTAATCAATTGATCAACACGGAGGAGGAAAATGTGGAGACACCAAGGAATCCAGCACAGACAATCACATAAATGGTGATTGAAACAGTGGTCAATGCTCTAGAAACTAAGCACATTCCCATAGCTCCGTCATTTGAAATCATGCTAAAGATAGAGGAAATCCCTCCTATAGATGTGTTTTACAGACCACAGCACAAAGTTGTGGTCAGGAGACAGAGAAGGAAGAGAAAACTAGACATCATGCTCTCAGCTGAAGTAGAGCAGCAGGATGTCCTTTGGAAAGACCCTACCACTGTTCTGACAGAAAACCTGACTAGATTATCCCAAATCATAGGAGCTTATGCTTCTGCTACTATTGACAAAGCATCTGAAGTTCAGCTATTTCTTAAAGATAAAGAGGATAAAATCCTATTTTTGTAGCAACAGTTACAACAGACTAGCATCAGCCAGGAAGTAGAAGAAAAATTGGTAAAGTTACAACAGGACTTCCAGCAAATGCAGCTGGGTTATCAAGGTATTATGGCCGAAAAAGAACAGCAATTACAGGTCACATTAGAAATGCACAAATATGACCCTAAAGTCGCATAATTTGTCACAAAATCCCTTGCCCTAAATGATCAACTCTTGCAACAGCAGGAAACGCTTTGCCAAAGAATATCGCAATGGAATTCTCGCTACGAGATGAGTGACAAAATCACAAGTCTAGTCGTGGATTTGTGAATTGATTATTATTTAATTGATAAGAAAGTTTGTGACTATTTGAATTGGAAAGAATCAGAGGAAGGCAAGAAAGCATGGTTTCCCAAGATCAATGAATCCCACAAAGAAATGAATCAAGAAGGCAGAATAGGCAGCGGAAGAAGAAGGGACAGCAACAAGCAATGTCATTGACTGTGTCAATGAAACTTTGTACAGAGCCAACCTAATATCGAAAACCGCTCTAGGATTTCTCCCAAAAATGTAGCAACTACAAACAAGCTAGAGACAAAAAGCTAAAGAAAAGGAAAAGTCAATCAAAAAGCTAACTAAGTTAAATTGGGACACTTACTAGCAATATTTGGTGAAACCGCACAGTCAGTGTATGACTCTGAAGTGCCTTACAAATTCTGCCGAGAAGATAGCACCAGCGCTTGCTAATTCTATTTTTGCAGGAAAATTAAAATCAGAGGTCAGCCAACCGACACTCCTAAAGCTGATGTTGGATGCTTGTGACTTAAGAGAACAGTTGCATAGTTGATTTTTATATACAGTTTCCATTTAATTTCATTTTATTTTTTCTTTAGGTGAGGATGGTCATTTAGACCTCCTCCTATATTTTTGTAATAACCATTTTTAGTCTTTAGTTAGTAGTATTTAAACCCCTCTCATGCATTTAGAGAGGGGTCCAGAAATTTGTCAAAAACATTTCTTCAGAACATACACTTTTGCACCCTCTCAGGAGGTTTTGATGAATGAATGGAATGAGATTTATTTATATCTGTGTTTAATGTCTACTACTGAAATGCACTTCCATAGTAAGTAGATATTGAATTATGAGAAGATAAATCTATATTGTTGAAGCTCATGAGTAAGACTTATTACCAATGGTACTTTTATCTCTTAATGATTTCTGACTATGCGTTAAGTGATATGTTATTTTCAGTTGTTTATATATGAAAGCCTAAATGTTCTGTTATCATTTGGCACTTTTGTACAGTGGTAACTATTCTTTTTATGCTGAGTGTATGAATAACTTATTATGCGATATGCTTATCATAATCGTTTCGGCTAATTTATTATACGAAACAATTTACTTTTAATGGATTCTTTTCTCGTAGCAATTGAATAATATTTTTTACTGATTGCTATTAGAAACTATTTTAGATCGCATAAGTGAAGATTTAATCCTGGGATAGTTTTAGAATTAGATGTTTCTGTTCATTAGAATAAAATTGCATGCATTAGATTAGATTTAGATTAAAAGCATTTTATTTACAAACTTTTAGAAAGGAAAACATCATCCCTTAGCATCATCACAAACAAATTAGTAAACTGGTTCCATTACCCCCAGTCGGACCCACTATCCCAAATGGAAAAGGAGATGCTTTCAAGGTCTAGACCAGGTGGTTATCCCCCTTGTTGTAGACCCAATTTTTGGGGCTTCAACAGCTAGAGAGACCAGAGGAATTTAGTTTTGGATCCTTTCCCCTATTAATATGGAACAAACCCAAGAGATAAGGCCCATCCAATAATAAGAGGAACCATATCCCCTTTGTCAAAGCTATATAAACTCCTCCTTTTCCAAGCTGAACTAGTATTTTTTGGAGCTTGAATGACCAACAAGATATCTATAGCTTCTAGCCTTCTATTTTATGTTTGTGAAGGGAGATTAGTGGGTTTGGTTTGGTTTGGAACTAAAGGGAAGAAGCTTTAAAATTCCATTGTTGAGGTTATCCATGAAATGCTAGCAGAGGTGTGGGAACCTGGATACATCCGAGGAGACCTACAATCTCAAGGCTTTAGTTGTATCTCTTTCTGATGTTATGTTAGTGTCAGTATATGCATAATTCCATCAGGGATCAAATCTTCTCTTTGCATTTTCCTTTTAGGTGTCTCATGCTAAATTTTTTTATCATTCCACTAGGTCATGCCAAAATGGTCCACTGATGGTTGTCTTCTTCTCAGAAAATCAAATTTTCGCTCATGAGGTAAATTTGCTGACCCATCTCGATGTTGCATTCAGTTATGGTTTCAATTATGTTATTTTTAGAGTCAAGGAAATCATGTTTCCATTAGGTCTTGGTGTTCGTTTCCAAGGTCAAAAGCATAGTTTTGGTGTAAATAAAGGGGAGAAAAGGTATGAGGAATAGAAATAAACAAAGAGTGATTGGTAGCAAGTCATGGTTATTATACAAAGATCTTATTTCACTGATGTAATATTTAGTTTATTCATATTCTTTATGTAATTCAAGTCATTTCATGTAATAAGTGTTCCCATAAGATGTCGAAGCATTTCTCCTTGTTGTAAGAAATGAAGCCATTGAAGAAATCAGTTCAATCAAAGCATCATCCACCTGGAAAGAGACAAGGAAAGAAAAGCATTAAACAAAGATTTGAAGACAAAGTAAAAGTTCCAAAAAAACTTTATAAGGTGGGTTTTTTCTAAGGAAAAATCAAAATCGACCTCTATATAAGATTTCAAAATCATTTTTCAAAATTCATCATACTCATTTGACAAAGAGAGAGAAGAGAGTTGAAGGAGAGAAGGGAGTTGATGCGAATTGGTGGCTGAGAAAATCATGGGGATTGCGCATCGAGCAAGGAGTGTTGCGCACAAGGAAAATTGTGGAGGTGTTGTTCATAGAGCAGGGAGCATTGCGCATACATCTAGTTCACTGCGCATAGAGACTATTTGTCAGTGTATTTTTGCATGGCATTGTGCATACAACAGAGAACTGCGCACCTGTACAAGGCACTGCACATAGGGCCAACAAACACTAAGACTATCCTAAAAACCATCTAAATCACTCTTTTGCTACCTAGAGCCTCTAGAAAAGTAAGTACACTCCTTAAACCATCATGTTAGCACTCATTTCACGATTTTGAAGTTTGTTTGCTATTTAAATTTTCAAACCCTAGGTTGTCTAAAAACCTTCCTTGTTTACCATATCCCTTATTCCCACATTTTGTTGTCATTCCCTAAATATCACCCCTATTCCTTATTTCCTATTGTCAAATACACCTATCCGCTATACCCTTATCCCCCAAACAAAATCCCTACACATATCCCCTATATTCTAATCCCCCCTTCTCACTCTCACATCATACATATCTCATCCTAAATCACACAAACTCCTCTCCCCTTCCCTTATCCCTATTCACCATAAATAACTTCTTGATTACCTTCTCTAAGGTTTCTAAAGCTTCAAATTCAAAAAACATATTCTAATCCCCCCTTCTCACTCTCACATCATACATATCTCATCCTAAATCACACAAACTCCTCTCCCCTTCCCTTATCCCTATTCACCATAAATAACTTCTTGATTACCTTCTCTAGGGTTTCTAAAGCTTCAAATTCAAAAAACATGGATAAAAGGATAGAGATTATGAGGAGGAGGAAAACAGTGGCAGTGAAAGCATGGGAGATGAACCTCAGCATCAGAGAGAACCACATAAGGGAGGCAGAATCATTAGAGAGGAACCATCAAACATCAGAGAGTTACAGGATTCTCATATGACTGCCTCTTGTTTCAAGCATCTAGGGTGTTATGAGTTTTATGAGTAGGTACAAAGAGTTCAACATCATCCTTAGCTGACTAGGATTTTTGTAGCCAGTCTCCGTGATAAGAAGGTAACTCTTGTTAGGGAGACATTTACAACTTCCTCCTCCATCATTGTTGATGCTACAAGGATTCTGAATGTGGGGGAAAAATGGTATAAAGCACAATATTTTGATGAGAACTACTATGAGCCATCCATCAAATCCAAGTACAGGAAGGAAGAGAAGAGGACCTTTCCTTTCAGGTTCCTTCACGATAAGTATGCCCCTATGATGAGCATCATTATGAAGTATTTTACATGTGAGGGAAGATTTTCTAGATTGTACACCTATCATATAGGCTTCTTATGCGCTTCACAAGAGTGAAAATGATGAACATCCTGTACTTATTATTCAGGAACATTGAGAAGATGGCTTACATTGTACAGAAAAATCCATACCCCCAGCAGATGAATAGTATTTATCACTATTCCTTGATTAAGATGATTGTTCTACATCATCTCAACCTCCTCAACATCTCCTGGGATATATTTATTGCCAATGACATCTTCAGTGGTTCTCATATTCCTCCAATGGTGCCTCAATAAGTAGAAAGGCCTTCCAGCAGTGTCAAAGTAAAGAAAAGTAAGAAGGCTAAAGAGACTAAATTTGTTGGGAAGCCAGAAACCTACAAAACATATTAGAGAGGGGCTAGAAAGTTGTTTGCAATAGATAGGCAAGTGTTTACTCCACCTGATGTGGGAGGGACCTTGCCTTCTTCATCAGCTCATAGGAAAATGTTTGCTCCACAAGCTGTGGAAGGGGATTTGCCTTCTTCATCAACACAACAGGTACAACAGGTGTAGCAAGTGCATAAAGGAAAGGAGAAGATGCTGGAGGAAAGCCTCAATGATGAAGAGGAAAGGGAACTTGATTTGATGGAACATGATGAACTAGAATAGCCACACATTCATCATGGCATTGAGATAGTCAACTTGCAGGCTCAAGATGAGGCAACAAATTAAAATATAGCCATAAGGGAAAAAGATGCACAAATCCAAGCACTGATGGAAAACTTGGCGAGACCTAAGCATGTAATTTCATACCTTGAGCAAGAAAACAAGCAGCTAAGTGACAAACAAGTCCTCATGGATCAGGAACTTCTCAAAGCAAAGAGGCAAGGTGACAAAGGCAAATAAAAAATGTAAGAGGAAGAAATCCCAGCCACCTTGACTACAAAACAAAGGCTTAAAAGGAGATTGAGGAGGATAGAGAAACATGGCTTGATAGGGTCAATTTGCATTTGGAGAAACTACTACAAAGGGCCAATAGGGACAATCAAATCATTAGGCACATGGTTCACCATTACAGGTCCTAGAAGAAGATTTGTAACATAAGAGTCAAGCAAATGAAGACAAGGCTAAAACAAGCACTCAAAGGCAAAAGGGAGGGTGATAGACTTAGGTTACTTGCTAAAGATTCCTTGGATAACCCAAACACTTGATGGTGGTGTTCTCCACAAATTTTGAGTAAGTTTTGAGAATTTTTTCCTTTTTGAAGAATTTTCCTATTTTTGACTCAGAAAAATTGGCTCTATGCGCACCATCACTGGCACTGCGATTTTCCTAGGCGCATCCAATTAGGGAACGGTCAGCATTTCTGGATTCCAAATGATTAGTACATGCAACCTATGAATTTTTTAAGCTTTTGGAGCAAAACTGGTCAACCAAAAGGTCACGAAACCCCCAAAAAATGAGCTTTCTGCCCTCTTTTTGACCATGGTGCTGCCCATAGAATTAGTGTTGGGGCAATCCAGTTTTGAGGGGTCAAATCAACTCCAAATGGAAAAATAAAAGCACATTTCGAAAGTAGACAGGACATGCTTTCCAATGAGCTATCATGAGCTTAATTTGGACACCAGGAAGACCTCCAAAATGGTCCTTTAAAAAGTGTTATGCATAGAGCTTGGGCGTTGCGCATAGGACAATTTTATGCTGAATTTTCACTTTACTATGCCATGACTGTAATTTTGGGTTTTCTCTCATGGATGATGTTTTTGATGATGTAAATGGTGACTAGGCATGTAAATAGGATGGATAGTAGTTACTGGAGGGTATATTCATTAGATCAAAAGTTATCTTGAGGACAAATGAATTAGTTTCCTCCCTTTTAGAGGCAAGTTGTTAGGGTTGCCTAGATTCCAATTTCTTGTTTAGTTTTTGATGGATTAGTTCCTCATCTTATGGCTTGAACCGTTGAGGATGGGAGGAGGTTAAATTTATGTCTATATATTCTTTTTATTTCTCGTTGTAAAGGGTTGGACTCATTTGGATGCTTATGCTTTGAGTAGACGTCATTTTGTATCAGTTTCAGTAGGAGATTAATGAAAAATTGCAACTATTTCTTTGCGATCCATGTGGTATGATGTTCAGTTTATTTTGCTCTATTATGATCATATGTTAGAATGTATTTTGTACTTCATCAATCATTTCATTGTTTTTAAGTGGATTTTTTCAAGTTGATAGGCATAACCCATAATTTTATGCTCTGTTTTGGGGGAATATTCACAGACTATGTTTTCTTCAGTTTAGGAAGAATCCATGTTGCTTAAATGCTCTTTATAGCTCCTCACCTATCTTTAATCACCTCGTCACCCATCAAGCCCTAGAGTCCTAAGCCTTGTGCCTACCTTGCCCCATCAAACACCCTGCAATTTTCACCTAATTTCCTTTCCCTAACTGTTTGGCTCCTTCTGATCCAGCAAAACCCTTCAAAATCAAATCAAAATCTTGTGCTACTATACCTAGCCTAATATCAATTTCTTGATCCAGTCATTTTGGCTAAGATCCTTACAGAGAGAGCCCTCTCTTGGAATAGTAGGGCTAGCTACTTGGCTAAGCGTGGTTTGTGGTTACCTGGCATTGCCTTCCTTCAACCCGAGGTTCAATCCAGGTGATAACAAGTTATATCAATACAACTAATGGTTTATTTCCTACATTGATTGTTATGTTACTTTTAGTGGCTTAAGACTCCTTGAATTTTTCATTAGATTGAATGTGATTGTATGCTATCACATTTTCTTTTGTATCTTGTGTATTTGTTTTAAGTATCTAAAGGAAGGAACTAAAGGAAGCTGGAGCAAGGAAGCAAGATCATTATCAAGCGAATTAGTGTTCTAAGAGGTAGGCCCTATTATTCAATTCCATTCTACGGAATTTTACATTATATTGTTTGTTTGAGGCTAGACCTTCTCTCTTGGGCTAGAGGAATTGTCTTTGTCCACATTGAGAATTTACCTACAACATAAATTGGTGATCACAGTGGGAGACAATCCTCTCGTTTGATTGATTTTCATTTCATGGTTTCTGTGAAATTTTGTAGTATCACCCTCTCCCTTTGGTTTTCTTTGCTTTTCCTGGTTTGTTGTTGTGAGTATGAAATTTACAGTGGAAGGTCTAGTTTTGGCCTTTGAAAATTTTAACTTTTTCTTGAAATCCTCAATCAGTGCGCTTTATTTTCTGACAGTCATGTCTTCCAGCATGAGTTTCTCTTGAACAGTCACATTGTACCCCCTTGTTGCACTTGTTTTCAGTTAGGAAATCATGTTGATTCTTGTAGGTGAAGATCAGGGTTTCTCCTGAATCATAACCAATGTGTCTTGCCCTCTTAATTTCTGCCTCCTAGGCTGTTTTGCATGTGTTCTCCCTGTCTGGAAAGATTCATTAGCTTGGTTTGTGTGTTTTTTTGGTTTGAGATTTCCTTACTTGATTTTTTGAGTCCTTGGATGGTTGGTGGCCCTAGTGCATCTAGGTCATTATCCGTGCAGCTATTTATGTGCTGAGCAAGTCAAGTTGTTGGTTAACTGCTCCGTGCATTTCGTGTTTAGTCCTTTTATTGCTCTGATTTCAACTGAACAAGTTTTAAAAGTGTCGTTTGTTCTTCTCTTGATTAAGCGTTTCTTTTTGGGAATAGATTACATTGGTCGTCTTGCTTTTTATTGATTCTCTACATCATTAGTTTGGAAAGAATTCTCTTTTTGTGCTTTACATTTGATTGATGTTGATTGTTTGAAAAAATTTCGTTGAAGTGTTTATGTGAAAAATTCATTTTATCATTCCATTGAAAAGTCCATCATTCTAGTTTGTTGAATCAATATGTTGCATTAGCTAGCATCATTGAAAACTAGAGTTGCATCATCATTTGCACCCGAAAATAAATGAATTCTCTCTACTGTTAAAAATACTAGTTGAAGTGCATTTGATAGGAAATATAGGAGGTGGAAATAACTTTCATTATTTTGTTTTCAAAAGTGAAATAGCGAAAATGTCATCTTTCTTTTGATTGCTTGTTTGTTGCATTGATTGTGTTCTTTACTCTCATTAGTGTTAACTTTCATTGAAGACAAAGATTTATTTTCTCATATAGTTGCATATAGGAGTTCTTGATGATAGCAGTAGGGCCTTGGAATTGAAACTTAATTGAAGATCAATCATTAAAATTTATTGAATTAACCTAAGGAAGCATTGATACTTAACACTCACATTTAAGTGGTCTAGGCTAGAGACATGTTCCGGTTTCTTTAAACCTAGCAGTTGTCATTGACCTTAAACAACACTAGTATGGACTTGTGCTCCCCATGTCATCACACATATAAAGGGAGACCCCACTAGGTTTGCAATCCTTTATCCATAGGAAGCTGAGTCTATCGCCTTGTAAATGTGATCAACTAAACAAAATAGTTCACGATTACCTCATAATCCCTTTTTCCTAGATTATCCTGCGCAGTCATTTTGATCTTTTTTGAATCTTTAAATTTAAAAATATCATAGAGCACTTGTCCTTTCGAGTCACCTTTTGTCCTTTTCTTGACTCTTAAAATATCAAAAGGTAGAGTTTTGTTTTAGTTTCTTAAAATTAACCACCCATGAAATATTCCTGGTTAAAGTTATCTTCCTTAGTGATTCTTTAGGGTCAATTCCAATA
This sequence comes from Pinus tabuliformis, assembly GCA_031772625.1. Taxonomy (NCBI): domain Eukaryota; kingdom Viridiplantae; phylum Streptophyta; class Pinopsida; order Pinales; family Pinaceae; genus Pinus; species Pinus tabuliformis. Next base: position 570,720,069 of record CM062810.1, read on the forward strand.
GCAACATTTCCAGAGTCTACAAGTAAAGGATCCCCCTATGGTGGTAATCCTCATCCTTTTCCTTCTTTTGGAAACGCTCGTGCTCCTTATATCGCAATGTTGTCCCTCCTTGGGTTAGCCGTTGGTTTACCTATCTGGTTATTTTCGACCTTGATGGTCTAAGTGTTCCAACTCCTGCTCAACCATCTCCTTCATTTGAATCACATCACGTTGATTCTAAGGTTGACCTCTTAGCTTCTTCCCCTATTTATTCACCCTCCTCTTCTACTTCACCTGGTGAAAGTTTGAAATCTAGTAACCAGGAGGCTAAGAAGAAGAAGAAGAAGATGAAGAAGAATAAGTCAGATAAGCAAGAGGCCAACCGTGCATCTGTTACTCCAAATGCACCTCCCGAAGACAAACCTTCTGATCCCCCTTGGAAGGTCAGATTCCCTTGCAAGTTATGTAAGGGTGACCATCTCCTTCGAGACTATCCTGACATTCCCAAAGCCTTACAAGTATGGTCTCAAGACTTGAATCGATTGTTGGCTTGAGGGGGCCTCAGCTAGGTTCAGAGTTATTTAGAGAAACAAATCCATACACTACTGGACCTTTTGGCATCAGCCCATGGAGCACGAATTAAGGTCTCGCCTAAAGCAGTATGGGGGGATACTGGAACCAAGTTTCCATACCCTTGAGATGTCTCAGGTGTCGACTTAGTCATACTGTGCATACCTGCATGTAGGTCACTTCGTGCACTATGCTAACCTTCAATACCATCGTGATCTATTATAATACCCTTTCACACAGCCCTAAACAGGGGCTGAGATGCTTTCGCGCTGCTATGGAAGCGTCTAGTGCTATTTCCCCAAATTACACTACGTATCTTACTTATCTTCTTAAAGATCTTAGTTAACTTCATGTAAACAAATATTCTATCTTGTATTCACTTATTCAACACACTCATACATATTCGCACATCATATGAGAATTAAAAGTGCAATGTATATTCAATGTAATAGATGCCTAAAACAGGAAATAAATAAGCAGAATGGATATGAAAATTCTCTTTATTAATGCTCCAATTATTATAGACTCAACTTGCCCTATGCACTCAACTGCAGGGGTATGCGCACTCAGCTGCAAACTAGTAGGCCTTTGCGCACTCAGTTGCAGAGCCTTCTCCTACTCTATGACCCAAACTAGACCTTACACTTTCGATACGACTGAACTCTTCATCCTTATCATTATTCCATTATCTTATGATATTTTTATCTACTTAGAGCCTCGCTCTATTTATATAATCCCATGGTCCACAGACCATGGGTATATCTCTACAGCCAAAATTACATTAAAAAATTGAGGGCAGACAACCCTATGACTCTTTTACAAACCATGCTCTCTGTGCCCACAAAATGTGCAGTCTTTACATCGAGGTTACAAATTTTGACCAAAATCTTGGCCCTAAGCCCCAAAACTTCTCTTGGGGGATCCTGTGCCCAAAAGGCCCCCAACACAAACATCATGCCTTACCCTCAAGTCACTCAGTCAGTGCAGAGATCTTTGCATGAAGACCTCCCAACTCTGCCTAGATTGCTGCAATATCGGTAACACATGAAGTTGTTTCCTGTTGTACTTCCAAGACACACTTTTCAAAAACTGTTGTAGTTGAACTGCTTCCGTAAACTTGTTCACATGTTCCTTGAATTTTTGCTAGCTTTGATTCAATAGAGGTGGTAATGACATATGCCTCATCAATCCATGGTTGTAAGTGTGCCTTCAAAATTGTTTCCTTATGTCTAGCATCGTCCACCTGCTCCTTGAGCGCATTCACCTGCTACATCTGTGTGAGCCTCTATGGAAGGGAGACTATCTGCATGGTTCCTTTTACTTAATCATACTTCTGTTGTAGCTCACATGCCTCTGTTTCTAGGCACTGTATGTTCATATCCTCCTATAGCGTAGTGAGAACCTTAAACGACTCCTCGAACATCTTTGTGTAGTCTTTCACTGCACTGTTGACCTCCACTATTGCTACTATAATTTCTCTAGCGTGCTCTTCCTTAACCTCTGGCAGAGTTGAAGGTTGTGCCTTTAATTATAGTTCAGCTATTTGGAGGTTCAGTTGGAGCTAAACCCTGGACATCTCTTCCTTGGCCTCATGCACCCCTGCTATGAGTTTCTGGATGCACATCTCCACTGGTTCCTCTACATGTATGGCCAGTGCAGGGACCATCTGGAAGGCTTCCTCAATCACCGGTACAAGCTGTCTATTCTGTGCCACTACCTCATCGCACTGCAAGCTCAACTATTCAATGTTGATGCATTTCTCGCTCATGACCTGGAGCGCACAGCTCTCCCTGGCTCGCAGTTCTGCAGTAACTCCTTCCTACAAAATGTAGAGTGTCTCCTGAGGGAGGGCAGCCATATTTATCCTGATCCCCTTAAACTCATTGACCATAGGCCCGTCAGCCTCATTTTCTGTAACGAGTGCTTCCTCTGGTAGAACTATAGTGTTGGTCATTCTGGTGTGCAACATTTCCTCCACTATGGACATGCCTACTAGGAGGCTGGTTGACAGAGTGCCAGCCTATGGAGTGTGCACCTATAACTCCTATATCTATGCCTAGAGGGCCCCCAACACCATTTGGTTCTCCTCCACAAATTGTTGGAGGATCTTCGTTGTGACATCCCTCATAGTCTCCCCAATGACATGTAGATCCCCCTCAGTGAGGGTGATTAGGTCGAAAGAAGTTTTTGAAGCTTTGAATTCTTCTACAGCCCTAGCTACTCCCTTAGGCGTTGTCATTTTAGCTGTGTGGATGCTATCTATGGGTCCTCGCCACCTTGCTCTATATTTGTTTCTTATTTGGGAAAAGGAAACTTCTGGCATTCACGCTCCTCCTCTGTTGCCTTCTATTGCGTTTTCGTCGCCTTCACAACATCGTGTGACTCCTAGGCCTTGGCTACTACTACTTCATTCCTTCGATTCTCTACCAATTACACCGTCCACATTTTTGCTTCATCATTTTTCCTCTGCACAGAGGACTTCTCTACTTCCACTGTGGAGCTAGTTGGAGCAGGCCACACCGGCAGCCATGACTCAAGGACAACGAATATGACATCGTCTGTCACCAGATAAGGGAGCTCATGCCAATTCTTCACAGTGTCCTTCCTTGCTCTGATGTAAACATGGTGTAAATCTACCTTGAACTCTGTGAAGCTCTACAAACAGTTATAGACCGTGGGCAATAACTACATCTTGTGATTAATCCCCATTCTGATGTTCATCTCCATGAACACCCAGAATATCTTACTGTCCCTTATCCTCTGCGCATCTTTAGTTTCCCATAGCCAAGTGCACTTTTCTACCTTTACAAGGTCTTGCGCGATCACTAGGATTTGGCTATCCTCGGGCAATTCCCATGCCACCAGTATGATGGAAAACAACAACCATGCATAAAGAAAAGTCTTCCCCTGCTCATATGCGTCATGACAGTTCTCAAGGAACTCTCTGCACAAGTAGTCCACCTAGTTAAACTGGACCCCTTCTATGCATTATGTGGCAAGTGCAACCACTAGCACGGGCACCTCATCCGTGTGACACTTTTGCAAAACCTTTCTAGCCAATATCTGTGTCGCGACTTTGACCATAGCATTGTTGATGTTGGAAATCATGTATCCTCTCTTCTTCTCATCCAACTTGAACTTATTCATGGCCTCCACAATGGCCAAATCATCACTCTTACCCTAAGAGATGTTCGTTGTGTCCTCCCTTCACAAGGGAGCTGAGTAATTTTGTGAATTAAGTGGTCCGTGATGGGGATGGGGTCCTCCAACCACAAGAACCCATCATGCACCAAGTAGAGAAGCTGCTTGATGATGAAAATAATCACTGGGACACGATGGAAATGCGGCACCTAGAGGAGGTTTAATAGTCTTGCCTATTCTACACCTTTCAGCCACTTATGCAGCTCCAACTCTATAACTCTTGTTATAACATCTTTCTTCTAGCACATTAGCTGCGTGGTTTCCAAATGTGGGAATTTCTCATGGTCCACGAGATCCCAGTCTTCAAATTTTAATATAGGCACTCACCCCAAGTGCACTCTGTCAAAAATAATGTCGTCAGGGAGCAGCGGAGTTTGTAGAGAGATTTTTCTCTCATCTATGTCTTTGGGCACCTTTGCTTTTCCCTTTCGCGGAGGAACATATGTGGGTAGCCTGGTCAGAGGGTTCGCACCCTGGGTTTCTACCTTCATCTCTACATCCTCCTCCTCCTCTACCACAATTTCTTCAAAGTCTTCCTCCTCATCGGCTTCCAAATTGATTACCTTCCCCTTTTCGTCCATGGTAAGCCTAGTCCTTAACAGATTCCTAGGGGACACATGCACTGGTACATAGGCTGCTTGTCTTCCTTGGGTCTCAGCGTGCATAGAAATTTAGGGATTTCTATGACTATCCCGACACTTTCTAGGGTTTCTCCTATCGTCATGGCATGCAAGGCCTCCTCAGCAGTCATTGCTCCAGTAACCATGGCTTCCTCAGGCGTGGCCATAATACTATTCCACAATTCTCTCAATGGCTTGGGTAAGTTCTCAAACAATGACTTCACCTTCAAAAGATCGAACAAGTCTGGTGGTGGGCCCCAGTATTGTAGCAATAATGCTACAACTCCTAGAGCTCCCTTATTTAGTTTTATCAACCCGGTAGTTCGTAACAAACTTGGAAGCGACGGTGTTGTATGCACAAGTACTAGCTCTTGCCGCAACTGTCACTTGGTCAGCTGGCACAAGTCTGCTAGGGGCTCAAGCCAACTTCTATGAGCTCTTAGAAGAAGCTTTATACATGATGTATGGAAGCTAACTCAAAGGAAGCTGATCTACTTGCAGAAAGAAACTGAAAGTCAAATAGTACCATAACCCTAGCAAACCCTAATTCTACCAGCTAGTCCTACTGATGCAAAGGAAAGGAGGAAAACTATTGAAGAAGATGCCATTACTTCTATGAAGGTAAAATACATGTATCTAGACTACCTCTATTTGAAGAAAACATCTTTTTGTATTTTTGACTAAGTTATTAGAATTATCATGCATGTGCTTTTAACTGGCTTTTCACTGTGCAGGGGTGGATCAAGGAGGAGAAATGCTTGGGAAAGGTTGGGATGGTACAGAGAGGTCCTAAGAAGCCCCTAACACTCTTCCAGAGGGTTTCACCAAGTTTGGTTTCCAAAAGACCTTGTTTGTGAGCTTCTACAGGAAGTCTGCAGGGGTTCTACAGGATGTTTCAGGAATTTCTACAGGATCTTCAGAAATTTCTACTGGATGTTTTAAAATTGGATTTTGGAGGATGGTGGAGTGAAAGAGGATGCATGAATGGATAGGGAGGTAGGGTATGGGTCTGAGATGACCCAGCGACTGGTGGATGAAGTGATGAGAGGGTTTGGAGAGCTAACTTGTCTTAAGGAAGACCAAGGCAATGGAAGAACAAGAAGGTAGGGTTACGTGGACAGAAGAGGAGTGGTGAGAGGAGGAAGCTAATTAGGAGATGGAGCAGCTAGCCTGGACAAAGCTTAGGTGGACGAGAGAAAGATGGATAAGCCCTGAACGGTGCGTACTTAACTGAGTCAACCAAGTCTTGCATACAACCGAAATCTTAGCTAATTTATGAGAACTGTCAATGAAACGCATGAACAACAAATTTATTCCCAAAGAAAACCATGTACAACACTTAATCAAAGGAACATCTAAAAAGGTCTATACGCATGACTAATTTTCACAAGTGAAAAAAACATTACACCAATGATTGCATGGCCAAGCAACCTAGTGTTTTTGTTGAGCAGCACTGGCTCCACAATTCCATCCCCTGATGCAATAAGGAAGAGGTGAAACTGAGAGTGCAGGAAACCCTTTTATGGAGCTTTTATCAATATTTGTCTTATCAATCTATTCTATACATCCAAATTAATTCTATTCATCATCAGTATCCTACTTAACCAACACAACTAAATCCTAGCTCAACAAACTTCGTTCAGATGCATAAAAGGAAAATCACAGTGCTGAAAGGAAAGATAACAATACAAATAAGGAGGCCCTAGGCTCTCAGGTTGGGCCCAACCCCGAGAGCTATGGCTCCTATAAAAATCTCAGAGCTAATATCAAATCTGACTGCTTCCCATTATCAAAAAATAATCATAAGTCAAGAGTTATGCCAATAATGGCTACAAAAGAACAAAACAGAGCTAGCAGCATGTAGTGCAGAATGTGCAAATTTTTTTCAAAAAAGTCATTTTCGAAGGCTGGAGCCTTATCATTTATACACTACGAGGCCGTGGCTGGCCTCCTAAGTTTATGGGACTTGGCTGCCCAAACTGTGAGTGAACAACTCCTTCCAAGAAATCTACTTGGCTGCCTTCTAGATCCGGTTTTGGTGGCCTTTGGAGCTCGGAGTTGGGGGTGAAGATCCCAAGGGAGGTTATTTAATGCCATAGACAAACCCCCTATGAATCCTCAACCCAAGCTTGGTTATCTCCTAGCCCATGTTTGCTCGGCTTTGCTTCCACATGTGTCAAAAATCCTGAAATGAGCATGTGTTAGCCACCTAGGAATAATGACTACCCTTATGTTACCAAATTTGGGGCTCATCATCTCCCCCCTGCTAAAATGATTGCTCATCCTTGAGCAACTAATCCAGCTCCTCGTCCTTCATTGCCTTAACCGCCACTCTCACATCCCAAGCTTCTGTAGTAGTATCTTCCTCACTGTCATGGAACCCGGCCTTCTTTTCCACCTCTTCCCATTGCTTATGTTCTTCTTTTTTTGTGCTTCCTTCTACCAATCCTAGAAGAAAAGGTGGGCTTAGCTTGAGGCCGATCCAGCTGGCCTGGAGGTTCTGCATGGACTTCTTGTAGAGAGGTACCCATATTAGGCCCTCCTTCATTCTAGTTGGAGTGTGATACTCCCTGATTTTGAGGCATGAACACAATTGTCCCCTAGTAGTCACTCCATATCCTCGAAATGTGCTATAGCCTGAGCTTGCTGATCCATGTATTTTAGTAAAGCCTGCGGGTTGGTTGCTAGGTGTTGGTGGGCGGATATCAATGCAGTGGGGTCCCCTGGCTCTGCTCTGATTAACAGTGGTTCATGTAACTCCCGGTTCATAACATCTCTGACCTCTGTTGCTCTCTTTGCTTCGTGGTTTAACCATGGGGTAAATGCCATTAGATGCATATCTCCCACAGCCATGTTGGGATCCCATGAAGTTTCATTGGGAAGGGCCAAATTATGGAGGTAGAACTCTGATAGCTTGGCCTTGTCCTCTGAGGAGCTATTGTTGCATAAATCTGTGAACTGCTGGGGGTTTTGGATCTGGGAGATACCCCTCTGTGCTAATGCCTTAATATGGAATTGCAGCCACTGGTCCCGTAGGTATAGGCCATAAGTTTTGGCCGGCTGCCTACATTGTAAAGCATCCATAGCCCAACTGACCATGCAGGCCAGTTGTGCCTCTTTTTCTTGCAACTGTTGTTTGAGAGCTTGTATCTCTATGTCTGCTTGCAATTCCCTTTCCTGTAGATGCTGGTTTAGTCCCTTAGGACCAGCTTGCATTCCTTCTTTGCCTTGATGTTCTGTTGTAGTGTCCCATGAGGCCGTGCCCCTTTCTTTCCTCTGTTCCTGTAGCTGCAGTTTGAGCTTCTCATTCTCTTCCTGTAGAAATACTTGCTGGCAGTTTCCCACATGCTTGGCCATAGCTAATTCCCTTCTTGCCTCCTTGAGTTGTTCCTCCAAGGGGCCTATATCTGCTACTCCTTTAGATTTAGCTATCCTCATCCACATGTGGGTTCGTACTCTTTCTTCTTCCAATGCAAAGAAGAGTGGTACTGTGAATTTTTCTGGGATAATTTTCCCAGCCTCCAAAAAGTTATAATAAGAGCTCAAGCTGGGCTGGGGACTAGGCTCCATGATGTGTTCTACCTCTGCTTTCCTTTCTGGTGAGGTAGCCACCTCCCCCTCCATCCTTTCAGTCTCCTTGAGCTTGGCTAAAGTTTCTTGTAGAACTGCTTCAACATCCTGTAGAGGAGTTTTTGACGCTGACCTTTCCATTCTCTCCCTCCAGATAGTTGTCTTGGGGCTCCCCTGCTCATAAGTGACTGATATTTTGGAGGGGGGCTTCTCCCTTGGCGAGGTAGGGGTGTCTTCGACGGTAATTGGGTCTTTAGATGGAGGTTGGGGCCTGCCAGTTTTAATTCTCACACTTCTCCTCACTTTGAAATATAGAGGAATCTCCCTTTTGCGTTTCTCCTTTGGCTTGGGGGAGGTACTTAGGGTGGCCAACACAGCTGCTGCCTCCTAAGCAAGAATTTTGGCCGTCTTCTCCTTCTATGTTCTTTTCTCAGGACTTCCTGTAGAAATCCCTGTAGTGGCTGATTTCTGGCTTCCTATAGAAGCCGTTTTCAATTTTCCTGTAGAAACAGATGGCACCGTTTTAGCCTGCTTTGCTGAGGGTGCTTTTTCTTTCAATTTTGCTGAGGCTACCTTAGAGGTGCCCTCACTGACATGGACCTTTTCAGTCCTTTCCACTCTGCTTTGTAGCCATTTTTTCCTAGGGGCTAATGTGGTTTTGTCACCCTCTATTTTGGCAGCTTGTTTTTCCTCTTGTTTTCCCTTGGGCTCCTTCTTCGGTGCTTTAGCCATGTTTCCTCGGCCTTTTTCTTTATTTTCTGTCTGAATTGGTTCCTTCTCCTCACTGCTGGAGGAGGTGAGCTCCTCAGCCAGTACTCAGATATCATCATCTTTAGTCAAATTCCGGAAGGTTTCCCAGGAGAGAGGGACGATATATGTGTGAAGTGCATCTTCCACAAGGAGCTTAATGAGCCCATGATGGGCTATCTGATCTGGCGTCCCCTCTTTCAACTTAGTGGCACACTCGGTCGTGGACTGCAGGAGGAAGTAAGGGATTCTCAACTTTTTCTCTGAGGGTAGGTCCATTTGGTGTCTAAGTTCTATGAGCAGCCGAAAATGGTATCCATACACGATGCTGAATCACCCCTCGCACGTGATATAATTCATAATTTGGAGGCTAACCTCACTCCAAAACGGTTGTAGGCTGGTTCTTCGCACTCCATTCTTGTCCTCTGAGAATTGCTCCTCCGGCAAAAAGAATTCCTTCTTAGCCTTCTAGCCTAGTTTTCTCTTCTCCTTATCCCAAGGTACCCCCATCGGTAGATCAGTAACCCTGCTAATGAACTGTGGAGTAAGCCTAAGGGTCAAACCTCTGAAGTTGACAACAGCCAACGTTTTGGACTTCGATTGCAAGGATCGCAAGAATTCCTCGGCAACCTCGTCATCGTGACCTTGAAGCTTGTCACAGAATGACATCCACTGAGCACGAGAAAATAGGTCTACCACCTCAGGGGTTTCCTGTAGTTTCTTTGAGTCTGTAGGCTCTTTCCTGATGAACCCACTCGACATGGTAAAAGCTTGTTGTGGTGGCCTGAGCTGGCTGGCGCGTATACAAAGATGGACCTTTGGGATTTCCTTAGACAAAGCGCAGCGTTACGCCTCCATCATGCACACAGTTAAAAATTTACGACTGTCTACAGGTGAGCCTTGACAGTGGCTCAATTATGAACCAAAGCCTGTAGAAAATCCCGCATATACAGGACGATGACAATTCTCATGCAGAAATAAGAAGACACTTGCAAATTCATGCACAGACTGAAATTTACGGTTTTCTACCCCTTTTGTATGTCGACTTCACCACCTTTCGAACCAATTGCATGGGAGGAGTATGTTGAGGCTTACCTCATTCCAGACTTGTCACCTTTCATGTGAATAGTTTGATTTTTCCGTGACGTTGAGCTTTCTGTAGCACAGCTTCCTATAGGAGTCGTGCACGGGTTTTGGGGAGCGCTTCAGCGGTTCTGGGCCTTTTGTGCAACAACAGGACGCTGAGAAGGCCGACAACTCGGAGTATCAACCTGTTGATGCCTCGAAAATCGCAGCAACAACATTGGGGATAACCATCCGGTTAGGACCTTAGTACAGCTCCTTTTCCGTTTGGAATAGTGGCTCCGACTGGGGATAATGGGACCAGTTTCCCAGAAGAGGATAAACGTGATAAATGGATGATTTATAATCTAAGCTGGCGGTGCGAATAACTAACTATCGACAAGAATATATAAACTATAATATATCCCGGGAATCTATTGAGCTTTAAAGTGTAGCGTTTGATGGTCTGCGTCTAAAGACAGGCATGTAGATGACTCCATCTTTGAGATATAGATATTAACTCATTCAAGATTGTTGTGCCTAAATAGTTAAGCAAGGCGATTATAACTATATTACCACACTCATCATTTATATCATTGAAATATACATGATTTAAAAGAAACACATCATAAAACATCCAATAGTGGAATGAATACAGATCTGTTGTTATGTCGCATGCATATAATCAATAATAGAAAGAATAATCACATAGCAATTCATATGAAAGGAATGAATTCAGACATAGATAGAAATACCATATGAGCTGCGCAACACTCCTAATATCAATCGCTATTTGTAGTTCTTCCTTCAACGCAAAAACATTCCAACAAAGACAATAGTGCACAATTGTGTAAAAGCTTCCTTGTTGAATTAAGAACAACTGGTCCAATTTTATAAAAGAATATTGACTGAAGCACAGAAGTGAAAACTTCAGTCTATTAAGTCTGATACAAAACTTTACGACCCTTTCTAAAAACATGAAAGGGTCTATAAATACTAAATTAATCTAAATATCTATGAAACTGAAATGCTACTAAATTGGTATCAATAAATATTGATCCTATTTCCCTCAGCGATCTGGCAATCGGCGGCATGATTCATCAGGTAGGCTGCTTGCCTTTAAATCAGAGCTGACTTATCGCAAGCATTGGCTCTACTTCAGGTGGTTTGTTGAGGCGTGAACTGAGTTGGGCAGCATATGTGGCACCTTGAATATCGGGAATTATACACCCGATTGCATTTGTTAAACACTTGAGGGCGGATCTTTGTGTGTGGCTTAATCAGGAAGAGCCAATATGCATCGAAGGTCAAAGTGTTAACCCCAGCGATTAACCTCCCCTTTTCCTCCAAGTCAGGATAACTCGTTTGCTCTATCATGTTTGTTGTTGTTATCTTTCCTGGTGTACACTGGGAAATCATGTTCGCTAAGTAGAGTGTGTTGTTGACCAGGTCAACTAGATTGCTGGTAGTTGATTTACATCTTGAAGCCGCCCTCTCTGCTTTCATCACCTGAATTTGCCATTCTGTGAAGAGTATATCCTTATATTTTTCTTGGATCCTGGGAAATTTTGTTGCTTTCCCTAGATCAGAATCTTGCCAGTCAAGATATGCAGTTATGATTTCTTCGGCTTGGTCTAACTCATTCCTGGCCTTCTCTACCTACTGATTTATGGACGTAGTTAGCTCACACAATGGCTCTGCCTCAATGAGTTGTTGACATAGGAGCCTAATTTGTGATATTAATGCATTGTTTATTTGCAATGCTTCTGCTCTGAACTCATCCACTTGTGGAGTGCCCTTTATTATTTCGAGCTGCGATGACAATTGAGATATTTGCTCATCTTTCGTTTTCATCATTTGCTCATTTTCCGCCCTCAATTGTGCCAATGCCTCCGATAACTCCTGTTTCTGGATCGCACTTTGATCGATCCTCTTCTTCTCTGCCTGCAACTGCTGAGTTAACTGACTATTCATTTGTTGTTGTGTCAACAATTGTTGTTCCGCTTGCTCTACCTTTTGCTTTGATTTAGCCAACTCTGCCTGCAATGCAAAAATTTCTTGATCTTTAGTCTTCAGTAAAGACTTACCTCTGATGCTTTTTCGATTGTCGCTGCCGAATAGGCTCCTGCATACTGCGACAGTTTTGTTAGATCATCGGTGGGGTTGAATTCCTCTTTCCAAACCACGTTTCCCGTGACAGTTTGTTCCTGGAAAAGGGAAGGTTGATCAATCTTCCTTCCTTTCCTTTGTCGTTTGACCAATGCTCTATGCCTCGGGCTGTAGAAAACATCCAGGGGAGGAATATCTTCTACCTGTAGAATGATTTGGTCGGAGGGATCTTTTGGTATTACTTCAACATCTTTAGAAATGGGTGGGCCGCTGGTTCCACTTAGAACCTGAGGTGAAGTGATGTCCTGCGTATCATTTGTTTTGGAAGTGTCTGTATCTTTGGCACATTCCATCCCACTGATAATAGAGTCAAATTGCTTCCACTACTGGAGCAATTCTGGGTCAATGGTGGTTTGTTTCTACTTTTCGGCTTCAGACTCCTTCTGCACTTCTTCCTGTTGTTTCTTCTGTTGCTCTTCTTGTTCTCTCCTCTGTCTTTCCTCTTGTTCTTTTCTCTGCTGTTCCTCTATCTCTTTCCTCTTTCTTTCCTCTTGTTCTTTTCTCTGTTGTTCCTCTATCTCTTTCCTCTTTCTTTCCTCTTGTTCTTCTTGTGCTCTCCGCTGCTTTTCTGCCTGTTCTTTTCTCTTCCTTTCCTCCTGTTCTTTTTTATGATCTTTTGTTATAACAGGAGGTAGGCTCGACTTTTGCTGACAAGGCTCACTTGACGATGTTGCTGGGGTCGTTGCCAGTAAATCTAGAGGCAGAGTTTGCAACCTCTGTTCTCTAAGTTTATTGAATTCAGTCAACCCTTCATCATTGTACTTTTGTAGGGCGAATTGCCTAGCCTGGCTTATTGACTCGGCTGAGGAGAACAGTTCATTAAAGATATCTTCCTGATGATCAAATCTTGTCAGTTTGGCCTGTTCTAAAGCATTATAGGCAACCTTTTTTGGATCAAAATGCCTATTTGGGAGAGTCGCTAGAGTCAAGGATTGGATTTTTATGGCTTCCTTTTTTGCATGTTTGAGGTCATGTAGGGTATATACACCACACTTCAAAGGAAAAGAGGGCCAACCTTGCTTTTTATTCTTCTTGAGTGTTTGTGTAACACTCTCAGAAATGATTTGTTAAGAGATTTCCCTCGCTAGAAGTTTATCTGGTATGTACAGAGGGAGGACATGGGGTCTGGCTTGGCTGCCGAAAACTCTTATGTAGGTAAACCTTTCTTCTCCAAACCAACTGGCTAGATAAGAGATCTTGGGAGCAGGTCTATCAAAAATGGAATAATGAATAGGCAACATAAAGCCATTACAAACTTGGTATAAATGATCTTTATAAGAAGACTTCCACATTTTCTGGTGATATATATGAATGGGTGAGGGGTCTTGCGGAGTCCACCTCCAGCCGAGTACGGGGAATTCAGAATTATAACAGAGGGTGTCTAGAATATAAGCGCTGTAGTAAAATGGGGGAATTATCCTCTCAGTAACCCGGGTCTTACTTCTAAACTCAAGCACAGCTTGTGCTAGTTTGTCGGAAAGGATAGTGGCCCAATCCATAATTATTTTGTTTACTGTTGCCTCCATCAGAGGAACCATTTCTATGGTAAAATTAGCAGAATCATGCAATCCCCATAATCTACACATCATTATCCCTGCATAGCAATAAGGAGAAGCTAGAGAGTCGATCGAGTACTTACCAGAAGACTCATGCTTGTGTTTGGCTGGATTCTGTCTCCAATCCCGGATGGGTTCGGATTCTTTTTCATTATCGCTTGCAAACTTCTCCAGGAACGTCTTGTTATACACCTTCTCTGGCTCGGGCAAATGATACATTTTCCTTAGATCATCTGCCTTGAATGATCCGAAAATCCTCCCATCTCTGGTGCTAAAAGTTCTGTCCAAGATTGGAATTTGTTCAATCGCTCATCACACAACGTCTGTGTATGGGAGGATTTGCTCTCTGGCCGCTATCCTGTGAAGGAAAGAGTCGGCCAAATCTTTGAGAGTGCTGTCAGACTTCCGAAGTAAATCCACGCCTGCTTCTGTTACTGTCTTCACTGGCTGTTCGGCTTCAATCAGATTGTAAGTGCCTTGCCAAGTAACTCTGGTGAGACCAGTACACGTAGTATCAGAAATTAAGCCCTTCTTTTTGTCCACAGCAGCTTGTCCTGCAACTGGTGTAGCGGAAGAACCTGCGGTCTTCTTAGATTTCTTGCCCATCTTGCTCAAGCTTCCCTCTATGGATGAATTCTGCACAAAGGCAAAAATAACCGTAACACAGAAATATGATAATGAAAATCCAATACGGGAAAGATATATCAATCGAAGCGTGCTGAGAGATTAACTCTCAAAAATGGTTGCGGATCCAATCGATGGGAAGATCTTACAGATACATTAAATGGTCGTTTAAGGCCTACTACCCCTTAAATTCTCATTACACCATTATTCAGCTGACTGGATTGCTTAAGCGTGCTATGGATATTTTGGCGGTTGAGCGCAGGTGATCGTTAATTCAAGAGATAAAACTTTAAATACGAATGAATCACCTTATCCCTCCATTTAACGGCTTTTTTCGAAATCCGCGCTCTATCCTGATCGGGTATCGGGAACACTTTAAATCTTTAAGTTATCAATTTCGAAACGCCGATCGCCGATAGCGATATCGCATCGCATCGGGAGAATAGGTGTTATATAATCATATGAATAGGATACCCCTGACCGCCGATTGCGAAATCGCATCGGATTAGCGTGAAAAGGTATAACAATGTGCATAGAGAGTGCATTGCCGATTGCCCGATCGCCGATATCGCATCGCATCGGGGGTAAAACCTGGGCGCCTTATTATTATACATGGGATGTTGCCGATTGCCGATTGCGAAATCGCATCGGATCGGGGTAAATGACTTAAGGTGCTTTGACTGCATATAAAGTATCACCGATAGCCGATCGTTGATTGCGCATTGCATCGGAGCTTATGTTATGTGCGTTTTTAAGATGTGTATGAAGTATGGCCGATAGCCGATTGCGAAATCGCATCGGGGGAGACCAATGTGCCACCTATATGTGTTTTCCATGTTATTGTGATATGCGATCTTGCGATCTCTTTATCGCAATAATAAAAGATTGTTTTATTTGTTGAAAAATGGGTTTTTTAAAAGGCTTTAAATAATATCTTCATTTAGTTTGAGGACCTTTTAAAAAGAATGCGCTATTGATACCAATTAATTTCTAGAGGGACCCATTTCATATAATAATTTTATGAATATAACTGATATGAAATGGGGGGTTGTTGTAGGGCACAACAATTGGCGATTCGCTAGAAGAACCAGTTATCTTTGAAAAGTAAGGAAATACTTAAACTTTTGCAAAATAGACTTCTAACCAAAGGGGAAAATTCTAATATAACTAGGTATATATGCATTCCCAAAATGAATCTATTTTTGCTAATTTCCTCTCTTTTTAAATAAAACATATACATTCCAAGCTTTAAATAGGTCTCTATGGGTTTATAATGATAAAACAGAATACTTTTCCAAATCAACTTTTAAAATGAACTCTTCTGTCATAGGTAGAGCCTCTGCTGCCAGCAAATATTTGTAGTTTCGACAGGGATACCTTTTAACCATGCTATTGTCCATTGTTCCATTCAATTAAGAGTGTGATTAACAGAATGAATTCAAAACATGTTTTCATATTTTGTATTTCATTTTCTTTTTTCTGTTGTTGATAAGATAAAAAGCCATTGTACTGGTTTGGTGGCCAGCTATTGACAATGCCATTCACTGGTAATAATCTAACCGAACAAGCTGGCTCGTGATGAGACCCCTCGTCTTTTAATTTCAAGCCATTACCCTGTTTTGGTATGCAGTATTGGTAATGTCGGTTAAACTATTTCCCTATGAACATGGTAAGCAGGCTTGTAATAAGACCTCTTATCTTTAATATCAAATATTTTAGAATTACACTCTGAGTAATCATAAACTTTAGTGAATGGGATGAACAATCTTCTCCTTAAGAGCAAATGGATGACAGGTTAAGAGTTGAAGGTGCTGAAATTGGATTAGCTTCTATCTTAATATGGATAACCTTTTGAGACCGATTTGAAAACAGAAAATGATTTACAATACTTTTTAAACTTCTGAGAGGAGTTCACAAAACTTGAAATGTGGTTTCAGAATGCAATGATACCTAATTTCCTAGAAATTATCCCTTTTGGTTATGAGTTCCATTATTTTAAAAGCAAATATCAGAGTACTTCTGTAGATCAAACTTTCAAACATAGCAAAGGTCAATGGTAGATACCTTAGAACATTATTTTCTACAAATCCTACAAACTATAAAAAATTTACCAAACTAAAAGGAGAAGGGGATACCTCCTTAATTAAAGAATTTCTTCAGGATAAGGCCATTAACAGGGAGAGAATCTCTCAACCCTGATAGGTTTTGCAATATAAAGGTCAAATGGCCCACCTCTTCACAGATCTGAAATGGTCCAAGCCACATCTTATGGAACTTGGTGTGTTTTCCCTTATCTTCATGGGCTTTGTCCCATTTCAGAACTAAGTCACCTACTTGAAATTGTTTTGAATCGGATGAGACTCAATCAAAAGCTGCTTTGATGATTTGCTGATGTTTGGCATGAGTAACTCTAGCTTTTTCTCTTTCTTCTTCTAATTTTAGAATTTGATCATGTCTAAGCTGAATAGAAGAAGAAGGAGTTTCCTCAATGTATTGTACTAGGGCTAAAGAAGGAAGAACAAGATTTGTGGGCAATACTGCTTCTTTTCCATATACCAGATTAAATGGGGAAGATCCTATAGAAGCCTTTTGCGTTATTCTATCAGCCCATAATGCAAACATTAAAGATTTGTGCCAATTTTTATGATTTTGCTCTATAGTTCGCTTAATGATTTTGATCAGATTCTTATTAGTAGATTTAGCTAAGCCATTACCCTGGGGGTAGTAATTAGCAGAATACTTTAATTCAAATCCTCTTTTAATGGCAAAATCAAACATAGCATTGCCTGAGAAATAAGATGCATTATAAAAAACAAGAGCATTCGGGACACCAAACCTGGTAATGATGCATTGATCTATGAACTCGATGATTGCTTCGGAATTTGCTGTCTTCAAAGGAATAGCCTCCACCCACTTAGTAAAATAATTAGTAGCAGTAAGGATATACCTATGTTGTTTGGAAGATGGTGGAGTAATCTCCCCAATGCTATCCAATCCCCATTGCTCAAATGGTTGTTCAATGTTGACTGGTTGCAGAGGGAAAGCTGATTTACGTTGTCTTCCACTAGAAGTCTGGCAATTGAAGCATTTCCTTACATGTTCGTTTGCATCTCTAAACAGGGTGGGCCAATAGTACCCAGCATGAATAACTTTGTGAGTTGTTGTGCCTGCTCCAAAATGTCCTCCTGCTGGTCCATCATGTAACTCCTGCAAAACCTTTTGCGCTTCAGGTTTCTCAAGGCATCTTAACAGGATAGAATCATAATTCCGCTTAAAAAGCACATCATCAATAAGCGTGAAATTCTTTTCTTTTAACCTAATGGCCCTTTTGTTTTTGTAAGACAAGTGTGGAGGGGCATAACCATTCTTTAAGAAAAAGATTAAATCTGCATATTGAGATTGAGAATCAGTGGCACTTATCTGATTGATTTCTTCAGTTTGACTTGTATCGCCTGATTCTGGAATGTTGGATGCTCCTGCCAATATCCTGCAAAAACCTTGACCCCTAACAATCTTTGCTGGTTTAATCTCTAAGTCATATTCTTGAAGCGCTGTGACCCAATTTGCTCTTTTTTCACCCAGTTCTTTTTGGATTAATAGTTGCCTAACTGCGGGGAAAGGAACTATAACTTTTGTGTGGGTTTTCAAAAGGAAGGGTCTATAATGCTTGACTGCTTTAAATACAGCAAAGGCTTGTTTTTCTACATCGGAGTAATTTAATTCAGCACCTTGAAGATTAGAGCTAAAAAATGAAATGGGTGCTTCCAAATTATGATCATTTAATTGCGTGAGTACTGCAGCATAAGACAAATCGGATGCGATGGTGTACAATGTAAAATGATTAGAAAAATTTGGAGTATTCAATGTTGGGGCATTGATTATTGATTGCTTGATTAGATCAAAAGCTTCCTTCTCTGCTGATCCCCACTTAAAGACCGAATTTTTCTTAATCATTGTTTGAAGAGGCAATATAATTTGAGAGAAATCTGGAACAAATCTCTTAACAAAATTAATCTGGCCTAAAAATGACTGCATTGACTTTTTACTGTGTGGGAAAGGGATTTCAGAGATTTCTTTGATCCGATCAGGATCAATATAAATGCCATCCTTAGACACAATAAATCCCAAGAGTTTTCCTTGATCGAGGGTGAAGAAAGACTTTTTAGGATTAAGAGAAATACCATACCTTTTGCAGCGCTGAAAAATTTGATTTAAATCATGCAAATGATTATATCTTTCTTTAGAAAACACAGTAATATCATCCAAATAGATGACTACTATTCTATTAATCAACCCTCTAAAAGCTATATCCATAGCTCTTTGGAATGTCGCTCCTACATTTATAAGTCCGAAAGGCATTTTCTGATAAGCATATGTTCCCCATTTAGTTTTGAATGTCGTTTTAAGCTGGTCATCAGGATGAACCAGTACTTGGTTATATCCTGAGAAACCATCTAGAAAGGACATTAATTCGGAGCCAGCTATTGATTGAAGGATTTGCTCCATAGTAGGAAATGGGAAATTGTCTTTCAAGCTCGCTTTGTTCAAATTTTTGAAATCAATACAAATTCGAATGTCGCCATTTTTCTTTCTGACTGGTACCATATTAGAGACCCAGTTTGAGTGTCGGACAGGAAAAATAATCTTGGCTTTCAAGAGTTTATTAAGTTCTGATTTTATCTGGCTCTCTAAGTTTGGATGTATTTTCCTTAACTTCTGTTGAATCGGTTTCTGGTTGGGCAGCATTGGGATGGTGTGCTGGATAATAGATGTATCATAAGTCTTCAAATCATCATACTTCCAAGCAAAGACCTGTTTATTTTTCCTTAACAGTCTAATGAATCCCTCTTTCTCTTCAAAAGAGAGTCCTAATCCTAAATTTATATTTTGAGGAGCTTGTTCAGTACCTAGATTGATCAATTCAAACCTAAGGGTAGAGCTTTGGAGCTTTGCATTAGTTACAGGTTTAAACCTGTCTTTAATATCATAAAGATCTTCCAGCTTTACCACAGGCTTAGGAGTTGCATTTTTCTGAGGTGTTTCTCTTATTTGGGAGTCATGTTCATCCTCCTCAATGATTTGATTATCATAGGACTTTTCAGAAATTAAGAATTGTAAAACATCCTCATCATGATTGAATACTCTCCAATTAGTGACGTTGTTAGGCACTGAAGGCCTAAAAAGAAATTCTACAGAAAATCTATCTGGGCTGTAGTCTTCAGAAGGTAGGAGCTTGGATGCTACATTAGCTAGGAGATCGGCTGCCGAATTTTGAGATCTGGGAATAGAAGAAATATTGAATGCAGCAAAGTGCGAGGTAAGTTCCTGTACTAGCGATTGATAATGTTTGAGGTGATTTGAAAGACAATGAATTGCATTTCTTACCTGTTTCACAATAATCTCAGAATCGCCAAATACTTTTAGATATTGCACTTTAAGGCCGATTGCTTTATATAATCCCTGAACTAAAGCTTCATATTCGGCTGTATTATTAGTGCATTCAAATTCTAGCCTACAGGACAGCATTGTCTTTTCTCCTTGTGGGCTAACCAAAATACACCCTGCTCCTGAGCCTTCGCTAGACTTGGACCCATCGAAATATAAAGACCAAAACAAAGAGGTATTAACAAATGTATTTACAGTTTTCTCAGTATCATTGAAACATCTAGACCTATCTGTTTGTGAAAAATTCTCAATCTGAGATGTAAAATGATTAATAGAGAAAGGGGATGGTTGGGCAAGTTACCAAAGAATGAATCTGATGAATAATTTCCCAAAATGTTGTTGTTGAATGCTACCGGCTGGTTTTCTTGTTCAAATTCAGTAACCGTATGGGTCATATGTTTCTCCCGATCGATCTTTATTTGATTTGGCTTGCCCTTGTAGGGAAGCCACATATGTGACCAATCAGTGGAAATATATCCATGCAATTTCTCAGACCAATCCCTACTCAAAATTAAACCATAAAACTCAGGTATATCAGCTATTAGGATATCAATCCTCTGCACTATTCTTGGATCAGCCGATAACCTAATGGTTAAAGAGTTAATTTCACCTAACACCTGTACCTTGGTCATGTCCAACTGTACAATATGAATAGCAGACTTTTGGGGTTCTATGTTCAGTTTAGAGCAAACTGAAGCTGGCATTATGTTAGATGATGCCCCTGAGTCAATTAAACAGTTGTGCAAGTTTCTATTGTAAATCTCATAGGTTAAAAGGAAGGGTGGGGTGTGAGAATTTGACCTGTCTCCAATCAAAACTGAATCGGTAGCTTCAACCATTCCTGAAGGAGGTTGGCCGGAATCATTAGCAGCTTTTGCACTGGGAAGAGGTGTAGAAGGAACAACATTCAATTCTTTAAGAAGTAACTTCTGCTGATGCTTTAATTTACTAAGTTCAAACATCGTAATGTTTGCTTTAGTTTTCTTCATATCATCAACAATATTATACTCCATTGAATCTGATACCACTAATGTTTTAGATGTTGAAGGAGTATTAGAAGTTGAAGGCTGGTTTTGGGGAACTGCCACAGGTGCTTTCTTTGCAGGTACTCTTTCTTTGGTTGTAGCAGCACCAGCGCTTCTTTTCTTTGATGTTACCTGAACAGGTTTAGAAGTACTTTTGCTTCTAGTAGTGATCGGAAATGCTTCTTCTTCGTTTTCGGTATCAGAGTTAGGGAGTATAAAATCCCACATTCCGTGACATTCTACTACTTCTTCTTCATCGCTAGTTTGTGAAATCGATTCCTCTTCCTCTTCCTCTTGCTCCGAATCAGCATTAGATATGACATTTGGTGGCTTTGATTCATTTTTCTTAAAAGCTCTAAAGGGCCTTTTGGTTGATGTTTCAGCTACCTGTTTCTTTATTTCAACCATTTCATTTGATAAAGTTTTTAGAACCTTTTGTAAACCTTCCATGTCATAAGGGTCTTTAGAGGTTTTCTTTCTTGACTCATCTTTAAAAGAGACCATTTTGGCATTTTTGTCTTCCAAAGCAGCTTTCTTTTCCAAGGCATTAATGCGTTTCTCGACAGCAAGCGCTTCTTTCATGTTTTCGGTTAAAGTAGGTTTCCCAGCCTTGTCTACAAAAATGGCTATATTGGCAGGCAGAGCTGTTATATACCATTCGCTCCGAATTTGTTCACTTGGTTTGGAGGCTGTGGGGATTTTATTTAGGAGTTTATTGAAACAGGCATTAAATTCCTTAATTGGTTCCCTATGCTTTATTCTCAAATTGGAGAGGTCATTTATTAGGGTAGCCAAAGACCTATCATATCCATATTTGGTAAGAAACTGCTCTTGGAAAGTGTTCCAACTGGTAATGGAACCAGGTGGTAGGGAAAAATACCAGGATCCTGCTGATCCTTGCAAAGTATAAGGGAAAAGTCTAACAACAACATCTTCTTCTGTTACCCCTTTCAAGTTGACTGCCAACATGAAATTATTGATGTGTTCCTCAGCCTGGGTCCCATTATCTGGATTAAACTTGGGTAGCCATTTTTCAGGAAGATCTGGTAGTGGATGTAATGGTGCAGGCATATTGACTGCACCAGGCCTGGTCCATGGATCTGCCATTATAATAGCAGTAGTAGTTGATACTATCGCTCAAACTCCAGATGCCTGGGAAGGAAATAATGTTGAGAGAGGTGCAGGTTGGGATGCTGAAGCTTCTAATCCCTGGTGAAGGACAATATGTAATGGGGGAGTGAGTGGTTGACTTTGCAGATGAGAAGTTGAAATGGAAGATGTGGATGAAAGCTCTTCACTGTTAGATCCTTCAGTATTTTTCTTTGCCTTTTTCCTTTGAGGTAAAGAAAACTCAGTGGGTTCAATACCAAGCTTTTCGCTCTGAAGTCTAGTGAGAGGGTGAGGTAAATTGAACTGCGAAGTCGCACTGCTTTGTGATACCTCAGATTTCTGTGGCGAAATCGAGAAGCTCTGAAGTTTATGGATAAGAGACTGAACTTCAGGTGATTCAAGGCTGATTTGTTCTGGAGTATGATGGGTTTGAGCAGTGGTAGTTGATTCCTCTCCTTCTTGTTCGGATACTGGCGAACCAGCATGCGAATGAGAAGTTCGAGGGGATTTGGAGGGAGAATTACTCTTAGAATGGCTTGCAGATTTGGGTTTGTTTGCCATTCACAGTCGGCCCTCCTTCTAGCGCCAAAAATGTTGATGCCTCGAAAATCGCAGCAACAACATTGGGGATAACCACCCGGTCCGGACCTTAGTATAGCGCCTTTTCCATTTGGAATAGTGGCTCCGACTGGGGATAATGGGACCAGTTTCCCAGAAGTGGATAAACGGGATAAATGGATGATTTATAATCTAAGATGGCGGGGCGAATAACTAACTATCGACAAGAATATATAAACTATAATATATCCTGGGAATCTATTGAGCTTTAAAGTGTAGCGTTTGATGGTCTGCGTCTAAAGACAGGCATGTAGATGACTCCATCTTTGAGACATAGATATTAACTCATTCAAGATTGTTGTGCCTAAATAGTTAAGCAAAGCGATTATAACTATATTACCACACTCATCATTTATATCATTGAAATATACATGATTTAAAAGAAACACATCATAAAACATCCAATAGTGGAATGAATACAGATCTGCTGTTATGTCGCATGCATATAATCAATAATAGCAAGAATAATCACATAGCAATTCATATGAAAGGAATGAATTCAGACATAGATAGAAATACCATATGAGCTGCGCAACACTCCCAATATCAATCGCTATTTGTAGTTCTTCCTTCAACGCAAAAACATTCCAACAAAGACAATAGTGCACAATTGTGTAAAAGCTTCCTTGTTGAATTAAGAACAATTGGTCCAGTTTTATAAAAGAATATTGACTGAAGCACAGAAGTGAAAACTTCAGTCTATTAAGTCTGATACAGAACTTTACGACCCTTTCTAAAAACATGAAAGGGTCTATAAATACTAAATTAATCTAAATATCTATGAAAATTAAATGCTACTAAATTGGTATCAATAAATATTGATCCTATTTCCCTCAGCGATCTGGCAATCGGCGGTATGATTCATTAGGTAGTTTGCTTGCCTTTAAATCTGAGCTTACTTATCGCAAGCATTGGCTCTACTTCAGGCGGTTCGTTGAGGCGCGAACTGAGCTAGGAGCATATGTGGCATCTTCAATATCTGGAATTATACACCCGGTTGCATCTGTTAAACACTTGAGGGTGGATCTTTGTGTGTGTGGCTTAATCAGGAAGAGCCAATATGCATCGAAGGTCAAAGTGTTAACCCCAGCGATTAACCTCCCCTTTTCCTCCAAGTCAGGATAACTCGTTTGCTCTATCATGTTTTTTGTTGTTATCTTTCCTGGTGTACACTGGGAAATCATGTTCGCTAAGTAGAGAGTTTTGTTGACCAGGTCAACTAGATTGCTGGCAGTTGATTTACATCTTGAAGCCGCCCTCTCTGCTTTCATCACCTGAATTTGCCATTCTGTGAAGAGTATATCCTTATATGTTTCTTGGATCCTGGGCAATTTTGCTGCTTTCCCTAGATCAGAATCTTGCCAGTCAAGATATGCAGTTATGATTTCTTCGGCTTGGTCTAACTCATTCCTGGCCTTCTCTACCTGCTAATTTATGGACGTAGTTAGCTCACACAATGGCTCTGCCTCAGTGAGTTGTTGACACAGGAGCCTAATTTGTGATATTAATGCATTGTTTATTTGCAATGCTTCTACTCTGAGCTCATCCACTTGTGGAGTTCCCTTTATTATTTCGAGCTGCGATGACAATTGAGCTATTTGCTCATCTTTCATTTTCATCATTTGCTCATTTGCCGCCCTCAATTGTGCCAATGCCTCCGATAACTCCTTCTGTTTCTGGATCTCACTTTGATCGATCCTCTGCTTCTCTTCCTGCAACTGCTGAGTTAATTGACTGTTTATTTGTTGCTGTGTCAACAATTGTTGTTCCGCTTGCTCTGCCTTTTGCTTTGATTCAGCCAACTCTGCCTGCAATGCAAAAATTTCTTGGTCTTTAGTCTTCAGTAGAAGACTTACCTCTGATGCTTTGTCGATTGTCGCTGCCGAATAGGCTCCTGCATACTGCGACAGTTTTGTTAGATCATCGGAGGGGTCGAATTCCTCTTTCCAAACCACGCTGCCCGTGACAGTTTGTTCCTGGAAAAGGGAAGGTTGATCAATCTTCCTTCTTTTCCTTTGTCGTTTGACCACTGCTCTATGCCTCGGGCTGTAGAAAACATCCAGGGGAGGAATATCTTCTACCTGTAGAATGATTTGGTCGGAGGGATCTTTTGGTATTACTTCAACATCCTTAGAAATGGGTGGGTCGCTGGTTCCACTTAGAACCTGAGGTGAAGTGATGTCCTGCGTATCATTTGTTTTGGAAGTGTCTGTATCTTTGGAACATTCCATCCCACTGATAATAGAGTCAAATTGCTTCCACTGCTGGAGCAATTCGGGGTCAATGGTGGTTTGTTTCTGCTTTTCGGCTTCAGACTCCTTCTGCACTTCTTCCTGTTGTTTCTTCTGTTGCTCTTCTTGTTCTCTCCTCTGTCTTTCCTCTTGTTCTTTTCTCTGTTGTTCCTCTATCTCTTTCCTCTTTCTTTCCTCTTGTTCTTCTTGTGCTCTCCGCTGCTTTTCTGCCCATTCTTTTCTCTTCCTTTCCTCCTGTTCTTTTTTATGATCTTTTGTTATAACAGGAGGTAGGCTCGACTGTTGCCGACCAGGCTCGCTTGATGATGTTGCTGGGGTCATTGCCAGTAAATCTAGAGGTAGAGTTTGCAACCTCTGTTCTCTAAGTTTATTGAATTCATTCAACCCTTCATCATTGTACTTTCATAGGGCGAATTGCCTAACCTGGCTTATTGACTCGGCTGAGGAGAACATGTCATCAAAGAGATCTTCCTGATGATCAAATCTTGTCAGTTTGGCCTGTTCTAAAGCATTATAGGCAACCTTTTTTGGATCAAAATGCCTATTTGGGAGAGTCGCTAGAGTCAAGGATTGGATTTTTGTGGCTTCCTTTTCTGCATGTTTGAGGTCATGCAGGGTATATACACCACACTTCAAAGGAAAAGAGGGCCAGCCTTGCTTTTTATTCTTCTTGAGTGTTTGTGTAACACTCTCAGAAATGATTTGGTAAGAGATTTCCCTCGCTAGAAGTTTATCTGGTATGTACAGAGGGAGGACATGGGGTCTGGCTTGGCTGCCGAAAACTCTTATGTAGGTAAACCTTTCTTCTCCAAACCAACTGGCTATTCCGGCTAAATCAAATCTGGCTAGATAAGAGATCTTGGGAGCAGGTCTATCAAAAATGGAATAATGAATAGGCAACATAAAGCCATTACAAACTTGGTATAAATGATCTTTATAAGAAGACTTCCACATTTTCTGGTGATATAGATGAATGGGTGAGGGGTCTTGCGGAGTCCAGCTCCAACCGAGTGCGGGGAATTCAGAATTATAAAAGAGGGTGTCTAGAATATAAGCGCTTTAGTAAAATGGGGGAATTATCCTCTCAGTAACCCGGGTCTTACTTCTAAACTCAAGCACAACTTGTGCTAGTTTGTCGGAAAGGATAGTGGCCCAATCCATAATTATACTGTTTACTGCTGCCTCCATCAGAGGAACCATTTCTATGGTAAAATTAGCAGAATCATGCAATCCCCATAATATACACATCATTATCCCCGCATAGCAATAAGGAGAAGCCAGAGAGTCGACCGAGTACTTACCGGAAGACTCGTGCTTGTGTTTGGCTGGATTCTGTCTCCAATCCCGGATGGGTTCGGATTCTTTTTCATTATCGCTTGCAAACTTCTCCAGGAACGTCTTGTTATACACCTTCTCTGGCTCGGGAAAATGATACATTTTCCTTAGATCATCTGCCTTGAATGATCCGAAAATCCTCCTATCTCTGGTGCTAAAAGTTCTGTCCAAGATTGGAATTTCTTCAATCGCCCATTGCACAACCTCTGTGTATGGGAGGATTTGCTCTTTGGCCGCTATCCTGTGAAGGAAAGAGTCGGCCAAATCTTTGAGAGTGTTGTCAGACTTCCGAAGTAAATCCACGCCTGCTTCTGTTACTGTCTTCACTGGCTGTTCGACTTCAATCAAATTGTAAGTGCCTTGCCAAGTAACTCTGGTGAGACCAGTACACGTAGTATCAGAAATTAAGCCCTTCTTTTTGTCCACAGCAGCTTGTCCTGCAAATGGTGTAGCGGAATAACCTACAGTCTTCTTAGATTTCTTGCCCATCTTGCTCGAGCTTCCCTCTATGGATGAATTCTGCACAAAGGCAAAAATAACCGTAACACAGAAATATGATAATGAAAATCCAATACGGGAAAGATATATCAATCGAAGCGTGTCGAGAGATTAACTCTCAAAAATGGCTGCGGATCCAATCGATGGGAAGATCTTACAGATACATTAAATGGCCATTTAAGGCCTGCTACCCCTTAAATTCTCATTACACCATTATTCGTTTGATTGGCTTGCTTAAGCGTGCTATGGATATTTTGGCGGTTGAGCGCAGGTGATCGTTAATTCAAGAGATAAAACTTTAAATATGAATGAATCACCTTATCCCTCCATTTAACGGTTTTTTTCGAAATCTGCACTCTATCCTGATCGGATATCGGGAACACTTTAAATCTTTAAGTTGACAATTTTGAAATGCCGATCACCGATAGCGATATCGCATCGCATCGGGAGAATAGGTGTTATATAATCATATGAATAGGATACCCCCGACCGCCGATTGCGAAATCGCATCGGATTAGCGTGAAAAGGTATAACAATGTGCATAGAGAGTGCATTGCCGATTGCCCGATCGCCGATATCGCATCGCATCGGGGGTAAAACCTAGGTGCCTTATTATTATACATGGGATGTAGCCGATTGCCGATTGTGAAATCTCATCGGATCGGGGTAAATGACTTAAGGTGCTTTGACTGCATATAAAGTATCACTGATAGCCGATCGCCGATTGCGCATCGCATCGGAGCTTATGTTATGTGCGTTTTTAAGATGTGTATGGAGTATTGCCGATAGCCGATAGCGAAATCGCATCGGGGGAGACCAATGTGCCACCCATATGTGTTTTCCATGTTATTGTGATATGCGATCTTGCGATCGCTTTATCGCAATAATAAAAGATTGTTTTGTTTGTTGAAAAATGAGTTTTTTAAAAGGCTTTAAATAATATCTTCATTTAGTTTGAGGACCTTTTAAAAAGAATGCACTATTGATAACAATTAATTTCTAGAGGGACCCATTTCATATAATAATTTTATGAATATAAATGATATGAAATGGGGGGTTGTTGTAGGGCACAACACAACCTTCAGGAAATTGCGGATGCTTACTCGGCTGCAAAGAAGTTGGAATAAATGAGTGTAATGCGCCATATGCGATCTAGCCAGTAGATTTGAATCTCTGCGGAACTCGTGGCGAGGGGGTGAGCTGTCCCCGTCGGACCGTTGGCCGACGTCACCTGTGATCATACCACTGAATATCTGCCTGACCTCCGAATCATTCCCTGCATATCTACTGCCGCCACTCCTGTTAGACCACTGCTTCTCTCCGACTGGACTCTTCCCACGTGTCCATTTCCTGCCTTGTCGACGCCCCTAAAGCTTTTCGGATCGGACAAGGCCGTCGAGCTGGTTGTGGTGGCCTATTGAATGGCTACCCGACTTGCTCAACCCATTCATTTTCATGTTTACACACATTTTAAAGTATTATTCATGTGATTTGACGAAACAGGGTGAGGCACTTACCTGTGCGGCTGTGATGTTATTTTTCTCAGGCTTCAGGCCGAGGGTGACGGATCTGCTTGCTGCTGCTTCGTGCACAGGCACGGGAGCTCTGGTTTGCTGACTGCTGCTATTTAAGAGACCGGTTGCTTGGTTGTGGATAGTGCATCTGCTGGCTCACGAGTTTCAAGTATCTCCATAACATGTGCTTTAGCCGGATCAACTGCTACAGGATTCCTGTAGGACATCCTGTAGCCGTTTCTCCGTCTCAGGTGCATGCTGAAACGGTGGAGTCATGTTCACGGTTGCAAGGTCTTTGAATTGCTTTGACAGGTAGTGCAGTAGCCTCTGCATGTTTTGCTTTTCATTTGAAAATGATTTCTTCTGAAAGTCCAACATTCTGGTTTGACTGAGCAGGTATTTCAATCGTATGGCAGCCATGGTTGTGGAAGGAGGCGACAGCAGTGGGTGCTAGAGAAAACCATTGGTTGCATGCCTCCTTATTGGACTTCGGGCTTCAAATTTTCCTACACAGTTGGTCCTGGCCCGTTCTAAGATTCTACAGGAAGTTTCCTGTAGAAATACAATACTTCTTGTAGAATGTCCTGTAGCTTCCTCTAGGAGGCTAGACTATGATCGGACTGTGCCCAAACCTTGGAAGAGATGAGTGTTTCTAGAGGGAGTGCTGGTGAGGTCACCTGGTAGCATGGTAGGGACCCTTATCCTTGAGCTGAGAGGCCTCCTTTTCTGCATGGGATACCTGCAACCTCCATTAACTTCAAAAACTTGAGCCTGTTTTCTGTTACTGCTTTTTTCTTTTTTCTCTTTTTCTTTTTCTCTCTTTTTTTTTTTTGAGGAGACAACAGGGGCGCCTTAATGAGGTTTTCACCCCTACCATCTGCCTTGGGCACCTCAGAGAGGTTTTCACCCAAGGATCTTTTTTGTTTTTATTCCAATTTTTCAGAGAGACAGCAGGGGAACCTCAATGAGGTTTTCACCCCTACCATCTGCCTTGGGAGCCTCAGAAAGGTTTTCACCAAAGGATCTTTTTATTATGATTTTTTTTTTTTTTTTGAATGCTCAGGGTACACCCAAAACAAAGGCAGAACCCTTCTCTATGACCAGTACTGATTTTTCCACAGTTTTGATGAACTCTTTCCTCGAAAGAGGTTTCCTGTAGATCTTTATTCGATGCCCATTGACGAGAATGGGGATTGAATAAAGATGGTTAGGGCCATGATCATTGACGAGCATGAACAAACCCATTATCATTACACTTTTCCACTGCATATGGCCCTAACCATCTTGTCCTCAGCTTCCCCTTGAAATCCTCTTGTCTGGAATCATACAACAGCGCCCAATCTCCCGGTTGGAATTGTTTGTCATTGAGGTGCCAGTCATGCCATATCTTCCTCTGAAGTTGAACCACTTCTAAGTAGAGAAGGGCCTGCATTCTGTGTTCATCTAGCCCGTTCAGCTGCAATAACCTTTCTTGTTGGGTGTGGCTGAGATCTAGGTCCAGCTGAGCTGCCATCCTCAATGTGTTGTACTCGAACTCAATTGACAGCAAAGCTCTCTTCCCATAGAACAGTTCATAAGGTGTGAAACCATTTGTGGTCTTCCAAGTGGTGTTGTAAGCCCAGGTGGCCTCAACCAGGCCGTCTACCCAATCCTTCCTGCTGCTGCTCACCACCTTGGTCAAAATCCCTTCTAATGCTCTATTGGTGACTTCCACCTGCCCATTTACTTGAGGATGATAGGGGGTGGAAGTCCTATGCTTGATTTTTTGATGAGCAAGCAAATCTTCAATTAAGTTGGAGGTGAACTGGCTTCCTTGATCGGTGACTAGCTCTCTTGGGTAGCCAAATTTGTAGAAGATGTTTTCTCTTAAAAACTCAGCCACCTTTCCTTCCGTCACTGCTTTGATTGCCTTGGTTTCTGCCCACTTGGTCAGATAGTCTGTGCACACAATGATGTAAGACCTTTGCCTTGAAGGGGGATTCATAGGACCCACAAAATCCATGCCCCACCTCTCGAATGGTTCAAGAGTCACTTGAGGTTGGAGAGGCATTTCGTCCCTTGGGGTTGGCTTCCTCATCCTTTGGCATTGGTCACATTGGTTGATATATCTCTTGACATCTTGATGGAGCATGGGCCAATAGTACCCTTCTTGTAGAATTTTGAAGGCAGTCCTCTTGGCTGCAAAACGTCCTCCACAAGCCCCGTCATGACAGGTTAGGAGGATGTCAAAGACTTCCTCCTCCCTTACACAACGCCTTAAGATCTGATCGGGGATAAGTTTGAATAGGTTGCCCCCGATCCAAGTGAACGAGGCACTCTTCCTTACAATTCTGCTTTTCTCCTTGGAAGATAGATGCAAAGGGAACTGTGCTGAGACCAGATAGTTTTCTATATCAGCAAACCATGGGGAGAGTACTTGTTGGGGGGAAAAGTATCTAATGCAGAATGCCTCTATCCCACTCTAAGGGTGATAGTACCTCAGCAACAACTGAATACAAAGCTATTCAAGGATTCTTCTTTATGAGATGAGAGAGGGAAGGAAAGGATGATCTACTAACCGTTATCTTGCGCCAATAGTCGATCCAGTCTTCACTCCTTGCTGCTTGCTCCTAGCTCCTTGCCCTTTCACCGGCCCAGCTACACACAGATCCTGTAAAAGCACAAGAAAAGGAAACTACAAGAAGCATGCATCCATAATCGATCTAAGGATTAGCATAAACCAAATATACAAGCATCAATTCATCATCAAGATACATGCATATAGAAGAACCTCAAATACTTTATTGATAATAGAAGTAAAGTTTTGAGAGAGTTACAACCACAGTAGGCCCAATCCAGCAACACCTCCCAGCTGAAAGAAATCTCCTCTTCACCTCCAAGCAAAACACCCAATAGCTCTATACTCAAACCAACAACACTTCCTTACTTGCACAAAATTCCAGCCTCCCTAGACCTCATGAGAGAGATCTATATATAGGGTTTTGGAGAAAGGATGAGTGATCTTGAGACTGGCATGAAGCTGACTAGTGTACTCTCCCACTTTAGTTAATCTTTAGTTCTTGAGTCCACTTGGAGAATCTTGCTTCCACTTGGAGATCAAGACCCTCTTACTCATCACAAGGCGAATTCCTTGACCCAAGTGTCAGTTTGGAAGCTTCCTGGGCAGTTGACACCTTGCAGAATGACTGTGCCACTTGGCCAATCTCGCCCAGCGCAGGTAGCCTTCATCAATTTTGACGTTCAGTGCAGGTACAGAGAGGAGCAGTTGACATTCAGCACAGATGCTCAGTGGAGCAGCTGACATGATCCAGAAATAGCCTGTTTTTGAGTGTTTTCAGGTGGAGAACTGATTTTCAGTGCTGTGGTTTGCAGACCTTGTTCCTCTAAGGGTAAGAACAACATGTTTAGGGACTTTGGATCCCTCACATTATTGACATTTCATGCTCCATGCTGTTAGGCACAAAAATGTCTATAACAGTTGCCCCCTAAAGTATGAGGTCGTTTATCGGGTGAAATGCTTTATCAGGAGGATCAGAAGTTCATTCAATCTTTGAGAGGTGCCCTGTAATAAAATACAATACAATACATTATTTTTCATTCTGCTTTCATGATCTAGCTGAGGCGGGAATTCCCATGCTCAGCTTTATAAATTCATTTTGGTACATAGAACAGACGATCGTCTGATGGTAGACTGATAATTCTCTGTTGAAATTATCATCCTTCGAGTAGGATGATCATCTGTTGCAATGATGTACATATCAAATGTCTTTATATCCTAAATATATATCGCAGCCCGGATGGATGAAACTAGATCCGGGGTCTTCAAACTCATTCGATCTTTACTCTAAGTACAAGTCGATCCATGTGAGAATTGCGCTGAAGTCGAACATGGAAAGACATCGCTTGATTACCGGTCAATAATGTAAACCGTTAACAAGCGCGAGAGGAATCACCAATAATGACAATGAACCTCAAGGTACTGCAGTACAATTCACGTGGTGTGAATAAAGGACTTGGCGTCGAACACCACGCAAAATCTTCTGGTCGAAGGTCATTAATGTATACCTGTCGACGGAAGTGAGAAACTTGCCATTGAGGCATGCAAGCTTCAAAGTACTGGGGGGTTTGTTCCTAGATCAACTTCTTGGATAATGAGCTGAAGTCGACAAGAAGCGATCCGTCAAGGGAGGGCCTTAATGAATCCAACATCAGTGACACGGAAGGGAGCTAATGTTTTTAGTGGAGGTGAAAACAATCTTTGACATATGATTCAGGGTGGCGATCATGGGTGGATGAAGGATAATGTATGGTAGTGGATGGGACACGGTTGACTCTTTCTGAACAACATCTCTTGAACATATAACGACACTGATGCAATGGATCGGTAGCATTACCCCAAATGTGGATGGTTTGGTGAAGACCATGGTGATGAGACCGGTGAATGAAACAACCCAACCCGATGTGATACGGAGGAAAGGTGTCATGTCCAAGAGCGACTTGCTACCATTAAAGCTTTGAGGTTCTCCCAATTTTTCCCCAGTCATTTCTAACCAGTACCTCTTTATTTTTGTCAAGCTTGAGGAGGATAACATATGCTTGTTCTATAACCTGCCCTTCGGGCAAGCCCATCGCTATGTTTTAACGAGCCTAGCGATAGGGAAACTCGTTCTTGTCTAAAGACAAGTTTGTCGCTATTTAATCATTTTAACGAGTCTAATGATAAGGAAAACTCGGTCCTTTTCATTTTTAGAGAGTATGAAAAGATACATAAAGTTAACTCCAAAATTCCTTTTTCGTCATCTAATCCCTTAAGTCCGAAAAAGTATAAAACAATACAGAAGGGATGAGTTTTCGATAGTTTTAACGAGCCGAACAAAACAAGTGCTCGATCTTTTTGTGCAATAATCCCTCAGGTCCAAAAATATTAAAATCTAGAGGATGGATAGCTCTTCCGGTCGTTTAACGAGCTGGAAGGCCAAAACTCGGCAATCTTTTCATATTTTACGAGTCAGTTGAAAAGAGCTTAAAGAACACTCGTCTTTCGAGGAACGAGTGATGAACAGGGATAGCAGCTGATTCCAGGTACAGGTTGGAATTTTCCAATCACGGCAGTGTTACAAGGATGGCTAGGTGAAATCACTCTTCGCATCTGTTCCTCAAAATGGGTAAACAATCATATGGAGGTGAACGATCGGCCAAATGAAAGTGGAGGTGGCAAGTGCAAAACATGACCAAGGCTTTTATGGTTGATCAGGTTACATACTTAATGGTTATTTACCGAGATGGGTTCATTTTTTAACGAGCTTGAATGCGCCAAAACACTGCTCAATCTTATGTTTATTTTTTAACGAGCATGAACTATGTGCTAAAACTGCTCGGTGATAAGTTTGCATGCCCCCAGCATAATAATGCAAATCGAGGTGCATGCCCCCCAAGCTTCATTGCATTCAACTCAGTGGTTGGAATGAAGGTTTACCTTTGAGAAAGGGGATTTGTTTCATTTTTTAATGAGGTTGACACAAGATAAGAACCGTCCTCTGACTCCTTGTTTCATTTTTTAACGAGGTTGACATGAGATAAGAACTGTCCTCAGAGTCCAAATACATCAGACATAGAAGGTTTCATATTCCACTGTGGCCACTTCCGCCAGATTACTTGGAGGCGGTAGGGCAAAAGTACCCATTAAGGCAGGGTCTTTTAGGAGACCTACTCCGATATTTTGGAGCGAATGATTCCTTCCATGGATCATTGGAATGCTTCCCGTAACTAGTGGACTGTTGGGGAGAAAAGTTTGTTGGTCGACGATTGTAATTCCTCCTTGGAAGGGAAATGCAATCTTCCTGAAGTAGGTCGACACAACTGCGGCCATGGAATAGATCCATGGTCTTCCGAGTAGGATGTTGTAATCGAGGTTTCCATCAATTACTTCAACATCAATTCCTACTGTTTTGCCCCCCAGTTCAACTTGCAAGTTACTTAAAATCCCGTATGGAGTGTACGATCATCCATCCAATGCTTTTAACGTCATTGACGATTTCGACAAGGGTGGTGAGCCTAAATCTTTCCAGCAACTCATCGACATAAGACATGTAGATGCCCCCTCATCAATAATTGTTCGATGAACAGTTTTGTTGAGGGATTTCACTTGAAGAAGGAAAGCTAGTTGAGCTGGTAACTGAGGGTCATATCCTTTATGATGAAAGGCGACAAGATTGGAATCCATTGGGTCAATTCCACCTATTGCTGATAATAAAGCTTGTTCTTAGGAGAAGCAATTTTGCGGTACCTCAAGTGTCGACATAATGGACGGCGATTGGGCCAGGTCCTCTATCTGTGCTATTTTCGCACAAGGATTAAATGTCGATTTGTGTACTGCTCCCTTTTGCGACTTTATTATTGGTTCAGAGACGATGGGTGGCACAACTTCGGTCAAAGTTGTTGTCGAACTACTAGGTTGTTCGTTAGCCTTGTTGTTGGACAGCTTTGGATTCCTGTAATCCTTATTCCTCGTCAAAGAATTATTTTGCTGCTTTGAGGTAGACAACATAAGCACTTGGGATCGGGAAGCATTTTGATTAGAAACCAGATTTTGACCTGGATTAGGAAACGGATCAGTCAATACTGCTGGGGTTTTTGAACTCTTAAAGAGTTTCTTAACTTTAGCTATATGTGGACAATCTTTCGTCCAATGATCCTCATCGCATATATGACACCCTGCTGGGGGTTTCCTTTTTCTCCCTTTCTTTTTCTTCTTGCCCCCTGGTTGCTTCAGTTGTTTGCCCTTGTCGGTCGACATGGCATTTACTTCTGAGGCAAGAAGTTCTTCATTTGCATTTTGACTGTAAATTTTGTGCTTGCCAATCACGCCATCGCCGGCGTGAGAGTTGTTGTTTGATTTAGGAGGAGGAGGAATTGAGAATTCCGGTCTAGGGGCGTCAGGTATTTTGTCGTAGAGCGTGCCGGACTGAGTATAGACCAAGTCCAGATATTGCGCACGAGCGATAACCTGCTCTTCCGTTACGACCCCCCCCTTTGCCACATCTTCCGTGATGGCAGGAAGTAATGACTTGATAAACCATTTAGCTAATAGCTGATCGGGAACGTACGTTTTTACCATCCTACGACGACGTCGCCACTCATGTATATGATCAGATATGTGGGTGGCAGTCGTCTGTTTGAAGTTGGTAAGGAGTTCTGTTCCCGTTTCATACCTTATCGGTAATTGAAAATGGGTTTAAAAGGTTGTGGCTAAGGTACTGAAGTTGTCGAACGAAGCTCTAGGCAATTCAATGTACCATTTTGCCGCTGGACCCGTTAACGTCCTCTGAAAGAGGCGAAGTCTTATCGAATCATCATTCAGAGTGTTCGATGAACACCATAGATGGAATGTCATCACATGATTCGACGGATCTTCACCCGGATTTCCATTAAATTTAGGAATATCTGACGGAAGTTTATGCGGAATCGCTGGCCACCAAGGGGCATAAGCAATTGGATCATTCGTCAGCCGGTTTAGATCTGGTAATTCTGGAGTTTCTACAAAGGGCAACTGTTGGTTCAGGTTAGGCGAAGCATATCCAGGATAAGATGGTATCGCCTGAGCAATGGGTCTTTGCAGACCAGCATAATGCTGGCAACTTTGAAAAGGTTGATGGGCATAACCATTATAGCATGGTTGCCCATTACTTACAAAGACTTGTTGCTCAGGTCCTTGATATGATTGTTGAAATGGCGGTTGTTGAGATTGAACCAGCTCTGGTTGTTGGACCATTTGCTGTTGACCAATACTGGATGATTGACCAAGATGAGGAGTCACAGTACTTGTTTGAGCCTGAGTCGCTCCAGATAAGGAGGCACTACCCTGAGATTGTGATTGAGTCGTTGAGACAAGAGGCTGTTGTATTGCAACCTGAGAAACTTGGGGTTGACATACAACAGGTAGCGCTCGTACTAGCGACGCATTCACCATAGCAGGTGTGGTGGGAATATCCGACACAGGGTGCACTGGTTGCATCGAATATACAACCCCTGGTTGTCGAGGCAGTATTGGTACCCAACCGCTGGATGTAATTCCAGTTTGACCTGAACTTTGTTGTAAACTCCCATATGGTTGTTATCTAGGAGGGAACAATGAAAGAGCATACTGCCCTCCATACGGTGGAAATCCAGTACTTAAAGGGTAAATTGGCCTTTGAAGACACATTGCATCAATTTGTTGAGTTTCAACATAAGAAATACCAGATGATAATCTGGATGAAGAAATAGGAACTAACCATGTCATCGTCCCTGATGGGACTCCGGCTTGTTTTTGAGGACAATTTGCCGGGACAGATGGTATACCAGCGAACATCGTTGGAGTAGCAGCAGGAAGCTATGTCGTTGCTATGTCGGATGACACAGTCCTGGATGTCGACGGTTGTTCAGACATATTGAGTCTATCCAATAGATCGCCTAGCGATTCTACAGGAAATTCACTGGTGATAGACTAACTTCGAAGATCAACGAGGGAAAGGGGATGATTATTTCGTTTAAAATAAATTTTATAACGACGCTTTAGACACAACTTGCTTTTTCACTTTTTAAGAGTCGAGAAAAAGCTAAAGATGACTCTAGTCTCCTTCAATGTTTTAACGAGCCCGAAGTGACAAATGCTCGGATGGACTTTTTCAGTTATAGAGTTCGAAAAAGGCCAAAAGAAACTACTCTGGAGTTCTAGGCAGAGGGTGTGCCAAACTTTTCGCAAAACCAAAGAATACGTTTTACGGTACGAGTGGTCGATCTTCGTGAATGCTGTGTTCACTGCATTGCGATCAGTAGGGCGGTCGACACGGCTTCCTATGGATAAAGGCTTTGTTCCTATAGGGGTCTCCCAATATATACGCGACGGTACATGGGAGCACAAGTCCGTATTAGTGCCACCGACTCTCAGGAGGAATCACCCACCTTCTTCGAGATCGATAGTCACTATGTTTAACGACGTTGGAACACGTCTCTAGCTTAGACCTCTATGTGTTTGCATTATGTTTCAAAGCGTTGTTAGGTTCATTCAATATATTTTAAGTTGATCTTTTTTAAAGTTTTCCTTTCAAGGTTCACCACGAGATGTTTTGATACAAATTCCTAAATGCAGTCTAAAATGAGAAGCAAGCTTTTTCAATCTTTTTGACTTATGCAAATCTTAACTACTGAGGGAAAAGAAAGACAACATCTTTTCACACAGATCAAAGAGCACACACTAATGCACTTTTCCCCTAAATCAACATACAAACTTATATGAAAAATGTAAAATGCAGGTATTTCTTTTCTCTTTCTTAATGTTGATGTAATACAAAAAGAAAGTTGTTGTATAATTTTGAATTCAATTTCAAGTGAAAGCAAACAAGCTTGTCCAAAATCAAAAGACACCTTAAGATTCAATTGTTTCGATACTAGAAATATATAAATTCAAACCATATGATGAAAGCAAAAGCTCAATCAGCTATGAACAACAAACAAACTAACTCTTAAGATCAAAACGACACTTATCACAGGTCTAGATCTAAGAGGCCACAACAAGACTAGTTCACTTTTCGTTATGGGAAACTGCAAATGATATAAGAAATACACAAAGAACAAACACAGTTTCTTTATACAACCGAGGTAGAATAGTGGCAAGGAAAGTTGGTTTCAGATAGGTACATTGACTGACAACAGGCTGCAAAAACAAGGATGAAAACAGGGCAATGAACAGCAAGGAACCCCAGTAGCACAAGGCAAAATTGGTTCAGCGCAGGTGGTACACTGTCAGTTTGACATTCAGCGCAGGTAGCCCCTTCAGGAACTGTGCTGAAATGCAGACTGCCTTCACAACACCTGCACTGAAGATTCAAACTTTCGTTTTTCTCAGTTTCCGGGTCACAGATTGCTCAAAAATTCATAGTTTTTGGCCAAATCAGAAGCTATCAGTCAAGTACACACTAAGGGATGAAAAGGAGGATGAAAAGCTATCACTAAGAGCTATTTAGAGTCCTTGTGGATCAGCTCTTCAAATCATAAACTTGCCCAGAAACTGAGCTAGAGTAGCTGCCCTCTACTTTTCATTTGAAAGATCCAAATGCAGTTCGATTCGGTACTCCCTTTGTTTATGAAATGAATAGCAAAAACACAAACAACCAACAAGATACGCTCCCCAGCGGAGTCGCCAATTTGTTGGGGGGAAAAGTATCTAATGTAGAATGCCTCTATCCCACTCTAAGGGTGATAGTACCTCAGCAACAACTGAATGCAAAGCTATTCAAGAATTCTTCTTTATGAGATGAGAGAGGGAAGAAAAGGATGATCTACTAACCGTTATCTTGCGCCAATAGTCGATCCAGTCTTCACTCCTTGCTGCTTGCTCCTAGCTCCTTGCCCTTTCACCGGCCCAGCTACACACAGATCCTGTAAAAGCACAAGAAAAGGAAGCTACAAGAAGCATGCATCCATAATCGATCTAAGGATTAGCATAAACCAAATATGCAAGCATCAATTCATCATCAAGATACATGCATATAGAAGAACCTCAAATACTTTATTGATAATAGAAGTAAATTTCTGAGAGAGTTACAACCACAGTAGGCCCAATCCAGCAACACCTCCCAGCTGAAAGAAATCTCCTCTTCAACTCCTTCAAG
This sequence comes from Pinus tabuliformis, assembly GCA_031772625.1. Taxonomy (NCBI): domain Eukaryota; kingdom Viridiplantae; phylum Streptophyta; class Pinopsida; order Pinales; family Pinaceae; genus Pinus; species Pinus tabuliformis. The sequence continues at coordinate 570,758,616 of CM062810.1, forward strand.
CAAAACACCCAATAGCTCTATACTCAAACCAACATCACTTCCTTACTTGCACAAAATTCCAGCCTCCCTAGACCTCATGAGAGAGATCTATATATAGGGTTTTGGAGAAAGGATGAGTCATCTTGAGACTGGCATGAAGCTGACTAGTGTCCTCTCCCACTTTAGTTAATCTTTAGTTCTTGAGTCCACTTGGAGAATCTTGCTTCCACTTGGAGATCAAGACCCTCTTACTCATCACAAGGCGAATTCCTTGACCCAAGTGTCAGTTTGGAAGCTTCCTGGGCAGTTGACACCTTGCAGAATGAATGTGCCACTTGGCCAATCTTGCCCAGCGCAGGTAGCCTTCATCAGTTTTGACCTTCAGCGCAGGTACAGAGAGGAGCAGTTGACATTCAGCGCAGATGCTCAGTGGAGCAGCTGACATGATCCAGAAATAGCCTGTTTTTGAGTGTTTTTAGGTGGAGAACTGATTTTCAGTGCTGTGGTTTGCAGACCTTGTTCCTCTAAGGGTAAGAACAACATGTTTAGGGACTTTGGATCCCTCACATTATTGACATTTCATGCTCCATGCTGTTAGGCACAAAAATGTCTATAACAGTACTGAGATAGCAAACAGATGTTCATTTGGCATCTGGTCATCCACTGTTCCATCTTCACCTGCAGGTAAATCCAATCTAGACAAGAAGTCAACAACAACATTTTCTTTACCTGGTTTGTCAACGATAGTCAAATCAAATTGCTGCAACAGAAGTAACCATCTAATAATACGAGTATTCACATATGGTTTATTCATTAAACATCTAATTGCAGCATGATCAGTATGTACAAATGTTTGATAGCCAGTGATGTAGTGTCAGAACTTGTTCAGGGCATGGACCACGGCCAGGAACTCTTTCTCAGTTACATCTATGAAAGGTAGTCTTTCTTGGTGGCTTTGTTTAGTTCTCTGTAGTCCACACAGATTCTCCACTTTCCATTTTTCTTGGGTACCAACACCAGAGGGGACGCCCACTTACTATGCGAGATGGGGTAGATGAATCCTGCATCCAACAGTTTTTGCAGTTCTTCTTTGACAATGTCCTTAAGAGTTGGATTCATTCTCCTCTGAGGTTGCCTGACCGGTTTACATTCTTCTTTGATGTAGATGTGATGGGTATAGACCGAAGGGTGGACTCCTTTCATCTCCTTATAGCTCCAAGCGAAAGCATCTAGATGACTGACCAACAGACTATACAGCTCCTTTTCCTGGGAAGGAGATAGGGAGGAGCTGATCTTTAACGATCTCTTAGGGCCAAACTCCACATTTTTTATCCTAGGAGAGAGTGGATCGGTCACACAAAGGTCCACTAAGGTGATGGCTTGAGCATCTTCCACCAATTTCTCTAAGGACAATGCACTGGGAGGCAGATTCTGAATCAAGGTCTCAATCAAATCATCCTCAGTTTGGGGACCTCCCCTGGTGGTCTCTAAGGTGCACAAGGGTGCAGAGTACACCTCATCCTCTTCTCCTTCTTCCAACCAAAGTGGTAAGTCATGCTCTAATAGAGGTTGGGCAAGAGGGTATAGGACTAGCTGCTTGGACATAGGACCATTTTTGATGGTCATGTTCCCTGCTTGGCAGCTTATGTAAGCATCCGCAGTGGCTAGCCAAGGTCTTCCCAAAATAAGGGGGTATCCGGTAAGCTTTTCCTTTGGCTGAAGAACCAAGAAGTCCGCAGGATACTCCCAAGAGTCAACAAAGACCAAGACATCTTCCACAATCCCCTCGGGAGTCACAGTGGAGCGATCTGCCAACTACAATACTGTTGAGGTCTTCCTTAAGGAACCCTGAAGGTTGAGTTTGAGCATGGTATCCCTGGTCATCATATTAATGGCAGCCCCTAAATCAATCAAAGTGTGGGGTATGATGGTGCCATTGACGTGGACATCAACTACAGGACTCCCAGGATCCAAATACTTTGGACAGATTACTTGCCCCAACATAAGATCAGACAGTTGTCCTATGACATTGATGGTTGAGGCATCTCTTTTTCGCCTGCCTGTGTGCCTGAAACACTTTTCCTTAACCAATTTGTTGTATATCTGTACATCTTTGATGGCTTGGAGAAGTGGTATTCTCACACACAATTGTTTGAGTTCTCCCAAAAGCTCATTCTCCTCTGGGTCGGGTTGTGTGGTTACCGTTAGTCTCTCAGGAAAGGGTGGAGTGGCCTTGGGTTCACTTTCCTATTTGTCTTCCTCGTCCTCTAAGGGAGGAGGTTGGCGATCCAGAAGAGTCTTCCCGGATCACAGGTTGATCTCCTGGATCTCCACAGCATAGGTAGGGCAGGTTGTTTCCCCGGTATATACCTGCTGGGCCTGTCGGTTGTTGGGGTTCGGGTTCGGTTGAGCAGGCATTTCGGGTTGTCTCGGAGGAGCAAGAGGTAATGGTTGTGGTTGAGCTGGTCATGGAGGAAAAATTGCGGGAGGAGTGTTGTACTGGGGCCTCCACCCCAGTTGAGGTGCATTCCACTGATGTTGTGGCTGGACAGGTGGGTGAAACGAATGAGTAGTGGGCGTAGTATGGTATTGAGGTGGGTAAGACCATGGAGGAGGCACAGACCAGGGAGGATGAGTAGGGGGCCCCCAAGAAGGCATAGGAGCAGATTGGTTGGGGCTATAATAAGCTTGGGATGTCCCTTGCATCCCCAACTGGAAGGGTCTAGGTCCATGCGGCCTTATTTGATTGAGGAGGTAGAGAGGTTCAGTGGGTTCCTTAGTTCCTTGTTACATTGCCTTAAACCCAGGTAAGGTTGGGCATTGGTTTGTGGGGTGGTTCTCCTCACAAACGAAGCATACCTCTACCAAGTGTAAGGGACACTCGTTCTTAGAGTGCTTCCTTGTACACCTAGGACAGAAGATGGCCAAAGCACTCTCAGCTTCCTATTTCTTTTGCTGGATCTGGAATGTATCAAGTTGCATGGCAATGGTCTGTCTCACCTCACTTTTGAGGTCCTCCAGCTGATTAACAAACTCATGCTTGGAGAAAGTGGCACTAGCTGAAAGGGGGTTTCCCCTACCTCTTTTCCGGGCTGCCCTAGAATGGTTTCTAAACATAGTCTTTATATCCTCGTAAGGTAGTTGGTAGATGTCTCCTCCAGTTAGCATGTGAAGGGTATCTAGGAGGTCTTCAGGGACTCCTCGGAGCAGGACCAACTTGAGAGATTCAGGGTCAAGTGTACACCTGGCCCGTTTATAGCTAAGTTGGAATCTTTCCTCATAATCTTCTAAAGACTCCTCATTTCCCATGCTCATTCAGAAGATCTCTCCGTTGGCTTCCTTGGACCTACAGTAGTCCCGGTATTTGGTATTGAAAGCTTGCTGCATCTGAGCCCAAGTGGTGATACTGTTCCCAGGTAATCCCATGAACCAGCATAATGCTGCATTGTTGAGAGTAGAGGGAAAGAGTTTCAGTTTTTGCTCATCTTCTGTATAGTCATAGGTTCGACAAAGGACAACAAACTCAAACAGGAAGGTATCAGGGTCTTCAGTAGTCAATCCATGGAAGTGAGGTAAAGCAGAGGGGCTTATGTTTTTCATTTTCATGTCTCCATTGGTCTCTCGGATGGGAAAGGAACCTTCTATTCTCTCATCTTCAGCCATGGCTTCAGGTGGGATGGTTTCTAACTCTTCTTCTAGTATAGGATCTTCGTATGTCTTAGGAGGCTCGCCTATAAGTTCTTCTGGATCACTGTCACCAAAGAAGAGAGAAGGGTGACTCAGTGACGTGGTGGGGGTGTTGGGTAGGAATTTTCCAGTTTTATCTCTGTTCCTACGAGGCATGAAATGGAAAGGCTTTTGATTTCTTTTTTCTTTTTCTCCTTGTACTTGAAAAATTGAAATAGATTGAATTGCAACTAACTATCTTGCTAAAATGAAAATGCGGAATTGAAATAAAAGTAGGAAAGGACTAATCTATTTTGCTCAAATGAAATTGCGGGAATGAAATGCTAGTCTACGCTTGCAGAATTGAAATTGCTAGTCTACGCTTGCAGAATTGAAATCGCTAATCTATGCTTGCAGAATTGAAATTGCTAATCTATGAAAGCAGGAAATATCTATTTGACTTTTGCGGAAATGAAATTGCAAAATGGAAATGAAATGAACTATTTGGCAGAAGGCGAGTGTGGAAAAATAGAAGAAAAGCAACAATCACCAATACTCTGACGCTTCCCCGGTAACGGTGCCAAAAAGATGGTGGGCCCCAGTATTGTAGCAATAATGCTACAACTCCTGGAGCTCCCTTATTTAGTTTTATCAACCCGGTAGTTCGTAACAAACTTGGAAGCGACGGTGCTGTATGCACAAGTACTAGCTCTTGCCGCATTTTTCACTTGGTCAGCTAGCACAAGTCTGCTAGGGGATCAAGCCAACTTCTATGAGCTCTTAGAAGAATCTTTATACCTGATGGATGGAAGCTAACTCAAAGGAAGCTGATCTACTTGCAGAAAGAAACTAAAAGTCAAATAGTACCATAACCCTAGCCAACCCTAATTCTACCAGCTAGTCCTACTGATGCAAAGGAAAGGAGGCAAACTATTGAAGAAGATGCCATTACTTATATGAAGGTAAATACATGTATCTAGACTACCTCTATTTGAAGAAAACATCTTTTTGTATTTTTGACTTAGTTACTAGAATTATCATGCATGTGCTTTTAACTGGCTTTTCACTGTGCAGGGATGGATCAAGGAGGAGAAATGCTTGGGAAAGGTTGGGATGGTATAGAGAGGTCCTAAGAAGCCCCTAACACTCTTCCAGAGGGTTTCACCAAGTTTGGTTGCCAAAAGACCTTGTTTGTGAGATTCTACAGGAAATTTGTAGGGGTTCTATAGGATGTTTCAGGAATTTCTACAGGATGTTCATAAATTTCTACAGGATGTTTTAAAATTGGATTTTGGAGGATGGGTGAGTGAAAGAGGATGCATGAATGGATAGGGAGGTAGGCTAGGGGTCTGAAATGACCCAGTGACTGGTGGATGAAGTGATGAGAGGGTGTGGAGAGCTAACTTGTCTTAAGGAAGACCAAGGCAATGGAAGAGCAAGAAGGTAGGGTTACGTGGACAAAAGAGGAGTGGTGAGAGGAGGAAGTTGATTAGGAGATGGAGAAGCTGGCTTGGACAAAGCTTAGGTGGACGAGAGAAATCTGGATAAGCCCTGCACGGTGTGTACTTAACTGAGTCAACCAAGTCCTGCATACAACCGAAATCTTAGCTAATTTATCAGAACTGTCAATGAAACGCATGAACAACAACTTTATTCCCAAAGAAAATCATGTACAACACTTAATAAAAGGAACATCTAAAAAGGTCTATACGCATGACTAATTTCCACAAGTGAAAAAAACGTTACACCAATGATTGCATGGCCAAGCAACCTAGCGTTTTTGTTAAGCAGCACTGGCTCCACAATTCCAACCCCTGATCCAATAAGGGAGAGGTGAAACTGAGAGTGCAGGCAACCCTTTTATGGAGTTTTTATCAATCTTTGTCTTATCAATCTATTATATACATCCAAAGTAGTTCTATTCATCATCAATATCCTAATTAACCAACACAACTAAATCCTAGCTCAACAAACTTTGTTCAGATGCATAAAAGGAAAATCACAGTGTTGAAAGGAAGGATAACAATACAAATAAGGAGGCCCTAGGCTCTCAGGTTGGGCCCAACCCTGAGAGCTATAGCTCCTATAAAAATCTTAGAGCTAATATCAAATCTGACTACTTCCCATTATCAAAAAATAATCATAAGTCAAGAGTTATGCCAATAATGGCTACAAAAGAACAAAACAGAGCTAGCAGCACGTAGTGCAGAATGTGCAAAAGTTTTTCAAAAAAATTCCTTTTCGAAGGCTAGAGCCTTATCATTTATACACTACAAGGCCCTGGCTGGCCTCCTAAGTTTATGGGACTTGGCTGCCCAAACTGTGAGTGAACAGCTCCTTCCAAGAAATATGCTTGGCTGCCTTCTAGATCCGGTTTTGGTGGCCTTTGGAGCTCGGAGTTGGGGGTGAAGATCCCAAGGGAGGTTATTTAATGTCATAGGCAAACCCCCTACGAATCCTCAACCCAAGCTTGGCTGTCTCCTAGCCCATGTCTGCTCAGTTTTGCTCCCACATGTGTCAAAAATCCTGAAATGAGCATGTGTTAGCCACCTAGGAATAATGACTACCCTTATTCGTACAAATGACATAAACATACTAGAAAATAATGCATAAGCTATGAAAAATTAAGGGTTGAACAAGGGTAGTTAGGCCAAATGAGCTCAAAATGTTACCAAATTTGGGGCTCATCATCTGGGTTCATGAGTGTTTGGGAATGCAATGGCTCAGTTCTCAAATTGCCAAGTGTTTTTTTCTAGAAACCCCTTTGTAATTTATAGTGCCTTTTGAATTTGAATTCGATTGTTCCCCCCACATTCGGTCCATTAATGCTCACTTGGTGGTAGATTTTCAAGAATCTAGCCCATAAAGTTCACCTTAAATGCCTGTCCCCCACTCCATTTGGTCTGAAACCAAGCATCACCTCATTAATAGTGGTTGTAACGGCCCCTTCCCAGTTGACCCATGTGACAACACAACTACCCTCACGTTGTCGCAGACCCTATGACGCTTCGCTACTACAGGTAGACCTGACATTGGGCAGATCCTCGGTAGTTTATAGTCCCACACCTCCTTTCAGCTACCTGGAGCACTAAGACTATGATTCTGTCGGCTAGTCAGATGGCTAGGCCACCTGTGTATGCCTTCAAATGACTGCCATTAACTTTTCCTGGGAATATTTCTCCATTTAACTTCACCAATTGCACTGCTCCACCATTTGTGATCTCCTTAATAACGTATGGTCCCAGCCAATGCATTTTGATCTTCCCTGAGAATTTATTGAACTTACTATTGTATAACAACACCAAATCATTTTCCTTGAAGGTGTGCAACTTAATATGGCGATCCCGCCAAGCCCTTTCGCGCTACTTTTGGACCTGGTGGTGAAATCCAGCCAAAAGTCATTCTTCTTCGAGCTCCTCCAACTGCGCGAGCCTTTCCTCCAGGGCTCCATGATCTGTCATACCCATGAGCACTATTATGCGTAGACTAGGCATGATGTATTCCATAGGCATTACAACTTCCACTCCATAGACAAGCCTAAAAGGTGTTTGTCCAATCAGTTTCTTGCATGTCATCCTATAAGCCCATAATATTGCAAGTACACGCAGGTCCTAGTCACTTTGCTATGCATTACATACTTTGGTCAGTGCGGTCTCCAGTACTTTGTTGAATGCTTCTACTATCCCATTAGCCTGCAGGTGATATGGTGTGCTTTTCTCATGATACACCTGAAATTATTCCGTTAGTGCATTGATCGTCTCGTTTAGGAAATGTGTACTGCGATCTCTCATCAAGATCTTTGGACTTCTGAATCATGTCAATACATGTTCAAATAGAAACTTCACAGGCATCGCAACCGTGGAATCCTTTACTGACTGTGCTTCTGCCCAATGAGTCAGGTACTCTATCGCAGTGATAATATATCTCACGCCTATCTTTCCTTGAGGTTTGATAGGTCCTACAAATTTGATTACCCACTTCTCAAAGGGTTGCAATGTCATTTGTGTATTCGAAGGCATCTCATCCCTCTGTGATGGTTTACCTATTCATTGACATACATCATAGGCCTTGCAATGTGCTTTTGAATCCTGATGAAGGGTTGGCCACCACAACCCTGTGCGAAGAATATTCTGCATGGTTTCTCTCCCTGCATAATGACCTCCCATAGTGCCCCCATGAGTGTCTGTGAGGATATTTCTTTGCTCAAACTCAGGTACATACCTTCACAGTATCTCATCATTCCCCATCTTATATAGGTGCCCCACAATGACAGAGAAATCTGCCGCGCGCACTAGTAGTTCCTTCTTTTGCTGGACAAAGTACCCTTTCAGTGCAGTTCTAGTCATGAGAAAGTGAATTATATCTTCAAAATGTCCATCCAGGATGCGCATAGAAAATAGTTATGTGTCGAGTAATCCTTCCTCCAAACTAGTAGGTTCCTCTCATGTCTCAATGCACGACAAGTGATCTGGTCCCGCATTCAATCGTCCATGCTTCACGACAACTTCAAAATCATATTCTTGGAACAATAAACTGCATCTTCATATGCAACCCAGCAACACAGGCTTATTGACCAAGTACTTCAGCGCAGAATGATTTGTATACATCTTAAAGTGACCTCCTAGTAGGTAGTGTCGATACCTCTGGAGCACATATACCATAGCCAGTCCCTCGCGTTCAGTGGTGGATAGTTCTTTTTTGCTCTAGATAATCTACAACTCACGAACATGATAAGGTGATCCAAGCCTTCTCCACCATCCTATGTTAGTACTATCCCCAGTGCTATACTTGATCTGTCAACATGGACATGAAATGCTTTCTTCCAGTTTGGGAAGACCAAAATCAACGCAGTAACCATCTTTTCTTTCAATACATCTAGGCTTTTCTTACAGTCATTGTTCTAGTAAAACATGACATCCTTTTTCAACAACTTTTCCATCAGTATGGTGATCTAGGCATAGCTTTTGATGAAATTCGTGTAGTACCTCGTATGCCCCAGAGTAGTGCGCACCTATTTCGCATTATGTGGTGCTTCCAAATTCAAAATCACCGTGATTTGTGAGGTCTACCATCATCCCCTGTCTACAAACCACATGCCCTAATAGGTTCCGAAAAGGAACGAGAAACGTACACATATTGAGGTTGAGTGCAATTTGGTATCTTTGGCATGTATCTATCAGCAAGCGCAAGTTCACTACATGGCACCTAACAGGCCCAAATACAATCCAATCATTAAAATAGACCTCCAAGAACTTATGAATATATTCCCTGAATGCCGCAACAACTACGTGTGAAAATATTGTAGGGGAATTCTTCAATCCAAATGGCATGACAGTATATTGAAATCAACCCCAGTCAATCGCGAAGGTTGTCTTTCTCCTATCCTCCAGTGCAATTTTGATCTGGTGGTATGCTGAGAACCCATCAGTGAAAGAATATGCTTCCTGACCGCCTACATTGTTCAACACCTCATCTGTGAATAGACTAGGGAATGGATCATGTACACACGTGTCGTTCAACTTTCTAAGATCCATGCATATTCTTATTTCTTCCAGTTGCCTCTTTTCTTGTACCACCATCCGGCTTACCCAATCGGGTTCCTCCATAGGCTTGATAATGTCTGCCACGAGCATCTTGTCTAGTTCTATGCGGACCTTCTCCTCGTATTTTGCATTTAAGCGATACAACTTCTGCTTAACTGGATTTACGTCGGGTTTTAACGTGATCTTCATTACCCCTAAATCTCCAATTATTCCCTTCAAATCCGTAAACTTGGTCAGGAATAAGTCGTGATATTCACGAAGTAATTCAGCAACCTTATCCACCATCGGGCAGTCCCAATAGTCTCCAATATTCGTAATTTTAGGTTCCGCCTTTGTACCAATATTCACCTGCTTAGTCTTCACCGGCGCAGTTATGTCAGGGTTCTCAATCTATGGTTCCTAAACCTCATGGTGGCCTTCCATCGCTTGAATGTTAATTCTCCATGGACTTTCATCTTCTTCTTCAGCAGTTACACTATAACATTCCAGTGTGCAACTTAGCTGAGTAGCCCATTAAGGCTGAATCGATTCTACTGGCTCCTGTGGTATCCTAAAGATGGTTGCTTTTACCTCTTTTAGCACTTCATCAATACTGTCCCACTCATCCTCAAAACTGAAGGTCATCACGAACCCTTCATGCAGAACATACCATTCACCTATCTCGTGGTCGAGCTCTATTTCTATATACAAGTTCATTGGTATAACACCCAAGATATGACAGAACAGGTGTACCCACTCAGGCTGTGACTTTTCCCCATAGGCCAGTGTCCATTTGACCATATGCGTTCATGGATCATCCTGCCCATTGTAATTATCTGTCAGTCACACCCTAGGCTTCCCAAATCATAAGTGCATCATTCCCCTACATTCACACCAGTTGTCAAATCCCCCTTTGTGCATACCCCACCACCTCGTGGGCATAGAGCATAGTACCCAGTCGAACACCTGGAAGCATTTCTTTTCTAGCACCTCCCTTTCAAATTTATTCAAGCAGGTATCTACCTCACTTAGGCCATAATAAGTAGCTCGGTCTCTTACTTTTGTCGATACACAACACAGCAACCTTGTTGTCATATTACAATTTAGTGTAGTTACCTCATGTAACTGATTCTGCCATTGCTCCATCTCCTCATCTGAATCCAAAGTACAAGAACTTTCACACTCCCATGCAATCCGCCCATCCACAGTGGGATTCACCCAATCCTAGTTTCACATTGTTATCTTATAGATGAAATCCAAATCATAATCACTTTCATAGTCATGCAACGGCTCTGTATAGAGCAATCCTTCAGCAGGGTCTAGGGATATAATTACGCGTAGTGACTTCTTTTCAAAAATCAATTTTCTCTCTTTTAGATTCATCACCCTGTTCATGTCAGTGGCCCAATCAATTCCCAAGAGCATGGGGTAGGGATTGTTGTCATAAACAATCTCTATCACTTCAAATTTTGCTAGCGCTCTCGCTCCCTCAATGTCCATGATTATTCCCTGCAATTTCCCCATGGATATTATTTTCTTTTGGTTCACCATTTGTAATTGAATAAGAGATGACTACAACGTAGGTCTTCCCATTCGCTCCCATGTCTGCTTTGGTAGAACATTCGCATCTGATTCTAAATCCAAGATAACTTGATCCATCTCATATTCTTCGATTTGTGCGATTAGCCTCATTTCTCTTCCCATCCTTGTGTTATGTTTTCCAATCTTCTTGACTACGCATGGTTCCCCTGGCGCGGTCCTGACGTATGTGTTAATGAGTTCCTGTAACCCTTTCACTACCTTACTATCGCATAGTAACTTCATGTATGTTTCCAAGAATGTTGTGAGCATGGATGGGTTCATCTCTGGCTCTGGTCTATCTTTGCTTCCTAAAGTGGAGACATCCACGAAGCTCTTCTTAGTTTCCATGAAATATTCCTGAGTGCACTCCAAATCAAACTCCACTTCTTTCGTCAAAGATTTACGAACCCAAGTAATATCTTCTCGTTTTTTTCCTTTGTGATCTCCCATCGCGATTCCACTTTGGAGCACAATGTTCACATTCGGATCTTCCTTGCGCGACTCAGACCTCATCATCTGCAAGTTCTGAGTCGGGGGAGGTGGTAGCGCTCCTTTTTCATGTATCCTAGCTATCATTGTAGGACAACCTTCTATCTCATGATCAAACAAGTAGCAATACAAACATGACAGGTGCATTGGATTTGTGCAATCGCGGGCATAATGCCCTAGCCCTCCACAATTGTAACATATCAATTGTTCGTGACCTCTTCCAAGTCCTCCTGCGCCTCGGCCTCATCTACATCCCTGAAATCTTGTTCATGCTATTCCTGCATTTTGATCAAGGGGTCATGTTTCAGCCTAAACTCTTTAGATGGGAGCTCTATCCATCATTAACTCATAGCTTCTATAAGTGTGCTCATATTTACCCACTGGCCTACAAAAGTTGCAGAACAACTGTTATGAATTTTGTGTATACTTTTATAACAAGTGACAATTATTTGTGGCATGTTTTCTTTCTATTTGACAGATTGCACACCACAAAGAAGGTGTCATGCTAGGTCCTACTTGTGCTTCCGGTCTTAAGGGCATCGGCCCTCCTCATGCAAGGTAGTTTGTGAAAACTAGGCAGTGGTCCTTGTCATGACCTTGACCCTTGCATTTTATGCACCACACCTCTTCATGCACTTCTGGTCGAGCTACCTTATCCTATTTTAGCCTCTGCATCTCAAGGCATAAATTCTTCAGTTGTGTGTGGATCTGTTGAACTCCCAAGTTAGGATCCTGCATCGGGGTCTCATGTAGCCTCATTGTGATCTCTAAGGACTCTACCTGAGTCATTAATTTCTGCTGCGATAGTGTACTCCTCAGATGTGGTCTTAGTGACGGTACAAACTATTCGCGATGTTGTCCATCGTTCAGATTCATATTAGCTTCATGAATCATACATTTCAGCCTGTAATATAGCTCCCAAGGAGTCTCGCCTGGTAGCATTGTGATCTCTTTGAATCCAATGATTGACTGTGCTTCAAACTTCAGCCTGCTAAATTCTATATTTAGCATTGTTTTGTGTGGAGCCTAATTATCTTCTGTATTCAAAGGTATCACCACATTGGACCCTAGTTCATAATGGGGTGGCAACACCCCTTGTAAAATATTCATTGCAGGGGGGGTCCATAAGGGCGCAGCTGCAGAATGTGATATGACATTCAGGACTGTGACATGCCGATAACCTTAGCTGTGTGCCCCAAGGATCCTATTGATGTATGATTTTGATAAATGCTCTCCCTGAACCCGCTAACTGCCGATATGCAATATTGGCGATCGACGGATCATCATTTCTCATTTGGTTAGTGCTCCATACTACTTGGAAACTGATATGCGATATGTGATGAGCCTTCTGGGTCCCAATTGCGATTTTTTCTCCATACTTAGCCATTTTGCTCAATCAGCTAAGCTTTTCAGGGGAAATCTTCTACAGGCTCTAAATTTTGATCCGGGAACCATTTTTTGGATTTGTATATACCACCGAAATCATTTTCCGAGCATTATGAAATGAAGAGGATATAATAAAGCTTTGATAACTTATGTGGCTCATCAAATGGCTTCAACTTCACTCTTCTCATGCATCCTGCAACACTCATCATTTGCAAAGCAATGAGTGAGCATTAAATGACAACATTGGCTCCATGTAGGGACACTGTCTTGCCAGCAAGGTGCTAAGAACCTGCACACTGATAACTACTACTTTGGGCATCAAGTCACTTCTCAATAAAAATATAACTTTCACAAAAGAAGAAATTTTTTCAATAAAAGAAAATTCAAATTACAATTGCATTAAACACACCAGATATTTACAATAAGTGTAAGACAGGTAATTCTTAATTTTGAAAATAGAACTTGTGGAACTGACCATTCACTGGTAGTTCCAACAATTCACCTTCCAAGCTTTCAAGTAGAAATGTGTTGTTCCCTCTCTCTTCTGTAATCATGAAGGGTCCAATCCACAGAGGATCAAATTTTCCATGTTTACTTTTGTCCTCGCATCAGACATCCCACCTGAGAACTAAAATTCGAAGTTGAAGAGGTCTATCCTTAGGCTTCTTTTTTGGATGTGGAGCTTGATTATATTCCTTATTCAGAGGTATCATCACAGTGGACCCCATTTCATAATCTAGCGGCAATGGAACCCGTAAAATGTACGCCGCCAGAGGGGCCCACGGGGGATTCCGATGATTATTTGGAGCCCCTCCTTCCCTTGTGGGGGATCGGGGGCAATGCCCCCGAAGATAAAAATAGATGTAAAATTTCCTTGTAAAATGTTGTAATTTCACAATCAATCTGGGTCATTCATTAGGTGGAGATATGGTAATATAAGTTATGTTTAATGTAGGGTTTTTTTCCCTAGAAGGCAAACCCTCTCTATATATGAGGGAATTGTACTGCATCTGTGTATATCTATATTTAGAGTGAGAAAGAGAGAGGAGATTGAGATGGAAGAGGGAATTACATTGAATTTTCTGGATAATATAAAAGGAAGGAATGACTATTTCTCCATGGATGTAGCCCAATTAGGTGAACCACGTATATCTATGTCTAATTTTATGCATTTTCTGTGTGTATATTTTTGCAATATCTTATGTGTTCCATTGCTCTTTAATATATAATTTTCTAACAACTGGTATCAAAGCCGAAGGTATATTGAGCTAATAAACTCACGGGAGAGAAGGGTTCCTGGTTTGAGTCAGAGCAATGGCAGAAGATGGTAGGTTTAGGGTAGAAACATTTAATGGCCAGAACTACCAGCTATGAAAGATGCAGATGGAATATTATCTGTATCAGAGATATCTATACCAACCATTGAGTGGAAAGGCAAATAATCTGATTAGTATGAAAGACACATAATGGGATATTCTTGACAAAAAGGAACTTGGAACAATACGATTGTGCCTAGCAGCGTCTATAGTGTTTAATATTTCAAAGGAAACGACAATAGAGGGTATAATGTCAACATTGGCCAAACTATATGAAAAGCCCTCATCCTCAAATAAGGTATTTCTTATGAAGTGTTTATTTAATATGAAAATGTTAGAAGGTGGATCTGTTGCTGATCATTTAAATGAATTTAATATAGTTACCAGTCAGTTAAGTTCTGTAGGGGTAAATTTTGATGATGAAGTTAGATATCTGTTATTTCTATGCTCATTGCAAGAAAGTTGGAATGGTTTAGTTATGGCCATTAGTAACTCTATCTTTGGAACTAGTACTTTAAAGTCTGATGATGTTGTCGGTGCAATCCTTAGTGAGGAAATGTGATAGAAAAGCTCCGATGAGACATTAGGTAATGCTTTGACTACAGAGACTAGGGGAAGGAAAATGGAAAGAGGAAGGAGCCTTGGATATCGCAGTAAATCAAGAAAAGGCAAATACAAGTCCAGATCGGGGATAGTGTGTTGGAAGTGTAGGAAGAAAGGACACCTAAAGAAAGACTGGAAGTATCAGAAGGGAAAAGAAGGAGATGTGCAGCGAGAAAATAATCATGAAGCAAATGTAACAGGTGATGTGTTGCAATATTCTTTGATTTTTTCTTTAGAAAATATTATTGATGCCTGGGTGGTAGATTCAGGGGCCTCATTCCATGCCACACTTGATAGGAAACATTTTCATGATTATGTTGAAGGAGATTTTGCACAGGCTGGATTGGGTGATGATAAACCCTGTAAAATCATTAGAATGGGTATAGTTTTCATAAAACAACACAATGGAAATCAATGGCTATTGAAGGAGATAAGGCATGTTCCAGATCTGAAGAAAAATCTTATTTCAATAGGGCATTTGGGAGGTGAAGGTTGTGTGACTACTTTTACAGATAAAACCTGGAAGGTCACTAAAGGATTCCTGGTAATAGAAAAAGGAGAAAAGGTTGGTACATTGTATTTATGCAATGGTATTTCTAATTCTATTAATTCTTTAACCTCTACAGGAGAAGATATAGAATTGTGACATCATAGGCTCAGGCACATGAGTGAGAAGGGGATGCAGATTCTTCACTCAAGAAATTTATTGCCAGGTTTGAAGCATGTTGATTTAAAATTCTGTGAGAATTATGTTTATGGAAAACAAAAAAGAGTTAGATTCCTCAGAGTTGGGAAACAAAAGAAGAGAGAAAAATTATAGCTTGTGCATACAGATGTATGCAGACTTGCTTAGGTATCATCTGTTGGTGGCTCTCATTAATATGTTACTTTTATTGATGATGCAACTAGAAAAACCTATATTTATTGTATTCAAAATAAATCTGATGTTTTTTATACTTTCAAGAAATGGAAATCCTTGGTTGAAAATGAGACAGGAAAAAGGTTGAAGTGTCTCAGATCAAACAATGGAGGTGAATATTGTAGCAAAGAGTTTGATAGGTATGTTCAGAGAATAGAATTTGCAGAGTGAAGATAGTTCCAAGAACACCACAAGAAAATGGTGTGTCAAAAAGGATGAACGTGACAATCATGGAGCATGAAAGGTGCATGAGATTGCTTGCACAATTGCCTTTAAAATTTTGGGCAAATGTTGTAGATAATGTTGTTTATAAGCAGAGGGCCTTCAAGTTCCTTGGATGATGGTATTCTAGAGGAGGCATGGACAGGTAAAAAGGTAAACTATTCTTTTTTAAAGACTTTTGGTTGTGAAGCCTTTGT
The DNA here is from genome assembly GCA_031772625.1 of Pinus tabuliformis. Taxonomy (NCBI): domain Eukaryota; kingdom Viridiplantae; phylum Streptophyta; class Pinopsida; order Pinales; family Pinaceae; genus Pinus; species Pinus tabuliformis. The sequence continues at coordinate 570,774,496 of CM062810.1, forward strand.
CCACACTAATAAAGAAAATAGAACAAATTTGAGGAAAAATCAAAGAAATGTACCTTTATTGGATATGGTGTTAATGATTTTGGTTATCACTTTTATGATTATGAAAAACACAAAATCATTAGAAGCAGAGATGTCATATTCAATGAAAAGGTTTTGTATAAGGATCGCCTGCAGGAAAAGAAACAAGAAAAAGAAAACAGAGAATACACAGTGCTTGAAGAGATCACAAAAAAAGTGATGGTGCCTGAAAATAATAATGATCAACATCCAGAACAACAACAAGCACCTCAAACACCTGAAATTGGTGTTAGAAGATCTACCAGGATAAGTAGACCCCCTAAATGATACTCTCCTTCATTATATTATGTATTTTTGACTGATTCTAGTCAACCATAATGTTATGAAGAAGCAGTACAGGTAGAAACCAAGACAAAGACGGAGAATTCCATGAAAGAAGAGATGGACTCCTTATCACATAACTAGACTTGGGGGTTAGTTAGGTTGCCTGTAAGTAAAACAACATTGTAGAACAAATGGGATTACAAGTTGAAGGAAGAAGATTTTTTTGGAGAATTTAGCATCGGCGGATAAATACTAATTCCCTATATTAGTAGATGTATCTAGAAAAATAGTTTAAAGTGTTTTAGACTTTTCCTTTAAGCAATAGATAATATCAGAAGATAGAAGAACTACTTGTAGTTTCGCTTTACTCTCGTCTCCCTTGTATCGATTCCATCACTCCTTCCCATACTTAATCTACTTGAGAAGTACCCTGTAAACACAATAGAAGACAAATAACCGATCAAAGCATATGATCTATTGAATATAAGTGAAAGGAATCAGATACAATTCACACACATAAGCATTATGAAACAATACAAACATATGGCAAAAATGTTCAAACACTTTATCAGATAGAAGAAGGAATTACAACCATTAGTGTCTGATTCAAAGCCATTCCTCAAGCGTGGATCCCATCCACATCACCTCGAATGCATGACAATCTTGTAGCATCACAATACTTGCTTCAAAGCCAAATCTCATAACAACATTATCTCCTTACAATTCAACATAGTCTAGCTCCTGATCACTTAGATGAGTGGTTGTTACACAAAAATATCGTCACCATGATTATTTCCAGTCAGTATGGGTCTATCATCACTTGTACTGTCCTCCTAAGCAAGTCTTAGATCTCAGCTCTTCAAGTCAAGCTTTGAAAATAAGAGAAATACATTAAAAATCAATGAAACTCTGGTTCTGCACTTTCTCTCACTGTTACCTACGGTCCCGCACATTCTGTTGACAAAAACTATGGACCTTACTGCTCTGTCCCTAAAGGTGTGGGTGCGGACCCCTGTGAAAGTCAAAAAGGCGCAAGTTTATTCTAAAAACTCACTTTGTGTTAATTCTAGATGATTCTAGAAGGAATTTTGACATGGATTTGCCGCTCTTAGGTGGTTCATGCATCCCAAAAGAGAAGGAGCTAATCCCTTGATGAGAGGAGCTATCCCTTTGAAGGAGGGCTTTATCCCTTTGAAGGAGGACCTAGTAACCTCCCTCCATTGCACTATAAATTTAGGCATTGGGCTGGTTGATAAGGAGGTTAGAAGTTGAACATTTTTTAGGGTAAATGCTGGTGAAATTAAGACTTCCTAGCTGAGCTTAAGAGGAGAGATCACATACCTTTTTGGCTTCATTGGGAAGTGAGTGAAACTTGTCAAAGTAGAGGAGACTTCTTGCTGGACCCTGGGAGGAGCTTGTACAGTGTCAAGGTACAGGTTGTAAAGTTCTTCTTCTTTTACAATCAAACTCATTTTTCTCAACAAGTATCTCATGTTATTTGTTTCATGAACTCCTTGACTTTCATGTTAAATATGTTTTATGATATTGGCTTTTTAGGTGCTATTTAATTTGTTTTCTTGTTTGTGTTTGCAGATTCGCGACAAAGGATCTCATTTGGATCGAGGGAGCGAGGGCATCCACAAACTTGCGTTGGACCTAAGGTAGGCCCTAAAAACACTTGTTTGCCTTTGTTTATTAAAACATATTTAGAGAAAGATAGTGTCTGGTTGGTTTGCTTGTCATTAGGTCTTCTTTAGATTCTAGGAAGGTCTATCTTGTCTGCATTATCGACTTATTCCGTGTGAAAAAATGGTGACTCTGCTGGGGAGCTTGATTGTTTTCCTTACTTTTACTTTGACCTGAGAAACTGTGTTTTTGTTTCTGTTTTTAGCTTGTTGTGTGTGGAATTGGGTAGAATTAGTAGATCCAGGGTTATTTTTTGTTTTTCATAACTTTGGGAGAGGATCGCACCCTGGAATTTTGACACAGTGCGGACCTATCCGCACTTTTGCTTTTAGCACAGAGCGGTACCACACCTGTGTTAACTGTGGGCCTGCAGACCCTGTCAAAATTTTGGAAAACCTAAGATTTCCTCTATTAGTCAGCTTAGTTTTTATTTAGATGTTGTTATGCCCTGCCCAGATCTGCACGTGACTTGTCAGGAACTTTTCATAGGTTAATTCCATTGGCATTCCTGTTTTAAGCTTTTATCAATTGGGTGTTTTGAGTCTCTTTTTAGAGAAATTCTTAATTTGATTTCCTTTGGTCATTACTTGGAGGTTTGTCTCAGTCTTTTCACAATTTTTCATCTTTTTGCTTTTGTTTTTGCAAAACAATTTCCCCCTCATTTGCTGGGGGGGGCTAAACTGTGTATGAGTGTTAATCGCCTTTGAGTGTTTTTATTTTTTGATCTTTGGAACTCTCACCCGATTTTCTTGACTTGCACTTGATTGGTTCTTGGATTACATTAGAATCATCTTGTGTTTGAGAATTCTCTTACATAGATCACATTTGCATAATTAGAATTCTCATTTTCAGAATATGAATGAAAAATGTGCATAGATTAAATTTGCATACTTTTCAAGTGAATTGTGCATAGATTCCAATTTCATAGTTTACATTCTTAAAAATCAATCGTAGATTTAGATCAGTTTTCTTTGATTTGAATTTACATATTTTTATGCTTGTTTTTAACACACAAAAATAAAAATAAAAACTGTTCTGGAATTGGTTTGCATTAGTTTTTCTTGATGAAATTAGTGCATTAGAGAATTTATTATATTTTCTCTTAGTGATCAATTTCTTGCATTGTTGGAAGTGAAAGGAAACTCTCTCCTTACTTTAGTTAGGATTCATCGAATTGAAAAGATTACATTATCATATTCAATTGCATTCAGTTTTGAGTCGGGTCATAACACCATTGGTTTCATATCCATTTACCCTTTTGAGTAATAATAGCCTAAATAACACAACGCTTAATTAAAATTTATCTAGTAATTTTTTATTCTTAAGACTCTTTCCACCAATCTAGCTTAAGCTAGTGCCTTGGAATAGGTTTTAGTTAATTCTCCAAGAGAGTAAAACAAACAAGTAGTCGATCTTGCGGTAGGAAAGAAATTCTAATTGTTACATCTATGCTCTAGGAAAGTTCCTCTTAAAGGAGAAGCACGAGATCATATCTGAACCAGTGAGGTAATCAATCCTTCCTCATTGGGAACGATAGAAGATATTCACGTATTAAAAACGGTAAACCTAGGATTAACCATTGTCGAGGAGCCTAGGGTCACTTGTTGGTAAACCTTGGATTATGTCAAGGAGCCTTAAAGGGGATTGAGCTTGTTACTCTGCCCTTGCGTGCGTATCGGATCATAGACTGTTCCCCTAGGTATATTTGTTTCAGTTGGTAACCTTAGTGGCCATAATCCATAGGATTCTTTACTAAGGTGATGGTGGAGGGAAGATCCCACTGTACCTGGAGCAGACATCGACTAGACTCACTTGGATTTTCTGGGGGGTTCTCTTCACTCGAGACGGTTTAGTGGAGAAACCTGTGCCAATCTATTCATTAAGCACGTTGTCGGGGTAACTATTCCAACCGCCATTTCTATATTGAATTTTGCGACGTTGGATTTCATCACCAACTAGTGTTTTCGGTATGGAAAGTTACTGTTTGTGTGTGGCTTGACTCCTAGATTTGATGGCGCGTGTTAATTTGTTTTTTTTTATTTTTAGAGACCATAGGTGTGAATTGTCAATTGTTAATTTTAGTTTTAAATTGTTAATAAAATTCACTGAAGTTGAATATAATGGAAAATGTTCTGGAACTTATCGACCAAGGAACCCTTCTTAACGAGAATCCTAGTACCTTTCCTTATTTTGGAAATGTTGGTCCTCCTTATATGGCTACTTTGTCATTACCTAGATTTACAATAGGTTTACAGATATGGTTATTTTCAACTTCGTTGGCCCCAAATACTCTAATTGTTCCACCTCAACCGAATGCTTCACCTCAATAGAGTTCACCATCTCAACATCACCAACCATTTGTTGACCCTTTAACTTCTTCACCTAATTTTTCTTCCTCCATTTCTTCCTCTTCGCTTGGTAAAAGCCTTGACACTAGTAACTAGGTATATAAGAAGAAGAAGAAAGGAAAGAAGAAGAAGAAGAAGCAAGATAAGAAAGAAGTCAACCAACCAACCATGGCTATAAGTGTTAGTTGTGTTGAGGAAAACTCCAACATGCATCGTAAACCCAAATACCCTTGCAGGCTTTGTAAGGGTGACCACTTCCTTATCAATTGTCCTAGTATTCCAAAGGTCTTGGAAGTATGGTCAGAAAAATCTCATCAACTTTCCATTGATCCATCAACCAGTGATAGTCAGGTTCCTAGGAAAAAGGGTAAAGTTAGATTTCCTTGTAAGTTATGCAAAGGGAATCATCAAACTCACATTTTCCCTCACATGGATGAAGCCCAAAATTGTTGGAAAAACTTACTATTCCACAGCAAGAATTTCCAACTACTTACCATAAACTTTCTCCCAACCTACTATCAACTGATGGGGTGATTGATCTAATTTCAAGTACAGTTGATCACACTCTTCCATTGGAGAGTGAAACTCATGTCACTCAGGTTGATGATCCATTAGTTGATCAAGTGGTTGATTCAATTTCACATTCGATTGATCTCACTTTCCCTTTAGAGAGTGAACTTCATACCGCTCAGGTTCTTTTTGTTACATCAGATTCTTCTACACCAGGGGGCATTTCACCTGTTTCTACAGAACCCCCTCCAAGTACTGAGGTCTTTTCCTTTGATTGGAATAGACTGACAGAACCTCGTCTTCCTTCCTCCATCCCTTTCCAAATCATTGTCAAGGTTGGTGGTAGGGACATGCATCGCATGCAGGTAGATGAAGGTGCTTCTGTTAGTATTTTATTCTCAATTGCTTGGAAAGCTTTGGGTTCCCCTCAGCTTGCTCCTATTACGCAGAATCTGAAAGCTTTTAACATAACCATTAGTGAACCTTTAGGGATCCTTCCTAATTTTTCCATTACCTTGGAAGGTAAAACTATCTGTATTGATCTTATGGTAGTTCAAGGTCCCTTGGATTTCAATTTACTCCTTGGGTGAGACTATGTTTATGCAATGAAAGCTGTTGTATCAACAATCTTTCGCGTGATGTCTTTCCCTCACAATGGAAATATTGTGACTGTAGACCAGCTTTCGTTCCCTAGTTTTTTTTCAACTACCAATAATATGACAGCCCTAAATGTTCCTGATTCTCAAGTGGTATCTACCCCGCCACAGGTTAATTATGTAGCAACTGGTCCCATGTTTTCAGTTACCGATGCAAGTGAGCCTCTCATTGTTTGCTCATCTTCCTTTGATTTAGATCTGGTAATTGACATGGAAAACTCTATGGGATTACTTGAACACGATGTTCTTATCCCTTTTGAGTCCCTTGACATATGTTCCTTCCAAAGTACTATTCCTCCTTCTGATGAAGACCTTTTGGAAGCCATGATCAAGGTGTGTCCATTGACATGTCTTTCTTCCAGTTGGAAGCCATGATTAGTGAGGTCTGAGGATAGTTTTGTTTCGGTATCAACCTCGTTAAAAAATGAAACAGGATGTTGTGAGGATAGTTTTTCCCTGTATCAACCTCGTTAAAAAATGAAACAGGCTGTCATGATGATATTTCTTTTCCTGTGTCAACCTCATTAAAAAATGAATTAGTTGTTTCGAGGAAAGTTCCTTTTACTGTGTCGACCTCGTTAAAAAATGAATCAGTGAGTATGAGGACAATTCTTTTCCTGTGTCAACCTCGTTAAAAAATGAATCAGGTAGTCAGAGGAAAGTTCATGTTACTGAGTCAACCTCGTTAAAAAAAGAATCAGGTATGAGGATAGTTCTTTTCTTGTGTCAACCTCCTTAAAAAATGAAACAACTCCCTTTTCAAGTTAAATACTGAAAGTAAACCTTCATTCCATCCACCTGGTTGAATGCAATGAAGCTTACGGGGCATGTACCTCGCTTTGCATCATTATGTTGGGGTCATGCGAACTTCTGGAGCATAGTTCCTTTTCTTGTGTCAAGCTCGTTAAAAAATGAAACAAGGAGTCTTGAGCATAGTTCCTTGTCTTGTGTCAAGCTCTTTAAAAAATGAAACAAGGGTAGGTTATATAGGTAGTGTTGGATACCTATAGTAATAGGTTTCATATTTCATGATTGGCAAGAGAAAAGCCAAATATGCTCTGCTTTGGTATCCCAAAGATCCCATATTTCTTAGAAAGCAAGAGCTGGGTAAAGTGTTTCTAGTATTGAGGACCTTGTTTCAATTTTTGTGGATGATTCAACAGTTTAATCTGGATCATGCCATGTTTCAATTTTGAGTTGTAGAATAGAGAAAAAGGTCTGTCCAAACAGCTTAATCTTGGCAGACAAGTAGTTTAGGTAGAGAAACAAAGGTTTCCAAAAGTTTAATCTGGGACCTTGGAAGACATAAGGGTAGAAGTAGATAGAGAGAAAAGAGGAAAAAGCCAAGGAAAAGAAAAGGCAATTGAGGGTTGCAAGTTCAAGTGCCCCTCTAAGAAGAAACAAAAAATGCTAGGCAAAATAGTTGGGTAAGCAGTTGTGGTTGCAGAAAGAATATGATCACCATTACACAAGTATCAATAGGTCTCTTGCCAAGGCAAGTGATCTATCAGCAAACAAAGTGGTGAATTCCATGAAATTACAGCAAAGAGCATCACTAACTTCTTCTCTTTCCCTCTCTACTCCATCACTAACACCCCCTTTCTAAATTCCCCTCCTTCATTCATATTAACTCCTAATCCTACTATGTAACCCCCCTTATCTTACCCCCACCCCTAATATTATTAACACTAAGGTGTATAAAACCCCAAATCTTATGTATATTCCCTCCCCTAGGCATAATAGCCGTGTATTTTTCAAAAAAGGGACCAAATGGCATCTGGCCACTTTGGTGAACCTATTCAACCCATTTCCCCTTTGCTGTAAGTCAATTTACCTTCAAATCACCTCTGCATGGCTAAAACCCACTTTCCAAACTCATTCTGCCTATAAAACCTTTGCAAAGGTCAAATGCCCGCCTCTGGCACGTTTCCCGATCCTACCGCATTGTGGTTTAAACAAAACATTTGGAAAAACCCACAAATTTTGATTTTTCCGCCCATAATATCAAAGGCGCATGTTACCCCTCCGCTAGCCGTCGGATCAAGCCCACCAGATCCGACGGCCCACAGCAATATCGGAGCACCTCCCGTGACCGCACGTTAACTTCCGGGGAAGTGACGTTGCGCCTTGTCACGCCTCCTCCACGCGTCGGGCGTTAAACCATCTCGGAGCCCGCTCTGACATCCTCCGCGCCGTACCTTAACCGCCCCGGGAGACTGCAACGGTTAAGGCCTTAACTGTGACCGCTGCACGTTAACCGCCTCCTACCCGCCGCTAATTCACTGCCACGTCATTGCCTGCCCGTACCCGCTTATGTTATTGGCCCACCTCACTGCTGACTGGGCTGCCACCTCGCCTCACCTCTGACCAGTCGCCCACTGCCACGTCGCCAGATGACGTCAGCTGACGTCACCTCACCATGACCCACCAATGACGTCATGCTGACGTCAGCAGAAAAAAGCGCCAAATGGTAAAATGACCCATATTTACCAAATTTTCCCGTATTTTTACCATTTTTCACTGTGTTTTTTCACTGAACGCTCTGCTTGACCGTTTGAGCCCGAATTTTCGCCAACCAGTTGATTTGCCCGGGCGACCTCCTCAAAAAGCACCTGTGCACCTGTGTTTCAACCTCTGCTCGTCGAATTACAGGTATTTAGACCATTTCGCCCTCCATACGACCTTCATTAAGCTCAAAATTGCTCACAGGGATAATAGAACCATAAAGACTAGATTTACACCATTCATTCCCCTTCATTCATCCAGCATTGTCACTGTGAGGGCCAAGAAACACTGGCAGAGCTCTAAAAACCTGCAATTCCCATTAAACCTCTGTAATTCTGCGTTTTCCCGGCAGAATTGCTAATAGACATATTTCACCCTGTTAGAGAGTTCAGTCACACCACAGAGAGGTTCTATCACTAGAATCCAGTAGTATTTCAATTGCTACTGAGAGAATTCCCCTTCAACATTCAAAACCTCAAACTGTATCCATAGAAGATTGCCTCCAGACTGTGTTTTCACCATTCCACCTGTCTATTTGCAATTCTAGTAACTTGAACAGCTATGGAGATCCCTATTGCACTAAACATTAAGCCCATCAATGCACCTCACCAAGAACTAGCATGGAAAGCCCTGGGAGACATGGACTACCAAATGCTGGATTGGTTTCCCATGGGAACCAAGTATAATGTGCTAATGCTGAATGAGCTAAGAGCCCAGCACCTCAGTGGAGCAGATATCTTGGGGATTTGGGAGTCAAATTTGCCCATATACAACCTTCCCCAAGTCAATCCAATGCCAGAGCTCATTTACAGCTGCCAGGAATGCTATGACCCCAGCCAAAGGGCAGTCATAAGCCCCACAGGCCTAGTACTGTTCCAGATCACCCCAGAGAGCATAAACCAGATGCTGCACTTCAATACAGCCAAGAAATTGACCCCTCTGTCCATGCAAAATCTAATTAACACAGGGATCAAGCTGTCCAGTGACCAGATCATCAAGATTAACCAACTGTTTGTCACACCAAGCTCTGAAACAGTCAGAACCCCTCCTATTGGGTATCATTATCTGAATGAGTTGGGCAGAATGCTGGTGGACCTAATTAGCTATGTCCTAGGGTTCAGGGGGCTGGAAGATGTAGATGAAAGTATAATGGCAATGCTGTCCATGTTTGCCCCTGGTAAGCCTCCAGCTGTGCAGTATGACTATGCAACCTACATAGCAGAGAAGATCCATGATCAGTTCATGAATCTGAAAAGGGAGAGACTGTTCAGATACTCCTCATATATCTATCATTTATTCCTTTTCTATCAGCCAGCTACCTTCTCTGTTCCTTTGAGGCCACTCAATGCCCAAGGAAGCCCAAGATCAGTTGTTTTCTGGACCTCTGTGTTTCATTTTACCTCTGTATCACCTTATACATACTGTGAGTTCATTGATCTATTTGTTCATCCGGCCCTAACAGTTCTGCAAGGTACTCCTCCTCCTAGATTAACCGATGAAATGAGGAGGATTCTACATCTGAACAAATCCTACAATATTGGCAACTGGTACTTCTACCAGAACCACACAGTCATTAGAATATATGGCTGTGAAATGAACCCATTTAGGTTGCCAAGGTATGTCCCCATCAGGCTGTTTGCCTTGGAGTATTTCAGGCAGTTTGGGAACTCAGATTACCTTCATTTTCAGAGTAGAAACAAGAAGTCACAACTGAAGGTAAGAAGCCAGCTAGGTTCCTTCCTGTATAACAAGAAAGAGGAAGGATGGAAAGAGGCACACAGCATGCTGGAAGGCCTCAGATTGCAGACCAGTTTTGAGTGGATTCCTTATGACCCCAATCATACTATCTCCCTCAGGAGAATTAGATACAGACTGGGCAACTATGCACATAAAAGACAACCGGAAATAGAAAAGTATGCCAATGCACTAGATTGGGAAGAGGGTACACTAATAGAACAACTCACTGAGGTAGAATTGCTTGAGAAAGAAGCCAGGAATGTACAAAAGGAAACTGACTTGGAAACTTGTGCACAGGTGCCTCACTCCTACAGAAAGCAAAGTGGAACAGCTGCTGGATCTTCAGCAGCACAGAAGCAAACCACTGAGAAGACATCCCAGGCAGCAAGCAAAGACAAAGGTAAACAGGTGGAACAGCCACCTGTATTGACAGAAGAACAAGTGGACACCTTGCTACAGCAGCAAGAGGAAATGGAACAGCAAGAACTGGGACAGCAACAAGAAAAAGCACAGTCCAGTGAACAGCCCTTGCAGCAGGAAAAGGGGACAGATCAACCTGGCAATACTGAGCAGCAGCCTCAAACAAATCTGCCTCCCAGGACAGACACCAATATTGACACATCAGTCCTCCAAACACCACAAAAGGAGGATGTGACAAGGAAAAGGGAGAGAGAGACCCCCCACACCTCATCTTTCATCAGGGGAGAGAAGAGACAAAGACTGAATGACTCCCAAGAGGAGGACATTGCAGTAAGGCAAGCCATGGGCATGGGCCCACCTAGTGGAGAACTTTCGGCCAGCTCATCCCAACGAGGACATGACATGACAATGGGAGGAGAGGTCAGCTCCTCCAGTCAAACAAGAAAGGGACAGTCGAGTATAAAACAGCAATTCATTGACATAAAAAGGAGGAGTGATCCCATAAAGGTGCAGCTATATGATCACTTGCTAAACCTAGCTCCTAGCAACCAGCAGAGACTCATGTCTGCTTTCGATGTGAGCGAAGGCAAAATGATAATGAGCCACTTCATGCCTACATCTTTGCAGCCTCAGTCCACCTCAGACTATCTAAGAACCAACATGGAGGTTCTTGCCAAAGACATACACCCCATGGACAAGATTGAACTACATAAGCAGACTGGGGAAATGGTGTATGCCTCCCTGGCAGATGAGACATTGGAGAATTATAAATTAAAGAGCAGCCTAGACAACACAGCTTCTCAGCTGGAGTTAGAAAGAGCTTCATCACAGGCCAAGGACAATAGGATCAAGTCCTTGGAAGAGGTAATCATAGAGATAGGGCATGACCCTAAAGATGTCAAAGGCATCCAAGAGCTCCTGAAGATAAGGGATGCAGACATGGCAGCCCTAAGAAAGAAGATCAAACTCCCGGCCACCATCCATCCACAGACAGATGAAGTTGCCCAGCAAAGGCAAGAGAAGGATGCTACAGATCTGCTGGTGTCCTTATATAAAGAGCTGGTCAGGACTCAGGACCAGCTAGGACAAACTGAAGCTGCAAAGGCAGCACTGCAAGAAACCCTGAAGAAAAGAGAAGAGGGCCAACCCTCCCAGCCTCCTCCTGTCATAATAAATCTTGAGGAAACCCCTCCCAAGATTACTCCTCCTCTTCAACAAACAGAAACTACAGCACCATCCACAGCAGCAACAACTACAACATCAGAACAGGCTGCTAGCTTAGACATGCAAAAGCTGCAAGCTGAGATCCAAGCCATGGAATCTCAAATGAAAGAGCTGGATGAGCTTAAGAAAACATTGACTAAGGTAAATGAAAGGTTTGACAGGAGCAAGCAGAATGAGGCAACTAAGGACAGAGAGGTGAAAGCCCTTAAGAAGAGAATTGCTGAACTAGAGAAGGAGCTTGCATTAGAAAGGGTGACAGCTGATATGAAAGCAGTGTTGTGGAGCAATATTGGGAGGTCCATTGCCAAACAGTGGCAATATATTGAGACCATGGATGAACAAATGGTGCTCATCACCAAAACAAACAGAGAAATTCAGAGAGCCAGGGCAAGCCTTGGACACATGCCAGAAACTGCTACAAGGATAATCAACACTCTGAACTATAAGACTAGCTCTCAATTAGCTGTCATGGGAATCACTAACAGGACAGAAGCAATTGCTGTAGCAAAGAGAGTCATTACATTGAGAAACTTGGTCGGAACATTGGAGAGGAGGACCCAGGATATGCAAACTGAGATCAATAGATTCCTGGAAAAATTCGTGACTCTGCAGAACAGAGGCCTCCCCAGCATCTTAAGCAGTGTAGGAAGACTACTCACCCTGGACAATTACAACAAGAGGATTGATGCCCATGCAGTGGCAGAAATTGCACAACCACCCAGCACTTCAGCAGAGCCAGGGCCAGCCACAGGGCAGAGTATGTATGACAGGGTGGAAAACCTGTTTTTCCTAATGAATGAAGTGGACCATCTGTTTGACACACCACCTAACTTCTTCAAATTTACAGAAGCAGATGAAACTCTGGGTGCAATCCTAGCACACCAACTGCCCACACAGGATGCCTGGAGAAATTTAACACAAACAGTTCTGTCAGGCCAGAATCAGTAGCGCTATTTCTACAGGCAAATAAGCATCATGCGCAGGCACAGTTTTGAGGAAAAATATCTACAGGAAAGAGGCAGAGGCTGAGCCAACTCAGCAGGACCATTGAGCTCACCACAAGCAACAGTCACAATCACAGGTGACTAGTCCAAGACACAGCGTACAAAGCATTAAAGACAGATTTTCCAGCATTTACTCAGAAAATCTCGACCGACTTAGCTGTCTCCAAAGGCTAAAATATCTTCTGACAGAGCATTAAAATGCCTGTACTCTGTAATCAATGCTGCATTAAATTTTGCCCATAATATCTTAAGTAGTTGGTAAGAAAGTAAAATCTGAGATAACTCAGGACTCAGATATTTTGTAAATGACCGCAAGTATATATTCACCCTTCACAGCAGTTGAAGGGGTTGTTGTTATTTTCTTTTGAAGAGCTCTAGCTCGTTGTAACATTTTCAGAGAATTAATACAAAGGAAGAATGGAATTTCCAAGGCTTGGTGTTCTTTGATGTATTGTGGTGAAAGATGAATGTTACAGGATTCCAGGGTGTTGCATAAAACAGCAAGTATTCTCAAATCTCTTCGTTATGTGTTTTTGAGTCTTTTGTTCTCTTTTGTTGTTCTAATGTTTTACACTTGATAGCAAGGTGAAAGGATAGTCCCAGGATTTAACCATGTTTACCCTGGACTCAAACTGAGCTATTATACATGTTTTCCTCAGATACAGTGACAGAATTGTAATTCTTAATTGCTGCAATTCAAAACTGTGTTTTTTACTGTGACAGTCATTCTCAGGGATTCAACTTTTGCCCCTAAGACCTCTGTTTTCTCTTCTTAAAGCTGTCTGTTGGGAACATATAGATGACAAGTGAAAATTCTTAAATGCTTTCACTGTTTGTGTTACCTGTTTCCAGTCTTTTAATCAAAAAATCTGTTCTATTAAGCACTCAAATGGCCCTGTAAGTCCCATCTTTCATCTCAAAGTTTCAAACACATATAGCCACAGACTCCATTGCCCAATGGTACTCAACCTCTCAGAAAACTATTTCACTAGAACCTAAAAAGAGTTTCATCAACCAAAACATAAACAAAAAATAGTACATAATAGCTAGCCTAAAACCCTATCACAAACAGTTACAAATCATAAAGAGAGAGCCCTCTCTGATCACAGTTTGGCTAGAAACAGTGATCCAAAGATTGGTTAGTGGTTACCCCGGCCGTATTCCCTTGGGAGTCATAGGGAACAACCTGGGTGTTAACATAAATGGCGACTCCACTGGGGACTTAGAGTTTTTCAATTACTATCTATTTCCAAAAGCTATCATCAAGCCTGAAACTAGCCAAGAGGCCTTAGGACTCTTTCTGTAAACACAGGGACAGCTTTAGGGAAGAGCTAACTAGGGAAACTTCATCTTAGTTTTGACAAATATATAGCCATTCCAGAATTCTTACCCAGTCCTTGTACATACAAAACTTTCTGTATAAAGTTCTAAAAGAATACTTAGAAGCTGGCTCCCAAAAGAAACCCAAGGCACACTAGGGCAAACCCTGACCCTGATCAACCTGTCATTGTTGATAATCCAAATATCATACCAAAGAACACAAGGAGACGGCAAAAGCAGGAGAAGCCTGCTGATTCAGATATAAGTTTAGACCAACCTATCCTCATTCCAACTCCTTGTAAAGTCCTTTTCCGTTCCACACCTAATTCCCCTAGTTCATCATCAACACCTCAAAGCCCTCCTCTCCCATCTTCACCTTCTGCACATACCCTTTCAATCAGTTTCTCTCTTGTTACCCCTGTTATACCTGTGATACCAGCTGTCCCATTTGTTCCTATTAACCCTATAAATCCCATAAACATGGCTAACAGATATGCACCTCTGCAGATACCGGCCAATGCTCCAGCTCTACCCCAAGACTACCAAACTAGACTCTCATTTTTTGACTCCCAGGGCCCTATGACAGCTACCCAGCATGCTAAGAAGATGCAAGATCACTTTGAGACCTTTGAAATAGATGATGACAGTGTTAGGATGAGAATTTTTGTCCAAAGCCTAACTGGGGATGTCAGAACTTGGTTTAGATCCTTAAATGCAAATTCCATTGCAACCTCTGAAGTTCTATACCAGGAATTTACCAACAGATGGGAGAAAAAGAGAGATCCACACCATATACTTGGTGAATACAACACTATTAGAAGAGATCCCCAAGAAACGGTTTTGGAGTATTGTGCTAGGTTCAATAACATATACAATGCTATTCCCCAGAACTTAAGGCCCCCTCCTGATTTGGCCCTTTATAATTTCCCTGATGGTTTTGATTCTGATATGGCCTATCAGTTGAGAGAAAGAGACCCTCCAACCCTTGCAGAAGCCCAAAGAGTTGCAGTCACTGTAGAGGCCAACCTAATTGCCAAAAGAAACAGGGCAAAGCTGGAAAAGAAGGTTGGTTTCAAAGAAGAGCCCTCGGGCTTTGATCAGAAGTTGGATGCAATACTAAACAGCATGAAAAGACTAGGTGAGAGAGTGGAATCAGTAGAAAGAAAGTCATCATGGGAAGCACCACAAAACAATACTCCTAGAAACCCAAATTTTAGGAGAACACAGAACCCCAATATAGGAAAAACAGGTGCTGACCAAGATATCAGACCCCCTTTTCAAGAAAATTATGCAGAAACTTCCTCAGCTAATCAGCTCAATGAAGATCCTGAGATCAACTTAATAGGTCTCAATGGTAAAAGCCATGTTTTCCTAACACAAGAAGACCATGATGAGGATGAAAACAAAACATTCCAAACACAATCAGGAGAATCCTTTGACTTTAAACAAGGATATGATACTGCTGTCTATGAAGTCCATAAGCAGTACAAACTAAGAAGTCGGACTGTAAATGCAAATCAGCCTGAAAAGGTAAAGGAGAAACAGCAATCTAAAGAAACCTCAGTCACTGAACCTAATGACAAAACAAACCTGCCTGCAAAGGAAGTAGTGGTTGAGGAGGTCACTGAATTACTGTCCACACCACAAGAGCCCACAGCAACCTCATCCTCTCACCCAAATCCGAACCTTACCCCTCAAAACATGGGCATGAGGGGCAGGTTCCAAAATCAAGATGAAATCCAACAAGAAGATTCAATGAACAAGGAAAGGACTGCTATCCGTGACCCTAAAATTCAGGTGGATAAACCCTTTGACCTAGGAACAGAGATTGGCAAGTTAAAGATAGCAATTCCCCTTTCAGAGCTAGCCAAGCATGACATATATAAGCAACAGATCAAAAAATCCCTTCAGCTCACCAACAACAAAGATGATGTAAATGTGCTAGATGACACTCCAGAATTACTGTTTGGCCCAGAGGTAGATGGAAAAACAGTAGTCACAGGGGTTTTACCTTTTTATGTCAGCTTACATGTTCATGATAAAATACTGCATAATGCAATGTTTGACTCAGGTGCATCTCACAACCTTATGCCAAAAGCAGTCATGGAAAGATTAAACTTGGATATAACAAGACCATACAAAGACCTGTTTTCTTTTGATTCTAGTCAAGTCAAATGCTTGGGCCTAATTAAGGATTTATGTGTGTCCCTGGTTCAATTTCCCAACAAAACCATTTTAATGGATGTTGTTGTTGCTGATATCCCACCCAAATATGGAATGCTCCTATCAAGATCATGGGGGGCCAAGCTCCAAGTCTCCCTGCAATTAGACATGTCATATGCAACCATCTCTGTCTTTGGACAACCCAAGAGACTTTATAGGGAAACACTCATGAAATATATGGTCAGCAGTGAAGAAAAGCCTCAAAATTTTCCAATATATGCTGTCCATTCGGACATAGACTCCTTCATCCTCTTTAATGACAGCACATGCTCCTTAAGCAATGACATTAAGACCGAAACACCCATACAAGAACAAAACATCGATCAAACAAGTGGCACCTGCCAAATTTTAATCAGCCCAACAGTACCCATTCACCCTCCTTTAGTTGTAAAAAATTGTCAAACAAATGATGAAATTATCCTAGGAGACAAATGGGAAAAGAAACCTCAACTCATGCTCACATGGCCATCCCATGAAAAGAATTTAAGATCCCCTGACCAGCAAGATAGTCTGTGGGTCCTAGAGTTTGATGGCTCAGTTAACAAGTTAGGGGCAGGAGCTGGAGTATGGATACATAACAAAGAGAAAGCCTGTGCACAAGGCCAGGCTTATAGATTGAACTTTAAATGCACTAACAACATGGCAGAATATGAAGCTCTGCTACTAGGCCTCAAGATTGCAAAATCATTACAAGCACATAGCCTCTCAATCATGGGGGACTCTGATCTAGTAATTCAACAAGTAAAAGGGGATTTTGTCACCAATGACAAAAGATTAAGGTCCTATAGGTCTGCTGTAATTGAAATATTAGAAACTTTCTCCGAGTTTGTTATCACAAAGATTCCAAGGGGCCACAATCTCCATGCTCACAGCTTGGCAACATTTGCCAGCACCTTCAAATTCCCACTACAACCCAACAATTGTTTCACAGCAGAGGTCAAATATAGGCCTTCTATTCCAAACAATGTCAAAGAGTGGCAAGTATTTGAGAATGATAGGCAAATAAACAACTTTTTAACCTTGCAACAAGAGTTTACAGGATTAAATATTGACCTTGAGACAGCAAGTCAATCTCAAATTCTTGATGGAGCAAGTCAATCACAATTACAGTTTCAACAGTCTGCCCACCCAATGTCACCTAGGACAGCAAAACAACTACTCAGTCCAACCATTTTCAACAAAGAAAACATTCAGCAAATTCACCAAATTGACTGTGAAGAGCTGAGCAACGCTGAAGATGAAATCATACAACTCAAAGACAATCTTCTTCCAGCAGGCCTAACCCCACTCGAAGATATTTTTGACTCAAATGATGTCCCCAGGAAACCAAAGATGCAGCCATTAGATGCAACAATTGAAGAATGTAACATTGGTACCACCGACAAGCCTAAAATAATAAAGCTATCTGCTTCTTTGCCCCCTGACCAAAAACCAAAATATGTTGACCTCTTTAAAGAGTTCCAAGATGTCTTTGCCTGGGGTTATGAAGACTTGAAGTCTTATGATACCTCTGTTATCCAACACACCATTCCCCTCAAGCCCAATCAAAAACCATTCAAACAGAAATTGAGAAGAATCAATCCTGTGCTTCTTCCTTCCATTGAAAAAGAATTACAAAAAATGTTCAAAGCTGGGATCATAGCACCAATCAGGTTTTCTGAGTGGATTTCGAATTTGGTCCCTACAAGAAAGAAAACTGGTGAGATTAGACTTTGTGTAGACTTAAGGAATTTGAACCTAGTGTCACTCAAAGACAACTATCCCTTACCCAAAATGGACCACATCCTTCAAAGAGTAGTAGGAGCCTCAAGAATATCATTGTTGGATGGCTTCTCAGGTTTCAATCAAATCCTGGTACACCCTGATGATCAAGACAAGACTGCATTTACTACCCCATGGGGTACTTTCAAGTATGTGAAGATGCCCTTTGGATTGAAAAATGCAGGGGCAACATTTCAGAGAGCAATGGACATTGCTTTTGCAAAGGAAATTCATGATTTCTTGGTCATCTACTTAGATGATCTTACACCCTTTTCAAAATCTGACCAAGAACACTTGAAACATCTGAGACAAATCTTTATAACATGCAGGAAATATGGTATTTCCTTAAACCCCAAGAAGTCTTTATTTGGCTTAGAAGAAGGGAAACTTCTAGGTCACATCATTTCGAAAGATGGCATAAGAATTGATCCAGATAGGATACAAGCTATCCTACAAATGCCTCACCCAAGGAATGTCAAGGAGCTGCAAGGATTCTTGGGAAAAATCAACTTTTTGAGAAGGTTTATCCCAAATTTAGCAGAATTAATCAGATTACTAAACAATATGCTAAAGAAAGATTCAAAGGTCAAATGGACTGTTGAAGCAAAACAAGCTTTTGAAAGTATAAAATTGGCCTTGACTCAAACCCCAGTGTTAACTAACCCTCAGTTTGACAGAGACTTCATCATTTTCTCCTTTGCCTCCCAACACACTATTGCTGCTGTTTTATTACAGAAAGATGACCAAGGGAATGAAAAGCCCATTGCTTTTTTCAGCAGAGCTCTTAGAGATGCCCCCCTAAAGTACCAAATAATGGAGAAACAAGCCTATGCCTTGATCAAAGCCATCAAAGACTTTAGGATTTACATCCTTTACTCCCATGTTGTAGCTTATGTACCAAGTCCTATTGTCAAAGACATTCTCACACAAGAAAACTTAGAGGGAAGGAGAGGAAAATGGATTGCAAACATACTTGAATTTGACATTGAAATAAAGCCTACAAAGTTGATAAAAGGGCAAGGTTTGGCCAAGTTAATGACAGAAGCAAATTTCCAAGCCTTAGATATCAACCAACTGGACAGTGAAACAGAGCTGGCGACTCCAAAGATCAATGTAGCCTTTGAACAATCTCCATGGTACTCTGATATCTGTTATGTGTTACAAAACCTGTGTGCTCCCCTAGGACTGTCCAGAACTAAGTCTAGGTTCCTAAAAATGAAAACATCCAAATTTTGTGTGATAGATGAGAATCTACTCTGGAAAAACCATGAAGGTATTTTGCTGCACTGTCTTCTTGAGAGTGAAACTGACAATATTATGCAAGAATTCCATGCTGGAGACTGTGGTGGACATCTGTACTGGAAGTCCACTGTGGACAAGATATTAAGGGCTGGTTATTACTGGCCCACTATGTTCTCAGATATGAAGAAATTCACAACATCATGCCACAAGTGCCAACTGTTTGAAGGCAAAAGACAGTTGCTGCCACTTCCTTTGAGGCCCATTGCAACAGAGAGACCTTTTCAACAATGGGGCTTGGATTTCATTGGAGAAATTCACCCCTCATCTTCAGGACAACACAGATGGATTCTAACAGCAACAGACTACTTCACCAAGTGGATTGAAGCTGCCCCATGCAGACAAGCAAATGATTCAGTAATCATTCAATTTTTGGAGAACAATATACTGGCTAGATTTGGCTGCCCAGACAAGATAATAACAGACAATGCTGCTGCCTTCAGATCCAAGAAGATGGTAAACTTTTGCCATAAATTTCACATTACTTTGGGCCATTCTACAGCTTACTATCCTCAAGGAAATGGTCTTGCTGAATCATCAAACAAAAGCCTGATAAACATCATAAAGAAAGTGCTGGAAGAGAACAAAAAGAACTGGCATAAGAAACTAGTAAATGCTTTATGGGCAGACAGATTAACCACCAAAAGATCAATTGGGACCAGCCCATATGAGTTAGTCTATGGATTAGAGGCCAGATTTCCTTCATCACTAGGAGTGCCAGTTATGAAACTTCTACAAGAAAGCCAAGCAGAGCCAAATGACATGCAAAGAAGGATTAACCAGATAATTTGTCTACAGCAGACCAGAGAACAAGTTTTCAGCAGAGTGCAGATACTACAAGAGAAACTGAAAAAGGCCTTTGACAGAAGAACTAAAGCTGAAGATTTCAATGTGGGGGACAAAGTTTTAAAGTGGGATGCAAGAAGAGAAGAGAAAGGAAAACATGGGAAGTTTGATTCTTTATGGAAAGGACCATTTGTTGTCCAAGCAGTACAAGGTAATAACACCTACTTCCTAAAAAGCTTGACTATAACTGAACTGGATGAAGGTCCTGTCAATGGCAGGATGCTGAAGCACTATTTTGACTGTTCTCTATGATAGTAATTCAAAGGTTCATTGTATATATGCAATTGTACATATTCTCTTTTGATTTAAATTGTATAAAGAGGTTTTCCCAAATGCTGCACCTAGCAGCAACAGGCAGATAAAATCAGAAGTTCTCCAAGAAAGAAGCACACTATTTTGACAGATTATATGCAGCAGATTTTAAAGACAAAGATGGGCAGTCAAGCAACAAGGCAATCTGACCTGCTGTTCTTGGTCTTTCAAAGAAAAACCATCCCCATGTGGAGCCACTGTTGGATACCTATAGTAATAGGTTTCATATTTCATGATTGGCAAGAGAAAAGCCAAATATGCTCTGCTTTGGTATCCCAAAGATCCCATATTTCTTAGAAAGCAAGAGCTGGGTAAAGTGTTTCTAGTATTGAGGACCTTGTTTCAATTTTTGTGGATGATTCAACAGTTTAATCTGGATCATGCCATGTTTCAATTTTGAGTTGTAGAATAGAGAAAAAGGTCTGTCCAAACAGCTTAATCTTGGCAGACAAGTAGTTTAGGTAGAGAAACAAAGGTTTCCAAAAGTTTAATCTGGGACCTTGGAAGACATAAGGGTAGAAGTAGATAGAGAGAAAAGAGGAAAAAGCCAAGGAAAAGAAAAGGCAATTGAGGGTTGCAAGTTCAAGTGCCCCTCCAAGAAGAAACAAAAAATGCTAGGCAAAATAGTTGGGTAGGCAGTTGTGGTTGCAGAAAGAATATGATCACCATTACACAAGTATCAATAGGTCTCTTGCCAAGGCAATTGATCTATCAGCAAACAAAGTGGTGAATTCCATGAAATTACAGCAAAGAGCATCACTAACTTCTTCTCTTTCCCTCTCTACTCCATCACTAACACCCCCTTTCTAAATTCCCCTCCTTCATTCATATTAACTCCTAATTCTACTATATAACCTCCCTTATCTTACCCCCACCCCTAATATTATTAACACTAAGGTGTATAAAACCCCAAATCTTATGTATATTCCCTCCCCTAGGCATAATAGCCGTGTATTTTTCAAAAAAGGGACCAAATGGCATCTGGCCACTTTGGTGAACCTATTCCACCCATTTCCCCTTTGCTGCAAGTCAATTTACCTTCAAATCACCTCTGCATGGCTAAAACCCACTTTCCAAACCCATTCTGCCTATAAAACCTTTGCAAAGGTCAAATGCCCGCCTCTGGCACGTTTCCCGATCCTACCGCATTGTGGTTTAAACAAAACATTTGAAAAAACCCACAAATTTTGATTTTTCCGCCCATAATATCAAAGGCGCATGTTACCCCTCCGCCAGCCGTCGGATCAAGCCCACCAGATCCGACGGCCTACAGCAATATCGGAGCGCCTCCCGTGACCGCACGTTAACTTCCGGGGAAGTGACGTTGCGCCTTGTCACGCCTCCTCCACGCGTCGGGCGTTAAACCATCTCGGAGCCCGCTCTGACATCCTCCGCGCCGTACCTTAACCGCCCCGGGAGACTGCAACGGTTAAGGCCTTAACTGTGACCGCTGCACGTTAACCGCCTCCTACCCGCCGCTAATTCACCGCCACGTCGTTGCCTGCCCGTACCCGCTTATGTTATTGGCCCACCTCACTGCTGACTGGGCTGCCACCTCGCCTCACCTCTGACCAGTCGCCCACTGCCACGTCGCCAGATGACGTCAGCTGACGTCACCTCACCATGACCCACCAATGACGTCATGCTGACGTCAGCAGAAAAAAGCGCCAAATGGTAAAATGATCCATATTTACCAAATTTTCCCGTATTTTTACCATTTTTCACTGTGTTTTTTCACTGAACGCTCTGCTTGACCGTTTGAGCCCGAATTTTCGCCAACCAGTTGATTTGCCCGGGCGACCTCCTCAAAAAGCACCTGTGCACCTGTGTTTCAACCTCTGCTCGTCGAATTACAGGTATTTAGACCATTTCGCCCTCCATACGACCTTCATTAAGCTCAAAATTGCTCACAGTGATAATAGAACCATAAAGACTAGATTTACACCGTTCATTCCCCTTCATTCATCCAGCATTGTCACTGTGAGGGCCAAGAAACACTGGCAGAGCTCTAAAAACCTGCAATTCCCATTAAACCTCTGTAATTCTGCGTTTTCCCGGCAGAATTGCTAATAGACATATTTCACCCTGTTAGAGAGTTCAGTCACACCACAGAGAGGTTCTATCACTAGAATCCAGTAGTATTTCAATTGCTACTGAGAGAATTTCCCTTCAACATTCAAAACCTAAAACTGTATCCATAGAAGATTGCCTCCAGACTGTGTTTTCACCATTCCACCTGTCTATTTGCAATTCTAGTAACTTGAACAGCTATGGAGATCCCTATTGCACTAAACATTAAGCCCATCAATGCACCTCACCAAGAACTAGCATGGAAAGCCCTGGGAGACATGGACTACCAAATGCTGGATTGGTTTCCCATGGGAACCAAGTATAATGTGCTAATGCTGAATGAGCTAAGAGCCCAGCACCTTAGTGGAGCAGATATCTTGGGGATTTGGGAGTCAAATTTGCCCATATACAACCTTCCCCAAGTCAATCCAATGCCAGAGCTCATTTACAGCTGCCAGGAATGCTATGACCCCAGCCAAAGGGCAGTCATAAGCCCCACAGGCCTAGTACTGTTCCAGATCACCCCAGAGAGCATAAACCAGATGCTGCACTTCAATACAGCCAAGAAATTGACCCCTCTGTCCATGCAAAATCTAATTAACACAGGGATCAAGCTGTCCAGTGACCAGATCATCAAGATTAACCAACTGTTTGTCACACCAAGCTCTGAAACAGTCAGAACCCCTCCTATTGGGTATCATTATCTGAATGAGTTGGGCAGAATGCTGGTGGACCTAATTAGCTATGTCCTAGGGTTCAGGGGGCTGGAAGATGTAGATGAAAGTATAATGGCAATGCTGTCCATGTTTGCCCCTGGTAAGCCTCCAGCTGTGCAGTATGACTATGCAACCTACATAGCAGAGAAGATCCATGATCAGTTCATGAATCTGAAAAGGGAGAGACTGTTCAGATACTCCTCATATATCTATCATTTATTCCTTTTCTATCAGCCAGCTACCTTCTCTGTTCCTTTGAGGCCACTCAATGCCCAAGGAAGCCCAAGATCAGTTGTTTTCTGGACCTCTGTGTTTCATTTTACCTCAGTATCACCTTATACATACTGTGAGTTCATTGATCTATTTGTTCATCCGGCCCTAACAGTTCTGCAAGGTACTCCTCCTCCTAGATTAACCGATGAAATGAGGAGGATTCTACATCTGAACAAATCCTACAATATTGGCAACTGGTACTTCTACCAGAACCACACAGTCATTAGAATATATGGCTGTGAAATGAACCCATTTAGGTTGCCAAGGTATGTCCCCATGAGGCTGTTTGCCTTGGAGTATTTCAGGCAGTTTGGGAACTCAGATTACCTTCATTTTCAGAGTAGAAACAAGAAGTCACAACTGAAGGTAAGAAGCCAGCTAGGTTCCTTCCTGTATAACAAGAAAGAGGAAGGATGGAAAGAGGCACACAGCATGCTGGAAGGCCTCAGATTGCAGACCAGTTTTGAGTGGGTTCCTTATGAACCCAATCATACTATCTCCCTCAGGAGAATTAGATACAGACTGGGCAACTATGCACATAAAAGACAACCGGAAATAGAAAAGTATGCCAATGCACTAGATTGGGAAGAGGGTACACTAATAGAACAACTCACTGAGGTAGAATTGCTTGAGAAAGAAGCCAGGAATGTAAAAAAGGAAACTGACTTGGAAACTTGTGCACAGGTGCCTCACTCCTACAGAAAGCAAAGTGGAACAGCTGCTGGATCTTCAGCAGCACAGCAGCAAACCACTAAGAAGACATCCCAGGCAGCAAGCAAAGACAAAGGTAAACAGGTGGAACAGCCACCTGTATTGACAGAAGAACAAGTGGACACCTTGCTACAGCAGCAAGAGGAAATGGAACAGCAAGAACTGGGACAGCAACAAGAAAAAGCACAGTCCAGTGAACAGCCCTTGCAGCAGGAAAAGGGGACAGATCAACCTGGCAATACTGAGCAGCAGCCTCAAACAAATCTGCCTCCCAGGACAGACACCAATATTGACACATCAGTCCTCCAAACACCACAAAAGGAGGATGTGACAAGGAAAAGGGAGAGAGAGACCCCCCACACCTCATCTTTCATCAGGGGAGAGAAGAGACAAAGACTGAATGACTCCCAAGAGGAGGACATTGCAGTAAGGCAAGCCATGGGCATGGGCCCACCTAGTGGAGAACTTTCGGCCAGCTCATCCCAACGAGGACATGACATGACAATGGGAGGAGAGGTCAGCTCCTCCAGTCAAACAAGAAAGGGACAGTCGAGTATAAAACAGCAATTCATTGACATAAAAAGGAGGAGTGATCCCATAAAGGTGCAGCTATATGATCACTTGCTAAACCTAGCTCCTAGCAACCAGCAGAGACTCATGTCTGCTTTCGATGTGAGCGAAGGCAAAATGATAATGAGCCACTTCATGCCTACATCTTTGCAGCCTCAGTCCACCTCAGACTATCTAAGAACCAACATGGAGGTTCTTGCCAAAGACATACACCCCATGGACAAGATTGAACTACATAAGCAGACTGGGGAAATGGTGTATGCCTCCCTGGCAGATGAGACATTGGAGAATTATAAATTAAAGAGCAGCCTAGACAACACAGCTTCTCAGCTGGAGTTAGAAAGAGCTTCATCACAGGCCAAGGACAATAGGATCAAGTCCTTGGAAGAGGTAATCATAGAGATAGGGCATGACCCTAAAGATGTCAAAGGCATCCAAGAGCTCCTGAAGATAAGGGATGCAGACATGGCAGCCCTAAGAAAGAAGATCAAACTCCCGGCCACCATCCATCCACAGACAGATGAAGTCGCCCAGCAAAGGCAAGAGAAGGATGCTACAGATCTGCTGGTGTCCTTATATAAAGAGCTGGTCAGGACTCAGGACCAGCTAGGACAAACTGAAGCTGCAAAGGCAGCACTGCAAGAAACCCTGAAGAAAAGAGAAGAGGGCCAACCCTCCCAGCCTCCTCCTGTCATAATAAATCTTGAGGAAACCCCTCCCAAGATTACTCCTCCTCTTCAGCAAACAGAAACTACAGCACCATCCACAGCAGCAACAACTACAACATCAGAACAGGCTGCTAGCTTAGACATGCAAAAGCTGCAAGCTGAGATCCAAGCCATGGAATCTCAAATGAAAGAGCTGGATGAGCTTAAGAAAACATTGACTAAGGTAAATGAAAGGTTTGACAGGAGCAAGCAGAATGAGGCAACTAAGGACAGAGAGGTGAAAGCCCTTAAGAAGAGAATTGCTGAACTAGAGAAGGAGCTTGCATTAGAAAGGGTGACAGCTGATATGAAAGCAGTGTTGTGGAGCAATATTGGGAGGTCCATTGCCAAACAGTGGCAATATATTGAGACCATGGATGAACAAATGGTGCTCATCACCAAAGCAAACAGAGAAATTCAGAGAGCCAGGGCAAGCCTTGGACACATGCCAGAAACTGCTACAAGGATAATCAACACTCTGAACTATAAGACTAGCTCTCAATTAGCTGTCATGGGAATCACTAACAGGACAGAAGCAATTGTTGTAGCAAAGAGAGTCATTACATTGAGAAACTTGGTCGGAACATTGGAGAGGAGGACCCAGGATATGCAAACTGAGATCAATAGATTCCTGGAAAAATTCGTGACTCTGCAGAACAGAGGCCTCCCCAGCATCTTAAGCAGTGTAGGAAGACTGCTCACCCTGGACAATTACAACAAGAGGATTGATGCCCATGCAGTGGCAGAAATTGCACAACCACCCAGCACTTCAGCAGAGCCAGGGCCAGCCACAGGGCAGAGTATGTATGACAGGGTGGAAAACCTGTTTTTCCTAATGAATGAAGTGGACCATCTGTTTGACACACCACCTAACTTCTTCAAATTTACAGAAGCAGATGAAACTCTGGGTGCAATCCTAGCACACCAACTGCCCACACAGGATGCCTGGAGAAATTTAACACAAACAGTTCTGTCAGGCCAGAATCAGTAGCGCTATTTCTACAGGCAAATAAGCATCATGCGCAGGCACAGTTTTGAGGAAAAATATCTACAGGAAAGAGGCAGAGGCTGAGCCAACTCAGCAGGACCATTGAGCTCACCACAAGCAACAGTCACAATCATAGGTGACTAGTCCAAGACACAGCGTACAAAGCATTAAAGACAGATTTTCCAACATTTACTCAGAAAATCTCGACCGACTTAGCTGTCTCCAAAGGCTAAAATATCTTCTGACAGAGCATTAAAATGCCTGTACTCTGTAATCAATGCTGCATTAAATTTTGCCCATAATATCTTAAGTAGTTGGTAAGAAAGTAAAATCTGAGATAACTCAGGACTCAGATATTTTGTAAATGACCGCAAGTATATATTGACCCTTCACAGCAGTTGAAGGGGTTGTTGTTATTTTCTTTTGAAGAGCTCTAGCTCGTTGTAACATTTTCAGAGAATTAATACAAAGGAAGAATGGAATTTCCAAGGCTTGGTGTTCTTTGATGTATTGTGGTGAAAGATGAATGTTACAGGATTCCAGGGTGTTGCATAAAACAGCAAGTATTCTCAAATCTCTTCGTTATGTGTCTTTTGAGTCTTTTGTTCTCTTTTGTTGTTCTAATGTTTTACACTTGATAGCAAGGTGAAAGGATAGTACCAAGATTTAACCATGTTTACCCTGGACTCAAACTGAACTATTATACATGTTTTCCTCAGATACAGTGACAG
This sequence comes from Pinus tabuliformis, assembly GCA_031772625.1. Classification (NCBI taxonomy): domain Eukaryota; kingdom Viridiplantae; phylum Streptophyta; class Pinopsida; order Pinales; family Pinaceae; genus Pinus; species Pinus tabuliformis. Next base: position 570,801,455 of record CM062810.1, read on the forward strand.
AATTGTAATTCTTAATTGCTGCAATTCAAAACTGTGTTTTTTACTGTGACAGTCATTCTCAGGGATTCAACTTTTGCCCCTAAGATCTCTGTTTTCTCTTCTTAAAGATGTCTGTTGGGAACATATAGATGACAAGTGAAAATTCTTAAATGCTTTCACTGTTTGTGTTACCTGTTTCCAGTCTTTTAATCAAAAAATCTGTTCTATTAAGCACTCAAATGGCCCTGTAAGTCCCATCTTTCATCTCAAAGTTTCAAACACATATAGCCACAGACTCCATTGCCCAATGGTACTCAACCTCTCAGAAAACTATTTCACTAGAACCTAAAAAGAGTTTCATCAACCAAAACATAAACAAAAAACAGTACATAATAGCTAGCCTAAAACCCTATCACAAACAGTTACAAATCATAAAGAGAGAGCCCTCTCTGATCACAGTTTGGCTAGAAACAGTGATCCAAAGACTGGTTAGTGGTTACCCCGGCCGTATTCCCTTGGGAGTCATAGGGAACAACCTGGGTGTTAACAGGTAGATTGTAGAGAGTAGAAGCGAGGATAGTTTTGTTCCTGTGTCAACCTTGTTAACAAATGAGACAGGGTGTTAGAGGATAGTTCCTGTTACTGAGTCAACCTCATTAAAAAATGAATCAGGTAGATTTTAGGATATATAGGTAGACTGTAGAGAGTAGTCATGAGCATAGTTCCTTATCTTGTGTCAAGCTCGTTTAAAAAATGAAACGAGGGTTTTGAGGATAGTTCTTTTCCTGTTTCAACCTCACTAAAAAATGAAACAACTCCCACGAGTCTTTCCAAGATTTCGAAAGTAAACCTTCATTTCATCCACCTCGTTGAATGCAATGAAGCTTAGGGGGCATGTATCTTGATTTGCGTCATTGTGCTGGGGGCATGCGAACTTATAACAAGCATAGTTTTTCGTTTCAAGCTTGCGTAAACATGAAACCAAATCTGAGCATAGTTCTTTTCCTGTGTCAAGATCATTAAAAAATGAAACAAATCCTCTTCAAATTGAGTCGAGAGTTTGACTAGATCTCATAAATGTTAAGTTGTATATTTAGTTTAGTTATTTCAGTTTTTTCCATAATTTTCTTACAGTTGTAAGTCGAGTCTTTCAAATGATCTTGTAACTGAACCTTCATTCCATCCAGCTATTAATTAATATACTTAGTTGAATGAAATGAAGCTGTGGAGCATGCGCTCTAGCAGTCATGCTTAGGGGGCATCAAGCACAGTTTTCTCTCTGTTTCAAGCTTGTGTAAAAATGAAACTACTTGGAAGCATAGTTTTTCTTTGTTTCAAGCTTTTGTAAAAATGAAACCTATCTCGAGTCAATTTTAGTTATTTTCAAGACTCGTTAAACTCATGAAAATCCCAAGATTATTTTGCTATCTTTCATTCTCGTAAAACAAATGAAAATGCCGAGTTCTTTCCGTCTTTTCTTGCTCGTAAATTAAATTGAAAGTCGGCCATATGAGTACATTTTTATCATTTTTTCGAACTCATTAAAACTTACGAAAAAGTGAAAACCATGAGTACATTTTTATCATTTTTTCGAACTCATTAAAACTTACGAAAAAGTGAAACCTTAGAGTCACCTTTAAGCACTTTTTCTGACTCCTAAAACATGAAAAGATCGCCACGTTTTTCTTTTTAAACTCATTAAAACGGAACTAAAAAGATGGTCCACTTACAGCTCTTTTCTGACCGTAAAAACATGAAAATATTGCCGGATTTTTGTCGTTTCAAATTCGATATTGGTTATAAAACGACGTGTCATTGATCGCTTTTTTACTTTTTCAGATCAGGGGCACTAATTATGGAAAGTACTCCTTGGTCGTAAATATCAAGCGGTTCTCTCAAGTATTATTTTATACTTTTTTGGGCTTGGGAGTCACAAATTTACGAAAAAGGTCAACCATGGAGTCTTCTTAAGTTTTTTCAGACTCTCTAAAATTGAAAAATGCCGAGTTTCTCCTATACTGGACTCGTTAAAATTTCACAGTAAAGGACCTATTCAATTACAAACGGGAACGAACCACTGCTTCTTAGGGTTCGAATTTAAACTAAGTTGGACTCATCCGAAGGATGAGCTTATAATCAAGCAAATGTTATCCTCAAGCTTGTCAAAAATAAAGAGGTACTTGCCAGAAATGGTGGGGGAAAAGAGAGAAAGATGAGCTTGTTTGTCATACTTTGTAACTGCTCTTGAACACGACACTTTTATTCACCTGGGTTGGGAAATCCTTTGCCTAATAGTTGATTAAACCACATTGAAAGTCTTTAGCCAGTTTGTGGGTATTAACTTTGGGTCAATTTTCACCAAGCCATCTGTCGTGTCGTTATGTGTTCAAGAGGTCACTGCCAATAAGGCATTCATCTGCAAAATATCTGTCATCCATCTTGACCATCCTTGAGTCAGTCATTGCAACTAAATTTCTTCAACTTGATTTATGATTTTGTGTTGTGGGCTTGCCTATGACGGATCGCTTTCTATCGACTTCATCTCATTATCTAGAAAGATGATCTAGAAATCGTCAGTACCTTGGGATCTGCATGCCTCAATGGCAGGTTTCTCGCCTTTGACAACGGGTTGCATCATTGACTTTCGATCAAAGGATACCATGACATGTTCGACATCAACACATTTATTCACATCTCACGGATTGTACTGGGTACTTTGAGAGCCATTGACATCACTGGTGGTTTCTCTCACACTTGTTAATAGTTTACATCAATGACTAGTAATCAAGTGGTTTCTACCATGTTCGACATCAACACATTCATTCGCATGGAAAGAATCATACTGTTTCGGGAAGTAGAAATGAAGACCCTGGATCTAGTTTCCACAATCCAGGCTGCGAGGAATTTTGTATTCATTATATAATGGACTATTCATAAATAGATGGTTGCACCCATACTGTGTCCACATGAGTCTATACTTGTGATGTTTTACAAGATCATTCCTGTATCAGAGCAGTAGTTAGTTTTTTAAGTCAGTTTTGATTTGAGTATGGCAATGCCTACCTCAGCGATGATATGAACTCATATATATATCTTGCATTGAATGTTTTTACAGGTTCCAACCTGGCTCTCCACAAGATGATCCTCGAAATGATAAAGTACTTCACTCTTCCTAAATGATAAATGAAATCCTCATCTACCATAGACTTCGCACTTTAGGGGGTGTTGTAGGGAAAGGTATCCGACTCGGATGACCCTATCCCACTCTAAGGGTGATAGTACCTCAGCAACAACTGTAAAGAAAACTACTTAAGGTTTACTTCTTTATGAAAGCAAAAGAGAGTGGATAAATGCACTAACCGTAGCCTTGCGCTTAATGTCGAATCCAAACTCTTCTCTTCACTGCTTGCTCCCAGCTCTTTGCTCTTTTGCCGGCCCAGCTACAATGAGATCCTGCAAAATGACAAAGAAGGAAACTACAAGAGGCATGCAATCATAACTGATTCACGGATTAGCATAAACCAAATATACAATTATCACAAAACATCATTGGAACAAATGCATATAGAAGAACCTCAATAGCTTTTATTAATGAAGAAGTAAAGGTTCTGAGAGTGTTACAACCTTTGAAGGCCCCAATCCAGCAACACCTCCCAGCAGAAAGAATTTCTCCTCTTCACCTCCCTCAAGCAATCACCCAATAGCTCTATAGTGAAACCAACAGCATATCATTACTTTGCACAAAATTCCAGCCTCCTGAGCTCATAGGAGAGAGCTCAATATATAGATGAATTGAGAAATGATGAGTCAGCTTGCAACTGATGTGTAGCTGCCTTGTGTCCTCTCTCTCTTCAGTTGATCTTCAGTTCTTGAGTCCACTTGGAGAACTTTGCTTCCACTTGGAGAAACAGAGCCTCTGACTCATCACAAGGCGAAATCCCTGATCCAAGTGTCATTTTTGGAGCAATGACTTAGTGTGCCACTTGTCCCATCTCGCTCAGCGCAGGTGGCCTTTGTTCTACCTGCTTTGCAACGCAGGTACACCATGGAGGAGTTGAGTTTCAGCGCAGAAGCCTAGTGGAGCACCTGCTTTGATTTCAGGATTACTTGTTTTTGAGTGTTTTCGGGTGGAGAACTGATCTGAGAGCTGTTGGTTTGCTGACCTTGTTCCTCTAGGGGTAGGAACATCATGTTTAGGGAACTTTGGATCCCTTGGATTATTGACAATTCATGCCTGTTGCTGTAAGGCACAAAATTGTCTATAACAGATGCCCCCTAAAGTATGAGGTCGTTTATCGGGTGAAATGCTTTATTAGGAGGATCCGAAGTTCATTCAATCTACTGAGAAGTGTCATGTAATAAGATACAATACAATACATTATTTTTCATACTTTTTCATGATCTAGCTGAGGTGGGCATTCCCATGCTCAACTTTATAAATACATTTTGGTACATAGAACAGACGATCGTCTGATGGTAGACTGATAATTCTCTGCTGAAATTATCATCCTTTGAGAAGGATGATCATCTGCTGTAATGATGTACATATCAAATGTTTTTATATCCTGAATATACGTCGCAGCCCGGATGTATGAAACTAGATCCGGGGTCTTCAATCTCTTCCGATCTTCACTCGATGTACAAGTCGATCCATGTGAGAATTTCTTGAAGTCGAACATGGAAAGACATCGCTTGATTACCGGTCAATGATGTAAACTGTTAACAAGCGCGAGAGGAATCACCGATAAGGATGATGACCCTCAAGGTACGGCAGTACAATTCACATGGTGGGAATAAAGGACTTGGCGTCGACCACCATGAAAAATCTTCTGGTCGAAGGTCATTGATGTATACCTGTCGCCGGAAGTGAGAAACTTGCCATTGAGGCACGCAAGCTTCAAAGTACTGAAGGGGGTGTTCCTAGATCAACTCCTTGGATAATGAGCTGATGTCGACAAGGAGCAATCCATCAAAGGAGGGCCTTAATGAATCCCACATCAGTGACACGGAACGGAGCTAGTGATTGTGATGAGGTGAAAACAAACTGTGATGTATGATTCAGGGTGGCGGTCATGAAATGGATGAAGGACAATGTATGGCAGTGGATGGGACACGGTTGACTCTTTGCAGAACAACATCTCTTGAACATATAACGACACTGATGTGATGGATTGGTAGCATTACCCCAAATGTGGATGGTGTGGCGAGGACCATGGTGATGAGACCGGTGAATGAAACAACCCAACCCGATGTGATACGGAGGACAAAGTGTCATGTTCAAGAGCGACTTGCTACCATTAAAGCTGTGAGGTTATCCCAATTTTTCCCCAGTCATTGCTGACCAGTACCTCTTTATTTTTATCAAGCTTGAGGAGGATAACATATGCTTGTTCTATAACCTGCCCTTCGGGCAAGCCCATCGCTATGTTTTAACGAGCCTAGCGATAGGTAAACTCGTTCTCGTCTAAAGACAAGTTTGTCGCTATTTAATGAATTTAACGAGTCTAACGACAAGGATAACTCGGTCCTTTTCATTTTTAGAGAGTCTGAAAAGTTACGTAAAGTCAACTCCAAAATTCCTTTTTCGTCATCTAATCCCTTAAGTCCGAAAAAGTATAAAACAATACAGAAGGGATGAGTTTTCGATTGCTTTAACGAGCCGAATAAAACAAGCGCTCGATCTTTTTGTGCAATAATCCCTCAGGTCCAAAAAGATTAAAATCTAGAGGAGGGATAGCTCTTCTGGTCGTTTAACGAGCTGGAAGGCCAAAACTCGGCAAACTTTTCATATTTTACGAGTCAGTGAAAAGAGCTCAAAGAAGACTCGTCTTTTGAGGAACGAGTGATAAATAGGGATAGTCGCAGTTTCCAGGTACAGGTTGGAATTTTCCAATCACGGCAGTGTCACAAGGATGGCTAAGTGAAATCACTCTTCGCAGCTGTTCCTCAAAATGGGTAAACAAACATATGGAGATGAACGATTGGCCAAATGAACGGATGGAGGTGAGACTGCAAGAACATGACCAAGGGCTTTAATATGGCTGTCAAAGGTTACATTTACCAAGGTTATTTACCGGTTCATTTTTTCTAGATGAGCTTGAACTCTAGGGGAAGATTGCTCACAACTTATGTTTATTTTTTAACGAGCATGAACTATGTGCTAAAACTGCTCGATATTTTGCATGCCCCCAGCATCATAATGACGCATGTCAAAGGAGGATGCCCCCCAAGCTTCATTGCATTCAACTTGGTGGTTGGAATGAAGGTTTACCTTTGAGTTTTGAAAAGGGGATTTGTTTCATTTTTTAATGAGGTTGACATAATAAAAGAACTATCCTCATGACTCCTTGTTTCATTTTTTAACGAGGTTGACACGAGATAAGAATCGTCCTCGGGGTCCACTGTATTTACAGTATTTCCATTAGGGCGATGATCCATGCTGACAAAATATTTAGGAATCTTCTGAATCCGTTAGACATAGAAGATTTCATATTGTAGGTTTCCACTGTGGCTACTTCCGCCAGATTACTCGCTGGCAGTATGTCAAAAGTACCCATTAAGGCAGGGTCTTTTAGGAGACCTACTCCGATATTTTGGAGTGATTGATTACTTTCATGGATCATTGTGCTGCTTCCCGTAACTTGAGAACTGTTGGGGAGAAATGTTTGTTGGTCGACTATTGTAATTTTTCCTTGAAAAGGAAATACAATTCTCCTGTAGTAGGTCGACACAACTGCAGCCATGGCATATATCCAAGGCCTTCCCAGTAGGATGTTGTAATCGAGGTTTCCGTCGATTACTTCCACATCAACTTCTACTGTTTTGCCCCCTAGTTCAACTTGCAAGTTACTTAAAATCCCGTATGGATTGTATGATCGTCCATCAAATGCTTTTAACGTCGTTGACGATTTCGACAAGGGTGGTGAGCCTAAACTTTTCCAGCAACTCATCGACATAAGACATGTAGATGCCCCCTCATCAATAATTGTTCGATGAATAGTTTTGTTGAGGGCTTTCACTTTAATAAGGAAAGCTTGTTGAGCTGGTAACTTAGGGTCATATCCTTTATGATCAAAGGCCACAAGATTGGAATCCATTGGGCCAATCCCACCTATAGCTGATAATAAAGCTTGCTCTTGGGAGGTGCAATTTTGTGCTACCTCAAGTGTCGACATAGCGGACAACGATTGGGTCAGGTTCTCTATTATATTATAATCCTGTGTTATTTTTTCACGAGGATTAAATGTAGACTTGTGTACTACTCCCTTTGGCGACTTTATCATTGGTTTAGGAACGATGGGTGGCACAACTTTGTTCAAAGTTGTTGTCGAACTACTAGGTTGTTTATCAGCCTTGTTATTCGACCGCTGTGGATTCCGGTAACCTTTATTCCTTGTCAAAGCATTATTCTGCTGCTTTGAGGTGGACAACATAAGCACTTGGGATCGGGAAGCATTTTGATTGGCAACCAGATTTTGGCTTGGATTAGGGAACGGATCAGTCAATACTGCTGGGGTTTTTGAACTCTTGAAGAGTTTCTTAACTTCAGGTATATGTGGACAATCTTTCGTCCAATGATCCTCATCGCATATATGACACCCTGTCGGGGGTCTCCCTTTCCTTTTCTTTATCTTCTTGCCCCCTGGTTGCTTCAGTTGTTTGCCCTTGTCGGTCGACATGGCATTTACTTCTGAGGCAAGAAGTTCCTCATTTGCATTTTGACTAGAAATTTTGCATTTGCCAGTTACGCCATTACTGGCGTGAGAGTTAGTATTCGATTCAGGAGGGGGAGGAATTGAAAATTCAGGTCTAGGGGCGTCAGGTATTTTGTCGTAGAGCGTGCCCGACTGAGTATATACTAAGTCTAAGTATTGAGCACGAGCAATGACTTGCTCCTCTGTTACGACTCCTCCCTTGGCCACATCTTCCGTTATAGCCGGAAGTAACGACTTTATAAACCATTCAGCTAACAACTGATCGGGAACGTAAGTTTTCACCATCCTACGACGACGACGCCACTCATGTATATGATCAGATATGTGAGTGGTCGTTGTCTGTTTGAAGTTGGTAAGGAGTTCTGTTCCCATTTCATACCTTATCGGTAATTGAAAATGGGTTAAGAAAGTCGTGGCTAAGGAGCTGAAATTGTCGAAAGAGGCTCTTGGCAATTCAATATACCATTTAGCCGCTGGACCTGTCAATGTCCTCTGGAAGAGGCAAAGTCTTATCGAATCATCATTCAGGGTGTTTGATGAACACCATAGGTGGAATGTCATCACATGATTCGACGGATCTTCACCTGGATTTCCATTGAATTTAGGAATGTCCGATGGAAGTTTATGCAGAATCGCTGGCCACCAAGATGCATAAGCAATTGGATCATTCGTCAGTCGGTTTAGATCTGGTAATTCTAGAGTTGCTACAAAGGGCAACTGTTGATTCAGGTTAGGCGAAGCATATCCAGGATAAGATGGAATCGCCTGAGCAGTGGGTCTTTGCATACCAGCATAATGTTGGCAACTTTGACAAGGTTGATGGGCATAACCATTACAGTATGGTTGCCCATTACTTACAAAGACTTGCTGCTCAGGTCCTTGACATGATTGCTGGAATGGCGGTTGTTGAGTTTGAACCAGCTCTGGTTGTTGGACCATTCGCTGATGCCCAATACTAGATGATTGACCAAGATGAGGAGTCATAGTACTTGTTTGATCCTGAGTCGCTCCGGATAAGGAGGCACTGACCTGAGGTTGCGATTGAGATGTCGAGACAAGAGGTTGTTGTATGGCAACCTGAGAAACTTGGGGTTGACATACAGTAGGCAGCGCTTGTACTTGCGACGCAATCACCATACCAGGTATAGTGGCAACATTCGACACAGGGTGGACTGGTTGCATTGAATATGCAACTCTTGGTTGCTGAGGCAGTATTGGTACCCAACCGCTGGATGTAATTCCAATTTGACCTGAATTTTGTTGTAAACTCCCATATGGTTGTTCTCCAGGGGGAAACAATGAAAAGGCATACTGTCCTCCATATGGTGGCAATCCAGTACTTAAAGGGTAGATTGGCCTTTGAAGACACGTTGGATTGATTTGTTGAGTTTCAACATAAGAAATACCATATGATAATCCGGATGAAGAAATAGGAACTAACCATGTCATCGTCCCTGATGGGACTCCGGCTTGTTGTTGGCAATTTTCCGGGACAGATGGTATACCAGCGAACATCGTTGGAGTAGTAGCAGGAGGCTCTGCTGCTGCTGTGTCGGACGACACAGTCCTAGATGTCGACGGATGTTCAGACATATCTAGTCTATCCAAAAGATTTCTTAGCGATTCTACAGGAACTTCCACTTGTGGTGGACTAACTTCGAAGATCAACGAGGGAAGGGTGATGATTATTCCGCTTAAAATAAATTTTATAACGACGCTTTAGACACAACTTGCTTTTTCAGTTTTAAAGAGTCGAGAAAAAGCTAAAGATGACTCTAGTCTCCTTCGATGTTTTAACGAGCCCGAAGTGACAAATGCTCGGATGGACTTTTTCAGTTATAGAGTTTGAAAAAGGCCAAAAGAAACTGCTCTGGAGATCTAGGCAGAGGGTGTGCCAAACCTTACGCAAAACCACAGAATACGTTTTACGGTACGGGTGGTCGATCTTCGTGAATGCTGTGCTCACTGCATTGCGATCAGTAGGGCGGCCGACACGGCTTCCTATGGATAAAAGATATATGCCTATAGGGGTCTCCCAATATATACGCGACGGTACGTGGGAGCACAAGTCCGTATTAGTGCCACCGACTCTCAGGAGGAATCACCCACCTTCGTCGAGATCGACAGTCACTATGTTTAACGACGCCGGAACACGTCTCTAACTTAGACCTCTATGTGTTTGCGTTATGTTTTAAAGCGTTGTTAGGTTCGTTCAATATATTTTAAGTTGATCTTTTTTAAAGTTTTCCTTTCAAGGTTCACCACGAGATGTTTGATACAAATTCCTAAATGCAGTCTAAGATGAGAAGCAAGCTTTTTCAAATCTTTTTGACTGATGAAAATCTTAACTACTGAGGGAGAAGAAAGGCATATCTTTTCACACAGTTCATACAGCACAGACTAATGCACTTTCTCCTAAATCATCATGCAAACTTTTTCAAATGCAAAATGCACAATGCATGTATTTTCTTTTCCCTTTCTTAATGTTGATGTGTTACAAAAAGAAAGTTGTTATATAACTTTGATTTCGATTTAAAGCGAAAGTAAACAAGCTAGTCCAAAATCAAAAGACACCTTAAGATTTACTTGTTTAATCACAGGAAATACATGAAATCAAACCATAATGACGAAAGTAAAAAGACTAACCAGCTATGGACAGCAAACAAGCTAACTCTTTAGACCAGCAAAACGCCTAACACAGGTTCAGATCTAAGAGGCCAAAGCAAGACTAGTTCACTTTCGTTACGGGAAATTGTAAATGATGTAAGAAGTACAAAAGAACAAGTACAATTTCGTTATATAACAGAGGCGGAATGATGGCAAGTAAGGTTGGTTTCAGAATAGGTACAAGAAAGACAACTTGCTGCAAAAACTATAGTGAAAACAGGCAAGAAAAAGGGAGGAAACCCCAACAGCACAAGGAAAAATTGGGCCAACGCAGGTGCTGCACAGCCAGTCTGGCTCTCAGCGTAGGTAGCCCCTTCGGGACCTGCGTTGCAAAGCAGGTAGCCTGTGTACTACCTGCTTTGGAAAACGAAAGTTGCGTTTTCTCAGTTTTCGGGTCACAATTTTCTAAAAAATTCACGATTTTTGCTCAAATCAGAAGCTATCAGTCAAGCACACACAAAGGGATGACAAGGAGGATGAAAAGATATCACTAAGAGCTTACAAGGATCCTTGTAGATCAGCTCTTCAAATCATGAACATGCTCAGAAATGAGCTAGAGTAGCTGCCCTCTACTTTGCTTTTGATATAGTCAAAAGCTTTTCGATTTGGTACTGTTTTGTTCAGGAAATGAATAGCAAAATACTACAAACAATCAAACAGATACGATCCCCAGCGGAGTTGCCAGTTTGTTGTAGGGAAAAGTATCCGACTCGGATGACCCTATCCCACTCTAAGGGTGATAGTACCTCAGCAACAACTGTAAAGAAAACTACTTAAGGTTTACTTCTTTATGAAAGCAAAAGAGAGTGGATAAATGCACTAACCGTAGCCTTGCGCTTAATGTCGAATCCAAACTCTTCTCTTCACTGCTTGCTCCCAGCTCTTTGCTCTTTTGCCGACCCAGCTACAATGAGATCCTGCAAAATGACAAAGAAGGAAACTACAAGAGGCATGCAATCATAACTGATTCACGGATTAGCATAAACCAAATATACAATTATCACAAAACATCATTGGAACAAATGCATATAGAAGAACCTCAATAGCTTTTATTAATGAAGAAGTAAAGGTTCTGAGAGTGTTACAACCTTTGAAGGCCCCAATCCAGAAACACCTCCCAGCAGAAAGAATTTCTCCTCTTCACCTCCCTCAAGCAATCACCCAATAGCTCTATAGTGAAACCAACAGCATATCATTACTTTGCACAAAATTCCAGCCTGTTGAGCTCATAGGAGAGAGCTCAATATATAGATGAACTGAGAAAGGATGAGTCAGCTTGCAACTGATGTGTAGCTGCCTTGTGTCCTCTCTCTCTTCAGTTGATCTTCTGTTCTTGAGTCCACTTGGAGAACTTTGCTTCCACTTGGAGAAACAGAGCCTCTGACTCATCACAAGGTGAAATCCCTGATCCAAGTGTCATTTGTGGAGCAATGACTCAGTGTGCCACTTGTCCCATCTTGCTCAGCGCAGGTGGCCATTGTTCTACCTGCTTTGCAACGCAGGTACACCATGGAGGAGTTGAGTTTCAGCGCAGAAGCCTAGTGGAGCACCTGCTTTGATTTCAGGATTGCTTGTTTTTGAGTGTTTTCAGGTGGAGAACTGATCTGAGAGCTGTTGGTTTGCTGACCTTGTTCCTCTAGGGGTAGGAACATCATGTTTAGGGAACTTTGGATCCCTTGGATTATTGACAATTCATGCCTGTTGCTGTAAGGCACAAAATTGTCTATAAGAGGGGGCAATTTGTTACACAAAAATATCGTCACCATGATTATTTGTAGTCAATATGGGTCTATCATCACTTGTACTGTCCTCCTAAGCAAGTCTCAGACCTTAGCTCTTCAAGTCAAGCTTTGAAAATAAGAGAAAGACATTAAAAATCAATGAAACTCTGGTTCCGCACTTTCTCTCACTGTTACATGTGGTCCCACACCTTCTATTTACAAAAAATGTGGACCTGCCCGCTCTGTCCCTAAAGGTGTGGGTGCGGACCCCTGTGAAAGTTAAAAAAGCGCAAGTTTATTCTAAAAAACTCACTTTGGGTTAATTCTAGATGATCCTAGAAGGAATTTTGACGTGGATTTGCCACTCTTAGGTGGTTCATGCATCCCAAAAGAGAAGGAGCTAATCCCTTGATGAGAGGAGCTATCCCTTTGAAGGAGGGCTTTATCCCTTTGAAGGAGGACCTAGTAACCTCCCTCCATTGCACTATAAATTCAGGCATTGGGCTGGTTGCTAAGGAGGTTAGAAGCTGAACATTTTTTAGGGTAAATGTTGGTGAAATTAAGACTTCCTAGTTGAGCTTAAGAGGAGAGATCACATACCTTTTTGGCTTCATTGGGAAGTGAGTGAAACTTGTCAAAGTAGAGGAGACTTCTTGCTAGACCCTGGGAGGAGCTTGTACAACGTCAAGGCACAGGTTGTAAAGTTCTTCTTCGTTTGAATTAATACAATCAAACTCATTTTTCTCAACAAGTATCTCATGTTATTTGTTTCATGAACTCCTTGACTTTCATGTTAAATATGTTTTATGATATTGGATTTTCAGGTGCTATTTAATTTGTTTGCTTGTTTGTGTTTGTATATTTGCAAAAAAGGAGCTCATTTGGATTGAAGGAGCGAGGGCATCCACAAACTTGCGTTGGACCTAAGGTAGGCCCTAAAAACACTTGTTTTCCTTTGTTTATTAAATCATATTTAGAGAAAGATAGTGTCTAGTTGGTTTTCTTGTCATTAGGTCTTCTTTAGATTCTAGGAAGGTCTATCTTGTCCGCAAGATCAACTTATTCCGTGTGACAGTGGTCAATTTATAGGAATATGAAGAAGGTTTTTTCATTAATGGTGGCATTGAATGGCCTTCCGTACTTAGAATTAGTTCCATGCTGGAAGGGATGAGAGGATAGGATGCACCTTAACTCATTCCTCATCCATTTTCGAGCTCATAGGAGTTGATAAGTTAGGGAAACTTCTAGATGACTCCAAAAGATAAGAATATTTCCTAAACCCTATGTGAATTTGGCTCATTCTCTCCCAGCGTAGGTGAAAGGAAGCCTAAGTGCTCTGCAGAGCACCCTTCTAGTGGACTTAACTACTATGTAGTGCACCTTCATAAGGGCTTACCTACGTTGGTCCCTCTAGAGGCTATTTCTGGATGTCTTCAAGTCATGAAACTGTCTGGGAAGGAGGCATTCAAAGCGGTGACTTCTTTAGGGCATGAAGCAACTAAAATTAGGGTTTGATGAGCCCTAAAACACTGATCTGAATGTTGGGATTTGATGTGCCCAAATAGATATGTAACAACTTCCCCCTAAAGCATGAAGTCGGAAAAATGCCAATGTCGAATGAAATGCTTTACGATGTGATGAGGAGGTATCCAAGTGGAAGGTGACTAGCATCAATTACAATACATATATCATGATATTTGATTTTACATGAATTGCTGAGGGAAGTCATACCCATACTCAGCTTATAAACTTTCCTTACATGTACATAAACAATCGTCTATAGATATGGACCCATGATTGGAATGACCATCAATGTAAATCCATTGTACATATGATTTAGTACTCCTGAAAGCACAGCTCAGATGGATGAAACTAGATCCAGGGTCTTCAATCTTGTTCAACCGTTCACTCAAGTACGAGTCTAGACATGTGAATATGTGATCTGAAGTCGAACATGGGAAGACACCATCTGATTACCAGCCAATGATGTAAGCCGTTAACAAATGTGAGATAAATCAATCATAACGAAAATGATCCTCAAGGTACTGCAATACATTCTGCATGGTGTGAATGGATGATTTGATGTCAAACACCATACAAAGTCTTTTGGTTGAAGGCCATTGATGTATGCCTATAACCGGAAGAGAGAAACCTACCATTGATGCATGCAAGATTCAAGGTACTGAATGGGTGTTTCTAAGTCAACTTCCTGGATAATGAGTTGATGTCGACAAGAAGCGACTCGTCATAGGAGGGCCTTGATGTGTCCCACAACAACAACATGAAACGAGTGTAACGATTTTGGAGATGGAATTTGACTGACGACACAAGGTTCAGGAATGGTGGTCATGAAAATGAAGGTTTATGGTACTGTAAAGGATGACTTCACTTGAATATATCAGCGACACTGGAGTGAATTGGTAGCATTGACCTAGAACCAAAGGAATGGATGGTGTGATAGACCATAGTGTGATAACCATCAAGTAGATAACCGAACCCAAATTGTCTGAATGAATTGGCAGCATTGACCCAAAACCAAAAGTGATGGATGGTGTGATAAACCATAGGTATGATAACCGTCAAGTAGATAACCCAACCCAAATAGTCATGGAGATGAAGTGAAAGTGTCATGTTCAAGAGCGACCTACTACCATAAAGTGGTTTTCCCTTTTTTCCAATTTTCCCCAGTCATTGCTGACCAGTACCTCTTTATTTTTATCAAGCTTGAGGAGGATAACATATGCTTGTTGTATAATTTCACACTTCAGGCGAATCTATCATTATTTTATTTTTAACAAGTCTAGCGAAGGTCAAACTCGGTCTTGTCTAGATGGGCAAGTTTGTCGCTATTTGATGCTTTAAAATGTTTAACGATAAAGATAACTCAGTCCTTTTCATTTTTAGAGAGTTTGAAAAGGGACCAAAATAAAACTCCACAAGTTCTTTTTCGTAAATTAATCTCTCAAGCCCGAAAAATCGTAAAATAATACAAGAGAGATGTCATTTCCAATATGTTAACGAGTTGGAAAGGACAAGCACTTGGCAATCTTTTCATATTTAGAGAGTTTGAAAAGAGCTTAAAGAGGACTCCATTTTGAGGAACGAGTGGTGTCTATGATAAAAACTGGTTCCGGTGATGCTGGAGCTTCTCAAAACATGTTGATTTATGCGAAGAGGTTGGCTAATAAGACCACTCATGACAACTGCTCCTCAAAAAGGGTAAAACAACCAAGCAAAAGTGTATGATCGACCAAAGGGATGGTGGCGATGGGATGAAAACAACCAAGGCTCATCTGACGAGAAAGGCTGATAGAATGGAAATCACTAGGGTTAAAAATGGAACTGGGTTCATTTTTACACAAGCTTGAACCATAGGGTACTATGCTTGGGTTCATTTCATGTTTACACAAGCTTGAAATGAAAAACTATGCTTGGATTTAGTTTCATTTTTAGACAAGCTTGAAACGAAGAACTATGCTTGAGGTTGGTTTACATGCCCCTAGCATGATGAAAGGGAGAGTCTCCTATAACCAGATGGAAGTCGCTGCAGTGAAGCAGGACAGTTATCCAACACCTTTTTGGCTTCGTCCAGATAGGGACAAAGGTGAATGGGGTGATTCCCTTCACATAACCTACAGGAAAACTTAATTTTACCACTAGGTGCATGCCCCCTAAGCTTCATTACATTCACCTAGGTAGACTACTCATGGCTATTCGGTGGATGGAATGAAGGCTCATTTACGAGATCAAGTAAAAGACTCAACTGGGATTTTATGAGATCTACTCAAAGACTTAACTTGGAACTTTGCTCCAGGGGACCTTGTTTCATTTTTTAATGACATTGACACAAGACAAGGAACTCTACTCAAATTCCTTGTTTCATTTTTTAACGAGGTTGACACAAGACAAGGAACTATCCTCGTATCCTTTGTTTCATTTTTTAGCGAGGTTGACACAAGATAAGGAACTATCCTCATAGAAGTTATTTCATTTTTTAATGAGGTTGACACAGTAAAAGAACTACCTTCATACCCTTTCTTTCATTTTTTAACGAGGTTGACACAAGACAAGGAATTATCCTCATGGACTTGTTTCATTTTTTACCGAGGTTGACACAGTAAAAGAACCATCCTCATATCCTTGGATCACAACTCATAAGAGGTCATGAAGGAAAGATCCAGTTCCAATGTCCCTAGTACATGATGTACAACATCATTGAATTGATCATCAGTTGATGTAGGCATGGAATTGGTTGCCACATAATTAACCAATGGCAGGGATGATACCATTGGTACAAAAGGACCATTTAGGGAAGATGGTTGACTGGAAGCCATATTTGGACTGGGAAATGAAAGCTGGTCAATGGTGACTATTCTGCCTTCATGTGGGAAACACATCACTTGAAAGAGTGTGGAAACAATAGCTCCCATGCCATAAAAATAGTCACGCCCTAGAAGTAAGTTGTAATGTAAAGGGCTTGCGACTATCATCACATTTAGATAAATGATTTTTCCTCCCAAAGTAATAGGCAACTAAGGGAGGATCCCTAATGTTTGACTGGTTCCTCTGTAAAAAGCCAATAGATTCTAGGTAACAGGCACAAGCGGTGGCAAACCGAACGCTTTCCAAGTAGTTGAGGAAAGGATACTCACAGATGCACCTTCATCTATAATAGTGACCGATACAATCATATTACAAATCTATATTATGATCTGGAAAGGCACATAAGAAGGAAGATGAAGACCTACTAGTTGATTCCAATCAAAGGAAGTGACCAGACTACTTAGTGTGGGTACCATAGAAATAGGGGAATTAACCCCTTTGAGTTATGAGAGTGGGAGGATTTTCCTCCTGTTTTGATGGAACAGGAGGAATTCCCCCAAGCTCATTAGAATCTGAAGAAACAAAAAGAACTTGAGTGATATCATATTCACTCTCTTCGAGAAAGGTATGATTAGCTGAAGGTGAAATCGAGTCAACTGTTACGTCGACCTATTGATTTGGGTCAGGTATAGACTCATAGGATTCACTTTCAGAGGGAGTGGATTTGACTGACGGTTGATTTCGATCAGTCAATTCATCAACTAGTGAAGGATTTAAGGAGAGTTTCATGTGACCAGATGGAAGTCACTGTGGTGAAGCAGGGCAGTTATCCAACACTTTTTTGGCTTCATCCAGATAGGGACATAGGTGAATGGGGTGATTCCATTCACATAACCTACAGGGAAACTTAACTTTACCCTTCTTTCCAAGATCGTTTCTATCACTAGCGGATGGTGTGTCACTAGCATGATCTCCAGAAGTTGATGACACAGGATGATGTGAATTAGAAGATCATTCTTCTAAGATCTAAGGAATATTAGGAAAATTTCGAAGAAGATGGTCTCCTGCACAAAGTTTGCATGGATATCAAGCTTTGATAGGCTTGATGGATGGTTTCTCATTAGATGTTGCATTCAAAGCAATGGTTGCTTGGTTTCTTCTCTATGGAAATTTCTTCTTCTTCTTCTTCTTCCCTTTCTTCTTCTTCTTATCCACCTAGTTACTAGTATCAATACTTTCACCAAGCGAAGAGGAAGAAGAGGAGGAAGAAGCAACTGAGGAAGAAGGCAAACGGTCAACTTTAGGATCAACTGGAGGTTGATTTTGTCTAGTAGGAGTTGTACTCAATTGCGGAGAAATCATGACATTATGAACCAAGGAGGTTGAAAACAACCATAGTGGAAAGCCAATGGTAAATCCCGAAAGGGACAATGTAGCCATATATGGAGCACCAATATTTCCAAAATGAGGAAAAGAACTAGGATTCCCATCAAAATGAATTCCTTGATCGGTGAACTCTGAATTTCTCTCCATATGCTTCAACCTAATATAAAATAAGGAGTGAGCATGGAGGATGTTATCCATGGTTAATTAATTTCGTTTTAATCAAAGAAGCATAACAAAACAAAAGAGGGATAATCTAGGCAAAAGGTTTACCAAGCAACTATGAACTGCAGAATACCTCTTGGGGAACCAAGAAGTACGGGCAGGAAATCTCCCTGAATGTTGTGTTCAGTGTATCACAGTCTACAAGGTGGCTGACTCGGTTACCTAAGGATGGATAGCAACCTAGTGTTGTCCCCCCATATATACCTGAAGGTACATGGAGGCCCAATCTGTATAAGCACTATCTAATGCAAAACCACACAATGAGAACATTCCCATATACTTTACTTACTGTAACACTGCCATATATACTTGAAGGTACGTGGATGAGCTACGTTATACTCACATATGTGGAATGAGGTATCACACTCGGGATGTATTTCATACAAGTCAGTGACAACTTCTTTGTTTTACGACGCTAGAATATGTATTTAGCCTAGACCTCTAAATGTTTTTCGTTAGGTGACAATGCTCCATTAGGTAAATTTAGATAAATTTTAAGTTGATCTTCTTTAGAATTTTCCTTTCAAGGTTCACCACGTGATGTATGTTTGCAATTCCTAAAATGCAACTAATATGATAAGCATTCTTTCCATTCAATTTAACAATGAAAATCCTTAGCTAGTAGGGATAGAGCAATCAGATTTTTGACAAAGAGCAAAGAGCACATCTAATGCAATTTCCCTAGCTATTCCTTTCAAGCATTCACAAACTACAATATGAACAATGCAAGTTTTTCTTTTCGAATCCCTTAATGTTATGATGAAAAAAAAAGGAAATATGCACATACAATCAATCAATATTTACGAAGAATGAAAACTTTGACGATAGTTCTATTTTGAAGGAAAAGAAGACTTTCTGACACTTTCTTTCGAACAAAGATTAATCAATTGTATTCTAACAATGACTATAGACTAATAATGACAAAGAAAACATTAAAGAAGCATTAATCAATCAAATCAAAGTAGGGATGGCAAATGAGATAAAAACTTGTTCTCTAAGACATAACATTCATTGATCAATTAGCAAGCAAACAAAGAGAGAAAAGTTGGCAAAATCACTTTCCAAAGGTGGGAATTTGGCCTAAGGTTGATCAGCGTAGGTCAAAGAGGGGCTAACTACGTTGTAGATCATTGTCTATCACTCAAGGGTGCTCTGTAGAGCACTATCCCCTGACCAAGCCTGCGTTGATTTCTGAGAGGCCACTCAAGAGTCATCTAACCTCAATTTTTGACCAAAATTCAATGCAAAAGAGCTGAAATACAATCAATGAGCACAAGTAGGGTCTACAAGAATGTCTTAGGAAGTGAATAAGCTACTAGGAAAGGTGATAGTTTCCCCAGTGGAGTCGCCAATTTGTTTTGGAGAATTTAGCATCTATGGATAAATACTAATTCCCTAGATAAGTAGTTGTATCTAGAACAACAGTTTAAAGTGTTTTAGACTTTTCCTATAAGTAATAGATAAGATGAGAGGATAGAAGGCCTACTTGTAGTTCTGCTTTCCTTTCATCTCCATTATATTGGTTTCCTCACTCCTTCTTGTACTTAATCTGCTTGAGAAGTAGCCTGTAAACACAATGGAAGGCAAAGAACTGATCAAAGCATACGATCTATTGAATATAAGTGAAAGGAATCAAATACAATTCACACACATAAGAATTATGAAACAATACAAACATATGGGAAAAAATTTTAAACACTTTATTAGATATAAGAAGGAATTACAACCATTGGTGTCTGATTCAAAGCCATTCCTCCAGCTTTGAAACCATCCACATCACATCAAAAGCATGACAAACTTTTAGCATCCCAATACTTGCTTCAAAGCCAAATCTCATAGTAGAATTATCTCCTTACAATTCAACATAGTCTAGCCCATGATCACTTAGATGAGTGGTCAATTTATAGGAAGATGAAGGAGGTTTTGTCATTAATGGTGGCATTGAATGGCCTTCCATACTTAGAATTAGTTCCATGGAGGAACGGATGAGAGGATAGGATGCACCTTAAGTCATTCCTCATCCATTTTCGAGCTCATAGGAGTTGATAAGTTAGGGAAACTTCTATATGACTCCAAAAGATAAGAATATTCCCTAAACCGTATGTGAATTTCACTCATTCTCGCCCAACGTAGGTGAAAGGAAGCCTAAGTGCTCTGCAAAGCACCCTGGCAGTGGACTTAACTGCTCTGCATCGCACCTTCATAAGAGCTTACATGTGCTAGTGCCTCTAGAGGCTATTTCTGGATGTCTTCAAGTCATGAAACTGTTTGGGAAGGAGGAATTCAACGGAGTGACTTGTTTAGGGCATGAAGCAATTGAAATTAGGGTTTGATGAGCCCTAAAACACTGATCTGAATGTTGGGATTTGATTTTCCCAAATAGATCTGTAACAAAGATGGAGGTAAAAAAAGGTATAAAGCTAGACTTGTGGTGAAATGGTTTACACATAAAAAGGGTATAGACTTTGGTGAGATATTTTCTCCTGTTATTAAAGTTAGTTCAATCAGAACTATTTTAAGTCTAGTAGTAGTTGAAGATTTAGATGTAAAGGCAGCCTTTCTCCATGGGGATTTGGAGGAAGAGATATATATGAAGCAACTACAAGGATATGAGGTAAAAGGGAAGGAGAAACTAGTGTGTGGGTTGAAGAAGAGCTTGTATGGCTTAAAATAGGCTCCAAGGTAGTGGTATCTAAAATTTGATAGGTTTATGTCTGAAGAAGGTTATACTAGATGTCATTCTAATCATTTTGTTTATCTCAAAAGGAAAAATGATGGCAACTATATTATATTGTTATTGTATGTAGATGACATGCTTGTTGCAGGTTCTAACATGTAGGAAATAAATGTGCTCAAAAGAAAATTGGTGAACTCATTTGCAATGAAGGATTTGGGTGCTACAAAACAAATCCTTGGTATGAGAATAGCTAGAGACCAAAAGAATCACAAATTAACATTGTCTCAAAGTGAGTACATAGAAAAGGTGTTGAAAAGGTTTAATATGTAGAATGCAAAACCAGTTAGTATACCTTTGGCTAGCCATTTCAAATTAAGTAAGGAGGAGTGTCCTAAGACTTAGGAATAAATTTCTCATATGTCTAAAGTTCCATATGCATCAGCAGTTGGAAGCTTAATGTGTGTAATGGTCTACACAAGGCCTAATATTGCACAAGTAGTGGGAGTTGTAAGTAGGTACATGAATAATCTAGGAAAGAACATTGGATGGTGGTGAAGTGGATTCTCGGGTATTTGAGAGGTACCACAAATCAAGCATTATGCTTTGGTGGTTCAAGCATTTCTCTACAAGGATATGTTGATGCAAATATGGCAGGTGATAGAGATAACAGGAGGCACAATAGGGTATGTGTTTACTATAGGTGGAACAGCTGCCAGTTGGGTCTCAAAACTGTAAAGTGTTGTTGCACTCTCAATAACAGAAGTGGAGTATGTTGTTGCTACAGAGGCTAGTAAAGAAATAATTTGGTTACAAAGGTTTTTGGATGAATTGGGTAAGAAGCAGGAGTTGGGCAAGTTATACAGTGACAACCAGAGTGCCATACATCTTGCAAAGAACTCTGCATTTCATTCCAAGACTAAACATATACAGCTCAAGTACCATTTCATATGGTAAGTGTTGGAAGATGGATAGTTGAAGCTGTAAAAGATACACACTAGCCATAATCTTGAAGATATGTTAACAAAAGTTGTAACCAGGGAGAAACTGAGAATCTTCTCAATTTCAATTGGTCTTCAACTATGATGAAGAAGATGAGAAACAATCAGGTCCAAAGTGGAGTCAGTTTCCAGAAAATGAAGCAGCGGTGGAGCTACTATAATCAGTCTCCAAGTGGGATATTGTTAGGTGTGGAGCCTAAATATCTTCTGTATTCAAAGGTATCGCTGCATTGGACCCCATTTCCGTTGTCGCCTGTAAAATATTCGTTGTAGGGGGGGTCAAGGGGGGCTAGTTGTGGAAAGAAATATCAGCATTTAGGATTGCAACATGCTAGTAACCTTAGTTGTGTGCCCCAAGGATCCTACTGATGGCCAATTGTGATAAATGCTCTGCCCAGACCCGCTGACTGCCGATATGTGATATTGGCGATCGACGCATCAACATTTCTCATTCTTTTAGTGCTCCATACCACCTCAACACTAATATGTGATATGCTATGAGCCTTCTGGGTCCCGATTGCGATTTTTTCTCCATACATAGCCATTTTCCTCAATCAGCTAGGTTTTTCAGGGAAAACCTTCTACAAGCTATAAATTTTGATCCAGGCACCATTTTTTGGACTTCTATATACCACCGGAAATATTTTTCTGAGCATTATGAAATGAAGAGGATATAATAAAGCTTTGATAACTTATGAGGCTCATAAAATGGCTTCAACTTCACTATTCTCATACATCTTGGAGCTTAGAGCCCCCGAAGCTAAAAATAGATGTAAAATTGCCTTATAAAATGTGTTAATTTTATAGTCAATTTGGGTCATTCATTAGGTAGAGATCTGATGGTAGAAGTTATGTTTAATTTATGGTTTTCTTCCCTAGAAGGCAACCGTTCGCTATATATGAGGGAATTGTATTGCGTCTATGTAAATCTATATTCACAGTGAGGAAGAGAGAGGAGATTGAGAGGGAAGAGGGAATTACAACAATATTCTCTAGGTTGTATCTCTTCAATTTGGTGGATAATATAAAATGAAGGACTGGCTGTTTCTCCATGGATGTAGCCCAAACTGGGTGAACCATGTATATCTGTGTCTCTCTTGTTTTATACATTTTCTATGTGTATATTTTTGCAATATTTTATGTGTTCCATTGCTCTTTAATATATAATTTTCTAACAAGCGTTTCTTTGATATTTGTGATTCCCGCATTTGGATTATCATTGGAGTGCTTAATATACCAAGTCAGCGCATGGTCCTATAGAGTGCTAACCAGTGTCACTTTCTTTATATTGTCATATATAACTCCTTTTGCTTCCCATATAGCCCTTACCATGAACTAGAATTGGTCTGGATCCTCATTTCCCAAACCCTTGAACACAAGCAACTTCACTGTGCTTTACATATTGAGTCGCGGTGGTGGTGGAGGTGGTATTCGCATATTTCTTTTCCTTATCAAATGGACGCACTTCACAGCGAGACCTTCGCGAGCTCTTCATTGCCTGCTCGCAAAGGTGAAATCAAGGGGCTAGTTTTGGGATCCCTCACTTACTTCATTGTTGTAATATTTTCCTCTTCGTGTAGCTCCGAACATCAAGGTAACTGCATAACACTCTTTTCTTACAATAGCATTTTAATCTAAGTATTCAATGACTTTACGTACTTACCTCATGGTCCTTTGAGAAAGCGTTGCTCTGCCTCACTATAGCTAACAGAGGTGTCAACCACGAACTCAGTAATGAATCCTCCTATAATATGATTGAGCTAATGATCAATGGCATGTGTGATCTTATCCTCTGATGCTTCCAATCTTCACACTAGCTCTGGAGTCCACACCATAGGACCGTCAAGTTTCCACCTCCCTTGGTTATTAGCTAGCTTCATGATCCACTCATACAGATCAGTAGGGAAAGATGTGAAGAAGATTTCATGGATATCTGTGTACAGGTAGTAGTCTAACCTTTCTTCTTTCGATAGTCGTGGGTTCCTGTTCTCCTGCACCCTAAACTCGTGAATTCTTCTGTCTAACTAGCTTTCAATTTCCTTCTTAGTTGAATTCCAATGATACGACATCAGACATCTCTATGAAGATTCTGGTCCCGAAAACGGAACCATTTTTTGGATTCAGGGGGCCTGACCTACGTTCAGAGTTATTTAGTGAAACAAATCCCTATTCTACTGGCCCTTTCAGCATCAGCACGTGGAGCACGGGCTGAAGTCTCACCCGAAGTAGTATGGGGGGATGTTGGAACCATGTTTCCATACCCTCGAGATGTTTGAGGTGTCAACTTAGTCCAATTGTGCCTACCTATGCACGGGTCACTTCACGCACTATGCTAGCTTTCAATACCCTTGTGATCTGTTATAATCACCTTTCGCATAGCCCTAACCAGGGGCTGAGATGCTTTTGTGTTGCTATGGCAACGTCTTGTGCTATTTCCCCAAATTACATCGCGCATCTTACTTATCTTCTTAAAGATCTTAGTTAACTTCGCATAAATAGATATTCTATCTTGTAATCACTTATTCAACACATTCATACATATTCGCACAGCATATAAGAATTAAAAGTGCAATGTATATTCAATGTAATAGATGCATAAAATAGGAAATAAATACGCAGAATGGATATGAAATTTCTCTTTACTAATGCTCCAACTGTTATAGACTCGACTCGCCATGTGCACTCAGCTGCAGAGCCTTCTCCTACTCTACAACCCAAACTACACCTTACACTTTAGATACGACTCAACTCTTCATCCTTATCATTATTCCATGATCTTATGATCTCTTTATCTACTTAGAGCCTCATTCTATTTATACAATCCCATGGTCCACGGACCATGGGTAGATCTCTACAGCTAACATTACATTACAAAATTGAGGGCAGACAACCCTATGAATATTTTACAAACTACACGCTCTGCGCCCACAAAATGTGGAGTCTTTACATCGGGGTTACAACTTTTGACCAAAATATGGGCTCTAAGCCCCAAAACTTCACCCAACATCGACCATCCCCATCGACCTCTAGAGATCATGTCAGTGCTACACCTTCAGCTAATGATGGTAAGAATAAGGGAAATATTATATTCCCCTGTAGGTTATGTGAAGGGAAGCATCTTCTTCACCTTTGTCCTCTTGTGGATAAAGCTTCCAAAAATTTGGAAAACCTTTCAGCTCCTCAAGTCAAACTCCTTGTTGTTTATTAAAGACTTTCTTCTAACCCTCTTCTAGTTGGTAAAGATATTGACTTGGATTCATTTCTTGCCCATCCTGCTCTTCTTGAGTATGACTCTCTTGTGTCTATTCTCGACCAACCATTGGTCGAAAAGAGTGTCAAATTCACTTCGCCTTCAGTTGTTCGCTCTGTTCCCAAAGAGAGTGGTGATCATATTGCTCATGTTCTTCTCGTCTTCTCAGATTCTCATGAATCAAAGAGTGGCCCTCCCATCCAAGTTGTTCAAGAGATTCCTTCTCCTATTCCTATAAAGCATGGCGGCAATCCTATTATACCCCAACCAAGTAGTTATGTTGTTTCTTTTGATTGGAGTCAATTGACTACATTCTGCCTTCCATCTTATGTGCCTTTCTAGAGTATAGTACAAGAATATAATATGGTAGTACATGGAACTATATAAGATGAAGGCACGTCTGTTAGCATCATGTCTTCTACTACTTGGAAATCTTTGGGTTCCCCACAACTTGTGTCTATCACCCAAAATCTGTTGGCTTTCAATGGAGGAGCAAGTCAACCCTTAGGGATCCTTCCAAAGTTCCCTATTACTTTGGGAGGAAAGACCGTCTATATAGACGTGATGGTAGTCCAAGGTCCCTTAGATTTCAATATTCTCCTTGGACGTGACTATGTTTATGTCATGGGAGCTCTTGTTTCTTTGCCTTTCTGTGTGGCTTGTCTTCCACACAAAGGGAGAATAGTGACCATTGATCAATTGTTGTTCATTGGTCACCACGTGGCTCCTATGCAACCATCATCCCCTAGTGGTTCTCATTTGAAAGCAATACCCTCCTTGCCATAGGTCAATTATGTGGCTACCCGTTCCATCTCCACATCTGCTAATGATCACACAGATGGTATAGTACATTATATACTAGGGGCATTGGAACTAGATCTATCATTGGTAGGAGCTGAAATGTAAGCGTGGTTCTCCCATCTAGTGAGGACCTCTTGGGATCCATGTTCTCGTATGGTCCATGAACAATATCTAGAGCATAGTTCCTTGTCTTCTATCAAGCTTGTTAAAAAATGAAAGAAGGGTTTGGATTAGGGTTCCTTTCCTTGTGTTAAGCTCCTTAAAAAATGAAACAAGGGATGTGAGCATAGTTCCTTGTCTTGTGTTAAGCTCCTTAAAAAATGAAACAAGGAGTCTCTAGGATAGTTTTTTCCTATATCAACCTTGTTAAAAAATGAAACATATGTGATGAGGATATTTCCTCGTCTTGTTTTGACCTCATTAAAAATGAAACAAATTGTCGGAGCATGGTTACTAGTCTTGTGTCGAGCTCCTTAAAAAATGAAACAAAGAGTCTTGAGGATAGCTATTTTACTGTGTCAACCTCATTAAGAAATGAAACAACTCCCTTTTCCAAATCTAGTATTTGATTAAGATCTCATCAAATTCCAATCGAGTCTTTCCTTGATCTAGAAAGTGAAACTTCATTCCATCCACCTTTTAGCATCCCAATGTCTACTTCCGTGAATGAAATGAAGTTTGGGGGGCATGTGCCTGGGATCTTATCATGTTGGGCGAATTCCATTTTTTCATTCAAACAAATTTTTTCGTTTCAAGCTTGTGTAAACATGAAATCAAATTCAAGCAGAGTTCTCCATGGTTCAAGCTTGTATAAAAATGAACCCATCCCATATCCATTTTAACCCTTGTGATTGCCATTTTTATTAGCCTCTCCCGTCAGATAAGCCTTGGTTTTTTCTCCATTCCATGACCACCATCTCTTTGGAAAATCATTCGATTTCACTTGGTTGTTTTACCCTTTCTTGAGGAATCACAACAATGAGTGGTTTTGCTAGCTAGCCTCTTGACCTTTCAGTTTTCTGAGCAGTTCCCCCATAACCAGAACCAGTTGCTACCCTTTATACCACTCATTCCTCTAGGACAAGTCACCTTTAAGCTCTTTTTTGACTCGTAGAAAATGAAAATATTGCCAAGTATTTTTTCCTTTTAGACCCGTTAAAGAAAATAAAATAAGGGAGTCATCTTTGAGCCCTTCTCTGACTCTCAGAATATGAAACGATTGTCGAGTTCTTGTCATTTTGAACTCGTTAAAGGCTGTGAAATGTCATTTGCCCAGTATGCATTTACCCCTTTTTTGGGTTGGGATAAACTATTTACAAAAAATGTACTCCTTGACTGACATGGTCAAGCAGTTCTCTCAAGTATCATTTTCTACCTTTTCAGGCTCGAGAGACACAAATATACTAAAAGGGACCTTGTGGATTTTTCTTTTCTGTGTCTTTTCAAAGTCTCTAAACATGAAAAATATACCGAGTTACACCTTTGTCAAACTCATTAAAACATTGAACAACATCAGATTACCCACCATGACAGACATGAGCTTCTCCTTCCTAGGGCTCATTAATCTTACTAGGTCAGTTTCATCTAAAGGATGGACTTACAGTGCAAGAACATGATATTCCCTTCAAGCTTGCGATAAAAAATAATTGGGGTACTTGCCAGAAATGGTGGGGGAAATGGGAATTTCTATCAGTTGTGTCAGCAACTCACTCTTGAACATGAGACTTTCTCCTCCATGTTGGGTTGGGATATCCTCACTTCATCATTGACTTTCCTGGGTTGGTCCATTCATTTTTTCATTCCAGATGATCTCTGCCATGTCATCATGACCTTTGATCCTATGGATCCAAAAGCTGCCACATTCTGGAGTTGTGTCTCTGATATGTTTAAGAGTTGTCCTTCTGTAGTTACACTCATTCCTAATTTTCTGTATCATCCATAATCATTACATCTCTTTGACATCTCTTGTCGATGATGTGGGATACGTCATGGCCCTCCTTCAACATGGTCACTTCCTGTCGACTTCAGCTCATTATACAGGAATTTGGCTGAAAGACTCCCTTCCTGTACCTTAGATCTTGCATGCCCTAATGGAAAGTTCTTCCCATTCGATGGCAAGTTCACATCATTGGCTTTCCTTTGGGTGATTTCATGGGTTTTCAACTTCAGTTCCTTTATTCACATTCTATGGATTGTGCTACTGGTACCTTAAGAGCCATTGTCATCATTGGTGGTTTCTCTCATCCTTGTTAACAATTCACATCATTGACCACTAATCAAGCAACTTTCCATCATGTTCGACCTAGACACATTTATTCACATGTTGGAATTTGTACTTTGGTCGGGTTGTGTTGGAGTGCAAGATCCTAGGCTCAGATTACAAAAGTCCAGGTTGCAAGGTGACGTGACATGATCATGTTGATATACATGTCCCTTTTCGATGGATGGTTGCGACCATACCATGAGTTGTTATATGTGATCCGTCTCATTACTGGATGGTTGCAACCATACCTTGGGTTTGATATGATCCTCCTTAAAGGATGGTTTCGCCCATGTTTTGGATCCATTTACATGATCATTCTCTGGATGGCTGCATCTATACCATGATTCATGTATTATTTGTCAGAAATTTTAGTGATGTATATGTATCTATTCTTGCTTGCAGGTTTTTCGACGACGGTTTTTGGTTCCCCGCATCTACTTGTAAAGAATTTCACCCCTTTCTCTATTTCAGCCTTCACGCTTTAGGGGGCATCTGTTATAAATCATTTTGTTACTGTCCCTATACTCCCCATTCCTCGATCCTAGAGGACCTCTATAATGAATCATACATGCTTTCCCATCATGAAGAGACTCCCTTTATGTCCCTCTTCATGAGCATAACATTTCCCTTCTGTATCATTTCCCAAGAATCTTCTTTTTACCCTAGTTTAATAGACCAATGTTAGTGCTAAATCCTTCCTCACACTGATTTGCAGAGTTTGAAACTAGACCTAGCACCTTATTGCACAAGTGATCCCTTCGTCACTCATGTCGATCCTCTTTTGGCAAATTTTTTAAATATGGAGACAAATCTTCCAGGTCAAGAAGCTTTGTAACGGAAGTTTGTTAAATGGTTGGGATGGATAGAGCCAAGGAATTCTATTTGGGCTCCTTTCTCCTATTAATATGGAACAAACCCAAGAGATAACGCCTCTCCCATAATAAGAGGAACCATCTACCCTCCATAAAAGCTATATAAACTCCTCCTTTTCCAAGCTGAACTAGTCATTTTTTGAGCTTGAATAACCAACAAGATATCTATAGCTTGTAGCCTTCTAGTTTATGTTTGTGAAGGGAGAATAGTGTGTTTGGTTTAGTTTGGAACTAAAGGGAAGAAGCCTTAGACTTCCATTGTTGAGGCTATCCATGAAATGATAACAGAGGTGTGGGAATCTAGATACGTTAGAGGAGACTTGCAACGTCAAGTCTTTGGTTGTATCTCTTTCTGAAGTTATATAAATACAACTAATTATTTATTTCCTACATTTAGTGTTATGTTACATTTAATGGCTTAAGACTCCTTTAATTTTTAAGTAGATTTAATACGATTGTATTCTATCACATTTTTTGTTGGCCCGTGTGTATTTGTTTCGGGTATCTAAAGGAAGGAACCAAAGGAATCTGGAGCAAGGAAGCATGATCATCATCAAGCAAATTAGCATTCTAGTAGGCCCTCTTATTCGATTCTAGTCTAAGGAAGTTTACATTAGATTGTTTGTTTGTGGATAGACCCACTCTTTCGGGCTAGAGGAATTGTCTTTGTTCGCATCGAGAATTTACCTAACCCACAGCATGATGGTGCATATCATCCCAAGGATAATCAGGGGTAGTCATGGCTTCCATGATGTCCTCATCAGAATGGAAGATGGGCAGATGGGAGGAATACTAACTACATGATGCAGTAGTTGTACCTGGTGTATCAACCTAAGAAACAAGGTTCACATACGCATCATCTAGAATGGTAGATGATGAGCTAGTAGATGGAAGATCTATGGATGTTGAGACTTGGGATTTTGTTGAAAGATGTTCAATAGAAGCGCGCGCAGAAACCTCAGAAATTTTTTCCAGCGAGGAACTCAAGGATGATGATAGTAAATTATATGGCCTGTGGAGTCCATAATCTCGACATCGGGGGGAGTGATCATGATTATGGGACCAGAGTCCCCTGTTCTGTTTTAGTAGTGGTATCGGAATCCATAGGTATAGAAGTAGGTGATCCACTATGAGTGGTCTCGTATTCGCAAAGTGCCTCAAGGCAATTGGGAAATTCATCGAAATGAGGGAAACAATGGGAATAATGATCATGATGATCACACAAGGCACAAGGGTGGTTTGTGTGTAACATTATGAGTTTTTTGGCAGGACTCGGTAAGTTAACATGGACTTCAAGGATATTTGAATCAGGGAACATTTCATGAACCAAAGGTTTGAGATGAGGGACTTTAAGACACTTATTGGTGGTGTGCCCAAAAGGTTTACACAAAGCACATGGAGGTGACAGCTTTGGGGCCTTGGGGGCTAGAGTAGCTTAGAGAGCCTTGTCCTTAGGTTATTTCCTCTTGGCTATGCCCCCTGTCCAGATGCTTCCACAATAGGAGTGGGTTCCTTTCGAGGTTGTGATGGAACTGGAGTAGCGGAAGGAGTTGTAGAGACCGATTGAACCAGGGTTAAAGCATGATAAGGTCTTAGCTGACCATGCGGATTGCTTGCACGTGGATCAATGTACCATATTGGGATCCCCAAAGAAATATTAGGGAGGACTAGTGAAGACATGAAAGGGACAAAAAATATTTCTAGAGGAGGAAACAAGAATGGTATCTAGCAAGGTAATGTCCTGGTGGAACAACTCCTAGATGGTTGAGACCTAGAGGAACGGTTCCTTGTGGTAACATAGGAGAGGCAGCCACAAACGGACGAGGTCCTAGGGGTGGATCCAGATGGCTTGGTTGAGAGGGTTACAATAGGGTTTTGAGGAGCAGGTTGCTGATAAAATGTACCAGACTACTTGAGAGTAGCCCATGATGCTTGTAACATGCAAACACTTAAAGAACCAGGCTCTGAGATAGGAGGGGGAGGACAAGGGAAAGCACCCAACAATGAGGAAACTTTGTAGACTCGTGGTGTTGTTATCACAAAATCAATACTAAGGGCTGCAGCCAAGCAAGATTTCATGTAACTCTTTCAACCAGACTTTAGACTAAGGATTAGCCTCCTTAGTCAGAGAGGGCTCTCTCACAAACTTTTGATAAAAACCAATCACAACAATAGATGACTAACTCTTCACACATTTATGAAAACAAAGCTGGTTGGGCATATATCAAATTAGTCTTCATTGGGATATGGAGTCTCACACATTTAGTAAACAAAAGCACAGTCATTTCATGGAAGTCAAGGCTCTTTGCATCAGATGTTCAAACATATTTCACATAAACCACAGCTTGCCAAACATACAGGAAGTCAGAGCATTAAACATGAATTCTGAGTGATTATGCTATAACAAGGCTGTAAAAGAACATTAAGAGAATAAACCACCATTACATTTGAACAATAATCCATTGAGAATCTTGAGAAGAAACAACAGCTGTTTTTCTATTACTATAATAAGTCTTTTACATCAGCCCAAGTAAAACTCTGTTTTTTATAAAATCTCCAACCTTTTTTACATCAGAGCCTTTTCTATATATAGGAGAACAAAACTACAACTACTTGAGACTCCTCCTATAGCATGAGGGGAGCTCGAAATCCTATCATTAATTGCCTTATCTATATCTAAACAAACTTATTAATTACAAAGGTATTGCGCTGTGAATACAGAGAGTCCCATTCCCATTGAAACTCTAATTCTATCTCCTCATGTGCATTGATGCTTTCTTAAACTTTGACACCTGTACCATTTCAATAATAGCCAAGACATGTTGGAGGAACATTCACTGAACGAGCAGCTTCGGATACTTGCTGTGTGGATGACTCATCAATTGATAAGGATCTGTGCCCTATTTTCACTGTTTCTGCCTCCCATAGTCTTCATGCACTAAAAGACTATGCTCCAAGCCATTTAATTCCTCTAATAACCACGCATAATCCAATATGCCTTATGATCTGGACACTTTGTGAACTGAACAGGTGTACCACCCAAAATTTCGGTAACCCTACCAGAACCCTAACAATTCGGCTATAAAGTAACTTTAGGAAGACTTTAACAAAAAACAAAAATTTCACCTTTTTCTTCAATACTCACACCTGTCACCTTTTGAATATCTGGATAGCTTTGTATAGTCTCCATGCTGGCCTCGAGTCATCCTTTTCAAGATTTGCTGACCTCAGCATCAATTTCATTTTTTCTCATAAACAGTCATCTACAGCAGTTTCGTAGCGCACTACGAAACTGCTGTAGGTAATCAAAACAAAACATATGAATCTTAAAGCACTGTTGACTTAACTTCGTGATTTCTTCAGCTACTTTGTACAGGTGTAAGGGATCCAAAAAGTTTCAAAATGATGACAACCAAAATTTATCAAAACTTGAAAAGCAAATTTCCCCTTGGATTAATCAGCTAGTTTACCTAGCTTCTTCTTCAAACTGCTAACTTCTTCCTTCAAAGCCTTGTTTTCTGCTCTTAGGCTTGTGTTCATCTGTTTCATGATTTTTGCCTGCTTCAGAGCTGGCACCGTCCACAAATATGCATCAAACACTGAGTCAGTTTGGCTCATTAGACTTGTTCTACCTTTTATTACAGCCTTTTTATAATTTGCATATCTCACTGCCCTTTCCTTAGAAACATTTTTAATCTGAGGCATTTCTTCTTGTGTTGTTCCTGCTTGTTACTTGATAGCAATGACATTTCCACCTTGGCTGATGATGACCCTATTACTCTTGTTTTTATTCCTGGCTGCATGAACTGTTCTGGTCAAAACGTCAGGTACATCTGTACTAGGCACTTTTAAAGGTGCCTCCTCTTTCTGCGCTTTCTCCACCTCTTTCATTTGTCTTCTTGTGATTGGCCTACGTGGCTTGAAAGCATATTCTTTACTAGGCTCCTCAAATCTCAACCTTTTTGAAGCTCTTGGTTTCTTAGTACTTTTGGGTGAAGATTGAGTGAGGTCAATATGCATTGGCTGCACTGGGTGATCTTGCTCAAACTCTATTGGTTCAATCTGTATTGACTGATCTTGTTCAAGTTCAATAGCTTCAAGTAAGTCACTTAAACTGCCTTTTGACATAGGGCTTTATTCCACAGTAATTGACTTACCTTTCTCCTTGTTTAGTTTACCTTTGGTTTTTACCCTTGAAATCTTTTCAACTTCACTTGGTTTAGCTTCATCCTTCTTTTTCTGGATCTTCTGCTTTGATGACTGAGGTGTCTCCTTAGATGATGACTTAGGTGTTTCCTTTCCTGATGATTTAGGTGTCTCCTTTGCTGCCACAGACTTCTCTGATTTCCTTAACTTGGTTTTAGGCTTCTTTTGGTCTGTCACCTCTTTTCTGAGCTCAGCCAGAGTAGGTTCTTCACTCCTTTCTTCCCTTTCCCTCACAGGCAATGGAGTGAGGCCTGTTTTGCTTGAAAAGCCGGCCATAAAAACAAATGAATCCCAATCTCTGCCAACCTTTTGTAAACCATCCAACACCAGCAACTTTACCAGACCATTATGCAACAAGGATGTTTCACAACCATCTTTCTTTAACTGGATTTTATCACACATTTTACTAATTCTTCTGAACAAATAGAAAGGTATATCTATTGAAGCCTTACCTGTGAAATGAAACAAAAGTTTGAAGTGATAGGAGTAAACTTTATTGTACCTTCCCTCGCATGTTAGGTATTTCTGGATGCATGTGAGGAGCATATCATAATGTTCTTTTATGTAACTCCTTGGCACCGCTTTGGTGAGGTCCTCATTTACATACGGTTCCTTCAAAAATTCTTTACAGGGACTCATGTCGAATTTAAAATTTTTGAACCATTCTTGACCTCCCCTCGGAATTTCAGCGACAATGGAAATGGCTTCAGGAGACATAGGAAATTCTAACATTGACACCTTTGAATTCAATCCAGTAAAATTCAATGCAAAAGCCTTCGTTACCTCTGCATGTCCTCCCTTTAACTTCTCGCAGAACCTCCAGCATCCAGCATTTCAAAAGGCTCTTGCTACACCTTCATCTCTGAGTGTAACATCAAGCCCCTCTGGCTCTGTTCTCAGGCACTTACCAGATCGATGTTCCCTCTTTTCCATCTTGCTTCGAATATCTTCACACAGGAAACTAATAGCAGCTACAGCTCGAAAACAATCTTGACTTTGGAGTGCAGGCTCGCTTGCGATGATCCCTTTAAATGAGAACTCGGGCTTCTGATACAGCAGACATGTTTACACATTATGGAAACACATTATGACACAACCATACTTCATAAAATCCCTTAAGATGATATTCATATGCGTGATCCTGGACCTTATGGCGGAATGATGATCTATCATAACCTGGAGAGGACATCAACTGACAAATGTGAACGGACCTATGACTCACCCCTCCCAGATTTGACATTTCAAGAAAAAAGGCACTACAAAAACCCCGAAACCCCGATTTCGTAGCGCAGACAGTTAAGATTTAACAAAACGCGCTACGAAATGGCTGGTAAACAGTACGCTGCGAAAATACGGAAACATCATTGCGCAGCTAAATTGACCAAACAGACTGCGCTGCGAAACTGTGCAAAGTAATAATGACGCAATCAAGACAAGACATGCCTTAACTGACAATGATATAGGGTATCTAACGATTTTTTACACGGACTTACATCAATACCTTTTGAAATTCAAATTTCAAAGTGACACACACACATATAAACCTATTCACAAAACTGAAGATTTTTATATGAAACTTGTGGACAACATTACATACATGAACTATGGTTCTAAGTGATAACAGGTGCAACACTAGTGAGAGGGGTAGAAGACTACTTATCTGACATTGATGAGATAATGGACTCGGGGGAGGTAATCAATGCCGATTCATAGAAAGTCAACTGATCAATGGTGACGATCTTCCCTTCATGGGGGAAGCACATCTTGCGGAAAAATGCAGTTGCGATGGCTGAAATTGCATATGTGTAACTACAACCCAAGAGAATGTTGTAATATAGAGGGGCAGCAATAACCTTGATGTCTACATGAATAGTATTTCCTGCAAGAGTCAATCGACAATTGTGATACATGCTAAGAGGCTGGGAGGAGTCACCCTCCCAAGCACGCAAAGTGATGGTGGATGGGGACAACTCAAGTGACTTAAGTTGTTTCCAAATGGAAGTAGACATCACACAGGTGGATTCACCTTTTTCCATAATGCATCAAGAGATGATGACATTATGGACTTAGACTGGTATCTGGAAAGAAAAAGATGAAGGTAATGGGGGATGCTCTGATGTATCATCTGGGAAGAAAATCAAATGATCGTCAGAAGGATCTACTACACCCAAAGTAGTTAGTAGAGCTTTATTTTGAGATGGGCATGACTAGAGTACCTCCAGCATCGCCATGGTGGCAGGTGATTGTGCCAAGTCATCTACTATATTGTATGTATCAGCAACTTGGTTAGAAGCCGCATTACAGCATAATGGTCCCTTTGGGATCTTGGGAATTGCCTCAACTTTAGTCTGAGGGATCTGTAACGGACCATTTGGTGTCATAAGAGGCTGAGTAGATGCTCTGTTTTTGGACTCAATGACAAACGAAGTTGATGGCTTGTCATATTGACGCAACTAACTTTGCGGGTTGATATCAGAGTTATTAACATCATCATAATTCATCATAAGGATCTGTTAGTCACCAGGACCAAAAGGCTGGGGGGTGGGTTGCTTGACATGGCTAAGGTTGAGCAACAACAAATCCTTATTGAGGGAAAGGATTTGTAAGCACTACTGGTTGAGATGGCGTAGGATTTTGAGGCAATTGCTGGATGGGAGGTCGACCTCTAGAAGCTGCTTGAGCTTCCCACATTTGGCGCATCTAGGGTAGGAGAGGACACTCATGTGTATAATTGCCATGTAGACCACAACATGCACAAGGTTTGTTCATATGAATAGCCTTGTTTTGCTTGGTCTGACTACCCTGTTGGTTGTTGTTGGTGTTAGGCTAGTTCCCATGGGATTCACTAGGTTGATTACACTGATTACCCTGGTTACCCTTGTTACCCTTCCCATTATTCTTTTTCTTTGAATTTTTGGGATTGGCACACTTTGTTGCGAAAACAATTGACCCTTAGGGGTTGGTGGCTACTGGGGCTAAGGATGCATGGGAGGCTATGGTGCTAATGCTTGAGGGGCTGGAGCGCTCAACTCTGTATGGGGAGGAGCAATGATTCGGTAGATAGTTTGAGCATTGGATGGCCCTAAAAACATGTTGCTACAAGGAGGGGCATAAGTGTTGTAGGAACTGGTGCCCCTTTGCAGATAGCCATAAATTTGTTGATTATATGGTGGAGGATGTGAAATAATTCTAATGATACCATCGGCGGTGTGAGATTCCCTCGATGCATTGGAAACTCTAGGATGAGGGAGGTATGCAATGATGGTATAGAAATAACCAGATTGCGCATAAATAAGATCATATCTCATAACAGTTTCGAGATATTCTTCCTTTGTTTGAGGAAAATGGGACACGACATCTTTGCCCATGGGTGATAAAAGGCTCGTAGGAAACCAATCAAGATATACATGGTCTTCGGGGGGGGCACGGCATGTGCTCCTCCTTCTATGCCACTCATGAACATTATTGGAAATACGAGTGGCGAAGGACTAACGAAATGAGGTCAAGAGTTTCGTATGAGTGTTGTATTGGAGAGGTAACTGAAAATATGAGGGGAATTCTTTAGCGAGCGTCGTGAAAATGAAAGGAGATGTGCCAGGCTAATCTACATACCACTTTGCAGCATCTCAAGTGAGCGTGCGTTGGAACAAACATAGACGAATGGAGTCATGGTAATGGAATTGGATGAACACCACATGTGGAAGGAGCATACATGATTAGTAGGGTCCTCTCCAGAAATACCCTCAAACTTTGGGATGTCAGAGGGAAGCTTAGTTGGCATAGCAGGACAACCAACATTGTGGTGTATAGGGTCACTTATCAACTGGCTAAAATTTAGGAGACTTAACCTAACCATAAAAGGGAGCATGGGGGCTGCTGAAACGGTCCATGAGATGGTTCTGCTAGATGTGACCTCTCAGGTAGAACCAAAGCCAATACCAGGTTGTGTTCCTGCACCAGCTATGGGTTTGGACATGGTGACGATATGTGGTGAAGGAGGCTCAGAATCATATGAGGAATCAGATGAACCACGAGAAGAGTCAGTATGGGGACTCGGGGGACTATGAACTCGAACCCTGCAGAGAGGAGTAATATGCCAAAGTGGAAACTGGGGATGAAGGCTTAAGATTCTCCGTGACAAATGCCTTGGTGGTGCAATGGTGGTAAGACACAAGTGACATGGAAATGGTTAAGGGAGATCAACAATATGATTTTCTCTATGTATGGGGAGATAAATTAATTATGTTAAGTCTTGGCTTGGTGATGTAAACCAGGTGGCCATTGATTAAGGTGTTGTTGTGTGTGCAAATATATTTATTAATTAAGCACATATCGCATTTAAAAAAAGAAAAAATATTGTTGAAAATAAACTATAATTGAAAACAAAAAATGAACAACAAATTGATTAACTAAACCCCACCCAAAATGGGTTTGCAAAGACTATGCTGGTTGGTTGCAAAATAAAATTAAAACACACTAAAAAGGCCAAGATATCTAAGTGTCAGTGTGATTGGGATCAAATGACACTATGTTGCTGGAAAGTGGTGCAACAACAACAAAAAGCCAAAGAGGAAAATCGCTGAAAAAAGATAGGGAGATGGGTGTAAAACCTAGGGAAACCAATGGGACCCTAAGGCAAATGACCAAACAAGGTTTGAAATGAAATTTCTGATGGAAACAACCTATTTTGAAGATCTGAAACAAAAAGCTATAGATCTAGAAAATATGGCTGAAAGTGCTATAGAAACTCAGACTTCTTACTCAGCTAAACTCCTCCTATAAAGGTGGAAGTGTACTAGAAGCGCTAATGGGCTAAATTCCACTTTGATGAGTAAATTAGAGTAGATGAAGGCCTAAGTGGAATAGGATAGTGGTCAACCAACTCAGCAGATAGCTCTGGGAAAAACCTAGAAACAGATGTGACAAAATCTCAGAAACCCTAAAAATCACAGGTACTGACCCGATTTTAGGGGGATTTCACATTTTGGGATGAAAGGTGCAATATGGACCTCTAGATTTCACTTTTTGGGCAGAACAGTGCAATTTCTACTCCTTGATTCCCAATCAACAAGTCTCGGAAAAATTTGTTGCCTCTGTCGCAGGTGGTTCCTTTGGGCTGCGGAAAATACCAGAAAACTTCTAAAAGTTAGACTTTTGATAGATCTAGGGTTAGAAAGCTAGTAAACAACATTAAGGGACTGAAAAAAGAAGAAATCCTAAGCTAAACACTGAAGGTCACCCGGGTTTCTAGATTTGAAGTAAAACCCCAGTGGAGTTACGAATTTTGTTATAGTGTTTTCTTCTGAAAGGTGTACGAAAAGAAATCACCTAAGACTCGAGATGAAAAACAATCTCAACAATATAAATGGTTGCTAAAAATTGTATATTTGTAGCAAATGATAGAAAGAAAACCTGCCAAAGTCCTGATCTATGCCACAATCATAGTTAAACAACAAAATGAAATAGTAATAAATGTGGGTAACTTCAATGATCCAATGGAAACCAGATATACAAAGAATAGTTTTTATTAAATAACACCTGTGAAGGGAACAAATAAATGTTACTAGTCTGCTGCTATGGGATGGGTTCTTGGCTATCCTCAAACTTCTTCAGCTTGTGTAGAGTCTCTCTCCTCTATAATGTGTAAACCTAGCAAATAAAATTTTTGAGCTCAATGGGAACTCAAATGGAAGAAAAATGGTGTGTGACATTGATAATAATCAGAGTTACAACCGTGAGTGCAACAATGAAAATAATCAAAAATGAATAATGAATGGAAAACCCTTTTATTTATAACAAATTATTGAGTTATCCTTGAATAATGAGCAATAATAAAATATTATTAACCCCATTCTATGAATAACACTTGGAATATTTTATTATATTTGATTAGGAGGGAAAAAGTATTTAAACTTTTATTTAGAAATAATAAATAAATCAATTATTTATTTATCATCTCAAGAAATATGGTTAATGAATAATAAATAGATAATGATTTATTTAATTGTTGCTAAGAGATTTAGTCAAACTTGACAAGGAATAATAATTAATTAATGATTAATTAATTATTCCTAAATAAAAATAAGATAATTAATAATATATATGTTTATTTCTCATAATTGGGTCAAATATGACAAGCAATATTAATTAAATAATGGTTTAATTAATTATTACTAGAAGATAATTAAATAAATAGTGAATTATTTAATTATACTTCATGGGTTTAATTATAACTTTCTTAACAAATGTGCTTTATTAAATAATTTCTCATAGTGAAAGAAATTTTACTATAGTAAAATTTGCCTTACATGGTGTAGTTCGATCCATCTAGTAAATTAGGCTAGATGATCAATTTTTTGGTGATAACACTAACCTTTTGTATAAATAATCATGCCAAGGGACTTATTAGGATTCGAACTTTGTTTGCAGCTAAGAAGTTTTTGAGCTCAAGCACTTGTGACTACTATTTTTGACTTATTATGTGATGTATTTGATATTTCTACAATGCTAATGAGAATTTTCTTATTGATTCATCACTAAGTTAGTTCAGAGGGTTGAGGCTCTTGGGTTCAGGCCCAACCCCAGTAGCTTAGGTCCCTCTTTTGTATTGATATTCCTCTTAGCTTAGAATGTTTGATTAGTTGCTTCATTTTAGTAGAATACAATTCCTCAAAACATTTGTGACTATTGCCTCTATCTAATCTCTCTCATGGGAACCTAATTAGAGGAATCTATAATTACAACGCAAAAACACTATGTTGATGATTTTTTGTTTATTATTTCGCAAAAATTCTACATTGGTTATCTTGTTTCGCATATAATTGTTGTAGCTTAAAATTTTATTCCTTGCATAGATCAAAGATTTTGGCATAAGTTATATAGTTTCTAAATTCAACTCATCTTTTCCACCATTGTTTATGACATTCCGTGAATGTTAAGAAGAGAAGGTGCATGTGATGTTGCAAGACTACTGGACCTGGGGGTAAGGGACCTTTCCACAATCTACATCTAGGGCTTCTCCACTCTCTTTTGATGAATCTCAACCACTGGTCTTGAGCTCTGCCTTTTAGGTCACCATGAGTAGCCCTCTTAGTCAAAAACTATCCTTCCTGAATTATTGAGCTTGGATAAGGGTGTTGGTCACCCTCCATCCATCGAACAAAACCTTCATCCATATTTCCATCGCTTGATCTCATTTTTCTTACATTCCAGACCCTCTTGGCAACCTTCCTATAGCACTATAGGTCTTACTGTAGAAATACAAGGATCCTGTAGCACCTTCTTGCAGCATGCCTGCAGCAACCTGTTTTTCCCTTTTTTGACCTATAATTCATGTTTGACTTAGTTTAGGAGTATCTTGAAGCCCCAGCTTGGACTCCATGATCAATGGTAGCACCTAGATGATTCCAGCCATCATTTTTCTTCACTGCAAGAGAATAACATTAGTTTTTTTATCTCATATTTGGCAAAGTAGAAAATTACTTTATATTCAAGTTTCAATTAGATAGATGATGCATGAAATCTTGAGTTATAAATTGGTAGAATAATTTCTTGTTTACAAGCGAATTTGATAGCTAGATGGTTGATTGCAATTAATGTAGTTTCCTTTCTACAGGTATCATAGATTTGGTGTTGTTTCATGAATTAATCCAATAAAATTTCCAAGTTGGTAGCATTACAAGTGATATTTTAAAATCAATCTAATTTTTTTACCTTAGAGCGAGCTTTTGAATTACACTTTCAATAGTTAATTTCCCCCTAATCAAACAGAAGAATGGGATTGGAGCCCTAATGATAAAATGACCTAGTTGAGGGTGGTATGAGTAGAATTCCATCTAATGTGTATATAGAATTGTCACCTGGAAGTTTTTACGAACCCTGGGTGTATAAATAGATTTGAGGATCCCTTAGGAGTTGCAACACTCTTGGGGAAATACCAGGGCTCACCATGGACTTTCTGATGATGATATAGACCTTGATGATGATATATTTGATTATCGAGACTCTTTAATGATGATATAAACTCCTTAATGATGTAGATTCCTTTATTATGATGATATGGATGTGAATAACACCTTGATGAGTTTGAAAAAGGTTGACTAGACCGAAGAATACTAACATCAAGAGGGATTTGACGCATTCTCAAGAAATAAGTACTTTCTTGATTGTTTCTATTGTTGCTACATTATGAGTCTCTTGTTTTTGTATATATTTCTTGGTTCTATCTATTCTTCCATGACCTCCTAGCAAGGATTGTAGGGTCACAACAAATACTTCCAAGGTGTGGTGATCATTATAAAAGGATGGAAGAAAAATGTGTCGAGAAGACTCATGCAGATTGGATGGGCTTTGGAATCAGAGGGAACATGCAAGATTAGCCTCACTGAAGAATGTTTCTGATTTGTGTGACCACTAATATGAACATGGCTAGAAGTTTTTAATATTGATGTTGATCTAAATATGATGAATAATAGCCCGTGATTTTTCTAATATGTAATTATAAGGACTAATGTCCTCTTCATCCAGTGTAAGAGAGAGCTAATTGAAACATTAAAAGTATGGTATGAACCTAGTGAAATCGTTATTGAGATTGTGATATAATAGATTCTGAGTCCTTAAATAATTACTTGAGGAAAATTTGAATAATTTGTGAGACCCAAATATTGATTTGATGAATC
Organism: Pinus tabuliformis; assembly: GCA_031772625.1. Lineage (NCBI taxonomy): Eukaryota > Viridiplantae > Streptophyta > Pinopsida > Pinales > Pinaceae > Pinus > Pinus tabuliformis. The sequence continues at coordinate 570,843,213 of CM062810.1, forward strand.
CCTATGATTGACACGTTGAACCCACTCATGCATGGAATTATCGATGCTATCTAAACTAGATCTATTATCAGTGCTGTATTGACATGGATGGTCCTACTGCATGTAATACAGTTGAAGGTGGAACTGTCATTGATATTTGAAGTTGGTTATTGATCTATTCGATATTCAACTAATGTGCTAGTCACTGATATGTACCTCTGTGAAGCCACTTGTTATTTGCTAGATTCAACTATGGTTAGTTATATTTGCTTCTATGTGAAGCCACTTGTTATTTTCTAGATTGAACTATAGTTAGTTATATTTGCCTCTGTGTGAAGCCACTTGTTACCCATTGTATTGGTGATATTTTCTTCTATAAGAAGCCTCAGATAAAGTTGCATCAATATATTTATGTTCTTGACTACTAAAATGATTAATAAAGTGTTGAAGGCTGCCATATCTACTTTTATGTTGTTGAGCTAGTTACTGATGATTATTTGAATGGATGAGAGTCCTTTTAGAGAGGGAGCATTGATTACATAACATCATGAATATTCTTAAGGTTGTGAGCTAGAAGACCTATGGATTGCTTAGGAATATTTTCACTCCCTTAGGCTAAGCCTCAGGAGACCAGTGAGTCTGGTTACAAAGCTTTGTTCTAAGGCACTGATTTTGTTATCTCTCCCTCAATCTATGGTTCATGAGACCCTCATTGTGGTGGAGGATTGAGATAGGAATTCCTCACTTAGGTTATGGAATAGGAGACCCTGTGGCTGGGGAGAAGTACATTGTGTATATGATTGAGATAGGGATTTCCTCGTTAGGTAGTAGGTTGAGAGATGTTGGCTTAGTGGGTCGCGACTCAAGTTCAAAGTTAGTTGTGCCAAATAAATCCCTACACTACTGGCCTTTTCAGAATCAACCTGTGGAGCGCAGACTAAAGTCTCACCCGAAGTAGTATGGGGGGACACTGGAACAAAGTTTCCGCACCCAAAGATCAGTGTGATGTCGTTTTCCACCCTAAATCTACCTTCGCACAGATCGATAAGCCCTTATGTCTTATCAACGTAACTCCCTTTAATCAGCCTCTAGACCTCCGTGAAGGTCTAAGACTGGTTTTTGTGGACCCTGAACAGACGCATTAACTGCTTATGCGCATCATAGATTACTCATAACCCAGTATTTACTGAGTTCTACTTAAGTGTCTGATAACTTTACCATACAATGATATAATCTTCGCATAAATAGTTAACATCAATTGCGGTCATATAACAATATGGATCAAGTAAATTCACGCATCAATACATCATTATCTCATACCATCATTATTAATCATAGCATAAAGCACATTCATACATAACAAAAATAAACAGGTAAAACACAGGAATTTCTGTAATAATCTTCTTTACAAATATTCACTTGAACTTACAGACTTAATAATTTCCCGCACACTTAGTTGCGGGGGTCCACGCACTTAGTTGCGGAATTCTACTCTAAGCCTTTGAACACATAGCTGCAAATCCTTCCTTCTTAATCTCATGCGCTAACTTCTTAAACTTCTCCCACAAACTAACCTCATTATATATGTTATAGAAATTTTTGTGCCTTACAGTTATAAGCATGAAATGTCCATAAACCAAGGGATCCTAAGTCCCTAAAGGTGTTGTTCCAGCTCCTAAAGAAACAAGGTCAACAAATTACAGCTTCTCTCAGAAGTTCTCCACTAGAAACTGCTCAAAACTAGTCAAAGCAGGATCATTTCAAGTGCTCCACTAGCTAGCTACGTTGCAAAGCACCCAAATACACTGGCTAGGTGCATTTCAACGCACTTGAATGCACTACCAGGGTGCATTGAGCGGGAAATGACAAGTGGCAGAGTCATTCAACGAGGTCGAGAGACAATGGAAGCTTCCAGAATCTTCTCCAATGACACTTGCCTCACTAAATTTGACCAGTGATGAGTAAGAGGCTCTCAGTCTCCAAGTGGAAGCAAGAACTGACAGAGAGAAGCCACTAATCAATTCATGAGCTAACTCATCCTCTTTTCATACATCTATATAGGGATCCCTCACCAAGAGATCCAGAGGCTGGAATTTTGTACATTGCAGAGAATTGTTGTTGCTTTTGTGATAGATATCAGAGTATTGGGTGATTTATGCTTTGTTGGAGGTGAAGAAGGGATTCTATGCTGGGAGGTTGATGCTGGATCAGGAATCATCGGTTGTAATTCCTCCTGGATCTTCTTGTTTTATCAATAAAACTACTTGAGTTTCTCCTACATGCTTGTATATCTGATGTGTGTTATATTTGTATGTTTAGCTTAAATCTGATCCTAAGATTTTTATGAACATAAATCCATGTATTTGTGTAGTTTCTTTCTTCTGTGAACTTGCAGGAACTTGGTGACACTGGGCAAGTGAGGGAGCAGATCGTTGGAAGCTGGGAAAGAGAAGAGAGATTGGATCGAACAACTAGCGCAAGACACAGGTCGGTTCATCTTAATCATCTTCATTTATAGTTCATAAAGGAGAATACAAGAGTAGTTTCCCCTGTTTGTTTCTAAGGTCTCTATCATAACCCAGTGGGATAGGGTCATTCTGAATAGACACTTTTCCCGAAAACAAAATGGTGACTCCGCTGGGGATCGTGTCTAGTTAGTTAGTTTGTGTTTCTATTGTTTTTCATCTCATAAACTTAGGAGTAGCGAATCGAACTGCATTTGCCATTTACAAATGCAAAGTAGACATCTGCTACTCTAGTCCATTCACTGGGCATGTTCATGATCTGAACAGTTGACTCACAAATGATCTGATTACCCTTTGTGATAACTCTTAAACCTCTTGTAAATCAACCCTCTGATTGTGCACTATTGATTGCTTTTACCCGGCCAAAAACCATAGATTAAACTGCAAACCATGACCAAGAACCTAGAGAGAATTCTTGTTTCTGCTTCAGCGCAGGCTCTGTGAAGAGACTCTGCATTTCAGCGCAGTTCCCGAGAGGGCTACCAGCGTTGCAATTCAGTTTCTCTGTGTAGCAGGTGCGTTGATCATCCTAGCCCTGCCTAGCTGAGGTTCTTTGCTCACTTTTTCCAGTTTTGCCTCTAATTTTTGCAGCCTGTGATTAGTGTGTTTGTCTGTTTAAAATCCCCTTTTCTTTGCCTTAATTCTGCCTCAGTTGTATAAAAGAAACTGTATTTGTTTTTGTGTGTTTGTTACGTCATTTACAGTTTCCCATTGCAAAAGTAAACTAGTCATAATGTCGCCCTTAGATCTAGATCTGTCGTAAGTGTCGTTTTCTATCTTAGGAGAGAGTATATTTGTTGTTGACAGTTGATTACGCTTTTACTTTTGCCTTTGGCTTGAATTTGTGAATTTCTAGTGTCGAAACAAGTGTTTACTTCAAAATCATAAAGTGTCGTAATCGTCTCTACCTTTTGATTTCGAAAAGAAGCTTGTTTGTGTTTTTCACTTGAAAGCGAATTCAAATTTGTACAACAACTTTCTTTTTAGGCATCAATATTAAGAAAGTGAAAAACAAATACATGCACAAGTGTATTTGCATATTGACAGTTTGTATGGCTTGATTTAGGAAAGGTGCATTTACAGTGTGCACTTTGAGAAAAGATTGTGTCTTTCGTTTCCCCTTGTAGCTAGGATTTTCATTGCTGAAAAGAGATAAAAGCTTGCTTATCATCTTTAGATTGCATTTTAGGAATTACATATACATCTCGTGGTGAACCCAAAAGGCAAACTTCATAAGAAAGATCAACCTAAAATAAATTAAATGAACTTAACAATGCTTTGTAACTTAACGCACAACATCTAGAGGTCTAGGCTAGAGACGTATTCCGGTGTCGTAAAGCCTGGTAACTGTTGTCCTCACTGATGGTTGGGCGATTCCTTCACTTTGAGACGATAAGTGCCAGTACGGACTTGTGCTCCCACGTACCGTCGAGTATATATTGGGAGACCCCTATAGGCATAAAACCTTTATCCATAGGAAGCCGTGTGAGCCGCCCTACTGATCGCAATGCACCGAACACAACATTCGGGAAGATTGACTGCCGTACCCTAAAAAGTATTTTGCGGTTTTGTGATTGGTTTGGCACTCCCTCTACCTAGACCTCCAGAGCAGTCCCTTTCGTTCCTTTTCAGACTCCTTAACGGAAAAGGTCCATCTGAGCACTTGTCACTTCAGGCTCATTAAAAATCGAAGGAGACTAGAGTCATCTTTTGTTTTTTCTCGACTCTTTAAAACTGAAAAAACAAAGTTGTGTCAAAGCGTGTTAAAATTTATTTTAAACAAAATATTCATACCCTTTTCCTGCGTTGATCTTTGGGTTGATAAAATGGAGCCTACCAACCAAGGAATTCCCCTTGGTGGAAATCCTAGTCCCTTCTCCTCTTGGGGAGATGTTGGTGTGCCCCATATGGCCACATTGTCGCTTCCAGGACTGACAATTGGCTTTCCAGTATGGCTCTTCTCAACCAATGTCGTTCAGAACACCACTATTCCTGAACAATCGAATCAGCAATTAGACGAGTCCAGAGTTACCCACCAGCCTTCTACTTCCTCTAATTCTTCCTCTCCTCCTTCCTCTTCACTTGACGGAACTGGTAAAGCTAAAAGCCAAGTTCCTAAGGAGAATAAGGAAAAGAAGAAGAAAGAGAAAAAGAAGAAGGAGCCAAAGGCGAATAAGGGAAAATGAGTGTCGTCTAATGAGAATCCACACACAGCACCGACCAGGCCTAAATCGCCATGTGTCATTTGTAGAGGAGACCACTTTCACAGAGATTGTCCTTGCATCCCCCGGATACTAAGGGACTAGTCTCCTCGTTTGCACAATCCGGTGTCATCAACCTCTGGAGATCATGTTGAAAGCACACCGTTAACTAGTGAAAGTGAAGCCCCAGGACAAAAAGGGAAATCTAGATTTCCCTGTAGACTGTGCGAAGGCGACCATGCCCTCCACCGTTGTCCCTTCTTAGACGAGGCTAAAAGAGTTTTGGATGATCGTCCGGTTTCACCGTTATGACTTCCTCCTGGATATAAAAAACTCTTGCCGAGTCCGTCACTAGTTGAGAACCCAGCTGGCCCACTCAAGTGGTCAGCTGAAGCGTCTATCATTGAGGATAAACCAACTGAATCCATACCAGACGAAAGTCAAAAGGTCGAAGCGGTAGTTGACCCGGTCTTGCCTTCAGAGGTTTTATCTTCAAATGGTACAGTCACTGAAGAGGATAAGGATGACACCATCCAAATTCTCTTCATCAACACAGACTCCGACGAACATGGGGGCAATCCACCCATTCCTTACCGCAGGAAGGAATTTTGTCAGAGCCATACTCAACCGTCTACTCAGTCCCACCTCCAAGCAACCTAGTTGTATCCTTCGACTGGAATCAACTAGGCAGACCCCGTTTTTCAGCAAGCATACCATTCTGAATTATCGTTCAAATATATAGAATGGTCATGGCTGGCACCATCATAGATGAGGGGGCTTCTGTGAGTATCCTTTCCTATATTGCTTGGAAAGCGCTTGGTTCGCCATCGCTGTTGCCTGAAATGAGAAATCTGACAGGCTTTGATAAAGGAACCAGTCGACCTTTAGGGATCCTTCCCGATGTGCCCATAACATTGACAGGGAATACAGTTCTCATTAACGTCATGGTCATTCAAGGACCCTTGGATTATAACCTACTCCTTGGACGAGCCTATATTTATTGCAAGGGAGCCATCATCTCCTCACTCTATAGAGTAATGTGTTTTCCGCACGAAGGAAGAGTGGTCAAGCTCGTGGACTAGCTTTCATTTCCCGGATCACGCATAGCAAATAGTCATATACCGTCCCTAAATGGTCTCTTCACTCAAGAAATGTCTCAAGTCCCAGTCCGTCCTCCCGATGAGCACGAGTAATTCGGAGGGATATGCCTGAAACCCAGGGGGCATGCGTCCTGGTCTGTTTCGGCAGGAAAACTTCGGGTATAGAGTAGGTTTCCGCGGGAGAATATGACTAGTCCGTACCCCGTCCGTGATTGGAAGATGGGTTGTTCTAGAATAAGATTCTCTTGTCAAAGTTATGTGAGTTGACAGACGGAGTCACTCGCCTTTGTTTATCTCGGTAGACATTGCCGAAGAAGTGTTTTGTTTGCACCGCGAATAGAGAAATCTTTGGGTAGCATGTAAGAGGTAGGCCTCTCCTGATAGAACAAATGTTTTGTCTGCAAATTGAGGGGTAACTTTGAAACTCTGTTTTATACCTGGGGGCATGCAAACCTTTTGGCATGCAAGCAAGGGGCGGCTATTTATTTTTAAAATTTTTAGGACCTCTAACCCTTTAAACTCGTAGGATTATTCGTCACCAAACTTGTATAAAGAAAGGATGTGGGGCAAAAATCTAAAATTTGTCGTTTTATATGAGACATTCTTATCATATGACTGGATTAATCGAGCAGTTTTAGCACATAGTTCAAGCTCGTTAAAAAATAAACATAAGATTGAGCAAATGTTTCCACCCGCATTTAAGCTCGTTAAAAAATGAACTATCCTCCGGTAAATAACCATCTTGAATGAAACATTTTCAGCCATTAAAGCCTTGGTCGCGTTTGCACCGTCACCTCCACTTTTCCATTGGCCGATCATTCACCTCCATTTGATTGTTTACCCATTTTGAGGAACAGCTGCGAAGAGTGATTTCACTAGCCATCCTTTTGACACTGCCGTGATTGGAGAATTCCAAACCTTACCTGGAATCAGATGCTACCCATTTTATCACTCGTTCCTCAAAAGACGAGTCTTCTTTAAGCTCTTTTCATCTGACTCGTAAAATATGAAAAGATTGTCAAGTTGGCCTTCCAGCTCGTTAAAGCGACAGGAAGTGCTATCCCTCCTCTAGATTTTAATCTTTTTGGACCTGAGGGATTATTGCACAAAAAGGTCGAGCGCTTGTTTTGTTTGGCTAGTTAAAACTATCGAAAATTCATCCCTTCTGTATTGTTTTATACTTTTTCGGACTTAAGGGATTAGATGACGAAAAAGGAATTCTGGAGTTATCTTTATGTACCTTTTCAGACTCCCTAAAAAGGAAAAGGACCGAGTTATCTTTGTCGTTAGACTCATTAAAAATATTAATAGCGACAAACTTGTCTTTAGACGAGAACAAGTTTCACTATCGCTAGGCTCGTTGAAACATAGCGATGGGTTTGCCCGAAGGGAAAATTATAGAACAAGCATATGTTATCCTCCTCAAGCTTGACAAAAAATAACGAGGTACTGCTCAGAAATGACTGGGGAAAAATTGGGAGGAAAACTCAAAGAAACTTTATTGGTAGCAAGTCGCTCTTGAACATGACACTTCCACTCCGTGCCCGAGTCGGGTTGGGTTGTTTCATTCACCGGTCACATCACCATGGTCACGCCATACCATCCACATTTTGGGTAAATGCTACCGATCCATCACATAAGTGTTGCCGACATGTTCAAGTGAAGTCATCCAGAGAAGCCACCCGTGTCCCATCCACTACCATACATTATACTTCACTCTTTCATGACCGCCACCCTGAACCATATATCACCAGATCGTTTTCACCTCCATCAAAATCATTTGCTCCGTTCCGTGTCATCGATGTGGGATTCATTAAGGCCCTCCTTAGACGGATCGCTTCTTGTCGACATTAACTCATTATCCAAGAAGTTGATCTAGGAACACCCCTTCAGTACTTTGAAGCTTGCATGCATCAATGGCAAGTTTCTCACTTCCGGCGACAGGTATACATCAATGACCTTTGACCGAAATATTTTGCGTGGTGTTCAACGCCAAGTCCTTTATTCACACCACGTGAATTGTACTGCAGTACCTTGAGGGTCATTATAATTATCGGTGATTCCTCTCGCGCTTGTTAACAGTTTACATCATTGACTGGTAATCAGGCGATGTCTTTCCATGTTCGACTTCAAAACATTTCTCACATGGATCGACTTGTACTTAGAGTGAAGATCGGACGAGATTGAAGACCCCGGATCTAGTTTCATCCATCCGGGCTACGATATATATTCAGGAAAAATAAAGACATTGAAATGTACAGCATTGCAGCACAGGTAGTCATCCTACCAAAAGGATGATGACTTCATCAGAATCATCAGTCTACCATCAGACGATTGTCTGTCCTATGTACATGAAAATGAATTTATAAAGCTGAGCATGGGAATTCCCGCCTCAGCTAGATCATGAAAACAGTATGAAAATAATGTATTGTATTGTATCTCATTACAGGTCTCCTCTCCAGCATTAGAAGAACTTCGGATCCTCCTAATAAAGCATTTCACCCGATAAACGGCCTCATACTTTAGGGGGCAACTGTTATAGAAATTTTTGTACCTTACAGCTATAAGCATGAAATGTCCATAAACCAAGGGATACTAAGTCCCTAAAGGTGTTGTTCCAGCTCCTAAAGAAACAAGGTCAACAAATTACAGTTTCTCCCAGAAGTTCTCCACCAGAAACTGCTCAAAACTAGTCAAAGCATGATCATTTCAAGCGCTCCACTAGCTAGCTTCGTTGCAAAGCACCCAAATACACTGGCTAGGTGCGTTGCAACACACTTGAATGCACTACCAGGGTGCGTTGAGCGGGAAATGACAAGTGGAAGAGTCATTCAACGAGGTGGAGAGACAATGGAAGCTTCCAGAATCTTCTCCAATGACACTTGCCTCACTGAATTCGACCAGTGATGAGTAAGAGGCTCTCAGTCTCCAAGTGGAAGCAAGAATTGATAGAGAGAATCCACTAATCAATTCATGAGCTGACTCATCCTCTTTGCATACATCTATATAGGGATCCCTCACCAAGAGATCCAGAGGCTGGAATTTTGTACATTGCAGAGAATTGTTGTTGGTTTTGTGATAGATATCAGAGTATTGGGTGATTTATGCTTTGTTCGAGGTGAAGAAGGGATTCTATGCTAGGAGGTTGATGCTGGATCAGGAATCATCGGTTGTAACTCCTCCTGGATCTTCTTGTTTTATCAATAAAACTACTTGAGTTTCTCCTACATGCTTGTATATCTGATGTGCGTTATATTTGTATGCTTAGCTTAAATCTGATCCTAAGATTTTTATGAACATAAATCCATGTCTTTGTGTAGTTTCTCTCTTCTGTGAACTTGCAAGAACTTGGTGACCCTGGGCAAGTGAGGGAGCAGATCGTTGGAAGCTGGCAAAGAGAAGAGATTGGATCGAACAACTAGTGCAAGACACAGGTTGGTTCATCTTAATCATCTTCATTTATAGTTCATAAAGGAGAATACAAGAGTAGTTTTCCCTGTTTGTTTCTGAGGTCTCTGTCACAACCCAGTGGGATAGGGTCGTTCTGATTAGACACTTTTCTCGAAAACAATATCCTTAGACATCCCTAAGACACACCTATTTATACAATCCCATGGTCAGTGAACCATGGGTAGATCTAAAAACAGCCGTCTTAACTTACATAAAACAAGGGTAAAACCCTTTTTGACTCTTTAACTATCTATGCACTCCATGACCACAATTTGCGGAGACTTTAAATATTTGGCTTTTTCCCCAAAATTAACCCTAGGGGACCCCATCCCAATAGGCCCCCAACACGAAGATTGTGACTCACCTTTGATTCACTCTGTTGGCATAGAGATCTTGCTACGAAGATCCCCCAACTCCACTTGTGAAACTGCTACTTCACCCTCGCTCTGCGTGGTTGCCTGCTTGATCTGTTCTACCAACTGCTCTGTGGTTGGTCCTATATTGTTGTGCTTAATCTTCTGTTGTGTACTCTGCAAGTTTGCCAGTTTTTCTTGAATATTGATGGAGACTATGTAGGCCTCATCCAACTAAGGCCCCAATCTAGCCTTAAGGACTATCTCTTTTTTTTACGCTTCTTCCACCTATGTAAGCAGTTGCTTAGCCTCTTGCAGCTTCGTGAGGCACTATGTCATAGCAATGGTGTGCACCGTTGCTAATATTTCATCGTACTATTGCTGAAGCTCGCAAGTCTCTGTATTTAAACTCTACAAGTTAGGATCTTCCTACAAGGTCATGACTATTTCCATGCCCTGCTCAAATAAGATTGTGTAGTTAACTACCACAGATTCCACCATAGCGACTACATGCTTAACAACGGCTTCACATTGCTTCATAACCTCTGGAAAGGTTGAAGGCTATGACATCAACTCCAATTCTATTATCTTCATGTTTATCTAGAAATTGAACTCTTGCCACATCTACCTTGGCATCCACATGCCTGCAGCAAGTTTTATGATCTTTGCCGCCAGTAGTGCCTCCTCAGGGATGTGTAATTCTTGCACCGTCCTGCATGCTTCTACCACCGTGGTCACCAGCTGGGTTCTCTGCGCCTCAATTGTCTTCTTTGCTTCTAGAACCTCCATTTTTTTGGTGAACATCTACTCAATGTTCACCTGATACTCGCTAATGAGGCTGAGTGCACGCTGCTCCCTTCCTCTTAGATCCATTGTCACACTTGACTACAATGTGTGAAGGTACTCATTGGGGAGCATAGCCAGGTTGAGGCTGATATTCTTTAGAGAACATACGACGACCTTATCATTGGCCACCTCTGTGCTCCAGGATCCATCTGGTAGCATGACTTCCTGGAGATCAAGTGACCTAACCATGTTTGCTGCTTGCTTGTTCTCAACGCCAAACTTGTCTATGCGGCACTTACCCGCCCTGCACCCACTTGGATCTTACTCGTTTGAATCTGCAGCTCACGTTGATCCTTCTGAATAGTACTTAGCACCTATTTTTGCTGTTGTTCTAACTACTGTAGTCGTTCAATGGTGTTATTACGTACCTTATCTCTGATCTCGTCGAGATCACCATCTATGAGCATGATTGGGTCCAGCGATGGCTTTGTTGCCTTCGAATTCTTCTAGGGCCCTTCCTTTTCTTTTTTCCTGTAACTTTTGACCCGAAAGGGAGTGCTCTATCCTTCCTATCCACCACCGCCCTTATCTGACTACTCCTCTTCCTCTCTCTGGGGTGAAGGGCACTTACCACTTTGCTCAAAGTTGAACTCTTCTTGTTCGTCCTGCTAGTTTGTAGCATGCTCCTTTTCCACCTGGTCCTTCTCCTCGACCTTTTTTCTACGCTTCTCGGCCAACTGTTGGACCTTCTACTTTGTTGCTTCCTTCTTTTTCTTCTCTGCATATTTGTTAGTGCCTGCGGCTAGATCTGATGGATTATGCCAATCCATCAACCAACGCTTGATAGTCTCCTCGATAACGTCATCGATGGCCAAGTAAGCTAGATCAAACCATGTTTTTTGCGTCTCCTTCCACACCGTGATATATATGTGGTGGAAGTCTACCTTAAACACTGGATACTCTAATAATTGCTCAAACACTGTTGGGGAAAACCATGGCTTCTAGTTAATGGCCATGCGAATGCTCGCCTCTAGCACCTAGAAGAATTTGGTCTCTTTGATGTGCGCAATGTCCTTTATTGCCTAGAGGGATATAAACTACGCAACCTCCGACAATCCCTTGTCCATGGGAGGAAACTGACTTTCCTCTGGAAGATCCCAGGAGATGAGAACAATGGAGAGAAACAACCACACATATTGGAAGGCTTTTATCTCATCCTAAACCTCACAATAATTCGCAAGGAACTCGCTACAGAGGTAGCTCGACCAATTGAATTGCACACCCTCCATGCATTGTGCAGCTAGTGAAATCAGTGGTGCCAGAACCTTGTCTGCACGAAATTTTTGCATGACTTTTCCAACTAATATTTGTGTAGCAACTTGCACCATGGGGTTGGTGATAAATGTGATGGAGTACCCTCGTGAATTCTTGACCATCTTGAACTTTTCCTTCATTTTCTCTACTAGGTCACAGTCAACCATTTTTCCACTAAACTCCTTGGCAAGATTCAAGCCTAAGTGTGGTAATAGCGCGATCCGATGGATTAGCATATATGTAATTGGAATTGGTGTGATCAACCACAAACATCCATCATGCACCAGGGTCAACAATTTCTTGATAATGATGAGGTTGATGTTGGAGCGGCTGTAGTGGAGCACCAACAGCAGGTTTAGCAACCCCGACTGATTCACTCCATGAATCCACTCCACAGGCTCCAATTCAGTGACACCTGATTCCTTGTAAAATACCCTCTTCATATAGTTCTTCGTTGCAAGGTGGGGGAACCTCTCATGGTCTGCCAAATCCCAATCCTCAAGCTTTAAATGGGGAATCCGCACGAGGCGCGGCCCTTGAAAGGTGTTTCGCTCCGATAGTAGTGGCATATTTAGAAGGAATTTTCCTACATCTAGGTCCTTAGGGACCTTCAACTTTCCCCTTTGCGGAGGGATATAATTTGGTAGTTTCGAGATAGGCTCAATGCCCTTGACATCAATACCTTTTGCACCTTTTTTGGCCTCCAAATCCACCTTTCCCCTTATCCTTCTTTGGTTGTTTGTCTTTCTTCTGAACCAGGGTGGCAGAGTGCTTCCTTGGTGACTTGTGCACCAACACTGGCCTCTTCTTCTTGTCTTTATTTGGTTTGGGGCCTTCCCGCACTGGTGTATGCTTTGGCCTAGGAGAGGTAGGCACCGTAGGCATAGTAGCTGCAACCTCCACACTCACAACTTCTAGAACCGCCCCCTCAAAAGTGACATCTCCACCAATACTCATAGTTTCTGTGGGGCTTGGTCCTAGCATATTTTCCAGGATGAATGTTTGATTTACCTTTGATAACTTAGCAAATGCAGGGCTCATGACTAAATCCTCCCAATACAAGAATTTCATAGGAAATTGACAACACAACTTGATAAAAACTCTAAGGATGCAAAGTGTTTCCTGTTGGATGACCACATGTAATTTATAGGTGAATTTGAATTGAAATTTGACTATTCCCCGAAAAATCCATTCATAAATGTTGATTTGGCGGAAGATATCTGAAGCTTTCAGCCTTAAATGCCTTAATTTCCAAGACCCCCCCCCGCACTCCTCTTAACCGTCTTATGGTAATAAAATAATGAACAATGACTGCAACGATCATTTTTTAGTTGCGCTACGTAGTATCTCCCCTTAGAGTGCAGCTCCCTTCACATGCCTTCTGATTGTATGAAATTACCATTTTTCACGTAGCCCCTCTGTCATGTAGTTCAACCAATCGACCATTGTAGTTTATAGTCACACACTTCCTTGCAGCTACCTAGAGAACTAAGATTTTCATGCCACCATGTAGTCATTGGGATGGATCCCCAATGTATGGTTTCAACTAGCTTCTATTTACCCTTCCCAGAAATGGTTCCCCATTCACCTTCGTGAGCTAAACTGCACCACCATCTGTAATTTCCTTGATGACATATGGCCAAAGCCAGTGCATCTGAAACTTTAATGGAAAATTAGCAAACTTAGTAGCATATAATAACACCAAGTAATTTTCCTTGAAGGTGCGTAGTTTGATGTGCCAAACATCCCAATATTTTTCACATTCCTTTTGAACTTGCTGATGGAATCCAACCAAAAACCTGTCTTCCTCAAGCTCCATTAGTTGTGTGACCCATTCTGCTAAGGTTCTGTCATCCGCCATTCCTCTGAAATCTGCTATGCGTAGAATAGGAATAATGTACTCCATAGGAATCACAAACTCTATGCCATAAACCAACCGAAAAGGTGTCTGACCTATGAGCTTTTTGCAAGTAGTCGTATATGCCCATAATACTATTGTTACGTGCATGTCCCAATCATTCTGCTATGCGTTGCAAATCTTCGTCAGCACATTCTCAAATATCTTATTAAAAGTCTCAACCATTCCATTAGCCTTATGGTGATATGGCATACTCTTCTTATGGTAAACTTGGAACTCTTTTGTCAGTGCATTTTTCATTTCATTGAGAAAATGCGTACCACAATCACTCATCAAAATCTTCGGGAAACCAAACCTGGTCAAAAAATATTCAAACAAAAATTTTGTTAACGTTCCCTCCACCCATCTGGTTAAATACTTTGTCGTGGTCATGTTGTAGTTCACACTCGTTTTCTTACCTGGGGGCTACATCGGTCCTACAAAATCAATTTCCCATTTCTCAAATGGTTGTAATGACACCTATGGATTTAGAGGTAGCTCATCCCTCCGTGATGGTCTACCCATCCTTTGAAATGCATCACACACCTTACAATATGATTTAGAGTCTTTATGCAGCGTCGGCCACCACAACCTAAAGTGAAAAATATTTTACGTTGTGGATTTTCCTGCATAATGCCCTCCCACAGCTCCTCCATGAGCTTCAGCGAAGATACTATTCTGCTCAAAACCGGGCACATATCATCGAAGTATCTTGTCTGATCCCATTTTATACAAATGGCCTACAATCACCAAGAAATATGTCACGCGCACCACCAATTCTTTCTTCTAATGACTAGTATATCCCTTTGGAGTTGTTTCTATAGTAAGGAAGTCGATAATGTCCACAAAGTGAATATCCGTTATGCACACTACGAAGAGTTGCACGTGAGGCAATCCTTCCTCCAAATTAGTAGGCTCTTCTCCTATTTCAATGCGCGAAAAATGGTCTAGACCTGCATTCAACCTGCCTAGATTCACAATTACCTCAAAATCATATTTTTGAAACAATAGCAACCATTTGCATATTTTCGCCCCAAGCACAGGCTTGTTGACTAGATACTTGAATGTAAAATGGTATGTGTACATCTTGAAATGTCTGCCTAGCAGGTAATGTCTGAATTTATAAAGTGTGTACACCATAGCCAGCCCTTCGCGCTTTGTTGTCGAATAATTCTTTTCAGCGTTCGACAACTTCCTTCTTGCAAATGCTATAGGATGATCTAGTTCTCCTTCGCTAGCCTGTGTCAGCACTGCTCCCACCTCAATACAAGAGCCATTTACATGCACATGGGACTCTGTCTTCCAATCTAGGAAGACTAGGATCGGTGTGATGACCATTTTTTCCTTCAATAAATCTAGATTGTGATGACAATGTTCATCCCAAGAGAATTTAGAGTCGTTCTTTAGCAACTTCTCCATAGGCGCAGTAATCTAAGCATAACTCTTGATGAAATTCCGATAGTATCCAGTATGGCCCAATGTTGTGTGCAACTTTTTAACACTCCTTGGGGCTTCCAAATTGATTATTACCATAATATTAGCAGGGTCCACCATTAGTCCTTGCTTGCATACCACGTGTCCCAGCAATATCCCAAAGGGGACACAAAACAAGCACTTCTTTAGGTTCAACAAAATCTGATACCTTCGGCACATATCCAACATTAAGCGTAGAATTTTTACATGGCACTTGACTAGCCCAAACACTATCCAATAATCAAAATATACCTCCAAGAATTTGTGAATAAATTCCTTGAATGCTACGATGATTATGCACGAGAAGACTGTCGGTGCATTCTTAAGTCTAAAAGGCATCACTATATATTGGAAACATCCCCATTCTTTCACGAAGGTGGTCTTACTCCTGTATTATGGCATGATATTAATCTAATGGTACCCAAAGAACCCATCAGTAAATGAGTAGGCCTCCTGTCCTCCAACATTGCCAGGACCTTGTCAGTAAACGGTGTCGGAAATGGATCATGGACACAGACATCATTAAGCTTTCTGAGATCTACACAAATCCTTATTTCATCCTTCTACTTCCTTTCCTGAACTACCATTTGACTCACCCAATCTAATTCCTCCACTGGTTCAATAATACCATATGCAAGCATCTTGTCCAACTCCAAGCAAAACTTTTCCTTGTATTTGGGATTAAGGTGATATGGCCTCTGCTTAACGGGCTTCGCGTTCAGTGTCAAAGTTATTTTCATTACTCCCAAATCGCGTATGATGCCTTTCAAGTCTAAATTTTTTTTAGGGAATAATTTTGACATTCACGGAGCAGCTTAGTGACTTTATCTATTATAACATCATCCCAGTAATCCCCAATCTTCCCAAACTTTAGCTCCGCTTCTGTGCCAATGTTCATTTGCATAGTTTTCAATGGCGCAATGATGTCTGTATTCTTTATCTATGTCCCTCAACCTCACGGTGGCCTTCTACTTCAGGGATGTTAATATTCCTTGGATCCTCATCCTCTCCTTCAGTAGTCATATTATAGCATTCTAGCACATGGAGTAGCTGGGTGCTCCAATCCAGTTGAACCAATTCCAAAGGATCTTATGGAATTCTAAAGGTCGTCACCTTAACCTCCTGTAGCACTTCATTAATACTTTCGAATCTGTCTTCAAAAATGAATGTCCTCACAAACCCTTCTCTTAATATATCTCATTCCATGGTGCCACAGTGGAGCTCTATTTCCAAATACTAGTTCATAGGGATTATATCCAAAGTGTGACAGAATAAATGCACCCGCTTTAGCTACAGATCCATTCCATAAACCTTATTCCACTTTGCTAAATAATCACGTGGATAATTTATCCCATCATACTTCTTGGTTAACCATGCTTTAGGATGACCAAATTGCATCCTCATCATCCTCCTATAGTCATGCCATTCTTCAAAGCTATATTTATGCGTACCCCACCACCATGTGGGCGTAGCACGCAGTGTGAGGTCCAACACCTAAAAGCGGTGATCCTCCAGAACATCTCTTTCAAAAGAATCCAAAAATATATCTACGTCAGTTAAATCATCATAATAAGGAAAATTTCTCACCTCCAATGACACACAATTCAATGATTTGGTCATCATGTTGCAGTGTAGTGTGGATACTTCGTCCAGCCCATTTTGCCAATGTTCTAACTCTTCATCTCAATATGAGGTATAGGAACTTTCAAAGTCCCATGAAATTTATCCATCGGCCGTTGGATTAATGTTGTGGGGGAAAATGCCTATGCAGGACGATCCTATCCACCTAAGGCGTGATAGGGCCTTAGCAACAAATGAATCCAGCTACTTCAGTTTCTTTCCTTTATGAAAATGAAAGAGAGGAGATTGGTAGACTTACCGTTATCTTTCGGTTGTCCCTCGATCTAGATCCTCCCCTTTGTGTGTCCACAGCTACTTGCCTCCTCGCTTTTGCTCCCACGAGATAACAAGAGAACAGCTACCTATGACAAGAGAACAACTACATGCAACAAGAGAAGGACACCATACAAAGGCAAATATACATATTCATAAATGATTCAGGATTAGAAGTAAATCAAATACACTAATGCAAATCATACAATAAACACCAGCATATAGGAAAGAACCAAGAAGCTTTATTGATTGATAAACAAGGTTCAGGAAGAGATACAACCCATAGGGTTCCAACCCAGCATCTCCTTCCTAGCAGCAAGGAATTCCTTCTTCAGCCCCTTTCAAAAGCATAAACACCCAATGATCCAACCACAATCCAACAGAAATTCTTTGCAAAATAATCCAGCCTCCTTAGACCTCATGAGAGAGCTCTATATATAGGAGTTTTGGAGAAAGGATGATTCAGCTTGAGGCTAGCATGAAGCTGACTAGTGTCCTCTCTCACTTCAGTTCTTGAGTCCACTTGGAGATTCTAACTTCCACATGGAGATTTGGAACCTCTTACCCATCACCAGTCGAATTCCCTGATCCAAGTGTCATTTTGGAAGCTTCCTGGGCATTGACACCTTGAGGAATGAGTCTGCCACTTGTCCAAGTATGCTCAATGCAGGTGGTCTTCTTTGCAGTTGACATTCAGCGCAGGTACACAGTGGAGCACTTGACATTCAGCGCAGATGCTCAGTGGAGCAGTTGACATGATCCAGAAACTGCTTGTTTTTGAGTGTTTTCAAGTGGAGAACCTTTATAAACTGTTGTGGTTTGCTGGCCTTGTTCCTCTAGGGGTAGGAACAACATGTTTAGGGACTTTGGATCCCTTAATTATTGACATTTCATGCTCAGTGATGCAAGGCACAAAAATGTCTATAACAGTTGCCCCCTAAAGTATGAGGCCGTTTATCGGGTGAAATGCTTTATCCAGGGGAGTCCGAAGTTCATCCATTTGCTGGGAGGAGACCTGTAATAAGATACAATACAATACATTATGATTCATTCTGCTTTCATGATCTAGCTGAGGCGGGCATTCCCATGCTCAGCTTTATAAATACATTTTGGTACATAGAACAGACGATTGTCTGATGGTAGACTGATAGTTCTTGCGAAATTATCATCCTTTGAGAAGGATGATCATCTGCTGCAATGATGTACATGTCAAATGTCTTTATTTTCCTGAATATATTATCGCAGCCCGTATGGATGAAACTAGATCTGGGGTCTTCAAACTCGTTCAATCTTCACTCTAAGTACAAGTCGATCCATGTGAGAATTTCGCTGAGGTCGAACATGGAAAGACATCGCTTGATTACCGGTCAATGATGTAAACCGTTAACAAGTGCGAGAGGAATCACCGATGATGATAATGACCCTCAAGGTACTGCAGTACAATTCACGTGGTGTGAATAAAGGACTTGGTGTCGAACACCACGCAAAATCTTCTGGTCGAAGGTCATTGATGTATACCTGTCGCCGGAAGTGAGAAACTTACCATTGAGGCATGCAAGCTTCAAAGTACTGAAGGGGTTGTTCCTAGATCGACTTCTTGGATAATGAGCTGATGTCGACAAGAAGCAATCCGTCAAAGGAGGGCCTTAATGAATCCCACATCAGTGACACGGAATGGAGCTAATGATTTTAGTGGAGGTGAAAACAATCTGTGATATATGATTCAGGGTGGCGGTCATGAATGGATGAAGGATAATGTATGGCAGTGGATGGGACCTGGTTGACTCTTTCTGAACGACTTCTCTTGAACATATGGCGACACTGATGCGATGGATTGGTAGCATTACCCCAATTATGGATGGTGTGGCAAGGACCATGGTGATGTGACCGATGAATGAAACAACCCAACCCGATGTGATACGGAGGAAAAGTGTCATGTTCAAGAGCGACTTGCTACCATCAAAGACTTCTCGATTTTTTCCCAATTTTTCCCCAGTCATTGCTGACCAGTACCTCTTTATTTTTGTCAAGCTTGAGGAGGATAACATATGCTTGTTCTATAACCTGCCCTTCGGGCAAGCCCATCGCTATGTTTTAACAAGCCTAGCGATAGGGAAACTCGTTTTCGTCTAAAGACAAGTTTGTCGCTATTTAATAATTTTAACGAGTCTAACGACAAGGAAAACTCGACCCTTTTCATTTTTAGAGAGTCTGGAAAGGTACATAAAGTTAACTCCAAAATTCCTTTTTCGTCATCTAATCCCTTAAGTCCAAAAAAGTATAAAACAATACAGAAGGGATGAGTTTTCAGTACTTTTAACGAGCCGAACAAAACAAGCGCTCGATCTTTTTGTGCAATAATCCCTCAGGTCCAAAAATATTAAAATCTAGAGGAGGGATAGCTCTTCCGTTCCTTTAATGAGCTGGAAGGCCAAAACTTGACAATCTTTTCATATTTTACGAGTCAATTGAAAAGAGCTTAAAGAAGACTCGTCTTTTGAAGAACGAGTGATGAACAGGGATAGCAACTGATTCCAAGTACAGGTTGGAATTTTCCAATCACGGCAGTGTCACAAGGATGGCTAGGTGAAATCACTCTTCGCAGCTGTTCCTCAAAATGGGTAAACAATCATATGGAGGTAAACGATCGGCCAAATGAATGGTGGAGGTGAGGTTGCAGAAACACGACCAAGGCTTTTTTATGGTTGATCAGGTTACATACTCAATAGGTTATTTACCGGGATGGGTTCATCTTTTAATGAGCTTGAATACTCCCAAAACACTGCTCAAAGCTTATGTTTATTTTTTAACGAGCATGAACTATGCTGCTAAAACTGCTCGAAAGCTTATGTTTATTTTTTAATGAGCATGAACTATGCTGCTAAAACTGCTCGAAAGCTTATGTTTATTTTTTAACGAGCATGAACTATGCTGCTAAAATTGCTCGAAATACCAGTCATAAGATAAGATTGTCTCATTGTGAGATCGCTATTTTTTAAGGAGATTCATCCCACTACGCTTTGCTCCGCATCCTTTCTTTATGCAAGCTCAGAAACGACCAATCCTATGAGTTTAAAGGGTTAGACCTACATGTTTAAAGGGAAGGACCTAAAAATTTAAAAGATAAATAGTCGCCCCTTGCAAGCACTCCAAAAGGTTTGCATGCCCCCAGGTATAAGACAGAGTTTCGAGGTTACCCCTACTTCTTTCCGCTAAAACTTTCGTTTTAACGAGAGAGGCATACCTCTTTCTGGTTACCCAAAGATTGTCTTGTTAGATCAAACACTTCTTTGGC